>OX371224.1:202309203-203509203 GCA_947310385.1 Nephrotoma appendiculata
ATAAGAAGAAAACTACAAACCGTAAATAAGAATATGAAATTACCTTAGAAAATGCTTATTCCACACGGTTATTTCACTCAACATTGCGCATTAATTGTATTGTGTGCAGAGCGAGCACTTTACTATTCAGAGTACTAAACGAAATTTAATTTCGTATCTCGTTGCTGTCGACTGTCGTATTAACGGTTGGATTTATGAAACTAAGTAATTAATGTGTTTGGGCCAAGCCACACACAGTTTCAGCTTCTGGCTTCAAACTAAGTCGTAATAGATTTTTTATTGCTAATTTAAATCCTTATTTTATATTAAAACACCAATTTTTTTTTGTATTGTTTTATTCTACTCTTTCGAAAATAAAATTTAAACAAAAATCTACATCTCAAAAATAGCATTAAATTTTTTTTATTTTCATTTCTATTTTTTCATTTCGGCTTCAGCGAAAAATTTTATTACGCAGTTGAAACGGATTTTGTAGGTAAAATGGAATCACACTATCACTTACGCGCCCAAACCAAATATTCAAATCTCAACTTCGGCTAGAGACATTTCCATTATCCACTGCAGCAGTTGTTTTACGAAATGCATCCAACTGCTTTTCGTTTAGCAGTTGAATTCGTAATTCAGTTTCTTCGGCTTCTCGAACTGTATCGAAGACTTGCACTTCTACGGGACTTCCCGATAGAGTTGGTAAGCCGATCATAGTGCAAGAAAGTCCGTGTTGCATAAGAATTATGTTGATATCGTGGAGAGCCAATTTTTTTGCTACATTTTCAATATGGTGTCGGCTTTAATCAAGAGTCATGTCATCTGCATACTTCATCTAGAGGTTTTGAAGGTTGACAAAAGCAACCAATATAAGCGAAAGTCTCTCGAAGCTGTCTTGGCATTTGAAAGAGTGCTGTTTCTGTTAAGCAGTGATCCCATTCATTATCGTTTACCAGACCCGGTGCAGCTGTAGTTTTATTGGTGGTTTTGTAAATAAAACCATTGAATATTCGTACAAATTCAAATCTGGTGGAACCTCGAGTATGTAGCAAAAGCAGCCGCAGGAAGAAACGCTCCTCATCTCTCAAGCTTACTGTATACATGCAACAACCTTCTCTCCACCAGATTAAAAAGGCTGTCTTAAAAATGGTGTTTTTTGACTTAAAACCAGCGTTTTTATTTCATTTTAAACTTGACTTAAAATCTATAATGAAAATGGAATAAAGAAAGTTGACTTTATTAACGCATATCATAAGTAATTTTGAAAATGATTTAAGAGGTGTGTTTATAAAGGGTATACCAGAAGCCCACTTATTTATGTTTTATATTTTCATTAATGAAACGCATGCATTTCTATGTGTATTAAAAACGTCATTTTGAAATTAAATTTGTTTTTGTAAAACACCTTTGTTCAGTCAGAAAATTTTTAATTTATGACTTAAAAAATTGTCCTATTTTTTCATATAAACGGTGTTTTTTTAAGCCCAATAGAACTTGAAATTGTTAAAATTAACACAAAAAGTCAAATTGTAATCAAAAAAAATTTTTTTTATGCGAAAGATCAATACATTAATATTTGAAAATGATTTCGGGCATATGGGCATCGCATTGCGACTGTTCTTGACGAAACGCATTCTAGACGTCTAATTTTGGAGCACTTTTTCGAGCACTGCTGGCCGTATGCCACGAATAACATGAACAATGCTGGCCTCCAAGGCGTCAATTGTTGCTAGTTTATCAGCATAAACCGGTGATTTCACGTACCTTGGAGGCCAATTGACAGGTCCATTTCTCGAAATCAGCTTATCGCCAAATTTTGATTTTAATAAGTCGACGATTGTGGTCGCTGTATGGCAGGTAGCGCCGTCCTGTTGAAACCACATCTCGTCCGGATCGATGTCATCCATATTTTCAAACAAAAAATCATTGACGATAGTGCGCCATAAAAATCACGAAGCCGTCTAAAAGTTGCGCGAATCAACGACTGATTTTCTGAGCGTTGTTCAAGCGTATAGTATACGAGTATTCTTGATAAAAATTTAATTTTTTGTTTTATTTTTTACAATTTCAAGTTCTATCAGGCTTAAAAAACACTCTTTAAAACACCTTTCTTATTATTTTACGTTGTTTTATTGTAATGGTTTTATTGCGATTGTTCCGTACATTGGTCTATTTTCAGTACTCTCGAATTAAATACACAATCGTAGGAATTTCATCCATCTTCCATTTAATCGACACTTACTTATACAGACAGAATGAACTTCCCAACAAACCTATACTTTTTCTTTCCATTAACCCTGAATCGCTAATAAATTTGCATTTTTGACTTATAGATGGAAAACTTTGTAAGAATCAAAAATTAATTTTTTAAGTAAAATTTGATTAAAATATCATTAAAAACCAACTAAACGTAGTAAACTATTTTTAGACATTTGTTTTCTTGTTTTATTGCGATCGTGTGTCGACCGCGAATATTTAAATTATTATGCCGTAAATTGATTCCCCAATCACCAGAATTAACTTTTGGAAAACGGGGAATTTGGGAAAATGTCTGGGGAATAGCTGCTACAAAAAGAAATAATTCCCTATTCCCGGGAAATTACCAGAATAAGGCCACAGATCGAGACGACTGATGTCGTATTATTTACATTGAAATATTGTATATACATATACATATACATATACATATTCATATATAGAACAATACCATGTAGTTGTAGTACTAGTGAATTACTGGTTAGCCTACGAAATTCGATTCTTTCGCATTATCATAAGGCTCTTCAGCCATGGACCTTGAATTTTTCATTTCACGCCATGAGAACTCGGTGAGATGAGGTATTCATTATTACTATTTTTGTGATTTGGACACAGGAAACAAGTTTATTGGTGAGCCATGAGATATACATTTTTATCGATAACAGTCGTATTTTGTTGAGAATTAAAATGTTTAAGGTCAGTTTTCGAATCAGAAGTGTTTGTATATGATTTTATCATAACAAAAGAAAAATTTTCATCATAGTTGACTCCTTTATCAATAGTAATCACCGATTTATATAACTCTCGGATACGGCTCAAAACTACATTACCATAGAAAACATCAACAAAATATCGTACAACTTTTTTATATTATACTCGCTATCACAATTGTGTACGTTACGAAACAGCTGAGCATGAAAAATCAAAAACCATTACAAATTATGGTTATTAAATACACATTTGTGTACAGTGGACTTAAATTGAAGAAAAATAAAATGTATCTGGCCGGAAAAGGGATATACACTTCTTACTCGAAAATCGTATTACTGGAAATAAACCACTACACACTTTAATTCTTTCGTCGTGATTCCATGACTTCAAAAATCAATCGACGTCCACATTTGATGTCTTTGTGCATTTCTTTGTTTATGTATGTGCGTAAAATTATGATTTATTCGTCAAGTAAAAAAAGTTTAGTATTTTGTGCGAAAACTGCTTCCTTGGTTGAAAAAATATATTTTTTGCACTCGAAGCAAGGTGTCCTTGAAATATTTATCTTTATAGTAGTGAGAGAATCAGTTGAATCAAAAAAATATATTGCTGAAAAAAGTATCAAAAATTTCCCCGCCACAAAATATAGTAGTGTTGCTTTCGCAAATCCGCTTAGCTTAGCTAAGAAATGTGAAAGCAACAACTTTTGGCTTTAATTTTTTAATGCGTTTTAATTTTTCTGTGTTGCTTCATTTTATTAATATTTATTTTAGTTTTTTTTATTTTATGAAATAGAACAAATTAAATTCGGTATTTTGCTATCAAATAACAAATGCCAAATTTTACTACAAGACAAATTTTTCGAAAAAAATAGAAAAAATAATGCCTTGCGGTAAACACCATAACCATAAAATGATTTTATTTACCCTAATCCTAAAAAATTTTTTCTTAACATTCTAAAACAATCGGCTTTAATACAATGCAATTGTTGTTGTAATATTTTGAAAGCAACACAGCCACAGAATATATAATACAAACAGAAGGGACATAACCCGATTTTTCTATGGAAAAATTTCGACCGTTTTTTTAACCTTGATTTATATGGAATGTAGTAGTGAAAAAAATTGTGCACTGAACTTTTTTACATTCAATAAGGGTAGAGTCAAAAGTAGTGTTGCTTTCGCTAATCCGCTTAGCTTAGCTAAGAAATGTGAAAGCAACAACTTTTGGATTTAATTTTTTAATGCGTTTCAATTTTTCTGTGTTGTTTCATTTTCTTAATATTTATTTTAGTTTTTTTTATTTTATGAAATAGAACAAATTAAATTCGGTATTTTGCTATCAAATAACAAATCCTAAATTATTCTACAAGATAAATTTTTCGAGAAAAATAGAAAAAATAACGCCTTGCGGTAAACACCATAACCATAAAAAGATTTATTTCCCCTAATCCTAAAAATTTTTTTCTTTACATTCTAAAACAATCGGCTTAATACAATGCAATTGTTGTTGTAATATTTTGAAAGCAACACAGCTAAATATTTTTTTGGTCCACTTAGTAGCGTATATATATACTTTATAATATATGACACAGCTTATGTTTATAGGTGAAGGGGAAGAAAACGAGAAAAGAATCACGACGAAAGAATCAAAGTGTGGCACGGCGGAATGTAAAATAAGAGCCGCACTGGAACCAAGACAATTCCGAAAATTATTTGAAATCGTTTTATTTTTCCTAATAAACATAGGATAGAGAGAAAAATATTCAAAATTGTTAATTTTTTAAATGATAAATTTAATAAATAAAACACTGCTGCCTTATTTCAAAAAATATTTAAATAATTTTTTTGTATTTTTCCCTTGAAATATGAAATACATATTTGTAATGAACGACATACAAAAGCCAAAAACAAATGGAAAATTCGACTTAAATGGCAAACGTAAATAAAAATAAACAAAGTTGATTTTTTTAGGACTGTTTTACTATTAAATTTTGAATACATATTTGCTTACATAGGTACTCGTATTTAATAAATAATACATAAATCTCACATTGCATCCATTTTATCAAGTGTATGTCAACTGTTTTTTTGTAGTCTAAGGGCGTTGCGATATTACAATTTCTATGAACGTTAAATTATTGCATATATTTTATTTAAATCAATGAGATATAACGTAAAATAACTTTATTTATCAGCCAAAATAATAAATTTACAATTATTGAACAATTTTAATTGAAAAATAGTCATTTTTCTATTTTGCCGTTCCTAGAAACGTTTTTTTTTTCTGAATGGTATAATTTTCCCCGTACTATTCTTTGAAACGGATTCCGAACTCACCCAAAAGTCTTGAACGTTTTTTTTTCTACGTTGTAAATCTAACCTCACTTTGTTGATTTTTAACACTATGTACATACAAACAATTTTCAATTATCGGTCAATCGGTGTTTTGTTTTTGTCTTTAATTTTTGTGGCTGTTCATTTTTTAATAAATTAATTTTTTTTATTAAAATTTCACTATGAATATGGTCATGAATATGAATATCAGTCAAAACAAAAACACAAAATTGTTGTTGTAAAATTCGTACGAATTTTTTTCTTGAATGTAGTTAGATGTAATGTGGCATAGCTTTAACTGACCCTAATTTGAATTTTATTTCCGAAAATTCGAAATTCTAGACAAGGAAGATAGATTTTTGCTTTCTCTAATGCACATAAGGTACGATTTTTAGTTTTGTTTTTTATACCACAGTTTTTTTATGTATGCCGTATCCATGAGTTAAAAATCAGTGGTAGTACTTATGATTCAAATTCGATTTACATAAACCTTCAATTTTTTTGATTTATATAAAGCAAACTCGCATTTTATTACTACTGACAAGTAAGCTAACTATAGTGAAAAATTTTCTTACTTTGTTAGAATACAAACACCGCTTATCCGAAAACTTTAATTCTCAACAAAATACGGCTAATGTCATAGATATTATCAATTATGCATAAAACGCGGTACTACCTTCAGTTTCAATGTGATGTTTTTTGTTGATGTTCCCTAATTTTTTTCAAGTACAAAAGTACGACAATGTTGTACTCAACTAGGATGATAAATGAAATAAAAAATGAAATAGATTACAATTTTATTTGAGAGAAAAGAGATATAAACTTCGATAAAATTACTTATTGTGTTATAACATGTCGCCCCTATATTCGTTACTAACTTAGACTATAAAATTTATATTGTCAAACAGAGCTACGGATCAGAAGAGAAAAAATTCTACAAAAACTTCATGAACCATGCAAATTAAACGCATTATAAAGGGTGTCCCATTACATCCGGTTATTTTAAAAATTTGAAAAATCTCGGTGTTTATTTAAAAAATTCTGATGTGAACATGGAGATTATGTATGGAACACCATATCCGATAAATAGCCGCCTCGTGGACTAATGGCACTCGTTGGTCCTATGACAAAATTGTCGAGGACATTTTGGCATATGAGAGCTCAATTTAATCAACGGCGCGTCGAATTTCGTCTTGTAATTCAGGTATTGTTCTTGGGTAATTGGTATGCACCTTTTGTTCCTAAACACCCCGCGCCATGGTGCGAGTTATATGTCCCTTTAAATTTCGTCTTCAACAGTTCCATTCTTTCATTCGCTGTTTTGCAGGTTGCGCTATCCTGTTGAAAAACCATAGTCGAGATCCAGTTCAGTAATTTGAAGCCAGAAGAAGTTGTTTATTCATCTCACAGCACGCACACGAACAGAGGTTCATGGTTGATGCGTGGAACAATGAAATATCATTCTTCGATTCTCAGCTCCCTAAATGCGAAAATTCTGTTTATTAACATAGCCATCAAGCTCGAAATGCGATGAGGCGGAGAAGATAATTTTCTTCGAAAAATCACCATTTACTTGGGTTGCTCTAAGATCTATTCTATGAACGTGATCCATTCTCCATGACTAAACCTCAATTTTCACAAATATTAGCTGCAATAAAGCGCTATATTACCGACACAAAAAAATGGCGCTACATTCTAAATAAGCGGTTTAATAGGACACCATTTAAAATATTCGGTTACATTAACAATGTTATTTATTCCCTTTGATTAGAGTGATTGGAATGAATTGTTTGGAAATCCCAGCCAGTTTAATGCGTTATTCTCAATCCATTATCCTTTTACTACGAAGCCTAAATATTAAAATTGATGCGAGAAATAAAGTTGACTCAAATTTCTTACTCTCCGTGAAAGATAGATTTTCGGAAAAGAAATAATAATTTACCTACCAAACGGCACAGTGATTAAAGCTTTGGCTTATGGATCGGGAGGTACCGGATTCGAATCCCGATAGAGGAGCATCATGCCAAAGACAATTTTAATCATCAGGTTACAATCTGTGATGAAAAAGAACACAACTATGACTTTCCATCCCAGCACTATAGGCTCCTCGAAAGCTATGCAAAAGCTCCTCAAATTGACTGGCAATGGCGTAATACTTTTCGATTTTCGTAATCCATTTTAAACTGTTTTTCGTTTGCATTGTGTCATATGGGTGTAAAATGGTAAAGTTTAGTAAAATGGTTTAATTATTTAACGGTTTGAGTTTACACAATATAAATTGTAAAAATAAACCGAAATCTATCGTACGGGTGCGATTAAGAGATGTGAAGAGAATGCAAAAGTTTTTTTTGCTAAGATACCAACCACTACAGCAATTGAGCAAATTACCATCAATTTGATTGTATTATTTATTGGATGTGCTTACAAGTCGATATTCGATTCTTATGTGCATTCCTGTTCTGTTCTGCCATGATTTTCTGTTGTGCACTTAATGTATAATCATTAAGAATGTTACTGTGTTATTATAATTTTCTTCTTCCATCCATCCTTATGTTCAAGTATACATTTTTCTTGAAAAAAATTTTCTTCAAGAAGATGCGTATTTCCAATATAATTCGGTTTACAAATGAAAATTGGCGTACAATTATTGACACCAGTAATTTTTAGTATTTTTTGGTTCAAATAAATCGTAAACGTTTTTTTTTTTTTTTTGGGTGAAACAGAAAGCAAAATAAAGAGCACACTTCCTCGGAGGGCAAACAAAAAGAAATATTTTTGATTCAAGCTAGACTATCGTGCGATTTGCATGTCGATCGATTTTCATTATATTGAATGAATGGATACGAATAAAAAATGGAAATCAGATATGACGATCGCGATACGGATAATCATACTACCGCGCATGATAAGTAATTATAATACGCGCAACTAGAGCAATTTAAAATCGAAAAGAAAACGATCGAAGAAAACAATCGGCCATATTTAATATCAATGTAATTATCTTTTAGTGCTGGGCTGCTGTTTATATGATTATTATATATTTTCTTATCATTTTCTTATTATTTCTGATTCCCATCCTTCTTCTTCTTCTTCGTTATATTTTTCGACACACAACACAACATACAAAAAGATTAAAGAACCACCAAACACAGACCAAAAGCACACAACATACGCGATTTTTTATTATTAAAATTGATCGTTGTATAATATTTCTTATGCAGTTCTCTGCGTCCGTCCGTCCACCCCGCGCATATATGGTACATAAGCGCGGATGTATTTTGTTGCTTTAGTTTACGTTTATTATTATTATTGTTAAGCCCAAAACATATATTTCGTATGTGCAATTTTAATAATATCGTATTGTATTTTTGTTGTTGTTGTTCATGTATTCGAACTTAAAAGTTACTGCTTCTGATTTGTCTTCGTGTATAAACGTACGTTTATGCTATATATATATACATATATATATTTATATATATATATATATATATATATATATATATATATATATATATATATATATATATATATATATATATATATATATATATTCCAAACTTGGATTGTGTACACAGATTTCGAATGAACCACTCTCCATTTCTTGTCTCCAGCAAGCCCTTGGGCCAATATATTTAATTTTATTATAACCGATTTTAGTTTATTTTCTTCCTGTCCAACGTCATCATTTTCAAGATCGTTCGGTGTTAAGATATAATGATTTTACACACAAGTAAGACTGTAACACACACAAACACCATTGTGTGAAAAATTCTAAAATAAAATATTGTACACGATATGTATACGTATACGAAAAGCATAAGATCATAATATAACTGTAATCAAAATCATATTTCAATCACAACATGAATGATGATCGTGGTGTTTGTTACACACATATTATTTCATTCATAAAAAATACTAAATGGTACCTATATAAAGGTAGCACCATTTGTATATCAAAAAAGCCCTTAAGGACTAAAAAGCACACACCGCACAAAAACATACATACATTATTGAAAGATAACGCGTATGATGATCGATGCGCGATCGCACATTTTTCGATCATCGCATTATGGAAAATTATTTATTATCACTGAACTGATTTATACCTCTTTTGTTATTTTCGCAGGTGGAAATTTAACATACGAAATACCGAAAGGTGTGGGCAATGATCACTTTACTGTTGATCCTGCACTTGGTACTATTACGACAAGAGGTACATTTGATCGTGAAACTAACGATTTGTATACAGTGCCAATTTATGTGATCGAAATGAGCTATATCAATCAACCGCTTGGCTCACCAAATAAAAATCATTTAAATTCCCAATTTGATGTTGCCACATTGGTAATTAAGATTACTGATATGAATGATAATGCACCGGAATTTCGTATTGGATCGTGTTACCCGCTAGCGGTTCCAGAAAATAATGATTTATCGATCATACATACTGTGGTTGCTACAGATTTGGATGAAGGACCAAACGGCGATATAATTTATAGTATAACAGGTCATTACAAACGTCTATCGACAGAGAATATTCATCGATAAAAAATTTAATTTTTTTTTTTCTTTTTTGTTGTACAGGTGGGAATATTGGCAATAAATTCAGTATCGATATGCATACTGGGGAAATTACAGCACGCCCTCTTGATCGTGAAGCCCATGCAAAATATGTATTACAAATAACGGCGCAAGATCGTGGCACACCAATGAATCAAGGCTCTTGCAATATTACCGTGATCGTGGAAGATCAAAACGATAATGACCCTAGATTCGAGCAAACGAAATATGTAACGACGATACCAGAAGACATCGAAATTGGAACATCGGTACTGACCGTGAAGGCAACGGATCCAGATTTAAGTGTTAATTCCCGAATTATGTATTCATTAGCTAACGAAACGCAATGGTTATTTAATATCGATAATCGTAGTGGGCTAATTACAACCGCTGGGTAAGTTTTTTTTTATAAATTTAATATTCTTTACTATAACATGTTTTAAAATACAACTTCATATGTCCGTTATAAGAGTTACCTTACTTTGTACGTGCCTTAGTAGTCCGATGCATCAAGGCCGCTCACTGCTTCCTTTCAATATTCAAAATTGATCCGATTTATTACAATTTGGTGGTTGTTGAACGTCGTATTGAATTTCTTTATTTCAATTCCCATTGTTTCGGCTAAGAATTTTTTTATTTTTTTTTTTGGTTTATTCATTTTTGGGCATTTTTCGCTTGAGATTTATTCAACGGTTAAAAGAAAAGAGACATTCAAGCATGCATTATATGTAAATTAAGAAAAAAAAAAAAGATAATACCAACAACAAAAACATAACCAAAATGAAAAAGTGATGCGCCAAACCAGAACGAAAATGCAATTAGTTAAAATTTGGTTGAATTCCATGTGATGTAAGTATATCCACTCCCAGAATTTAGGAATTTCTAGCTTCCCTTAAACTTTCCGAACCGTCAACGTTTATTATTTGCATTTTTAATTTCATACATAAACCCGTACTCTTATTTTTTTCTTGTAATTTTTTTTTTCAATCCAATTCAAATGTCATTTGTATATTCAAGAACGGATTTTTTTTGTATTTTGGTTGTCATGAACGATGAAATGTGGTAACAGCAAAAGAAGAGTTTTTTTTTTTGTAATGCAAGTAGCAGCATTCACAACATAGACATTTGAGTAAACAAAATAACCAACTTATTCTTATTCTTAATTTTTTTTTTTATTGAAATTCAAAGTTACCATTTCAAAGATGTCAATAAGAATAACAAAAATATATTTTTTGTTTTGTTTATTTATTTTGAATAAATCCAAAACAACAAGTATCATCAATAAGATGATGATCATGATGATCGTCTTTTTAAGGTTTTTGGTTTATTTTTCCGAGGAAATAAATAAACAAAATATAAGCGATTTGCGAATGCAAACTATGTTTAAATTGACAAGCTGCTGCTGTTTTAAGCATTTTTAGTTTTCGTTTGGTTTTTTAACGCAATTTTGAATAGATTCGCTTGTCAAGATGAGATGCTAAATTCTTCATTTTGTGTGCTGCACTGTATTGTTATATAGAATTTGTTTATGTCCATATTGTCATTCAGGTCCTCGATAATAACGTCGATGATGTACATGACATGGGTATTGTTAAGAATTTGATTTATTGATATGCACTTAACATATAAAACATGAAGGAGCGAATCATCCGTGATTTGAGGAAACATTTAATTACTGTATGATTAGTATTTAAACAAACAAATTTGTACAGGTTTGTGTTCGTGACGTTTCAACTACAATAAACACGAATTAAAACTGCACATTAAAAATAAAAGAGCCAAAATGGATGTTCTACTTTTTATCATTTCTAAAGGGTGTTCAAATTTGAAGTATCTTTTTAAATTTTAAATAAAAAACATAAATTGTGTCAAATCTTTATTTATTTTTATTAACAATTAAAGTACATTGGTTTCAATTAATAATGAAGAAGAATATCGTTCAAGTGACCTACTCTGCTAGCTCGACAGGCTGTCAATCTTTTGCCAAAATTTTTAATAACTTTTTCTCATAACGATGGTTTAGTTAGCAATATTTGCTTGATGATGTTGTCTTTGAAGTGTTGAACAGTTTAAAGATTATCCGCATAAACTTTACTCTTCAAGAAACCCGATAAACAGAAATCCAATGGCGTGAAATCGCATGATCTTGTTGCATCCAATTCACGTCCGTTATATGAGAATTTGTTCGATTATTAAATTTCTCTTTCAAAAGATCGATTGATTCCATTGCTGTGTAGGATGTTGCACCGTTCTGTTGAAACCACATATTCTGCAGATCAATATTTTCCAATTGACTCCACAAAAAGTTTCGAATCATCTCTCGTTATCGAATTCCATTCACAACAATTGCATTGCCATTTTGATTTTCGAAAAAATATGCACCAATTACGCCACCACACCAAAGTCAACACCATACAGTAATTTTTTTTTTGGTTTCATCGTCTTTTCAAACAATTATCTAGGATTTTCTTCAGCCCAAATGCGGCAATTTTGTTTGTTGACATAGCCGCCAATTTCAAAATGAGTTTCATCGGTGAAGATAATTAATTTTCTTGAAAAAATTATCATTTTCTTCTTGTTTCTCAATGGCCTAATTAACAAATTGCCAACGTAATGCGTGGTTATTTGGCTTTAATTCTTGTGTTAAATTTATTTTGTAAGCATTTATATGCAAATCTTTTTGTAATATATTGAACAAAGTTGTCGGTTTGAGGTTTAATTGCTGTGACCGACGACGAATTGATCTCCTTGGTTCTTCAGCAACACTTGTGCTAACAGCTGTAATATTTTCACTTGAACGAACACTACGATGATAAATTGTGGGTCTCTCATCTTCAACTGAATCAGTTTCTTCAAATTTATCGATGATAAGTTTAATAGCACTAAGTGACATAGCATTTTCTTGTAGTAGGAAAATCCCAGACAAGTTCAATAAATATGCATCGCACCTTAAGTCATGGTGTTTGCGGATAAACTACTTGTCACACACATTTTGATTCTGACATTGGGCGCTGTCAGGTACCCTATCATGATCAGTGAAATCATTGCCAATTTGATTTGACAATTTCATAGTTCTAAACATTTTAATAACGTTGGCTTTTATTTTTCACAACATGTTCCCAACTGTTGGGTGCCCTGAAAGCGCCCATTATTATTGATCGTTTTTATTATTTTATTATAAATAACTCACGTTATATATAAGCACATTGACAAAAGCACCAATGCTGGTCCAAAAATGAAAAATGCAAGATCAAACTTTTTAAATAATGGCAACTCGTCATGTGGCGAAACCATTCTCTCGCAAAAAATGCTATTCGATCTGAAACAGTATTAGATTTTGAAACAGAATTAGAAATAAAAAAAACGGTTACAATTAACTAGGCCGAACGTTATGTTATCCACATCATGCCTTATTTATAGTTTCAAAATCTATTCCGGTAATTGATTTTGGGTGTTGCTTGTTGTCAAAAAGTGTTTAGATACCTTCTTATTCATAATTCCTCCAACTTAATAAATAATTAATACTACTTCATTTCAAAACTATTATCGCATATAAGCCACGATCGACTCTTAACATATGTATATTTGCACTGAAAACACCAGAACCATTTTGTTAATAATCTTATTTTTATTATACTTTAAATATAATGATTCGTGCTAGATAATTTTGGACAAAACCGTCTTTATGCTGTTCGTCTATATTTCTATAAATCTAGTTTTAAGATGTTAGATGAATATTCTCTTTTCTTCATTTCTCTGATTCGTTCAGGATTTTAACCTCCCAACCACACACTCTTGAAAAATAAGGATTGGTACATTTCAGGTTGAATCCCCCATTCTACTTTATTAAAGATTAATTTAGGCCTAAATCAAATATGATTCCCTGTACCTGTACCACAGCAGATGATTATCCATTTGATATGCGCACGTATTTTGTATATCGCATTTATCATTTAGCGATCTCTTGAACGATGTTGTTCAATTTTTATTATTTATTTGTCGACAATACAAACATTCGATTAAAATTTATTTATTTTATATAAATGAAAATGTATTATACAAAAAATAATATAAAAAAAAAAGTTAAACACACATTTTCCAAGCGATTTTGTATTTTTATAAAAGTCTTAATAAAAATGCGCTACTTGTCTTTTAACTTTAAAGAGAGATATGTACGAGCGAGAAATCAGAAATCGCCAAATCTCACAACAGGGGGCCACCTATACATTATCCAATAAATATATTTTATCGTTACATTATTCATTAGAACTCTTTTACGAAGTTTTAACATTAATTTATTTAACTTACTGTATATCTAAGATAGTTACATGTTACATTTGTACATAAATTGTGGGTGGTTGCGTTGGGAGGAGTAATCGTGCGTAGATCGGTATTATTTTTAAAAAAGAGGCATAACCCTCCGATATTACCTGCTCTGATTGTTCCGCGATTGATCATGAATTCATGATCTATGTTTTAAATTAATAATATAAATAAATTCTAATTGCATTTTAATTACTTATTAACGTTTTGCCGTCTCTCCCGACCAAAATTACAGAAAAGCCACGGCAAAGTACAAAAAATTATTTTTTGTTTCAAAAACATAAAAATTGTGAACACAACAAGAAAGAAAAAATACACTTATAAACCTTAGTCTTAAGACATCACAAGGACGTTTAAAACATGTTATGTTCGTTTAATTTATGTTAATGTGTTCTTCTTATACAAATATATTTCTTAATGTTAATTCTTTCAACTTGTTCTTAATTTTAAAACATTTTTCATTTCTTCCCATTTCCCAGATTATTTGATCGTGAACGCCAGCACATTTATAACTTTATGGTCGTAGCAACAGATGGTGGTAAATACGATGCGCGTTCGCAACGCGTCCCCATCCAAATCATAATCGACGATGTCAATGATAATAAACCGATTTTTGAACGATATCCATTTAAAGGTCAGGTTGGTGCTTTAATTCAGCCCGGGCAAATGTTATTACAAATTTCGGCCACCGATGCAGACCAAGGAACTAACGGTGAAATATTATATAGCCTGGTAAACGATCAGTCGAATGGTAAATTTCGTATTAATCCGAATACTGGTGTGCTAACGGCTAGCCAAAGTTTGGCAAGCGAAAATGGTAAACTGTTGCATTTAGAGGTGATGGCACGCGACAAAGGAAATCCACCACAAAGTGCTACTGGATTAATTGAGCTACGTGTCGGTGATGTGCCACAAGGATCGCCCAGTTTACGATTTCAAAATGATACATACACGGTTGAGTTACTTGAAAATACTGCGGTCGGGTATTCCATACTTCACCTGAATGCGGTGCGCAGTGATGGGCGGCGTCAAACTATCATTTACAGTCTTGACAGTGGTAACGAAGATGGTACATTTGCGATTGACGCATCTTCAGGTGAAATAAAAGTACGTAATTCAGATAAATTGGATTTCGAAAAATATGACCAAAAAAACGGGATTAATATTATAGCGGTCGCTCGAACCGATAAGACACAACTCTTTGGTTATTGTAAAATTAAAATCATTCTACAAGACGAAAATGATAATTCACCGAGATTCACCCAACAACAATATTCGGCAGCCGTTTGGGAAGGAAACAATAAAGGAACCTTTGTTATGCAAGTAGCGGCATTCGATCTAGATCAAGGGCCTAATTCACGATTACTCTATCACATCGTTGACGGCAATCATGATAATGCTTTTATCATCGAGCCGGCATTTAGTGGCATTGTGAAAACGAATATTGTCCTCGATCGTGAAATTCGTGATATATATCGGTTAAAGGTCATTGCAACCGATGAAGGTGTCCCGCAAATGACTGGAACGGCCACGATACTCGTTCATATTGTAGATGTAAATGACAATCAGCCAACTTTCCCACCGCACAGTATTATTAGTGTTAGCGAAGGTACCGAGCTTGGATCAATCCTAACCACAATCACAGCGAACGATGTTGATACAAATCCAGCTCTAACCTATAGTTTTTCTGATGACCTGGATGACCCAGACGCGTTGGCCTCGTTCGCGATCGATCGTTACAGCGGTAAAATCATCCTCAAAAAGAAATTGGACTACGAATTTCGACAGGAATTCCAACTAAAAATTATAGCATCGGACACAAGTCACACGGCACAAACTACGCTTACGATCCGGGTTACGGACATCAATGATAATCCACCAATATTCCAGCAGCCTGCTTACCATGCCACCCTACCCGAGGATATTAGTAATTCAAACATTGAAATTTTAACGGTAAATGCAACCGACGCAGATAGTGACGATAACGCCAAAATACGATATGCTCTAGTGACGCCGATTCCCGGATTCTCCGTTGGTGATGTTTCCGGAATCGTATATGCAAATCTATCTAAAATACCAAAACCATTAGAAAACGATATTCAACTGACAATTTCAGCCACTGATTTTGGATCAACACCACTAACTTCCATCACAACGGTACGAATTCATGTAAACGCGAATTCACGCTCAAAACCGCAGTTTATTCAAGACCAATATCGAACCACGATATCAGAAGATGTGCCTCGCGGCACAACCATTCTAAAATTATCATCACAAGATGTTCTCGACTCGGAACTATCGCCAAATATTAATTTCAAAATTATTTCTGGGAATGAGGATGGAGTATTTGAAGTTACTTACCCTGACGGTGCTATAATTGTAGCGAAAGCGTTAGACCGCGAGAAGATCGATCAATATAATCTGAAACTGATTTTGAGTGAACGAGGTGTCCCGGCAATAAAATCCGATAATGGAACAACAGCCATTAATATTTTTATTACGATAGATGACGCAAACGATTGTACCCCCGAATTTCAGAGTGGCAGTTATGAGGCGACCATTAGTGAAGGGTCACCACTTCGATTCTCTATCACACAGGTAATAGCAATCGATGACGATCAACAGAGTACACCAAATTCCGAAATTGTTTACGATATAACATCGGGAAATGATGATGGAATGTTCTCGATTGATCTAATATCGGGTATTCTATCGGTAAATAATCAACTGGATTATGATATTGGTCCAGCTGAATATAACCTAGTGATACGTGCTTGTGATTCAGCCATCATTCCAAAATGTAGTCTACAACCGTTTCGAATAAAATTAACTGATGAAAATGACAATGAACCAAAATTCCCGGTTACGAAATATCTCGAATTTGTTGGCGAAAATGAACCAATTGGAGTGAGCGTATTTACAGCAAGAGCGACTGATTTGGACCGTGGACCATTTGGAAAATTAAACTACAGCATTATATCGAATAATGATTATTCGGATATCGATGAATCGTGGAAATTATTTAAAATTGATCCATTCAGTGGTATTGTTGTGACTAACGCAGTATTTGATTATGAGCAACGAAATCGCTATGATTTTATCCTGAAGGCGAGCGACATCGGAGGAAAGTTATCAAGTGTTAAAGTACGTATTATGATCGAGAGTCGGGATGAATTTAGTCCACAGTTCACCGAGCGGACTTATCGTTTTATATTGGCTACACCATCATCGGGCCACTTACCTGTAGGATATGTAGTAGGACATGTAACAGCTACGGATCGTGATAAGGGGCCTGATGGCCGTGTCGTATATCAACTAACAACACAGCATCCATATTTTAAAATGAACCGAACCACTGGAGCTGTTATTGTAAAGAAGAAGTTGGATAATGCAGCAGCTACATTAGAAGCAGGGCGTGATATAAGCCTGGTGGTAACGGCTAGTTCAGGCCGTCAAGGTTCATTAACTAATATGACTGTTGTTGAAATTGTTCTCGACCCACTAGCCGATCCAGGAACAAACCAAGCCAGTTCAGTTGGTACCACAATTACCACAGGAACAGCGAATTCAAATTCATCAGGTGGATTGGCCGATTGGGTTCTCGGTTTACTAATTTCTTTAATCCTTATTGTATTATCATTCGCCGGCGTATTTCTATTTCTTCACCTTCGCAATCGGCGTCATAAATCAGGAACAAAACCTGGATTGAGTAGTGAAACCGTTGGCAACTCAAATAGCTATGTAGATCCATCTGCTTTTGACACTATTCCAATACGGTGCAGTTCGAGCGGTGTGGCAGGAAGTGGGCAGTTCGCACCGCCAAAATACGATGAAATACCACCTTATGGCCCGCATACGGGTAGTTCAAATTCTGGTGCGGCAACGACGAGTGAACTCTCGGGTTCTGAACAATCTGGTTCGAGCGGACGGGGTTCAGCTGAAGATGGGGAGGATGGTGAAGATGAGGAAATTAGGATGATTAATGAAGGACCTCTGCAACGCGATAATGGACTGCATCAAGTTGACGGTAGGTTGTCAGATGTTTCCGTTCAAAATACACAGGAATATCTGGCTAGGCTGGGTATTGTAGATAATACAACAACGACTGGTGGGGCGTCCACTTCATCTCGCCGATGCTCGGAAAGTATGGGGGTTGGAAGCACAAAAGATTCGATACTTCATCACACGCTTCCGATTGACACGCTGCATATGTTTGATGAAGAACCGGGTGAGGCCGATATAACAAATTTAATTTATGCTAAACTAAACGAAGTCACGGGAGGTAGTGATCGAGGCAGCAGTGCAGATGAAGCGGCAACTACTGCAGGAAGTATAGGTGCCGCAGTTGATCATGTTATGGACATGGGTGGCTTTGGAAATGTTCCCGTTGTAGGTGGTGGAAACCAAGGTATGAATGGTTCACTTAGTTCGATTGTACATAGCGAAGAAGAATTAACCGGCAGTTATAATTGGGATTACCTACTCGACTGGGGCCCGCAATATCAACCATTAGCGCACGTATTTTCGGAAATTGCCAGGCTGAAGGATGACACATTGTCGGTACATAGCGCAAATAGTGGTGCATCAAGTGCCAAAAGTAAAGGTAGTTTACAGCATTCAAAACACATACCACCGCCACTACTGACCAACGTTGCACCTAGGTCAATAAATGTTCCTGTATTATCTTCGCGCGGTAATGTTGGCCATCATACATCTGCTGCCAATCAATACTTATTACCACGTTCACCAATTAGTCATGATGTAGCTGGTGCTGGCTTCTCAACATCTTCAGCCATGTCACCAAGCTTTTCACCATCACTATCGCCGTTAGCAACACGTTCACCATCAATATCACCGCATGTTGTAACCCCGGGTGTTGCATCACATCATATGGTTTCACTGCCGCGACAACAAACGTCACAGCATCAGCAACAACAACAGCAAAATCAAAGAAAAAACTTAGAATCCGAAATGAGGGTCCGAATATAACATTGAGCAAACACTTGTATTAGATTTGATAGTAGACCATTTTATTATTTAAAAATCCAGTTGCTAGTCCTTTTTTATACGTTATTTAATTACTCAACATAAACATAATTATTAAAATGAGCAAGTTTTCAAAAAATTCAAATCTAATACATGTATTAAATAAATGTCTGTTAATTAATTAATTGTTGTTGTTGTATCTGGCTGTGCTTTCATAAAATAGGTATAATAGTCCACATTGAGTGAGTAATAAGTAGTAAAGTAGGATTTTGTTTGTATTTATTTCAAACAAATTAAAACAAAAACATTTTAATGATATTATAAATAATTAATTAATTTGTAAATAGTAAATATAATTAGCGTGTGTACATAAAATTAATATTATATCAGATAAATTTAAAAATTCACACAAGGCAGTTGAGGCAGCGCATTTCATGTTACCAAAAAGTAGAATTTTGTTACCAGTTTTGCGCGTATAAAAAAACTCAGTATGTATACAACTTTTCGTGAGGCCCTCCTTATAGGTAGCGATCGACTGTCGTCTCTCATCTCATTTAAAATCACAGTTAACTAGTAATCCAGTAAATAAGATATACAAATAAACGAGAATAATTTCTAAATTTTTTCTAGAAATTAAATAATAATTAATTATAATTAATAATTTTAATAAAAAACAAAAATAAGACTGGAATTTGTGTAATATACTATTTTAATTAAAATTAAAAACAAAAAATATATTTCTCAGAGAATTTTTAATTAATTATTAATTATAAATAAACGCCATTTCTTAATTATATTACTTATATATAAATATATATACTATATATATATACATATATATAAATAAATTTAAAAAAGAACAAAAATTTAATCATATATAATTTTTAAGTTTTGTACAAATCAATAAAACGAAAGTAAAAAATAAACGAAATACAAGTATTTTAATATAGTATCTTAATTAATTAATTAATTTAAGTTGTAATTTTGTTTTTCATATACATAGATTTACATGTATGTGTAATTTTAATTAATTGTAATTTAATTTTTACTACTTTTAATAAAAGTAGGCGAATGTTTAGTAGGTAGATTAATATAAAAAAATGCAAAAGAGAAAATGCAATTGGAAAAATTCAATATAAAAAAATGAAAAAATAAAAAATTTAATTTAAAAAATCAAATAATATTATTATGGCTTGTTTTATTTGGAAATAAGATTTCAGGGTAATTTTAAAAGTTAAAAGTGATATTTTGTGTTTCATTTCACTGGATCTGGCATTTAGAAAAAGAGTATAAATATTTTGCCAAAGATGTAAAATTTATACAGGTAGTTTATGGTGAAAAACGCGGATATATTCGATTTTAAAATTCCTTATATGCAACGGTCGAATATCGTTAATTTTAAAGCTTTAAAATCTTAAAATAATTAATAAAATCATTACAATTACCACCGTAATGCTCATTTAGTTATTCGTGACGTATACACTGAAAAGATATTCATCCGTTGCCAAAATTTAGACAGATAATCGCTAGTAAAATGTTAGTGTTTGTGTTGACTATTATTTGATACAAATGTCAATCCTTTGCAATAAACACTCTGCATATTTGCTGTAAACATATGTATAACAAGGTTCATTACTCGTATCTTAACCATGCAAAGGAAACATTCATTTTTTTCATCTATTAATTGTAAATTAAAATAACATTTAAAAGCAAATTAGAAATCGATTTGAAATTTTAGTAGTTTATAGTTATAACACATCGCCTGAAACGTCCCCCGGCCCAACAAACAAAACAATTTTGTTTAGGAAAAATACATTTTATACATTAACACAATTTCCTTATAGAGCAATACAATCAGTCCAACGCCTCTCTAACACTTCGTTGCCTTTTTTGTAAAACGATTTATCTTAAACTTCAGTTTCGCCAATCATTTTTGCATTAGGGCCAAATATCTTTCCCTGGAGCTTTTTTTTAAGGTATGCAAACAAGTAATAATCGACGGGGCCAAACCTGGCGAATACGGTGGATGTGGAACTTGTGACATGGTGCATTGTCTTGGTGAAAGAGCAATTTGTTCTTCTTCATTTGGGGTCTTTTATTAGCGATTTATTCCTTCAAACGCACCAATAACCCGATATAATATTCGCTATTGATCTTTTTACCTTTCTCAAGATACTCAACGAACATTATACCATGTGCAACACAAAATACAGACGACATAACCTTTCCAGCTGACTGTTGTGCTTTTGGTTTGCTTCGGACGAGGTTCACCGGCCTCTCGTCTTTCAGCTGATTGCCGATTTGACTCTAGTGGTGGATCCATTTTTCATACATTGTCACATATCTCATAAAAACATCCTTTTTATCGACTCTTAAACAGCTCCAAAACAGCGCCCGGCATCATCGACGCGCTGTCGTTTTTGATCCATTGTGAGCAAACGCAGTACTCACTTCTTATCTTTATACGATGTCAGCTATCTCGCGCAACTTCACTTCACGATCATTAAAAACCATTTCGTGATTTATTTTGTGTATTCTGAGAAGTCACAGCCTCATTTGGGCGTCCAGAGCGTAGTGCATCACCGGTCGTTGTACGACCACGTTTAAATTCAGCATTGCGTTCCTCAATACACTAGCCGAAAATGCCAACTAAATACGGACTCTATTTCATAATTGGCGATATATCACAAAAATTTGTTTCATATTTTTATTACTACACACTCGAAAAATAAAATAAAATAGTTTTCGAAATATTTTTCTATTCTAGAAATTTCTATATATCTCAGCGTGGTACTTTTAGCTAATTCTCTAAAAACCATGTTGGCACTCAAGGCGACTATTTAGAATCACACTTTTCTACCGATTTATTGGAGACAATCTAGCTCATAATTGTATTTCTTTTTGTGATTAGGTTGGTCGTCTGCGAATATTTTGCTTAAAGTTAAATTATTTTATCTTTTATGGGCGTAATTTGATTGGTGGAAAAGTGTGATTCGAACAGTCGCCTTCAAAGGGTTAATCAACACAAGAAATTCTTTTTTTTTCATTGTTTTGAAATTAATAAAAGTTGCGTCACTAAAACAACAGTATGTAACTTGTAAACTTAACACTTTGAATGCCACTATAAAATATATTCATAGCATAGACAAAGGAGAAATAAGACCCCTAAACCAATGGAAAATTTATGTTCAAATCAAATTCTCGATGTCGTTACCCCAAATTAGAATCATCCTAAGGTTTTAAAATGACAATATATAAATATTTCGTTACATCAAGGTGAGGTTATCAAGATGATGGAAGTTTGGTTTCGAACTAATGAAACATTGAATTTTTTGTATTAAAAAATTCGGTCGTCTCATCAGACTGCAGTGATCAAACTACAAAAATATTGAAAATACTTTGAACTTTCATACAAAGTATAATCACAATGCCTTAGCGAATTTTAATGATTCACTACGCAATTGCCAACCCCTTGGTAACCTCGAATTTTATTGTATTTAACGCATACATGCGATTTCTATATGAAATTTTGGGTTATTCTGGATTGATAGCCAGATATTTTTACTTCAAGGTGAATTCCATCATCTAGATAACCTAGATAAGAACTGCCTGATGACCTAAATCAAAGACAGGATCACGAACGCCGCACGGAAGTCCCAGAAAATATTCGAACCCAATTCAAACAAAATTAATTATAAACGGAACACACAATCTAAATTTAATAAAATAAAAAACATTTCACGCTAACATAAAAAAGGCACGTGTTTGTATATATTTTCCAATTGGAATAAATAATAATTCTTATTTGAAATAAAACAAAATTTTCCATTTATAATAAAATAAATATTAATTTTTTATTCACATTATTTTTTATTTGTGTACAAATACAAAAAAACGTAGAAAATTTATTTACATATTTAAATTTCATAAATTGAGTTTTGTATTGCATCCGCCACGTTGTATTGCATCCGCCAGCATATTGAGATCTTGGAAAAAAAATCATTGAAAATTTACTACGTAAATGTATTTTGCGACGACGCCATTGTGAGACAGATCACTATTACCTTTTTAGTCCAAATTTGCACATCGCGATCAGTAAATAAGTTAATAATTTTTATTATATATTTAAATTTAAAATTATTTACTTTAACAAATCGAAAAACATTATAATGAAACACAACACTTTAGAGTAAAAAAACTAACTATGTAGTGCAACCGTGCACGTCGAGTTGTCAGAAGAAACTGAAAATAAAAGATACAATCGAAACTTATAAAACGAAAATAATATTACCGCGAAATAGAAAGAGAAAGACAATTATTTTTCTCAAAAATCAATATTTTTGTGTCTTTGATATTTTGTAGTACGGAATTTTGTACGACATTTGAGCAGTTTTTTCCACACAGTGGAATAATTGCATACTGGGTATCCAATTCCTTAATGAACATACATAATTGAACCATACCATATTATCATAATAAAAAGAATTGACAATAATTTCCTAAATAATTTGTATTTTATTCAAAATCATCGGCCCTTAAAATTTAACCACCCTAAAATAACTATATACTATATAATATTTGTTAAAAGTAAAAAATTGAGGCTATGTTTGACTAGACATGACATTTACTTTTTTATTTTGACACATTTTTTTTTTCGCTAGATTTTCGAATTTTTTTTCGAACTTGTACTAAAACAGGTAACTTCGTTCTTGTCTTATAGAGAAAAAAAAATTGGAACACGATTTTACAAGGCAGTGTCCTATATTGATACATACTATTTAATATTTGACCATACTCAGAATAAGAAAATTAAAAACTATAAGAGAAATTGCGTTTTATTTTGCTGTCACTTAAAAAGAATAGCAAAGCGAAAATTTTCGTCCAAGAATAAAAAAATTAACAAATACAACAACAAAAGAGAAACAAATGTTAGTGCGTTCAATGTAATATGCATGTTTATTATTTTATATATGGAAATTTGGAATTGTTCGTGTACATTATCTTTTCTATTTATAAAATATTCATGTACACATACATATACAAATATGAATATAAAATCACAAATAATTTTCACTACACTGTAGAATTGTATTTTTCTAAACCTAACCTAAAAAAATAATTTATCGAATTACGGTAATTTAAACCGCATATAAATATTTTTTATAATTTTAAACACATATATTTGTTGATATGTAATACGTTTATACTCAAAACTATTGTAGTTTCACTCAAGATTTTAGGAAATACATCAAAAAAATACTACATGAAAAATATGAATGAACTTAATATTTTAAGTAATCTATAGCCGAAAATTCAAATTAGAATAATAATTTTTTGTCTTCGTTTCTTACGTTATTTCTGTTATTTTTTTATTCCACCTATTCCACCTTTTATTCCACCTGTTGGCCCATTATACATTTGCGCATTCCTTTCAAACTTTTTCTCGCCCGAAAAAAACTATAACTATACACACAATTGTGTTGGTTGTTCATACTATGGTTTTTTACTCACACATTTGTGTGGTTTGGACTTAAGGCCAATTTTTTGTTTTTTGGTTGAAAAATGTGTTGTGTTGTGCTACGTAACGTACACTTGTAAACTCACTTCAGTCAATACCAATACAATAACAGGCCATTTCTTGTTATAATCTTGTTGGTATATGTAAATCCAAAAAAAAATGAGAATTCCATACAAAACGGAAAAAAATTACATGGCTACAAAAAGACAATTTCATTATTTGTAATAAATAATTTGTATCGTTCAAGTTAAATTGAATAATACATTGCAAGAAATAAATAATGATATTTTGTTATTGAATTATTTAAAACAAAAATTGTTTTGAGAAAACTTTTCATTCAGTAATATTTCAATTAAACTAGCAACTTATTTTTACACCCTAAAAACAAATAAAATAAAAACAAAAATTCTCGAGATTTTTTACTGCCGCTCTTGCATGCTTTTTTACTTTTTTAGTAAATATGTTGAACGGGATGGTTGTACGTCTTTGCGTATGACAACAAAATATTTTGTTTTTATTTTTATTCAAATAAAACTTGATTTTTAAGTAATGTGGTGTAATAAACCAAAATACATTTTAATCAATCAATACTAATGATAAGCCCAAATGCGTGATTTAGTTGGTTGTACCAAATATAGTTGTACATAATAACTAAAAAAAAAATCCAATTTGATCGACAATTGGATTTTTTTTTGTGGGCTTGTGTAAAATTTACAGTAAAGAATTATAATTACGATACCGATATTGAAACTTGAGAAGGTAAAATATCACACATAATAATTTTGTGTATTATGTGTACTGTGGTAAAATCTTTCTATGTTTTACACTACATAGCAGGTTACAAAAATAATATACAAAACACAAACGAATATAAATAAGATTTTATACCCTTTAATCTAAAATTCATTACATAAATAAAATGTATGAAATTAAGTTCATTATTTTCTTCCGTACTGTATGTCGTGCGTGAAACAAAACCAAAACAAATAATACAAGAGAGCCAAGAGAAATTAAAAATCTTATACGCGCATGTGTCATTGAAAAATTGAGTTGTTACTTTTATCAGTAAGTTGCTAAATGAAAAGTTACTCAATAGGCAAATATTTTTATTGGAAATGTTTCTCAAAATATCAATATTTATCGTGATCCTTCAGATAAATTATGTTTGTAGATAATAAAGCAGATTTATTGGGACAAATAAAGAATTTTTTTT
Organism: Nephrotoma appendiculata; assembly: GCA_947310385.1. Classification (NCBI taxonomy): domain Eukaryota; kingdom Metazoa; phylum Arthropoda; class Insecta; order Diptera; family Tipulidae; genus Nephrotoma; species Nephrotoma appendiculata. Next base: position 202,335,095 of record OX371224.1, read on the forward strand.
GTCCCATGTAATTTTTTACTTACTCGTATGGCACCCGCGTTTTTGTTTGGATTTACCTATACAAGCTCATGGAATTTTTGACGTAGGACTACGTCTTTGTTTTCATTATATATGGGGTACAAATCTAAATTTTAATGTGTAACGAAAATGATGACGTCACGTCACGGAAATACGTATTTATGTTATTAAAGTAAATAATTTCTTGATGAAATATTGTAAGGTTTTGTAAACGGTAAAAAACAAATAAAATTAAAAATTAATTTGTGGATTAAAAAAACTTAAAAGAAAAACCTATAAATACATATTTTTATTTGAGTTTTATGTAAACAGTAATGAACTTGATCAAACCATCGCACGCCATATTGTTTCATAGTCAAAAAAAAAAACAAATAAAAATTCTAAAAAAAATTTATTCTCCTATATATAAATATTGTGTAGATTTTTATTTTTTTTATGCTGTATAAGCTTTGCTTTTCTACAAAAGTATATAACCGCAAAGGTCAATTCCAAAAATAGTTGGATTTTAGAGTTAAAGGTCTTCAAAGTTTCCAAATGATCGGAAATTAATTTGATTTAATAATTTGACATAGCTATTCTTCGATTACACGTACAGTAACATCAAAATAACCAAATCCACATTAAAATAAATGTTTTGTTCTATTATCATGAATATAAAAGCATGGGTTACTGTATAAAATTTAAAACTTTTTTTTATACTGGCTACAGAAATCAGGAGCAGTTGACAAGTGCGCGGAATAAGGTGCATAAAATGAATGTTATCGAGACAGGAGGTTTGACGTATCTATTAAAGCTGTGTGTCGGAATGCCTTTTATGATCACGACTAATATAGATGTCGTGGATGGAATTGTAAATGGCGCAATTGGTGAGCTCAAGCATCTAGAGTTTGAAGACGACATTTTGAAAAGGATATGGCTTCATTTTGAGAATGAGTATATCGGATGCAAGCTGCGAATAAAATCGAGACCTCTCGTTTTCTCGAAGCAGGGCGTATTGCGGCAGAACTGGACGCCGATTGTAAAGAGAAACACCACTATTACGTTGAGTTCCCACATAAAGTGCCGTCGCTCTCAATTCTCGTTGGTACCAGCGTGCGCACTCACGATTCACAAGTCGCAGGGAGGCACATTTAAACAGATCGTTTTTGAGTACAATAAAACATAAGACCAACAACTTCTTTACGTCGGTTTATCGCGTGTCACTTCGATGGACGGCCTTTACCTCACCAACGCAGCAAACAATTTCCAGTTCCACCACGGCAAGGGTAGTACCGCACCAAAAATTAGAAAGTTGCAATCGGAACTAAAACGGTTGAACAACCATAGAGTGAAAACCATCTGCGACAATATAAGAGAATTCATCGACGGAGCCTCTAATCTGAGACTCGTGACTCTCAACGTTCAGAGTTTGTTGGCACATAGTGGAGATCTTGAGAGCGACGATGTTCTACTGAGAGCAGATTTGTTGGTTATTAGCGAAATTTGGCTTGACAACGATGCGACAATAAATATAAATGGATTTTACTGTATAACTAAGTTTAAGAGAGACACCGAAAGAGCAGGCGGTGTTGCTATATATGAAAAGAACGATGCTATCACTATGGTCGTGCCATACATGTTCGCGAATGTTGACAGTAATTTTGACAGGTTCGGTGATATCTGTGGGGCAGAAGTGGTCATCAACAATCACAAAACAATTGTATTCTCTGTTTATATCTCGCCCAATACGAATCAATCTGATATGCGATGCTTCTTGCTGCAACGTTTGCTATGTTATACGCTGAAAGGTACATCATCTATCAACGAGAAACATCAAGACACGATTCCGATTATGCTATGTGGTGACTCTAACTGTAATATTAGAAAGGAAGAAAATCATCAATTCATCGACTTCATGCAAGAAAAATTCAATTTGAGGTTGGTTTCCAGCGCAGATACAACCACCCTGAGTGACAGTTGTTTAGATATTATATTTTGTCAGAAATGTGGATAATGTTTCATGTAGAAATTTCATAACTTATTTTTCCCATCATAGACCTATATTTGCAATAACGTAGCAGAATATGTTAATTTTTTTATATAATTATAATTTTGAAATAAAAAAGAATAAAAATCATTTTTAATTTGAGTGATGTGTAATGTGCTGTTTTTACTAAATACGAGTAGTACCTAGTTTTAATTCTAAATTTTGGTTTCAATTAAATGTATAAATTAACTTTTCTCATTATCACGTAGTCCTACGTTAATGGATCGTGTCTCTGATACAATCTCGTCGTTTTTTAGTCTTTATGATGATTTCTTTAAAAAATAGATCTTCTCCTCTCCCATCGCATGAAGATGCAATATCAGCGAGAGGGTAGCTACCATTAATTTTTGTTTCCAACTATAACACACTAAAATATGTATATTTTATTATATTGTTTAAGGAATCAAAAATGAATTGCTATCAAGTGTGTGTGTGTGAACCGTTTTGACTGACAACAATAAAACGAGTCGCAATTCAATTTTTTATATAGAAAAATGGCCTATTATGTAGTGGTATTGCTTTAGTACTAAAATTAAAAATAAACCATACTGCATTCTGTGTTACTTTGCCCGTACTACGCGGCGAACTTCATTTAACGAGTACATTTTGAAAACGAGTTGTTTCCAGCTAATATTTAATTAAATCATGTAACTTAAAATGATATTTAGATCAAATGATCTAACTAATCAATTAAAATTCTTGACGCAGAAATGATTTATTATATAATTAATAACAAAAAAATGAAATTTTGAATGGTAGTACTTCTATTATAACATAGGAACGCTAATTTTGAAATGCTTAAAATATACCAAATTCGCCGCGTAAATATAAAAAAACAAACGTTCATTTCATAAAACAATAATCTGTCAAGTTACAAAGTTGAAAAGAGCTGCGCTCGCTTAATTTCTATTAATTATACATTTATACCTAGTAAAAAATTAATAAAAACAATCAAGTTGTGCGTTGAGTAATTGTGTTATGAAAATGAGCAGTAAAGATATATATTACTCGGATAAATATTGTGATGATCGATATGAATATAGGTAAAAAATGTTTGCAAACCACCGCTTTAGCACATTGAATTAACATTTCGTTATACTTTCAGACATGTAGTATTACCAAAGGAACTAATAAAGTTGGTTCCAACATCTCATTTAATGACCGAAAGGGAATGGCGTGCTATCGGCGTTCAGCAATCTCGAGGATGGGTTCATTATATGATACATCAACCAGAGCCACATATTCTTCTCTTTCGGCGACCAATCACTGAATAATTCTTACTAGTTTATAAGCATAAATCCCCGTTCTTTTACACTTCTTTAATATTTTTGCGAATTCCGAATTTTAAGTTTTTAATGAAAAGGTGTCTATATTTTAAGATCCAACAGAAAAATTCAAAATCGTAAAACTACATATCAATATTGTATACATAATTATTTTTAATTAGTCTTAATCAAAAAATAACATTGTTTAATCTGTATATATGTATTAATAAAAATAAGAGTAAAATAAAATAAGTTAATAATTTCTATTTTATTTCACTGCTAAAAATTCATATTTCAAATATAGATTTTTGAGGTTAGGTTATCATGTTATGATTATGGGGTATTGTGTAGAAAATTTAGCTGTTCCACACGCACGGGAGTGCGTTCACGAGATTTATATTGTTACAAAATCCCTTTAGTGATTTACTAACACAATTGTGCGGGTAGGGCAAAAGTACCATGTCAAAAATTTAGTTTTGTATGTTTTTTGAACCAACTTACACATTTGTGAATTCCTTTTTAACTTATCCCTTTCGAGTTCAAGAAAAAAATTTTTTTGGTTCAATTTCAGTTCAATATACACAACTGTGTATGTAAATAATGATAGGTTGTAATGTCTTCCGTATTTTAACGGATCTTAGTTAAATCGGAATTCTTTTTGGAAACAGCATAATAATTTGTTAACAAATTAATTATATAACATATAATTTATTTGTTCTTGTTAACATATTAATTATTTTATCATTATTATAGTTACTATTATTTTTCGGACGAAAACAAAATTAAGTGGTTTACACAAATGTGTACACTGGTCTTCAATTACCACCTAATTCTATGTTTGACATCTTCGTTTGTTGTAATTGAAATTGACATACACAATTGTGTATGCGGGTCAAGAAAGGGTTATTTTCGTCCGAAAAAAAACACTATATCGTTACACACAATTGTGTTGGTTTTACTACAAATAAAGCGAAATTTATTATCAACAACGCCATTACATACTATGGTTTTTTACTCACACATTTGTGTGGGTTGGACTACACCTGAGCCAATTTTTTGTTTTCTTGGTTGAGAAAGGGATATCCCTTTAGTGATTTACTAACACAATAATTCGGGTAGGGCAAAAGTACCATGCTAAAAATTTAGTTTTGTATGTTTTTTGAACCAACTTACACATTTATGAATTCCTTTTTAACTTATACCAGGTTTCCATCGTCGATAGCATAATAGAATAATAGTATAATACTATTTTACTATCAAGCCAGGCTGGTTTTCCACCGCACGGTTTGAAATAAGCCTGTTCGAAATACGCGTTTGATATAAATGATATTATTAATTTATTTGACCGATTTTATATAATAATAATATATAACGATAATCAGCCAACAAATTGTTTCTCATTGCGGCGAGAAAATATTAAAAATGGTAATGGATAAGCAAGGAAAATTTAATTTATCTTTACACTGTCAAATTTATAACGTTAAAAATAATATTTGCTACGTATTATATTTTGATAGCTAGTATACTGAAATATTTTAATAAACTATTATACTATCTACTTTGGTTTTCCATCGTAATACTTTAGTATTATAATACTATTATACTTGTATACTATGTCGATGGAAACCCGGTATTATTTTCGTCCGAAAAAAACACTATATCTATACACACAATTGTGTTGGTTTTACTTCAAATAAAGCGAAACTTTTTATCAACAACGCCATTACATACTATGGTTTTTTACTCACACATTTGTGTGGGTTGTACTAAAACTGAGCCGATTTTTTTGTTTTCTTGGTCGATAAACGGATATAGTAACAACTGTCATTGTAGAAATGACGTAGTAGTTAACTATGAGATTGTCCCAAGTGTCAAAACATTGTTAAAAACAATATAACCACAGAATTAAGATAAAGAAATTTATTGTTAAAACTGGGATTGGTGTAAAATTTGTTAGATTTGCGTAGACAAAATAAATGACAATATAAATGATGAATTTTCTGACCCTGCAATTGTGGTAAGAAAGAGTTTGATGTGAATTTTCAATTAAAATTTCAAATGGAGTAGCAATTCTGGGGCAGATTCTATTAAATGATTATTATGAATTGCAATATTTTTAAAAAATTAATGATTTTTAATTAGATTAATATCGAGGGAATCCAAACTGGAGACTAACTTTAAAATATGGTTTTCAGACATTACCCGCCGTCGTTTAGCTCATTTACCATCTGCCTTATCATCTGACAAACCATATGCACAGGAAAATGTTCTTGCATTAGCCGTACTCCCGCCCAATGCAGATAACAAGACTGAGGCATGTCATTCGTTTGACCAAGATGTTCTAAATAAGGCATTAAATTTAAATGTTGAGATGGTATAATCCGTGTTGAGAGATGACGTGACCGCAAACTCGCCAAACCAGTAAGATTGAGCGGCCTTTATAAAATACAAGACTAGAATACATTTTTTATTTATAGATTGAAGAATATCAAGCAGTTGAGGCAGCTGATGCGGTATTCGTTCACGATACTATTAGCCCTCTTGATTCCTAACGATCTATTATGAACGTTTTATGATTTTGTAAACTTCGATTTTCCTAGAGGACAATTTTTTTTCCATAAAGTACGAATCGTAATTAAAAAATATACGAATAGTACGAACTAAACATAGTATTATGGAGCATCAAAATAATCAGTGTATCCATAAAACACAAATTTATTTAAAATAAATATATTAAAAATTGAATTTTGTTTTTTTAATTATTTTTCAAACCTACACAATGGTTGATGATAGTGCGATCATGTTGCTTTTAATACCTACACCATTAAAAATGACATTTGTAGAGGCAGTCTCGAGTTGGGTTGAGAATGACGTTTGTTACAATGTATAGAGTTCGTGAACGAAAAAGGCACGTGTTCATTGTTACAATATAGTTTCATGAACGATTTTGAGCTGTCATTGAGCTAGTTTACATCGCTAAAAAATTTAGTGGACTGACCTAAATAGCGACCCATTTTAGTACCGGTTACATCACAAAAATTATAGGTCACATTGTAACCCAAATGTGACCTATAATTTTTGTGATGTAACCGGTACTAAAATGAGATTTATGTACACCATAACGAGAGATTTATGTACACCATCTATTGAATAATACTAAAAGTATTGCTTATATTCTCATCGCAATTCATAATATTCTCATAAATAATTCCTGTAACATTTTCGAAATTAAATTCTTTCATTTAATTTTTTTAAAATTTGACTCATTTAATAACTGTAATACTAAATTTAAAGGCGATGCCACATACACATTTCTACGGACGACATCTAAAAACAGATTTCGCATTTACGAATTAATTAGAGCATATTTTTGACTCAAATCAATGAGATAATATGTAAAATATCTCAAGTTAGTAGCTAAAATAATAAATTTGGAATTATTTAATAATTTTAATTGAAAAATTATCAATTTTCTATTTACCCGTTCCTAGAAACGATTTTTTCTCTGAATGGTATAATTTTACACGTGAACGAACGCACAAAAATCTAAAACGATTTCCGAACTCATCAAAAAATTTTAAACGATTTTTTTCTCTGTTGTCTGTGAACTTCAACAAATGTCAAACAATTCCAAAACAAAATATATATTAATATAAATATATACACTTATATAAATATATACACTTTGGATAGAAATGGCGGTATAAATATTCAGCTCAAAACAAAATATAAAAAATTGTTGTTGTAAAAATCGTCTGTATTTTTTTTTGGTATGTGGCGAGGCAAAATAAATTTACGCACGAATCGTCTGTTATTAGATGTGTATGTGGCAACGCTTTTAGGTTGTCATCGATACCAAACGACATTTTTTAACTGCAGTTGAGAGTGTTATTAATGAAAGTTGTAGCTGTCATTCTTGCCATTTTCAAAATAGATAAGGAATTTCAGTATTAATTGAGAAAGAAAACAATTTTGTTCAACAAAAAAATTTAATTTGTATATTTAACTTGGGAATATATATGTATATTTAACAATATAAAATATTTAATTTGGAAAAATAACATATTTAATTTGGAAATGTTTGCAATAATATTTATTACTTTATCCATGGTCCACAGTCATAGAAGTAATAATTATTTTTATTATTCTCACTCTTTATTAATAATTATAGTCAGACTTCTATAGACACGCAAACTATAGTATATATTATGAATATAATTTAAAATTGACATAAATGACTAAATGTCGTTCACTGCGATAAAGTTACTACCGAGTAACTCCAGTCTATTTGACATTTCTAACTACGACAACCAGTTTTTGCAGTGAACAGACCCATTGTTAACAATATAAATCTCGTGAACGCACTCCGGGTTGTTAAACGCGGGTTCACGTACGTGATCAAAAAAATTTGATCACAATATGAAGTTAGAAACAAAAACTATTGCTCTAAATATTAAGCTATTTTACTTGACGTTTCATTTGTCATTTTCAACCATTTTAATTTGTGTGTTGTGTGTGGCTGTGGTGACGACTGACAATTAAATAAAATAAAATAAATCATTCATTTCATTTTCATCAACATTCGTTCAAGGTTGAGTTTGCTAAATCACAAGTCGAATGAATGAGTGATAAATTGATGAAAAGTTTTGAAGGTGCCCGTAACAATCTGTTTCAATTTCGGCATTTGCAGTTGTGTCACAATTTGGCGGATTTAAGTAAAATTCCGAGCCCAAAGATCGTGTTAGCTTCTACTTCCGATATTGAATGTGGATAAGCACGTGATTTGTTTGTACATTGAGCTTCAAATTCTAACAACAGCATTATTCTAACGAATCGTACCTCGCCTGGGAATTTTGCTCGCGATTTAATAGAAAACGGTTTGAATGGGCGTATAATTATTATACGAACAATATGCGATAGTATAAATATAAAATAAAATATGTATTTCATTTTTCATAAAATAAAGACAAAAGTGGAAAAAAAATTGATTTAATTCAGTCTTGTCCGATCTAGTCAATCTAATTATTTATTACTCTACCCTTCACTCTTCTGCTTATTGTAGTAAGGGATTACAGTTGGTGCCGTGCATCGGAGTGATTATTTTACGGTGGCTAGTTAAATTCATTTGTACCAGCCTATATCTGCACCTTTCGAATCCTTCGTAGTACGTCCAAATCGCTTAAATTATTGCTGTAATATTCATTCAAAAGTTAAATGGAGATAATTTAGTGATTTAAACAAACGATCTACTCACATGACTACAGCCGTCAAACGCATATTTAAAATTAAGTTTTCAAGCACATCTAATTTACGTTTATGATTATCCTGTTTTACTGTAATATTAGCGATGTGGCACAGAATCGCTTGAAATGGTAAGTGATCGCGGCTGTCCTATTTCCGAATTTTATTCAATGTAATAATTCCGCAATTACACAACATTTTAGTACACAAGATATTTTGAAAATACGTCGCACAAAATTACAAATTGTTTTCACAATTTTAATACATTTATTAATATTAAAATTAATTAATTATGTAATCGCACGACAAAATTTAAAACACCAAATCATATATTATAAAGTATATATATACGCTACTAAGTGGACCAAAAAATATTTGACTCTACCCTTATTGAATATAAAAAAGTTCAGTGCACAATTTTTTTCACTACTACATTCTACCCTTTTCCATACAAATCAAGGATAAAAAAAACGGTCGAAATTTTTCCATAGAAAAATCGGGTTATGTCCCTTCTGTTTGTATTATATATTCTGTGACCAAATGCCGACAATGAAAATGGCGTGTGTTTTGTTTGTTTTTGATATTGACGTGAGTCATATAGAAATGTCAGAAAAATAGCAAAATTATTTATCCCTTTCCCACTTACCCACACAATTGTGTGGGTAAGACCAAATTATAATGTTTTGTATGTGTTTTGAACCAACTTACACATTTGTACATTCCTTTCACACAATTGTGTTGATTGTACTTAAAATCAACCGAAATTTTTTATCAAAAAGCCATTACGTAGTTTTTTCACTTACACATTTGTGTGGTTTGGACTTAAATTTAGCGTATTTTTTTTTTTTTTTTTTTAGAAAAAGGGATATAATGAGCATCATTGTTGCTCATAATTTGTTTTTTGTTTTTTCTATGTTGGATGCTTGCGATCAAAAATTTGCCCAAAGATAAAAATATTTCATCTCAGGCGGGGAAATTCCAACGATTTGATTGGCTTGATTCGCGAATCATTTTTTGATCACATACGTGAACCCGCGTTAAATGAAATTGCTTCACGCTTCAAAATAAGTCGTAATAGATTTTTTATTCCTAATTTAAAACCTTATTTTATATTTAAACAGAAAATGTTTTTCAATCTACATCTCAAAAATGGCTTTAAATTTTTTTATTTCATTTCTATTTTTGTTGAAGCTGTTTCACAGAAAAAATTGTTGTTAAAAATGAGCTACAATTAAAACCGTTATCATCGGTAAACGAATATGAAGCTGCTTCCGCTATATAAAAATTTTCAATATGCGAGAAAGGAACAAACATGTATAGAAATCAGTGTGCCAGATGGGATGTCGAAGAAGCACTGCTTCACACAGCATCCCCAATGAAATTAATATAACTTTTTCCTTTAACATTTACAAATGTGTAAGTTGATTGAAACACATACAAAAATAAATTTTTGACTTGATTATTTTGCCTTATGCCCGGTTTACATAAGACCAACATTTTTCTTCTGCAAAATGAATAAGATATAACATTGACTTTTTGCACATGAGACAAGAAAAGCAATATATCCCAACAAAATTTTGCAGAAGAATTTTTGAGCAAAAATGACCATAAAAATGAAAATGTTGCCATAAAATATATTCGATCCGAGTATTTTTATGGCAACATTTTTAAAATCAACAAGAAAAAAAATTATTTCGCATTTATAAATATTGAGGATTCATAATAAAAACAGACGCCATAGATAAAAATGTAAATTTCGCATTTGAATTCATTGAAAGTAAATTAATAATGATCCTATAAAAAAAATTACGCCATTACTATATATTTTTATTTCTTTCTGGCACATTGATTATTTTTATATAGCGGATTCTTTCTTATTTACCTGCAAAAATTTGCAGAAGAAAACAATTTTCTCATGTAAACCGGGCATTATCCACACAATTGTGTGAGCAGGCAGGAAAAAGGATATATCATATTTTCCCCTTTTAATTTCGTAAAGTTAAATACAAAGTTGTAATAGTCGTGCCGAAACTATCGCATATGTATTTTCTATATGTAGAATACATTTGTGTTGGTTTCGCTTGTCCATTCGAATATTGGTTGTATATTTTGTAATCTTAATATATTTATCCTCCTTTTTAAATGTTTTTATGCGTATAGCGTATATAACCATTTCAACCAAATAAAACAGTAAATTTTTTTTTATAATTTTTGAATGGTTGGTGCATTTGACAAGACTATATACATATTTGTAATAAAATTATTTCTTGTGTATAAAAAAGTTTTATTTTTCTACGAAATGTACTAATTTCATTACCAATGTTTGTTTGCTTTTCAGATGCGTATGGTGATTGGTTGATGATCGTTTTGTAAAAAAATATTTTTTCAATCGATTTGTTGTTTTCGTGTTGTATTCGTATTCTTACTCGTACATACATATATATACGTTTATTATTAATAAATAGTAACATTTTACATGAATGAAATTAATATTCATTTTGTTAAAATATAATTAATTTTAATTTTAATTTTTGTTGTACAGCGATCATTTGTATTAAAATCTCCAAAATTCAAAATTAATTTTTTATGCTATTTGAAAAGGTATGAACATTCTACAGTAGCGAATTCCGATCAGCTGTTTATAATTTTGTGACACACACAATTTTTAGCTACAGCTTCCAAATGACTTGTGCAGATTTATTCAACTGCCATAAATCGACAGTTTGTCGCAAAATATCTAAAGCATTAGGGAAAATTGCCCTATTGTCCCGCATGAACAAAATTATTAAAATGCCAACAACACAGGAGGAATTCAAATCATTTCAAATTAAAATTTTACAAAATTGCTAATTTTCATGGTGTTATCGGAGCAATAGGTAGGTATGCTTAAAAATAAAGTATTAGTTTATATACAAATTGTCATAATCTGGTTTTAGATTGTACGCACGTAAAAATCCAATATCCGGGAGGGGATATTGGAGAAGTATATCGTAACAGAAAAAAATGCTTTTCCATAAACGTTCAGTGTGTTAGCAATTCCGATTTAAAGATATGTGATATAGATGCGAGATGGCCCGAATCAGTACACAATCAGACGATTCTGGAAAATTCATTTTTAATGGTAAGTAAAATTTCCACTTTTTCCCGTATTTCTAGCTATATGAACAAATTTCTACAGGTGCAACTATGCCGAAAGTGCTTTGGAGTGAGCGTCTTAACTCCATTGAGTAATCCGCATATATCAGCAGAGAGAAATTATCAAAAAGCACACATATCAACAAGAAATCCAGTTGAAAGGTTATATGGGGATTGGAAGAGACGCTTCCCAGCATTGAGCAGTGGTTTTCGCTTGAAGGTTATTCAATTTTTATACGTACCTAATTTGATTTTTATAAGATATTTTCTATTTATTAATTTATAGGTTGGCAGTATTTTGACTTCAATCGTTGCTGCTGCTGTGTTGCACAACTTGGCAATTGAATTGAACGATGGCTTTCAAGCCTTTCCAGAAGTGGATACAAGCCTTATAGATATTACTCCAATATCACAAGATACGAGTAATTCAAATTCCTCTGTAAGATCAGCACTCATTGAAAGTCATTTTAGTACATTTTGATAGACAATAATGTGTTTTCTCAAATTTCATTCAATTTATTCATTAAGTTCATTGCGCAAATATGTAAAATAAATACGTAAAAGTAAAACATAAAATATATCAAAATAAAAACTGATTTCATTAATAATAAATAAATTAATTGGTTTTTTAATTCTTAAATTTTAGGTATTTTCTTTGATTTTTCGTACTGTTCATTTAAAATAGCAACTTCAACGATGTGTTGCTCGCGTTTCATGGTCATAATTTCATCTGCATTTTTTTGCCACATTAGCAACAGAGAATGTTGCTCTTTCAAGTTTGATACTTCCCAATCGTGGCGTTCACGCCTCATTTTCATCAATTCTTCTTCGGATTTGTTGTTGATGGTTAATTTCGTTTTCTTTCTAGCACAAATATCAGATAACTCTTGGTAAACGCCTCTTACAGCTCCACTTTTTTTGATTATTATGCCGAGTGAGTGGTTTGGATATCAAGTGGCTTTGATTCGATGTTACAGTTGATGTGCTGGGTGATTGATTTCCATCAACTCATTCAAATCTAGTTTCAGACACGTTTTTGGTTGGGTCAAGATTTTCGATATAAAAATATCGATAGTATCGACAGATTTACAAACTAACCATGCAAAATCTATTGTGAAACGAAATGAAATTTTAACCGGAGACTAAACTTAACAATCAGCTTACTAACAACGGATTAATTCATTATATGTTCAACCGGGCATTAATAATTATTTTTATTATTACCCAATAGGCAATGCCAACGGGATTCCGTTTACATTCGCGTGCAAAAACCACACTCTTTCTAAGGAAAGAACCATGTTATGTACACGGAAAACCGTACTACTCGCCAAAGAAATGTGTCACAAAAATGCCGGTGTCGGTGTGAATCCCAACTAAGAAGAGAAAAAATGAAATAGGAAAAGAGGTGGATTTTAAATGGAAATTGGCACCGACCAAATGGCACAGTGGTTAAAGCTTTGGAGTTTGGATCGGGAGGTACCGGGTTCGAATCCCGATAGGGGCAGGATGCAAAGTGAAATTTCATCGACAGATTACGATCGATGAACCCCTGTCGGTGTGCAAAACCCATGGGCCGACCCATATTCCATGCCAGTATAGGCTGGCATGGAGCTTGCAATGAGCAGATGGTCTTAAATCGGTCCTATAGCCGTACGTCCTCAAGTTGGCCGCGAGGCTAAAGTAAGGACGTATAAAGCATAACCGCGGAAGAACAGGGTGAGCTTTAAGCCCCAAAGCAGATCGCATAGTTAGCAATAAAAAAAAATGGAAATTGTAGTTTTACGTGCATCCAATTGTACATCCCAACACGCACAACCTTGAAAAATAAAAATCGATAAAATCGGAAATTTCAATCATATAACGATGCCATTTCAAAATTATTTTATTACCTCTTTTTACATCCAAATTTATATTTATTTTAATACAATATTCGGTTATTATATGTCGGTACAATCGGTTGTTATACAATAGTAATATAATTATTATATATAAAGTATTAAGTAATTTAAAGATTATTAACTAATTTAAATACACAAAAACACAAGTTAACATATAAAAAAATAAAAATCGCGACAATCACAAGTAATGTCGTGTTATCCTCTTAAGCGCTATATTAAACTGAAGATACAAAACAATAAATAAAAAACTAAAAATAAAAACTTCGCGAATGAAAGAGAAAGAAATTTCTTTTTGCCCAAAATCAATATTTTTGTGTCTTTGATATTTTGTAGTACGGAATTTAGTACGAAATTTGAGCAGTTTTTTTCCACACAGTGGAAAAATTGCACACTGGGCTGGGCATTGGCGATTGGAGCATCACGGATTCCACGAAGCGGATTTTTTTAACTATGATAACTACAAATTCCGCCGCATGCATAAAGAAAATAAACAATCGGCAACATTCGTGATTATTCATCGTTTTTACTGTGCTAGCTTTGATTGGTTTAATTTTATTTAAATATATTAATTAAAAATGAGTAAGTTTACATCGACATATTTGGTCCAGGGGTGGGATTTTGTAACATCACGTTTTTCGATACTTATCGAAAATTGTGTCTCTTTTTTCTAAAACAAATTTGCTTACTGTTTCGCTTTTCAATAATTTTTTTTCTATTGCGATCGCAGCCTACTAGAACAATTTTATTGCTTGTCTCTTTTTCTTTTTTCGATAAAGTATCAGTTATAAAACAAATAGATGATAGAATCAGAAAAGAGAGGCATAATGTTCTATTCGAGCTTGCTGAAATCGCAATAGAAACAACAAAATTGAAAAAATTAAAAAACGTTCAATTTTATACGTGATAAAAGAGACGTAAATTACGATAGAATCGAAAAAAGTGATGTTACAAAATCCCACCCCAGGACTATACACTATATCTGACCTAAACACATGATGTAAACGCTAGTTACCCAAATTAGGTTGGGTAACTTTTTTGTGTGGGCTGACCTAAATTAGGTCGATCAAAAATGTGATGTAAACGATACCGACCTAAAGGGTTTTCGTATCATGAAATAGATGTCAGTAGCGCCATTGGTGTTAATTAAAAATATCAGCATAAAATTTAGTATTACAGTTATTAAATGAGTCAAATTTAAAAAAATTAAATGAAAGAATTTAATTTCGAAAATGTTACAGGAATTATTTATAAGAAAATTATGAATTGCGATGAGAATATAAGCAATACTTTTAGTATTATTCAATAGATGGTGTACATAAATCTCGTTATGTAACCCAAATGTGACCTGAGCCTGTTCACGATATTTACATTGTTACAATATTGTTAACAATGACAGCTCAACACCGTTCATGAAACTACATTGTAACAATGAACACGTGCCTTTTTCGTTCACGAACTCTACATTGTTACAAACGTCATTCTCAACCCAACTCGAGACTGCCTCTACAAATGTCATTTTTAATTGTGTAGGTATCAGAAGCAACATGATGATTGTGTAGGTTTGAAAAATAAAGAACAAAATTCAATTTTAAATATATGTATTTATTTTAAATAAATTTGTGTTTTACGGATACACTGATTATTTTGATGCTCCACAATACTATGATTAGTTCGTACTATTGGTTTATTTTTTAGTTACGATTCGTACTTTATGGAAAAAAAATGGAAAAATTGTCCTCTAGGCAAATCGAACTTTAGAAAATCATAAAACGTGCACTTTAGATCGTTAGGAATCTTAAGAAGTCTAATAGTATCTTGAACGAATGCCGCATCATCTTCTGTGATGTTACAGTATTAAACTGCGACACGAGATTTTTTGGCAGCTGCCTCGGCTGCTTGATCGTCGGTCACGTCGTCTCTCAGCACGGATTATGCCATCTGTAATAAGTGCTTTGCCACCATCGACATTAGTGGCAAGATCGGATAGCGTAGCGTAGACCAAAGCAGCAATTTTAAACTCAACATTTAAGTTTACTGTCTTGTTTACAACCTCTTGGGCAAACGAATGACATGCCTCAGTCTTGTCGTCTGCATCGGCTGGGAGTACGGCTAATGCAAGAACATATTCCTGTGCATATGGTTTGTCAGATGATAAGATAGGTGGTAAATGAGCTACACGACTGGCGAGTAATGTCTGAAAAACAATATTTAAAGTTAGTCTCCAGTTTCGATTCCCTCGAGATTAATTTAATTAAATATTACTAATTTTTTAAAAATATTGCAATTCAAAATAATAATTAATAGAATCTGCCCCAGAATTGCTTCTCCGTTTGAAACTTATATTGAAAATTCACAATTAACTCCTTCGTACCACAATAAAACATTGCATTGTCAGAAAGTTCATAATTTATTTTGTCTACGCAAATCTAACAAATTTTACTGCAATCTCAGTTTTAACAATAATTTTTTTTATCTTAATTCTGTGGTTATGTTTTTAACAATGTTTTGACACTTGGGACAATCTCATAGTTAACTATTACCTCATTTCTACAATGACAGTTGCTACAATATTGTAACAATGTAAATATCGTGAACAGGCTCCCTATACATTTTGTGATGTAAACGGGACTAAAATGGGTCGCTATTTAGGTCAGTCCACTAAATTTTTTAGCGATGTAAACTAGCTCAATGATATAGGTTATGTATAATTAGCGATTTTGTGGCTTTGTAGCGATGTTTGCAAACTTGAACATCAAATTTAATTGTCAAAAGCTGTGTTGCTTTCAAACGATTACAACAACAATTGCATTGTATTCAAGCCGATTGTCTTAGAATGTTAAGAAAAAAAATTTTAGGATTAGGGGAAATAAAATCATTTTATGGTTATGGTGTTTACCACGAGGCGTTATTTTTTCTATTTTTCTCGAAAAATTTATCTTGTAGAATAATTTAGCATTTGTTATTTGATAGCAAAATACCGAACTTAATTTGTTCTATTTCATAAAATAAAAAAAACTAAACTAAATATTAAGAAAATGAACCAACACAGAAAAATGAAAACGCATTAAAAAATTAAAGCCAAAAGTTGTTGCTTTCACATTTCTTAGCTAAGCTAAGCGGATTAGCGAAAGCAACACTACTAAAATATCCAAATTACAATGAACTCTCTAAAATTATGGAAGAGACAAAAAACGCGGTCTACCTACGTAGGTAGGGAAACAAAATTATAAAATAATGGGGCATTTACATGTAGAAAATTGTTTTCTTCTACAAATTTTTGCAAGTTTTACAATCGTCAATACAAACCGATCGATTTCGGCGTTTAACGAATCGCCACAGAATATAGAATACGAACAGAAGGGATATAACCCGAGTTTTCTATAGAAAAATTTCGACCATTTTTTTATCCTTGATTTGTATGGAATATAGTAGTGAATATAGTAGTGAAAAAAATGAGCACTGAATTTTTTTTTACATTAAAAAAGGGTAGAGTCAAATTTTCTTTTGTCCTCTTAGTAGCGTATATATATATATATATATATATATATATATATACTTTATAATATATGGAATCGCCATCATCAGGTTGGATACCTGAATCAATCAAGGATTCGTAGAACTAAACTTTTGTATACACAAGGAATACTTCTATTACATATACGTACATAGTCCTGTCAATTGCACCAACAATCCAAAAAAAATAAAAAAAAAATACTGTTTTATTTAGTTGAAATGGTTATATACGCTATAAGCATAAAAACATTGGAAAAAGGAGGATAAATATTTTATGGTTACAAAATATACAACCAACATTCGAATGCCCGAGGGAAACCAACACAAATGTATTCTACATATAGAAAATACATATGCGATAGTTTCGGCACGAGTATATATATATGTATACAACTTTGTATTTAACACCTTTTGCACTCGTATGTCACGCTGGAAGTGACAATATAAATTTACTCTGAGCATGTTCACTGATGTTTTTCTGACATAAAAAATCGGTATATTTTTGACATATTTTACCCCGGCTAACTTCGCTTCAGTAAAATATCCCATTTTTTTTTATTACACGAGTGAACGCGTTTATTTTTGGCTTGGCATATAAATTTGACCGTTCAGTATTTTAAACGTCAATTTTCATTACAAAATAATTTAATAAATTTCCTAAAGTGTTTAAATTTTAATAAAATATTAACGAAAATATTTATGATTGAATCAAGTTTAGCCGGCTATTAAAAATTGAGTTTTTCAAAACAAAACTCAGATGTCAAAAAAACCTCGAAAAAATCCAATACAAAGTGGAGTTAAAAATATACCGATTTACAGGGTGCGCTCGGTTTGTAGCTCAAAAAAACCCGGATATTTTTTATCCTCTTGTACATGAGTGAACACTAGGTCTACAACTCGTATCACTCTGTATGTGTCAATACTCCTAGTTTTCACTCATGTACAAGAGAATAAAAAATATCCGGGTTTTTTGAGCTACAAACCGAGCGCACCCAGAAAGTCGGTATATTTTACATGTTAACGAATTAAAAGTTTGGTAATTTTATAAAAGTGATTTTCTTAAAAAAATTTAAAGATGTGCGTTAATTTAAATAAAATTACACCAACATTTATTTTTATATCTATTCAAATTTTTTTATATAAATTAATTAATTTCTAGTTCAGTTTTAAATTATTAAGTGGAAAACAAATGCGAAATAATAAACTAGATATGAGCTATATGGAAAATATGTATTTAAACTTTTAATATTACAATCAAGGAATAATATCAAATCATTGTTTAATAATAAAAAATAATTAAAAAATTAATTATAATATAATTTAGATGTGTATATTATGTATATATTTTCTTTATACAATAAAATATTCATTATTCTTAACCTAAATTTTTTTGTTTTGCTTTACATTTGGACGCCATCTTTTTCCTCTAATATGTATTTTCAATTATAGCCTTTTACATATGTCGTTGCACAAGATCGTTCCCGCCATATTGTTTTTTGTGGTTATTGTTCACACATACATGTATACAATTCTATTTATTGAGTTTCGTCCAGTTTCGAATAATCGCGACACTTTTCATACTGGATCTTATTCTAAGTCGAAAGCAAAACTATGTCAAAGTCGAAACTAAATACAAGTTTTTACTTCGAAATATGACAAAAAAGTCGAATCTTGTTATACTTGGGAATTTAAATTTAATATTGAATGAATGACAGCAGCTGTCAAACGAGTCAAATTCGGAGGGTAAAAGAGGACGCATATAAATCAACGGGTCATATTTAGAATTTGTTCAATCGAAATTAAAAACTACACAAATTCACGATTAATTTTATTCCAATTTAGAACGGATTTTTTATTTTTTTATTTTCGGTAAAACATTGTACTTATAGTATTCCAAAATAAAAAATAATTATGAAAAAATAGCACGTAGAATATGAACGTAGTAATAAGAAAAATGCGATACTGTAATATAACATATGATTCTATTATGTTTACAAAAAGAAAAAGTCCAACAACAACAACCAAAATTCATTTCTTAGATTTTTTTGATTTATAACTTAAATTAATGATCACAAATCACTTTGCTTTTAACACAATTTTCATTTTAATTTATATAAACACTTATAAATAGTAAGGAATTTTTTTCGAATTTTTCGATGCGCATTTTGACAACACTTCACAAAGCACTTCATTGCAATATTTTAATGTTCAAAGTATTCAATATTTATTCACAAACTACACAAAATAACACGATACACAAACTGTTTTATAATATTTTATTTTTTTAATTACTAATATCACGATTTTTTAAGAACACGAAATTTTTTAAAACAACAACAACTTGTCCCGTTAGCTTTTTCTTTGACATCTGAGATCACCATATGCATTTTTTATATAACCATCCTGTTCCCACATGACTCAAAAGAGATAGCAAATATTAAATTGATTTTTATATGGAAAAAAATAGTTGCTACTCTGGTTAATGTAACTCTATTTATATTTTTTTTTTAACTCCACTTTGTTTTGGGTTTTTCGGGTTTTTTTTGACATCTGAGTTTTGTTTTGAAAAAACTCAATTTTTAATAGCCGGCTAAACTTGATTCAATCATAAATATTTTCGTTAATATTTTATTAAAATTTAAATACTTTAGGAAATTTATTAATTATTTTGTAAAGAAAATTGACGTTTAAAATACTGAACGGTCAAATTTATATGTCAAGCCAAAAATAAACGCGTTCACTCGTGTAATAAAAAAAAATTGGGATATTTTACTGAAGCGAAGATAGTCGGGGTAAAATATGTCAAAAATATACCGATTTTTTATGTCAGAAAACCATCAGCGAACATGCTCACTAATTTACTCTAAACTCGCATATCAGTCTATAGACGCAAACACTAAAAACTATGATAAATTGTAGGCAGTTTCTTTTCGGTTTTTTGAAACCTTGCCTTGCTCTAATACACAATTGTGTATGTAAATTTCGATTAAATAAAATGAAAAAAAAAAATTTTCTTTAACTCGAAAGGGGTAAATTTTTTTTGTGAATAATTTATGTGAGATGATGCAATAACAAAAACTTTAGGAAATGCGCCAGACTAAAAACGGGAAAAAAATGTTTTTATGTACATACATATGTGCATTCGTAGTGAAGTTTCACCAAAGAGGTGCGTACAATATAGTAAAGTAACACAGTAAGTAATAGCTAGTACCACATCCGGAAAATAAACATAAAAATTGTATGGTCTGTTCAAATAGAAAAGCTAAGGGCGGAAGAAATACAACTGTTTACTTTTGCGAAACATGCGAAGGAGATCCTTTTCTGCACTTTGGATATTGTTTTAAAAGTTACCACACTGTAAAATATAACAAAAACTAAAACATTTTATACAAGTAATAAATGAAATAAATATAATACGTTCAATTCTACCATTGTAAATTACATATTTTAATTCATTTAAACAAACTACAAGTTGACACCCAACAACCTTGAAAATAAATCGTGTGCAAAGGGTTAATTTGAAGCGTGAAGATCATCTTCATTTGACAACCCGTGTGGAACGGCTGATTCTATATGGTAAAAAATTGTCTAAAATCACAGCTGCAATGGTTAGTTTAGTTCAGTGAATAATTTGCTACTGTCAAAATTGATGTTTGAAAATTTAAACGTATTTTTTAAACGTATAATTTGTAAGAAGTGAATTCGTATGTAAAAATGGTTAATCAAAATATATATTACTCTGATAAATATTGCGACGATGTTTATGAATACAGGTAATGCATTCCTTCTATATGATATAAATACATTTTCATTATTGCTTGTGGTTTATTTTTTCGAAGGCATGTTGTATTACCCAAGGAGTTAAAACGTTTACTGCATAAAAACCACTTGATGTCCGAGTCGGAATGGCGATCAATTGGGGTACAACAGTCAAAAGGATGGGTCCATTATATGATTCATCAACCAGAACCGCATATTTTATTGTTCCGGAGAAAAATAACGGATAATTAGATTCATAGTAATTAGATGAATAATTAAAAATCTTTTTTAATCTTTATTGTAAATATATTATGCCATTCGTAAATTTTAAGTAAATACATGTATGTTTAAGAAAAAAAGCGGTCTTTTACATATACGATACAAGTATGTTTGTTGATAAACAAAGCCATAACCTCAATTGCCATAGGTTGTAGCTATGATATGAAATTACATACATAAATAATAATTATGCAAAGGGTATTGCTAATAATTATTATAAGCAATAACCGTTTTACACGGTAAAAGCTTATATTTAATAGATAATAATATTTGATAAAACAAAAGCAATTATGAAGACAACAATTAAATTTATTGTCACGGTAATAAGACAATTGGTATGACGTTCGTTCCCGAACGGCTGGCAAAGGTATTCACAACTCAAAATTTGGCTGACCCATTACTGCATCTAATTTTAAAATGAATCCTGGCTATTTGCTTTTTTTTTCGTTTCTGTTTTTGTGTTTTGCTGGTCTAGTCACTGGCAATTTAATTAAAAGGGAACAAATAGAAATACACGTAAGTACTAGCAGAGTTGCAAAATGTTTGTGTGCTCCGTTTATCTTATGGTACAAGCCAAATATCTTTAATATAATGTATGGAATAAGAAACTTCAAATAAGTTCCGATTTATAAAAGGAAAAAATATGACATTTAATAATAAATTTTATTTTATTGATAATTAAATTGTTTAACTTCTACAAAACGAATTGATTTAGGTATGTAAATCGATTAAAATAAAATGTTGGTGTATTGGAAGAAATTGATAGGTAAAAATTCAAATTCGTGCATCGAATAACATATTATACACTTGAACCTCGATTATCCGGGATGAGTGGGACTTCCCGGATAATCAAAAATCCCGGTTAATCGAATGATTTTTATTAGAATTAAAAAAATCCCGGTTTTTTAACCAAGAGACAAAAAAAATCTCGGATAATCGAGGGTCACGGATAATCGGATCCCGGGTAATCGAGATTCAAGTGTACATATATAAAGTAATGTGAAATTGTATTATTTTCAAATCAATGTGAAATTTATGGTTCAAATAGAACAGAATTGACGTGTTTTATGTTTGTACATATTGGAAATATTAAACGGATTTTATTGTTTATTTGAATGAAGTTTAGAGGTCATGAAAAAACGATATCAATTCTGAACTCCACTATACGAAAGTTTATGTACATATATTGTATATTTTATAATTATATTAGCTGGAATAAGCCTATGGTTATAATGAAAAAAGTTCATTTTATCATAGGCTTATTCCAGCTAATAGTTATAATTATAAAATATATATACATATACATATATAAATATATATAATTATAAAATATATATACATATATATAATTATAAAATATATATACATTATATGTAGTACATATATACATTTGAAGTTCCTAAACAAATTGACGTTTATTGTCGTTGGCTATTCCATCAAAAAAATTACATTTTTTAAAATTTTAAATTTTTTTTTGTAGAACAAATAGAACAAATTTTTACAAGTAACTATGTCCTTTATTTATATCATTTTTTTTTGCCGGATTCTAGTAAATAGAATTTCACATTAATATATTATACTCATAATCGCTTTATAGCTATTTACTTTATATGTAATATATATGCTAAAATTGACAATAAAATAGTTTAAAATATGTCAACAAAATACAATACTAACTTCTATATGAATCACAATAAGATAAAAAAAACTAAAATACAAACATTTAAAAATAAATCACCCAATGCCATTACGTACATAAAGATAAGATTATAATATATTATATATAATAGATTTATTTATTTGGTTGCAATAAATCGAGAGCTTTTGATATGTTACCATCGACGGAGTCTAAAAGCTGAGTCAACCAACCACCTTCATTGCTAAAACCCATCGCCATCATAGTAATGACTGCACTATTTACATGGGGTTCTAAACAGAAAAATAAATAATAAAATACACGAATAAATCCTGTTCTAAACAATAAATTTGACTTACTTCTGTGATAAATTTCTTTTTCGTTGTCTTGAAGGGCGGACATTTGTTCTTGAATGTGCCGTTGAAGATCTCGACCTAATTTAGCGTAATCAGGCATTCCTTCATCAGCTGATTTAACGCTAGTTTGAGAACTGTTCGCATTAGTATTTTGAGGCGTAGCGCTCTCTTCAAAAGATATTAAAGTAGGGATATCATTTGAAGAAGTGTTTGTTGACATATTTTTTAACGTGATTGTAGAATCTTTGGGTATAGCGCCCAGAGCTGGTGATCCTCTGCGCGCCTCAAGCTTTTCAAGTACAATTTCTTCATCAATTACGTCCCATTCTTTTTCGTCGGGATCTGGTGTATTTTCCGAAGAGCGTGGTTGTTTTATAATTCCATCCGCTTCACTTGTAACTTCCGGTTCCTTGACGGGTCCCGACACTACTGGTTTCGTAGTTTCAGGTAAAATATTTGTTGTTTCTGG
Source organism: Nephrotoma appendiculata (assembly GCA_947310385.1). NCBI lineage: Eukaryota > Metazoa > Arthropoda > Insecta > Diptera > Tipulidae > Nephrotoma > Nephrotoma appendiculata. The sequence continues at coordinate 202,358,690 of OX371224.1, forward strand.
TAAAACGTTAGTGCTTTTTTCGGATTCAGGTGTAACTTTGCTAGATTCTGATTCCGCCGGTTTCTCAAGCAATGGCGTTGTAGCTTGAATTATATTTTCAACCACTTTATTAACTCCCGAATTAACCACTTCGATGCCCAAAGAGGTTTTGGTGATCATGTTAATCAGATTCGCGAGGTTGAAATCCTCGTATGCTTCCTTGTCATCTGATTTATTCTCCTGTTGCGATGTTGTCCCGGCAGCTTGCTGCTCATTTTTGAAGCATGAACGTAGTTTAGGCTCCGCAGTTGACTGTGCTGAAGCATTAGGTGCAGGCACCGTAGACTCTTGATTAGCCAAATCGTTCATATATTTCATCATGTTGAACCAAAAATTGGAATGTTGGCCGCCTTTGTGGTGACCACCGTGATGGCGACCTCCCCGTTTAAAGTGTCTACGCCCTTCACACTTTTCTTGATTCTCTTTTGGCGATTCTTCATTTTCCACGGTAATTTCTATTTTGGAAGGGAATTCGTGATGTTTACCGTGATGTTTGTATTTTCGCACGAACTTATCAAATCTTATATTCGACCAGTCAATAAACTAAAAATAAACGAAAATATGTGAATCATTAAATTGTTATCAATCGCGTTATCTGGTGAAATTGATGGCTTACCTCGGCTGGAATAAAAAATCGTAACATCGTGTGATCTCGATGAATCATTTTCTGTTCGCATTGCATACATATATCGAAATCTTTGCATTCCAAGCACTTGTATCGCATACCAACAATTTCAGTCTGGCAACCATCGCAAATAACATGTTTGTGTTTTGGAAGAATATCAAAATTTGGCCCACTCGCTGCCATTGGCGGTTGCTGCTGGGTGGTAATCGGTTCAGTTGTCGGAATAAATTTTACGTATTTCTCAGATCGTTCCTCTACGTAAATACGATTCTTGGCTATCTCAAAATTTTCAATGAAAATTCGGAAATCTTCCTCATAAAAAACGGTAATTTGATCTGAATCCCCATCTATTTAAAATACACACATTTAAAAAAAAACAAAATCAAAAACTACGACGCAAAAGAATAACTTCCATCATTAAATAAACTTTCGTCACTACTTACCAATCCAGTAGAGTTTGCATTCCTTTTCGCGAAGATATGGAAAACGAGTAATAATTTTCTTCTTGAAATCTTCAAAATATGTATTACTTCCGATAAAATGACGAATATACACTTTTTCATCACCTCTTGAATCGCTTTTTACAATGATTTTAATAACTTGATCACCCATTTTCAATATTTTTTTTATTAAATTTGCTTCAATGAGAACGAATGACGTTGACTTTATGACAAAAACGTATCGAATGCTCTTTGTTTATATACAAATATTAAATTTCAGAGTGATATTAGAAAATTTGATATTTCGCAATATTTATAGGGTGTTAAAACAGTTGGTGGAGAATGTTCTTCAGAGGGGTTTACAATAAGCAGTATTCTTAACCCACCCCTCTAAACAAAAAAACGAATTCTCAAAATACGGTACTTACGAATTAACACCCTAGACACACAAAAATTATCGCGATTTCTTCCAATCGCGATTACATGTCAAACAAATAAAATCGCGATTTTATAATTATGGTGACAGACACAAACCTGGGGCGGGATTTTGTAACATCACTTTCGATACTATCGAAAGTGATAGTCGAATCGAAAATGATGGAAGGAGGTATTTTGTACGATTATCGACAGATAAGCGAAATTTATATATGGTAATCCCTTTTTGAAATTGAAATGACAGTTCTAAAAATAGTTTTTTGTGTCAAAAATTGTTGTTTGTAAACATTTGTGGTAGAATAATTTATTTTTGTCTTTTATATATAATTGTAAATTGATTTTAAAATTTGTAAATTAATTAGAATAAACAAAATGATTAACTGCATTAAGTGCAGTGTTTTAGGTTATGTCACTTTAAAATAAAAATTAAAATTAAATTTATTAATTTATTTTTTCTTAACTAGTATTTATATTTCTATGTATAAATCGGTACACACGACATTTACCTACTCATTTTAACGCCACTTAATTAAATTTAAAATATTATTTTAGTGTATCACATTAAACTTATCACATATCACTTGAATTTTCTTGAGTGATGGAATATCGAAAATATCGCTCGTCGATAATGATACAAAATGCCGACTTTTCGAAACTATCGATATTTTATCGAACTTCGAATTTTGTGATGTTACAAAATTCCGCCCCTGATTTTGTAACTCTGCAAACGTTCAAATACATATTTAATCAATGAAATAAAACAATTTCAATGCGTATTTGCCGATTTTGAATTACATCGAATCAGTTACAATAAGTTAGTATAAACTAAATGTATAAATAATTTCTGTTAGTTAAAACAAATTAAAATTTAATTTACAATCTAACAAATTTTCTGTATACATTCAATGAAAATGACTTATGTTCCCCAGTCCCATACAATCCTACTGTTTTTTCTTATATTTCACATTTATCTTCTTCCTACAACCCGATTGTAGTAATCTTGTTCTATAAACGCAATAATCCTGTTTTGCCAAAATCGTGTGCTGACAGACTGAAAAAATACCTATGTATTCCCGAATTCGCGATTAGCTAGTTTGTGTCTGTCTAGGGTACTGCGTTTATACGCAGTAACCCTGTTTTGTAAAAATCGTGTGCTGACCTGCTGACAGACTGGAAAAATAAACTACATAATCTCAAATTCTCGATTAGCTAGTAACACGTTCGTTAGCAGAAAAAATCTTACCGCGCATCCCCAATAGAATTCCTTTAACTTTTTCCTTACAGAAAAGTATATGAAAAAATACTTGAGAAAAAATTTTCTTTTTTTCTCAAGTTTTTTTTTCATACTTTTCTGTAAGGAAAAAGTTAAAGGAATTCTATTGGGGATGCGCTATTACCCGGAAAATTTGCCCAGTGTTAAAAAATCGCGATATTTTGTCAAATTTTTACGCATACATATACATATATATACAAAAGTAAACGTCACAAAATAAATTTCAAAACAAAGCCCGCGCAATTAGTACAATTCAATTTCGAATTAATTTTAATTTTTAATAGATGCATTAAAACTGTAAGAACAATTTGTAATTCTGTGCGACGTATTTTCAAAATATCTTGTGTACTAAAATTTTGTGTTTATGTGCGAAATTATAAAATTTCTTATATTATTAATTAAAAATTATTGATATTAAGTTATAAATAAATTAATAAAATTGAAATACGGGAGACACTATTGAAAATTTTAATAATAATTTATGTTTGGTTATGTTTGTTTATTATATCGATGCTAACAAGTTGAAATGCAAATCTGACATTTTAAATAAACTATTTTTTTTATAATTAAAAAACTTTTACTGGATTTTTTAATTATATTAAAAAAAGCCTAATAACCACGATTTAAACTATTTTTTGTCTTTCTTTTCACCAATGCTACTACAAAAGTCGGGTAAATTTTTTTCATGTTCGTTTACATAAAAACCGTGTAGTTTTTTGTTGTATGTTTGAACAAACATGCTCTAAATCATGGTATAAATTATGTTCGTGATTTGTGCGCCATATTGTGTTTCTGTTATTAATTTTTAAGTTAATTTAGGTAAGTATTTTATACATTTTTAAGTATTTTATATTTATTGTATTTAATTTATATTTCTATCGTTCAAGAAAAAAGCATCAATACAAGATAAAAAAATATACAATAGAAAATAATGTGTGCCGAAAATAAACTATATTCCAAGCCGAATAGTCAAGAAGGGAATATCGAAACATCACCGATTTGTTAAGAGAACGACATGTCACAATGATTTATGAAATTTTAATTGTATATTAAAATAACTATGAAAAATAGTAATTATAAAAATAAAATAATATAAATTATAAATTTAATTTTGCGTTTCTATTTCTAACATTCTTTTAAACTTCCATAAACTTATTGGAAATCATATGCAAAAGTGTTGCATTGGTGAATCTCAAAAGTGTTACGTTTGCATATCATTAAAGGTGAACATTATGCGAACCAATACCAATACGGTTTACCAATGCAGCATTGTATTGGTATTGTGCGAACGAATACTTCGTTGAAAAGTCTATCTTATACCGTGGACAGACACAAAAATTATCGTGATTTCTTTCAATCGCGATTACATGTCAAACAAATAAAATCGCAATTTTATAATTATGGTGACAGACACAAACTCGATTTTATTATTCTGAAAACGTTCAAATTTATATTTAATTAATGAAATAAAACAATTTCAATGCGTATTTGATGATTTTCAATTACATCGAATCAGTTACAATAAGTTAATATAAACTAAATGTATAAATAATTTCTGTGACAGTTAAACAATTTTAAAATTTAATTTACAATCTAACAAATTTTCTGTATACATTCAATGAAAATGACTTATGTTCCCCAGTCCCATACAATCCTACTGATTTTTTCTTATATTTCACATTTATCTTCTTCCTAAAACCCGATTGTAGTAATCATGTTCTATAAACGCAATAATCCTGTTTTGCCAAAATCGTGTGCTGACAGACTGAAAAAATACCTATGTATTCCCGAATTCGCGATTAGCTAGTTTGTGTCTGTCTAGGGTCTTAGGATAGGAACACCGTAAACGGTTCGTTTTTGACTGCAAAATCGATTCGTTTGCGAACTATTGTATGGTGTAGTATTCGTTTATGGTTCGTAAACGGTTCACCTTGGTTAGCGGGCATATTTCTTAACCCTTCAAACAGATGGATGGCCCACGACGCACATCGCCGTTATTCACAGCTCTCCAGTCACATGTTTTTGTGGACAACTACACGCAAGTATTTGGCATATTGAAAAAAAAAATGCGTCTACGTATTTATGGTAGAAAAATATTTTTATTGAAAAAGAATGGATGTGGAAAAACTATAGATCATGTTATGTCGAGAGATGGCAACCTCAGCGCTTTTACCAAAATATCAAAATGGCGAACATTTTCGCATACCAGCAACGTTTCAGAAAAATAATTATCAAAATAATATTAATATTTTTGAACAAAATTCAATGTTTATTCAAATCAATCAGAAAAACTAAAAGCAAATATTAAATTGTATCAATATAGGACACTGCCTTGTAAAATCGTGTTCCAATTTTTTTTATAAGACAAGAATGAAGTTAGCTGTTTTAGTACAAGTTCGAAAAAAATTCGAAAATCAACACAGCTAGTGAAAAAAGAACTGTGTGTCAAAATAAAATAGTAAATGTCATGTCTAGGTAGTCAAACATAGCCTCAATTTTTAGTGTAGTTTGTTAAAATGCTAGAAACGATGTATAATTCACCGTTCTGAATATTAGAAGATCCTTATTAAAAATATAAAGTCCATCATGGTTTTTTCAGCCATCCAAAATGACAATATTTACATCTTACTGTTGTCGTATTTTTTGGTTACCGGTGATAAGTACAAGCCGCCCCGTTTAAATATATAGACCATGCCATTATGTTTGATTCTAATCTATAGGAATTATTTACGATGTAACTACGAACGAGGAAGACGGGCAATACATTATGGAAGGGTTGGCAAGTAGTTTTCTGTTTACGGTCGACTGACTGGACAATTTGAGACGGAATTTTCTCGTTTCGAAAATTATCGTGTCCGTGCTGTGCTGTTCATATTACATGTGGTTTTAACGAACTGTATATGTTAGGAGGGGTACGTAATGTCCAGGAACTATTATGTAATTTAATTGATCCGTTTTGTTTTAAACAATTCTCAGTAAATTTTATTTTGTTTTAGTATTACTTTCCGCACTAGAAGAGAGATGTGAGAAACCTAACCGACATAATAATTCGAAACATGAAATATAAATTAAAATTCAATGTAAACATAATGTCCAGGAACACCATTATGTAATTTCATGAATAAATGATAATTAAAACACTTTTTTTTAACTTCCATTCTTTTCTTTGACAACCAAAAATCGTAAACTTTTGACAATTTGATTTTACTTCGAATATTTTCTCGAAGCTCGAAAAAACGACAAAAGCGACACCGTGACAAAAAAAAATCTAATTACGGTAAATGTGATAGGATAAGAGAAAAAAGAACACGAACACGTCCTATTACGAATTAATTTAGGTAAATAATAATAATTCTATATGAAATATATCCATTAATATTTTACAATTTTAATTATTTTCTAGCGTTTATCAAATCGTAATGAAATGCGTTGACACTTCATCGGTCCTTCTCATTATCAGTGGTCAACGCGTCATCAACATATAATCTAGTCGTATCGTATGGTGGCGATTGGATGATGGAAGATGAAACACCCAACTGATCACGTTAGTTTATTTCATGGAAATACGGAAACCAAACTGAACAAAAGTTTGTTTCATGGAAATCGATTATTGATCATAGTTCTGAAGAAGGATCCCGTGGCATCCATCTTTGGCAATTCTTAACTGTTTTTGATCAATATAATAAATATAAATAAAATAAAATTGTGTTAATAAAATATTGAATATTAATAAAACTTACATAAATTCGAAATTATATTCATGAGTTTTAAAATGATAACAACAGTACAAAACAATAGTACGGGTTCTCTCCCAACAAAAAAATGACTACGCAAAATTCTTTATGAAAACGTAAACTTTACGTACATCCATTTACAATGGAATACCAATTCACGCACGAGTACAACTATTTGTTTTAATATATGTACATCATTATTTAGTCTGGTACTCGTATATTGTATACATTTTTTTTATACGTGCTTCGTTCGAAAAGTATTTTCGATGAATAGAATCGTTTGTTTGCGATCTCCAATGTTTCTTTGTGCTAGTAGTTTTAGTACATAATTACTTTTTTTTTTAAATAAATAGCTTTTACGTACAGTTTACGAAGACTTGTTTATACTAAAGTCCTCGTAAAAGTTACGCATATACGTCAAGAAAAAGCTGTAAAAACGAACAGTTCGACACAAGAGAAATAAAACTATTTTACGAAGGCTTGTATAGGTGTTGGTAAGAATAATTGTCTTTGCAAATTCCGCGGGTTAGCGTAGAGTTAACGAACGGTTTTAACAATTGAATGCGAACACATTTCAAATAAAAACCGAGAATTCCTATCCAATGCTATTTTGGGTCTATTTTTTAATTCAACCCGAGGAAGCAGGCTTACCCCGGGTAGTGTACACCGAGCAAAGGTTGTACTGGGTAAAATTATCCGGTGCGCATAGAGTAAAAAATTGTTTTTTACTTTGCACGCTCTTCGTACACTGACATTAATTTCAGAGTAAAATTTGAAGAACCGAGTAAGCTCGGTGTAAGCACAATTCACAAATAAAAACGCAGTGTGCAGAGTAAAATTACTCAGGTTGAATAAAAAAACACAGAATATTTTTTGACAGCGCACTGCTTGCTGAGGTTGAATTAAAAAAATAGGCCCTTTATTTATTTAAACTCGTCTAAATATATATACATATTACGATAAATATATACATATAAGTAAACATCTAATTATAAATTGAGTAAACTATCTACTCTCTAATATTCGTGAATTTCGAAATTCATATTATATCATGTAAATAAATGTACTCGTATATTTATAACGAATTAAATCTATTTAAAAAAAATCATTCTTAGTTTCAACATTTCATTGTTAATAATTAGTTAACAATCAGTTCATAAAATATATATAGGAAAATAAATAAAAATACAATAAATAAACTATAGTAAAATTAATGTCGCTGTTTTTTTTATAACGATCTCTCGCATACTGGACATGAATTCTGTTCGTTTTTTACAATTCAACTGGGCTTTTACCGGAACGTAATTTACCGGAACGTATTGTTGTGGTGTACGTATTGGTGTACGTATTCTGTTTTGTTTTGTGTTTTTGACGTCATTTAAGAACACAAAATAATATGTTAGGTACATAATTTATGAATTTATTAAATTTCATAATACCATCTAAATTAATAAAGTGTTGTGTTAATTCTCTATATAGTTTAATCCAATTCCAAGTAAGTAAATCTAAAAGTAATTTCATTATCACTCATATTTCCAAATGTATGCCACTTTCTAGTTCGTTAAATTTTTCCTCAATATTATTTCCATTTTTTGCACATAAAAATATAGATAAACTTGAGAATATTCATATTTATGAAAAAACTTTAATACAATTTATTTTATTTAAAATTTGTCTAAATATTAATAGTAAATTCACAAACAAAATTACAATCGCAACTATTTTCTCATCATCTTTCATTTATTCCACTGCTCGCGAGCGATATTAGCGTGTAAGCGACCATCTTTTTGTTTGTTTTTTATGCATAGATCAAGTTTTGATAATTCTCAAAGCACGTGTGGAAATATATTTTGTTTAAATGCATTTGTGAACAACGTGTTTGTTGAAAAAAAAATTATGGCATAAACAAGTTTATATATAAACAATAATACTAAATATGGTTATTAATTATTTTAATATATTAATTTACACAAAGCCCATTTGAACACAGCAAAAAAAATAACATAAATAAAAAATTATAAAAATGGCGCACTTTCATGCCTTGTTACTTGTCAATAATAGACAATAATGAGCTAGTTTACATCGCTAAAAAATTTAGTGGACTGACCTAACTAGCGACCCATTTTAGTCCCGTTTACATCACAAAAATTATAGGTCACATTTGGGTTACATAACGAGATTTATGTACACCATCTATTGATACTAAAAGTATTGCTTATATTCTCATCACAATTCATAATTTTCTCATAAATAATTCCAGTAACATTTTCGAAATTAAATTCTTTCATTTAATTGTTTTAAATTTGACTCATTTAATAACAGTAATACTAAATTGTATGCTGATATGTTTAATTAACATCAATGCCGCTACTGACATCTATTTCATGATACGAAAACCCTTTAGGTCGGTATCGTTTACATCACATTTTTGATCGACCTAATTTGGGTCTCTCTCTCTCTCTCTCTAGCATTTACATCCCATGAAGGGATTTTGCCGCCCGCACTATGGTCCTCCATCCGTCTCGGTCCATCGCTCTCGTCCTCCAATTTCGACATCCTAATACGAGTAGGTCTTGTTCGACGTCGTCACGCAAGCGCAATCGGGGTCTTTCTCTACGATGTACCCCGCCTGGTTGTTGATGGAGCACTTTGTAAACCATTCGTTGTTGTGGAGACCTTGCAACGTGGCCGAGCCATCTCACTCGATTAGATTTGATGAAGCCGATAATATCGCTACCGCCGAGAAGTTGCTTTATTTCGTTGTTCATGCGAATCTGATATTCATTGTTCGCAACTTTAATAGGACCAAAAATTGAACGGATGACCTTCCTTTCGAAGGTAGATAATAATCTACAGTCGTTAGAGGTCATGGTCCAGCTCTCGCTTCCGAAAGTCAGCACAGGTCTTATAAGTGCTTTATAAAGTGCAAGCTTGCACGACTGCGATAGGTGTTTAGATCCCAATAATTTTGATTGGGCGTAGAAAACTCGTTGTCCGGCAGCGATTCGAGCTTTTATTTCTGCCTGCATATCATTCAAGGATGTTATAAGTGACCCGAGGTATTTAAAATTTTCGACGCCATCAAAGTTATGGTCGCCAATTTCGAGATTTGCCATGGAGATGTTCCTGGGTGTTGTTAAGAATTTCGTTTTGGTACTGTTCACCTCCAAACCAAGTCTTCTTGCGCAGCGATTGAGCGGTATGAAACTGTCCTTGATGTCGCTAGGTCTTCGGCCAAGAAGCACAATATCATCTGCATATCCAAGAATTTGGCCTGATTTATTGAATATACAGCGCGAAGTTTCAATGTTGCTTTTCCTCACTACGCACTCAAGCGCCAAATTGAACAGCACAGGCGCGAGTGCAGCTCCCTGTCGAACACCAGATATTATTTGAAAAGAGTCTGATACAGTTCCTTCAATTACAACTCTACGTGCAGATCCCGACGTTGTTAATTTACACAGAGAAATAGTTTCTCTGGAATACCTAGGCATATGAGCGCGGCCCAAATGTTGTCGCGATTTAAACTGTCATATGCCTGCCGGAAGTCTATATATAGTTGATGAATGGTTATGTTATACTCCCAACATTTTTCCAAGATCATCCTCATGGTAAAACACTGGTCAGTGGTCGATCGGTTGGTATGAAAGCCACACTGATAGTCGCCAATGATGTTTTAGGCGAAAGGGATGAGCCTGACAAGTACAACATTAGCCAACACTTTGTAAGCAGTGTTCAATAGAGCTATGCCACGAAAGTTTTCACATTTAAGACGGTCGCCTTTTTTATGCAACGGACATATGAGTGCGGTCTTCTAATTCTCCGGCAACTCTTCTTGATCCCAAATACAAACGACGAGATCGTATAAACTTGTTGCAAGAGTAGCGCCTCCGAGTTTAATTAATTCTGCGGGGATTCCATCGAGACCGGGTGCCTTGCCGTTCTTCAATCGACTAATAGCTGCGTCTACTTCCTCTACTGTGGGATATTCGACAAAGACCTCTTCACCTGGCGGAGCTATTGCTCTAATGGGGGTTACTTCGTCATTCCGGTTTAGCAGACTTTGAAAGTAGGTTTGCCATACTGAGAGAACATCAGCCACGTTTGTTCTCAATTCTCCATTCCCGTCTTTTATGGCTGTACTTCTTGGGTGGAAGTCTTTAGTGTGATTCCTGGCATTAGCAAAACAGTCTCTTGAATTTCCTACTTCCGCTTAGAAGCTGATGTTTTCAATGCATGACCTCATATGATCGCGTTTCTTTTGTCGAAGGTATTTAATCGTGGCTTTCCTTGCGCGTAGGTATTCTGCTTGAGTGCTTCTCGTCTTGCGAGCCAACCTTTTTTCTCGAAGCTTTTGTTTATTTTCGACGACCAGGCGGCATTGATCATCGAACCAATCATTGCGGGATCTCGGCGGTCTTCTGCCGATAGTGTTTTGCGCCGCGATGGTTATGGCTGACTGTATAGCGTGCCACTGCTCCTGGATATTAAGAGGAGCTCCTTCGTTGTTGCTGGGCCGCTCTAAATAGTTAGTGACAGCTCATTGGTAACTCTGCAGTGACGCTTGGTCTTTTAGAGCATCGAGATTCCATCGAACGGTTTTTTGTGCTTGTCTATTGAAGGTTGATGACAGTTTGCACTTATATTTAAATATGACTACTAATATTTATTAGTAGTCCCCACTAATTTAAGTCAGTCCACACAAAAAAGTTACCCAACCTAATTTGGGTAACTATCGTTTACATCATGTATTTAGGTCAGATATAGTGTATAGTCCTGGACCAAATATGTCGATGTAAACTTACTCAATGTTTAGTGGTGGTAGTCTAGATCAAATCGAAAGAAGAACAAATCTCTCAAAAATTTAGATTTGATCTAGATCAAATCTATCTGTCATTTTTGTGTTGGATAGAACGTAATATATTGATTTAGATCAAATCTTTTTGTTGGATTTGAACTCCACGTTGTATTTTTTGAAAGATTTGATAATTTTTCGATTTGATCAACACTACCACCACCAAATACTATTGTCAATTATTGACAAGTAACAAGGCTCAAGGCATGAAAGTGAGCCATTTTTACAATTTGGTATTTCCCTTTTGTTTTTGCTGCTAAAATAAATATATTAAACAAATTAATAACCACATCTATTATTATTTATTATATATAAACTTGTTTACGCCATTATTATTTTTTCAACAAACAGGTTACTAATTGCCAACACAAATGCATTTAAACTAAATATGTATATTTCTTCACGTGCTTTCAGAATTGTCAAAACTTGATCTATGCATAAAAAACCAACCACAAAAGATGGTCGCTTACGCGCTATTATCTACACACTGACAACAAAAACAACAATAAAAAAATTACGTTCTTTGGCAGCTGGCAAAACTTGATTTATTTTTTGGTTCGATAGAACTCTATGTAATGTAGAGTTACAGAGCATCCCCAATTCAAAATAATTTTTTGAAATTATATAATTATATAATAATATAAGAGCATACCCAATGAATAGGGAAAAGTCAAAGTAAAGCTAACTTCATTTTACAAAATTATTTTTTATTTACCTGTTATTTTATATTATTATATTATATATTATTTATTACTTTTTCACAGGACACAAAATACAACACTAATTGTTAAAAGACAAATATGCATTGAATATTTTTTAATTTGTGATAAGCAGAAAAACAACAACAACAACCAATTTTGCAAATGCGGTTTACTTCATTGTATTTCTCATAAGGAAAAAGTTAAAAGTTTGATAACATTTTTCATAAGGAAATCACCAACCTAACAAAAAAAAAATTTTTTCTCAAAATTTTTTTCATACTTTTCTGTAAGGAAAAAGTTAAAGAAATTTCATTGGGGATGCTATGTTATTCCAAATATAATATTGCCGATCTCATATACATTTTTTCGCCAAATTTTGTTTTAGAAGAAGGAACCAATGCACAGTAACCCACCATACGGACACTTTTTTCATTAAAAAGTTTAGCTAAGACAACAATTTTTTTGAGACATCTAACGTTACATGAACAAAATTTTACGAACTTTAAATTTTTTATCGATCTTTATTTTCGACGATTTGCACATGCTGGATGCACATGTTGAAGTACATATGTACATATACTTGTTGAATAAACACGTAAACAAGAAGCAAGATCAAGTTTGAATTTCTTCAATGGTTTTTGCTTTACGTAAAATATTTTTTTTTGTTTTGTGTCCTTTTAAAACAAAATTATGTTTTGTGTCCTATATTACCTACGAGTATGTACCTTATGAATGAACTGTGAAAATATTTTATGATAAGAGAGACTCCATTAAAAAGAAGTTATTGTAAATGCAACATTGTTATTCATATTATTAAGCGATAATTTGTTAATCCGTGGATAATTGATAGTAGGGATAATAAATATGTAGATTATATTTTTTTAATATTAAATCTAAGGAAGCATGCACGTGTTAATTTTATCTTGTCTTTATGAGTGTGTATTTTAAAAACGCATATGAACAAAATCAACCTTGAACTAGTGTATGAACTAGACATTTTTGTTTTATAAACTTATTCTTAGTGTGGAATACCGTCGATGAGGTAAACTAGTTCAGCGTTGCACTTTTTTATTTATTTATTCTTGCATCGATTGGTTTTGATATCGAAAAAATCTGAGAATGATAAAATTTTATAAAAGGGCCCCAATTTATAAATGTAGTCTAGGAAGTAAGAATATTTATTAAATTATAGGAGCCTATTATAATGTAAAATATTATTTCGTTAAAGAAACAGCAGCAGATAATTTTTTTTTATGAAAGCTGATATTCGATAGGAACTAGAAGAAGCTCGCGTTTATACTTGATAAATTTGAATTTAGTTTGATTTCGGTTTGTTATTTATTTAGTAGAAATGTGGAAATGGGATTTGAAGGAAGACGAACAAATATGAATATTTATACAAAATATTTTTTTATTTTTTCCTGTGATGTATGTGCAATAAACTTTTATTTAAAAAAGTCGAATATTATAAATGTATTGTTTCTCCAAAATTATTTTTCCGAGGAATTAAATTATTTTTCCTTTAAATATTATAATCTTTTAACAGGAGAAGCTGCCACATTAGTTCATCATATCGCAGTAACTGAGGCAAACATAGTGCGGCTACGGAGAAGATTAAATAGAGATACGATAAAAAAAGGCTCGTGATGACAAATCTCATAAAGCAGTTTGTTGATAAGCCAGATATATCAAAGGTTTCGGCTAAGGCGCTTCATCAAATAGCTGACGTATCGGATGAAGTTCTGAGAGGATTGAAGGTTTTAGCCGAAGCGGAAAAAGGGACCCATGGCTCATTCATATTTTGGTAAACAAATTGGATAGTGTGACTAAGGGCAAATGAGATAACTGTAGAGGATTTCCCTACGATGGGAAGATTTTTCCGATTTTTAAGCAAACGAAGTGATTTATTGGATGCTATAGAAGTCAATAAAGTGTCGACCAGCAATCGAGTTAAATCCTTCCAATCAAGTGCAGAGCCTTTGTACCTTAAATGCTCGCAAGGCCATTACCTCAGTAAATGTGACCAGTTTCTTTCCCTAAGCGTTAATGATAGACAGGTAGGTTTTGTGCCTGAGAGAAAGCTGTGCTTAAACTGTTTCACTCCAAGCCATCAGTCAATCGTATGCAGCTCGAGTTATACATGCGGTAAATGCCGAAAAGACCATCTTATGCTACACACCGAAGATGCAGTCAGGCCAACAGCGAACATGGCTACTAGAAAAAACATAGAAGAGGCTATGACTCATGTCGTTGTCAAATGCAGCAACCATATCAAGTTTCCAATCATTATTACCAACAGCAGTAGTTCGAGTTCCAATCTGGAAATCTACAAATATATGCAGAATGTTGCTGGACTTGGGATCTCAAGCGTTATTCATTGCCGAGGAATGTATGCAGCGATTAAAACCTACGAGATCTAAGGCAAACTTCGCAATATGCACCGAGAAAGGTCACTACGAGAGTTTCAGCTTGTGTCACACTGAAATCCTTACACTCGACAAAGAATGAGGTGGTGAATTTTTTTTTTAATTTTTACTGTTACATTTTTGGTTTTGCGCAGCAGTGTCTAATAAAGAAACTACAACATTTTCATTGTGAACTTTTAATTTTTTAGGTAACATAAAATAGCAAATATGATTAACAATTAGCTTTTCTGAGATTCTGAAATTTTCATCAAAAAATATTTACTGACGTAAAGTAATGTTAAGAGTTAAATGATACAGAAAGAAAATAATTTCTTTAAAAAAATAGAATTCTAAAAGTTTTGTTTAAATTTGAAATACTTTTTAACTAAATATTAATAATTATTATACCTTATTTAAAAGAGAATAATATCAGCTTTTTAAAGAAATTAATACTTGGAAATAAAAATAGTTATTTCTCAAGATATTGAAGTTTCTTTAATACAAGGTGCTGCGTTGGAAGGCTGCTCTTTAAACATGTATAACTTGGAAGGGGGGCTTTAACGTGCAAAGTGACAGAAGTAACCTTAAGGAATCCAACGGTACCATTCGTGTTAGCTATTTTAGGGACACCCTGTATGTATAGATGATAATTAATATAAATATGGGCAAATATTTAAATAATAAAAATTTAAGATTTATTTACTTAAATTTTTAATATTTCTTAATAAATTTTGAGTTTGAGTTTCTTGTATTTTTTAAGTTCTGGAATACGATTCCAAATTAACCAGAAACTTGAATATTGCTTAAAGAGATTAAATGAAATTTGCTATGATCTGCGGGAATTGGATTCTAAAATTAATTGTTTTTGAAGTTGTTACATTGTATTGGAGTGAAACTTCATACTTAAGCTTTTATCATAAATTAGGAGATCCCAGTTATTTTTAGCCGAAAGTCCGGAAGTGGCGTAGGAGCCTTTTCGGTTTGTGCAAATATTTTGCAAAGTGTATTATTATAATTAGAAAAAACATTATGAACTAAAAGATTCTAAATTAAATTCACAATAATATTGGCTAAAATCAGTGTTTCAATGGAAATGGTAATTTTAACAGAAAACAGTTTATCAAGAAAATTCAGGCTTTGTACAGCCAGACTTTACTATAAATTAAGAGACCGCGTTAACTTTAGAAGTGGCAGCAATATTATATACATACTTTTATATAACATTCACGAAAAAACCATTAAAAACCAAAAGATTGTAAATAAAATTTGAAACAAAATTTGTTCAGATCATTTTAATTTATTTTACGTATTAAAATAAAGTAAAGTAACCATGAAACATGTTGATCTTGCGATTTTTGTTATTTTGTCACAGAAAAGCAAGGTCTGATGAAAACATCGCTGCTGTGCGAGAGTGTACGGGAAACTCCTTGGCAGTTAAATTTCTCGTCATTCACAAGATCTTGCCCCGCGACTTCAGCTTGGCAAATTTAGTGTAGAGGCTTGGGTCTACACCCGTATAAAATCCAACTGACCTAAGAACTTAAGATAAACGGCCATAGACAACGCCGTAAGCTAGCTGGTTTAACTCTGGAGCAGTTAGAAGTTAACCTAAATTTCGCTAAAAAAATCATCTTTATCGACTTCTTCCTTTTTAGGCTACCTTAAATTGCAGATCTATGCGAGTAAATCGCAAACAATTGATGCCCTCAAAGTAAACATAACGAACGCCATCCAGCAAATTCAGCGAGATTTATTCGATTCATTGAAAATTGTACCTCCCCAATACGTCCCACCAAGCAAAACCCCAACGGACATTTGAATGACGTTATATTCCAAGCTTAAATATCATAAAATATTATTACAAACAAAAAATTTCACACAACATGTTTTATTTACAATTAAAAATCGAGCATCCTCGTAAATTTAATTTCAAACACATTAGTTTGAAGTTTAGCTTTGATAATGATGTTAAATTGACATCGAAAGCTTAGAAATTAATTATTATAAATTTAAAATCTGAGCCATATACCAAAAAAAAACCTTATATTTACTATTATTTACTCATAAAATATTTTCCAAATACATTAGTTTGGTTAATTTTTAATTTTTATCGGAAATGATGACTTTTTATAAAATAAAACTTTATGTCACAAAAGTTCGACATCTATATAGCCCAGTCGGATTGACTAATCTGTATCAATTTGTATTAATTGCGAGATTTAGTGGGAATCTGTGTTCCAGAAGTGGTAGCTTCCACGGAAGCTTTTTCAATTATTTCACTGATGTTAAAAAGTTATAGATTTAAAGATTAAAGTTTTAAATAAATTTAAAGATTAAATTTACAACAAGGGTTGATTTTGTTGGTTTTCTGAAGTTTACGCGGGAATTATGATTTTTGATTGTGCAAAACAGTTTTACCAAAAGACAAGTAACTTTAATTTTTCGCTTTAAAAATCAAGTTTGATGTATTCGAGATCTATGTATACATTCGTGGTAAAAAAAGTGTGGTGTAGGCCACAACATATTCACCAATCCAAATGTTTACAAGTTTTTCTGCATCAATGCACTTTGTGCCAATAATATTTGCCACGGAGACGCTGGCGTTCATGCGTAATGTTTACAAAAAATGTCAACAAAAGTTTCCTTTATATAATATACTCGTAAAGGTTAGTAACATGATACTATAAGTAACTTGTACTATGGAATTTTACTGGAAATAAAATAATAAATTTTAATTTTCATCCCCATGCTTCTTTTATTGCTCCAATTTTAAAAATTCATAAAATTAATTTACATTTAATTGTGTGACGATATTTTAGAAAGTTAAATAACAATCGTTAAAAAATCCAAATGTAATCATTTATTAAATTTGGTTATGCAACCAGTTGCAACTTATTATTTTAAAACAAAAAATCTATATATAAATATATATATAGAAATCTAAATCTAAAATCTGATTCTATTTCCTGCCAATCAAATTAGATTTTTCAATTTGAATTAATGTTAGTGAACTATTTCCATGTTCCAGGAAATCGCTTAAATAAGTGAAACAATCCCACCAACCAACTAGTTGAAATTACTCATTCGATAAATTTTTCGTAATCAGCAATAATTTTAATTTTTATTTTTACCAAACTACTGGACTTTTCGCGACCAGGAGGTCAGTAGACTTACTTTGGCAAAAAATCTGAGGAGGAGTTACACGAAACTGGGGATAATCACTTGATTACGCCGAGTTATCAAAATACTTTATTATGCAATGTAAATTACTAAATGGGTACAAGACTCAGTCGTAATATAAATAAATAAAAATATCCAGATATCATTACAAGTCAATCATCTGTTCAACCGCTAAGAAATATTAAAAAATTTAAGGTTTATTTAATTTGTCCATATTTCATACTTAAATCGTTAAAAAAATTGGCTACCTGCTTTTTAATATTATTAATGTATATTACATCTTGTAATTTGTATGTTATATTAATAACTATCGTTTATACAATATATTAGCATTAGAATAAATTGCAGTCGAGAGTACACGATCAACGTAAAAAATAAGAAGAAACAAAATAGGAATTTAAATAATTTCGTTTTTCTGTTTATAATATTTAAAGGAAAAATAATTTAATTCCTCGGAAAAATAATTTTGGAGAAACAATACATTTATAATATTCGACTTTTTTAAATAAAAGTTTATTGCACATACATCACAGGAAAAAATAAAAAAATATTTTGTATAAATATTCATATTTGTTCGTCTTCCTTCAATTCCCATTTCCACATTTCTACTAAATAAATAACAAACCGAAATCAAACTAAATTCAAATTTATCAAGTATAAACGCGAGTTTCTTCTAGTTCCTATCGAACATCAGCTTTCATAAAAAAAAATTATCTGCTGCTGTTTTTTTAACGAAATAATATTTTTCATTATAATAGGCTCCTATAATTTAATAAATATTCTTACTTCCTAGACTATATTTATAAATTGGGGCCCTTTTATGAAATTTTATCATTCTCAGATTTTTTCGGTATCAAAACCAATCGATGCAAGAATAAATAAATAAAAAAAGTGCAACGCTCAACTAGTCATCGACGGTATTCCTCACTAAGAATAAGTTTATAAAACAAAAATGTCTAGTTCCTAAACTAGTTCAAGGTCGATTTTGTTCATATGCGTTTTTAAAATACACACTCATAAAGACAAGATAAAATTAACACGTGCATGCTTCCTTAGATTTAATATTAAAAAAATATAATCTACATATTTATTATCCCTACTATCAATTATCCACGGATTAACAAATTATCGCTTAATAATATGAATAACAATGTTGCATTTACAATAATAATAAGTCTTATTTACAATAACTTCTTTTTAATGGAGTCTCCCGTATCATAAAATATTTTCACGGTTCATTCATAAGGTACATACTCGTAGGTAATATAGGACACAAAACATAATTTTGTTTTAAAAGGACACAAAAAAAAATAATACTATTTTACGAAAAACAAAAACCATTGAAGAAATTCAAACTTGATCTTGCTTCTTGTTTACGTTTTTATTCAACAAGTATATGCACATACTTCAACATGTGCATCCAGCATGTGCAAATCGTCGAAAATATTGATAAAAAAATTTAAAGTTCGTAAAATTTTGTTCATGTAACGTTAGATGTCTCACAAAAATTGTTGTCTTAGCTAAACTTTTTAATGAAAAAAGTGTCCGTGGGTTACTGTGCATTGCCCAGTATGCAAAATCACAGAAACAAAAGGCACGTGTTCCAAGTATGCAATTATTCCACTGTGTGGAAAAAACTGCTCAAATGTCGTACAAAATTCCGTACTACAAAATATCAAATACACAAAAATATTGATTTTGGAGAAAAATAATTGTTTTTCTCTTTCTATTTCGCGGTAATATTATTTTCGTTTTATAAGTTTCGATTGTATCTTTTATTTTCAGTTTCTTCTGACAAGTCGACGTGCACGGTTGCACCACATAATTAATTTTTTTTCTTTAAAGTGTTGTGTTTCATTATAATGTTTTCTATTTGTTAAAGTAAATAGTTTTAAATTTAAGTATAAAATAATAATTATGTATTAAGTTATTTAGTAGAAATCTGTCTCACAATGGCGTCGTCGCAAAATACATTTACGTTGTAAATTTTCAATGCATTTTTTCTTTTCAAGATCGGTTGTGCTTGTTGGGATGTTCAATTGGATGCGCGTATGGTGAACAAACCAGACGTATGGTGAACGTGCTTAAAATTTAATTTATAAAATTTGTGTTATAAAATTTAATTGTGTATTTTTGTACTAATAAAAAATTAATATTTATTTTATTATAAATGGAAAATTTTGTTTTATTTCAAATAAGAATTATTATTTATTCCAATAGGAAATTATATACAAACCCAATATGCAACGCCGACGGAATTCCATTTACATTCGCGTTCTAAAACCACACTGCTTCTATGGAAAGAACCATGTGTATCACGCGGAAATTCGTACTCCCCGCCAAAGAAAAGTGTCACAAAAATTCCGGTGTCGGTGTGAATCCCAACTAAAAAGAGAAAAAACCACAGAAACAAAAAGCACGTGTAGTTTGTATATATTTTCCTATTGGAATAAATAATAATTCTTATTTGAAATAAAACAAAATTTTCCATTTATAATAAAATAAATATTAATTTTTTATTAGCACAAAAATACACAATTAAATTTTATAACACAAATTTTGTAAATTAAATTTTAAGCACGTTCACCATACGTCTGGTTTGTTCACAGCATCCAATTGAACATCCCAACAAGCACAACCGATCTTGAAAAGAAAAAAATGCATTGAAAATTTACAACGTAAATGTATTTCGCGACGACGCCATTGTGAGACAGATTTCTATTACCTTTTTAGTCCAAAGTTGTACATCGCGATCACTAAATAACTTAATAATTATTATTTTATACTTAAATTTAAAACAATTTACTTTAACAAATAGAAAACATTAAAATGGGACACAACACTTTAAAGAAAAAAAATTTAATTATGTAGTGCAACCGTGCTCGTCGACTTGTCATAAGAAACTGAAAATAAAAGATACAAAACGAAAATAATATTACCGCGATATAGAAAGAGAAAAACCATTATTTTTCTCCAAAATCAATATATTTTGTCTTTGATATTTTGTAGTACGGAATTTTGTACGACATTTGAGCAGTTTTTTCCAGACAGTGGAATAATTGCATACTGGGGTGTTTGTATATATTTTCCAATTGGAATAAATAATAATTCTTATTTGAAATAAAACAAAATTTTTCATTTATAATAAAATAAATATTAATTTTTTATTGGCACAAAAATACACAATTAAATTTTATAACACAAATTTTATAAATTAAATTTTAAGCACGTTCACCACGTTCACCATACGTCTTGTTTGTTCACCATACGCGCATCCAATTGTACATCCCAACAAGCACAACCGATCTTGAAAAGAAAAAATGCATTGAAAATTTACAACGTAAATGTATTTCGCGACGACGCCATTGTGAGACAGATTTTTATTACCTTTTTAGTCCAAATTTGTACATCGCGATCACTAAATAACTTAATAATTATTGTTGTATACTTAAATTTAAAACTATTTACTTTAACAAATAGAAAACATTATAATGAAACACAACACTTTAAAGAAAAAAAATCGAATTATGTAGTGCAACTGTGCACGTCGACTTGTCAGAAGCATCTGAAAATAAAAGATACAATCGAAACTTATAAAACGAAAATAATATTACCGCGAAATAGAAAGAGAAAAACAATTATTTTTCTCCAAAATCAATATTTTTGTGTATTTGATATTTTGTAGTACGGAATTTTGTACGACATTTGAGTAGTTTTTTCCACGCAGTGGAATTAATTGCATACTGGGAACACGTGCTTTTTGTTTCTGTGGTTTTTTTCTCTTTTTAGTTGGGATTCACACCGGCACCGGAATTTTTGTGACACTTTTCTTTGGCGGGGAGTACGAATTTCCGCGTGATACACATGGTTCTTTCCATAGAAGCAGTGTGGTTTTAGAACGCGAATGTAAATGGAATTCCGTCGGCATTGCATATTGGGTTTGTATATATTTTCCAATTGGAATAAATGATTCTCATTCGAAATAAAACTAAATTTTCCATTTATAATTAAATAAATATTAATTTTTTATTAGCACAAAAGTATACAATTAAATTTTATAACACAAATTTTATAAATTAAATTTTGAGCACGTTCACCACGTTCACCATACGTCTTGCTAATTGAATATCCTTTGGTATAATTGTAACACGTTTGGCATGAATCGCGCATACATTTGTATCTTCAATTAAACCAACTAAATATGCTTTACTTCGCGTCGAATTTCATGTCATTTCACGGGAAGCTACTGTGCCGGAACGATAATAATGTGTTTTTTACGCCCATCCAATTGTACATCCCAACAAGCACAACCGATCTTGAAAAAAAATGCATTGAAAATTTACAACGTAAATGTATTTCGCGACGACGCCATTGTGAGACAGATTTCTATTACCTTTTTAGTCTAAATTTGTACATTGCGATCACTAAATAAGTTAATAATTATTATTTTATACTTAAATTTAAAACTATCTACTTTAACAAATAGAAAAACATTATAATGAAACACTACACTTTAAAGAAAAACAAACTAATTATGTAGTGCAACCGTGCACGTCGACTTGTCGGAAGAAACTGAAAATAAAAGATACAATCGAAACTTATAAACGAAAATAATATTACCGCGAAACAGAAAGAGAGACATTTATTTTTCCCCAAAAATGATATTTTTGTGTATTTGATATTTTGTAGTACGGAATTTAGTACGACATTTGAGTAGTTTTTTCCACACAGTGGAAAAATTGTATACTGGGATCTGCGTTATCGTCAACGCCTCTAGGCATGCATGTAAACACAATCTACCATTTATTCTAGTACGACGTGTTTTCTGTTTAAGGTTTTGGTTTTCCACTGTAAAACGCATCTGTCAAACAGTTAAAAGTGATATTGTTTTGTTTTTATTTTGATTATTTCCTTAGCACTGAATAAAATAATCGAAAAATCAATAAATATTTCAAAGGTTTAAAATTATTATTGAGTAAATAGAAATAGCTAGGCATTTTCATATTTTGTGTATAATGTAAATAATCAGAAGAATTTTAAAACCAAGGCAAATAATAAAAACGATATATTGCAAAGATGTGCGAATTTTCTTTGAGTCGTGTTTTCCAACAGTGGCGTATATGGATAAGACCTATTTTAATCTTGCTCTACGTACTGTTTGTGATAATTATATTACCACTCTTAATTGTTAATTCGGTCAAAGATGGATTCACGAAAAAAGATCAACTGATCCTTATCGGAGGGCTTTTCGTGTTAACATCTCTTCCGATATCCTTTTGGCATATAACGCAACATGTTATTCATTTTACAAAGCCAGTTCTTCAAAAACATATTGTCCGAATCTTGTGGATGGTACCTATATATGCTTTAAACGCAGTAAGTACCTTTATATTAGGATATTTTGTAATCAGGTGGGGGCGTATTTATAGTATTCGTTACGTAGCTGTGTTACGGGTAATTTTTGTAATATGTCATTTATGAAATTAGGTATTGTAATCGTAAATAGCAGAGAAAACCCATCATATATGAAAATTGCGTTTTATTTTTCGTTTCAGTGGTTGAGTCTTTTATTTCCAGCCCATTCCATCTACATGGATAGTATACGTGAATGCTATGAAGCCTATGTTATTTACAATTTTATGGTATATCTATTGAACTACTTAAATTTAGAAATGGATTTGGAGGCTAATCTGGAATTTAAACCTCCTGTAAATCATATCTTTCCACTGTGTTTCATGACACCCTGGACAATGGGACGTGAGTTCGTTCACAACTGTAAGCATGGTATATTACAGTATACTGTCGTTCGTCCCATAACAACCTTTGTATCTGTGTAAGTAGATAATGGCTTTGGGGATGTTTGAAAGGAGATATTTGATGTCATGCTTTTTCAGAATATGTGAAATTAATGGAGTTTATGGCGAAGGAAATTTTCGTGGCAATGTAGCTTTTCCTTACATAATCGCAGCGAATAATGTATCACAATTTATCGCAATGTATTGTTTAGTATTATTCTATAAAGCTAATTATGCTGAGCTGAAGCCAATGAAACCGTTGCCTAAATTTTTATGTATTAAAGCTGTTGTGTTTTTTTCGTTTTTGTAAGTAAGGTCTAAGCGCCTGCATTTTAATTACTTTAAGTTATCAAAAGTTTCAATTTGTATTTTCACACTTTCAGCCAAGGCGTTATTATAAATATTTTGGTGTATTTTGGCTATATTAAAGATATATTTGGGGAGGACTCAAAAAGCGACTATAATGAGAATTTAGCCGCAAAATTGCAAAATTTTTTAATCTGTATAGAAATGTTTATAGCCGCAATTGGACATCACTATAGTTTTCCTCATCATCCTTTCCATATCAATATACCACATTATGGACCACATAACAGTTGGTACAATGCATTCCTAACTATGCTTGATATGTCCGATGTTCATCAAGATGTAACCGAGCATATTGGTATTGTAGGCAGCTCATTGAGTCGCCGGTTTCGTGGCCGTTCCGTATATCAAATGGCACGCGGCACTGAATCAGATTATTTAATATCATCTTCGTCATCACAAAACCAACTAGATAATCATAGCTCACAAACCCTTTACCAATCGGCGGGTGATCAGTATAATACCAATCAGCTGCTAGATAAATCATTAGTTATATCACATAAATCATCGAAACCTGATTCAGATACTTTACCCAGCAGTAGTAATAAAAATTATGGAACTATTTCATCGAAAGCATTTTCATCTCATCATCATAATGAAGGCATTAATATAATAAATCGGAATAAGAAAGAATATTCACCAAAGCACGGTATACCAAAAGTTGATAATTTAATGCATTATAATGATTTAACTGCAAATAGTAATGGCACGAGTGGTGCCACAAAAAAGGCTGAAAAATCTCATAGAAATAGTGAAAAAAGTGAGATTACTACAACTTCCTCATCGTCCTCAATCTCTCGCACGAACGATAATCGAACTGATTGTAGTACATACAATATGAAAAAATCGGATAGTAACGAAAGCGATTGGTTGAGTACGCCGACCGATATTGATGTTCTCGGCATTGATGTGCGTGGCATGGAGAATGATCGGATACATTATCAGCAAAATCCAAAAATGTAATGCAAACACAATATATTTAATATAAATAAATGTGATTTTTATTTTATTTTTTTAAATTTTAAGCATAATGTATTAATTTATAGAGACTTTATAGAGAACAACGCTGATTTATATTTGTAACAAATTTTTGGCAAGAGAAATCGTATAATTTACAAAAAATTTTAATTTCTTAAATGGGAATTGAAATCAATGTTAACGAATTTTATACAAAATATATATACCTAATATAAACAAAAATAAAGTTATAAGTATGTACATGATTAATCTATAGTATGCGGAACCCATTTTCCCAGCTTTTGAATCTTTCCCATTGCTTTTAAACGTATGGAGACGGCTTCTCGTGACACATTCAATTGATTCGCGAGTTGTTTTTGCGTTTGAGTATCATCCTCATCCAACAATGCTTGCAATTCACTGTCTTCAAATTTTTTTGGTGGTCTTCCACGTTCTTCGTTTCTTACGTCGAAATCACCACTTTTGAATTTATTAAACCACTCATAGCATTGTGATTTACCAAGAGCATGCTCACCGTAAGCTTCGACAAGCATTCGATGTGATTCTGCAGCAGTTTTCTTCAAATGATAACAAAAAATCAATGATGTCCGCAAATCGTCATATGTAGGCACAAAATTCGACATTTTACACGTAAAAAACATGCGTTATTGTTTGATTAATGTTATATGAATTCGATGTGGTTGACAGATGTCAAAACAAAACCAATGGCGATGATGACGTGTTTGTCGAAAGGTACATTGACAGGTGGCGCCATTTATTGGTAAATTCCGGTTTCATATTAACACACCCAGGTGTGCAAATAAGAAACCGGAATTGTTTAGCAAAAAGTACACGTTCATCGTATGATAATGATTAAGAGTAAATTTGTTTAAAGTAATTGCCCATTATTAGTTATATTTGTTTACTATCTTTCTGGCAATGCATGGGCCGTGCATGCCACGCCAAAAAAAAAACTGTTCTGCTTTTGAGGGAAACCAGTTGTCGAGCCGTTTTCGTGGAAGTGAAGTGCTCCTCAGCAAGCCCGTGCTCCATTGATGCAAATAAGTGATAATCGGATGAAGCGCAGTCTGGCGAGTAAGCCGCATGTGGATGTGAAAGTATTTCCCAATTTAGTGCTTCCAACTTTTCTATGACCGGTTTTGCTTTGTGTGATGGTAAAATCACTTTGTGCTGCCTTTTATCATATTGTTGGTTTTCATGCAAAGCTTGATTCAAATTGATCATTTGTTGTTGGTAGCGTTCAGTATTTACGATTTCACTAGGTTTTAGCAGCTCAAAATAAATCACACTCTTCTGATCCCACCAACCAAATACAGAGCATTGTCTTCCGTCCGATGCGATTTGGCCTTGCAGTCGATGGTTGTCCTGAATCAACCCAAGACATTATGCTCTTCGGATTCTTAAAATAGGTCCATTTTTCATCGCCAGTCACAATTCGATGAAGAAATGAATTTCTTTTGTATCTGGCGAGTGGCGAGCACCTTTTCGCAAGTGGTTTTTCTATTTGCTGTTGCCTTTTATTCAGTTTATGGTAAATTGCTTATGTTTATAAATTGCTGATTGTAAATTGCTTATTAATTATTAAAATGTCCAAAATGAAGTTTTGTATTTTATTGTTTTCATAATAAGCTATCAGAATTTTTTTTGTTTGGATAGCACAGAATACTTACTTGTGGAATCGAGTGCAACGCTAATACATCGAACTCGCTCCGCAGGTATGACTAAATTTGGGATTAATAGAATATTTATATTTAATTTTATTTAATTATAATTTAACCACGATCAATTTTACAGTACGCTTTTATTTTTTCGTCCGTCTTCCACGTTGAATATTTTATGAATCCGTTGTGTTAAAACATGGCATCCTTCTGAAAATCTCAACAAGAGGTAGATTCAGACAAAATGAAAATTATTCGTGACATTTGCTTATTGGTACAAATTGAAGTCACTGAAAATTTACGATTCGGATCAAATGACATTTATAGCAGTTTACAGCAACTACAGTTTTAAGTTATAGCAAAATTATTTGCATTTCAATAAAGAATAAATTTATTTTGTTTTAATTGTAAATACTCACACATATTTTGTATAAAAACTTTTGTCACGATAATAAAAAACAATGACATTATTATTAAAATTGTCAGCTTATTTTTTGTAACATTTCGGAAAAGTCATGGCATACGAATCGCAATTTAGTACTCACAAGTATTTGTCACAACATTGTTGTTGTAGCAGTTGTTTTAGTACAATGGCACAAAAAATTGTCATTTGTCATTTGATCAGAATATATGTCCAGGTTTCTATACTGAAATTGAATTTTGTAAAGGCTAACGTATATTAGCTACAGTACCCTAGGCTAGACGATAGTCGGTGTTTATTTAAATCCCTCCGGGAAACGCACATGTCAACCGGATCGAGTGACTCGTCGATTCTGGTACCGTGGTACCGTATATTTTTTGTCAGCAGATACGCTGGCTTAAGGCGATCAATTGTAACGTTCACCTTGCAATTAGATACGCGGGAATATTTTGGCATTCGTGCGAGCACCTCGAGTGGTTCATTGTACGGTACGGATGCGTTAGTGCCATGCCGGTGTTGTTGGACGAATGGTCCTCATTGAACTGCTCAGGTCGCTGACTGTTTGTGTCGCTTTCTTCTTTGATGGCTGTTCGTCGAAAAATTCCCCTGGAATGCGAAGCGTTGTACCGAAAACCGCACAGCCGGTGCTGCATTTAAATCCTTTTAAACGTTGATCGAAGACCGAGGAGAATTGTTGGAAAACGCCTGTGGATGATACGCCGTTGTCCTGTATTGTCGAGTTCCCAGAGTTCTCATCAGCTCATCGAAAAGATGTGACTAAAACTGAGATCATTGGTCGGTGATGATTGCTTTTGGCACACCATATCATGCTTTTCACCCCGAAATGAGTGCTCTTGCGACTGTTGGTGCTGACATATCGGGAATTGGTCGCTTCTCTTTCTTCATTGATCGCTTCTGGTCAACGTGTAAAACGATCTATTATCGTCAAACATTAGCGATTTCCTTCGGATGGTGGGAAGGGTCCTACTAGATCTATATTAATGTGCGAAAATCACTCGATCGGAGCGTCGAATCTCTCCAGTTCCGAATGCATGTGACGTCCAATTTTTGCGCATTGATATTTTAAACAGCTTCGAACAAAATCCAGATATCGGTGGTCATTTGTCCGATGTATTCGAGTTACCTCGCTTGACGATCGTTCGTCTTTTCGGGTTTCAGTGCGGATGCAAATGTCGCGGCTTATGATCGGTGTAGATGTGACAACTTCTTCCTTGCAGCATGAATTTGAAATGTCTAACAGTAACGTCGACATACAGCGAGAACTCTGCCGTTTTTGATGGATGAGCGAGTAAAGCAACGTTGAACAAATCGAGTTTGCATTTATTAAATGCATTTCTCGCTTCGTCCGTCCATGTTAATATCGTTCGATCATTTTTCTTGTTTCCGGGAATCATTCCCAGTAATTTGGCTTGAGTTTCCGTGGCGTTTGGTAAAAACTTGCGATAGTAGTTGATTGTCGCCAAACAACTTTTTAGTTGATTAATCATTGTCGGATGTGGAAATGATTTGATGGCTTCGATTTTACCGGATAATGGCAAAAGTCCTTCGGATGAAATGCGATGTCATAATCGAGATCGCGGCAAACTTCGTGAATTGATCGGTGGAAAGTTTGCGCAGCGTTGCGTAAGCCAAACTTCATAAACTTAAACTCAAAAAGTCCGAACGGCGTCGTCATAGCTGTTTTTTCAATGTCCTCTTCTGCTACTGGAACCTGTTTAAAGGCTTTTTGCAAGTCAATCTATGAGAAAATGGTTCCTTGCAAATTGCCAACGAAATCGTTCACATATGGAATTGGGTAGCAATCTGGAACTGTGATGGCATTTAAAGCGCGTAAACCACCCCACGGGCGCTATGATCCATCGGGTTTCTTCACCATGTAAAGCGGGCTTGCCCAACTACTGCTTGATGTTCGACAAATTCCAGCTCTTGTTAAAAATTAGAATTCCTTTCGTGCTTTCTCGAGTTTATCGGGCTCCAATCGTCGAGGTCGAGCTTACATGTCATGATAATTCGATGTACTAAAGCGGTAGGAATTTCCGATCGTGGTGGAATTTACTTGAACTCCTCCAGGACACCACCGTAATTCGAATCCTACTGGTATGTTTTGTATTCGGTTGTCTCATCGACGGTGACGCACATACAATTTGAATTTAGGCCAGTGAGCGGGTCAATTATTTTTTTTCCATTCAAATCCGATTGGGGTTGTTATACGTCTTCGATTAAAAACGCCCACATGAATTCACGTCGTAATCCGAGGTGTTATACCTTCAGTGTTGTAATTCCAAACGTTTTGATTTCGGTGCCGAACAATTGCCGAACAATTTAATTTCCGATGGTTTACAAAAGCGATTGTTACACAAACCGATTGTCTGACATGACGCTGGGTTGCGATACGTAGGCCTCTGTATCAATCAAAAATCCGATGTTCGTAGTATTGTCGTACATTTTTAGTCGGTTAATGAATTTTGATTTAGGCTGTTCGCTACCTAAATCCGACGCAGGCTGTTAGCTTCATTTACTATCTGACTGAGCAGCATTCGTTGCATCAAAATTGCATGGCTTGCAGCATTGGTTTATTTTAACGCCAAACTTCTGGTGAAACCAATAATTTGGATGCTCCGAACGGGATTAGGAACGCACACGTGGTCTACTAGCGTTCGCTCAATTACTGCAACCGCGGAAATTGTCAAATTTTCGATCAAGCTCTGCCACTTGATTAAACAACTTTTGTAGTACACTAATTTTGGATGATGCTGCCGAAGTAAATTTCGAATTACGCGATGCTGCGGTTTGCTGCGAAGTCGTTTGGCGAATATTATGATCGCCGACTGTACGTTAACGGATTGATTCTACCAGCTGCTATGAGTCGACTGATATGAGTCGATTCTTAATTGGTAAATTTTTCATTTGGATCACTGCAGCGTGAGCCATTTCAGGTAGTCGTGCAGCCCAAAGATCGATGGGTACCGTTTCCGTTAGCGAATCGGAGGTCAAATTTTTTAACTTTTGATACCACTGGGTCGGTTTTTCATCACCAAGTTGTACATCGTTCACTAAAAAAAGGAAGTAAATTTGACGAAAGTTTTGATTCTAGTATGCCAACAAAGTAAATTTATCAATTTTAATTAGTTTTATCAAAGCAATAAAATAATTTATTAAATTGAATACAAATTTGTTAAATTTATTGGAAAAAATCACAGTTATTTCATTTCAGAAACTTTTTCTCTCGTTTATTCGATTTCAGAATTTCGTTGAAGGAAATGTAATAAAAATGACGAATGTTAATCAAATGTATAAAAATTTTCATCAAAACGTCAAATACACTTAAGGACAAAAAAACGCATAATCTGTATTTTTGAAATTACGAGTAGCTTAATAATTGTTTTTGTTACTATTATGATAAAATTTATATAGTATCTATAGTTCTCACTGAAATACACATGCATTTAAAAACTACTACCATTAGTTTTGTTGAATTCGAGTTAAGCACAAATTTGAACATTTTGGCTGTTTAGTCTAAAAGTTTATTTACAGTGAATTGTTATTTAAATTATACAATTAAGTGTAAGAGTAAGGGTTTTCACTAAAAACAAATAAAAATGAATAACTTGTGGCGTCCTTCACACCTTGCCCAACTAATTAAATTTCCTAAATTGTCAAGCACCGTAAATGGTTAGTTGGGTATCCAAAAAAATATTGTAGTTTTTATTTTTTTTCGCAGCTAGCTTTTGAAAAATAAAAGCTAGTTCAGTTTTCTGTTTTTTCATGAAAATTAAGTTGTTAATAAAAAATTGTAAGAAAATATAAAAAGTGGTTAAGTCGTTTATAAATAGTGCAAAAATCATAAATTTCTAATCAGTTGTTTATAAACCAATATATTCTAAGTATATAATAAAAAATCAAGTTAATACAAAACAAAAAGTTTTTTAAATAAAATTTGGGTATACTAAGACGTGGGTGCTTGGTGGAGCTATATACACCAAAAACTGGTAACCATCCGACGTGATTGTGGCCACATAATCTACAGCCACTTATACAATCAGCTGCAAATACGTCGCCTTTCACCACATCTGGTAATCTGGTAAATTTAAAGCCAGAACCGAGTCAACATACTGGTTTAATCCCCGTTATATTGGTGTTTCAACAAATTTCAACAACCAACAAAATTTCGGTTGGGTATACAGTTACGGCAGACAAGTTCAACCCCATCACTGCTACACAGAGACCGAGGTGATTCCAAATTGTAACGTGTCTCTGCATCGAGGGATTTTTGGCACATTTTTTAAAACTGTAAGTACCCAGTTAATTATTTTTGGTGCTTGACTCAATAAATTTTTATTTTAAATTCAAATTTCGTTTTTTTTTATTCATAAAACTTTTTAAAATGTGTTTTGTTTCGGTGTTTTTTATTTTTTCGGTCCTTTTTCTTTTGTGTTCTTTTCTTTTTCGGCGCGTTGTCCAAGGTGTGAACGATCCACCTGTGGCTCCTTTATCTGCGGAATCAACGGATGAAGAGGCAGCATCGGGCAGCGGTTCTAAGGAACCAACATTTTCGTTGACAGCCTCTCAGCTAACCGGACTCATCAACGATGCTGTCACTAAAGCCGTCGCGCAGGTAGGGCGAAATAGTACAATTCCTCTGCCAGAGACATCTCAATCTCACATTTCGTTTCCTCATTACACCGGAACGGTTGCTCGAGTGGCATTCAAGCCTCCACAACCACTACATTTACAAAACCCAGAGGTTTGGTTCGAAATACTCGAGCAACAGTTCACGGTGGCGGATATAAGAACTGAGGCAACGCGGTATGCTCATGCGGTTGCAGCTTTGGATTCACGACTCCACGACACTTTCGCATATTTGATCACCAGCCCAAAAGGTAATGAACCTTATACAGTATTCAAGGCTGAAGTGATCCGGGTTCTCGGCGAGTCGGAAAAGGCGAAGCTGAACAACTTGATGCATGGCTTGACACTTGGAGACAGAAAGCCATCACAGTTGTTGAGCGCCATGAAATTGAACGCTGGGAACAACTTTAACGAAGCAACTCTTCGCCAATTCTGGATGAAGAGGTTGCCCCAGTCCGTTCAAATGGTGCTCACACCATTTGAAAATGATGTCTCTCTGCCAGTCCTGGCAGAACGGGCTGACAACGTCTTCGAGACTATGACACAGTCTCAAGTGAATAGTCTAGAGACATCTGCACCTTGTTCGGTTTTTCCAAATTCTTTGTCGTCTTTAGATCAACAATTTTCCAATTTTAAAACAACATTGTTATCGGAAGTATCGGAAATTATTAATCAAAATTTTAGATCTCGTTCAAAATCAAATTCACGTGGTCGCAATTATTCGCGATCAAATTCTAGACATAATTATTCTCGTAAAAACTCTCCAAATTCTCGAAATTCTTACAATCCATTTTACGGTGAACCTTCGGCTGAGAATAATTTTATTTGTTTTTATCATCATCATTTCGGCACAAAAGCATTAAAATGTAAACCAAATTGTAAATTTGTATCATATAGCTCCGATAATAATGTTTCAAAAAAATAAGTAGTCATTCACAATTGGCGGTGTGTAATGACGATTCTAAAACTAGCCGCCTTTTAATTTACGAAATTTTTCTTCAAACACATTTTTTAATAGATACAGGTGCAGATGTCTCAGTCTTGCCAGTCCGTTTTGTTCGGAATCCAAGGGTCGACCCATCATTCAGATTGTTCGCAGCGAACGGTTCTTCGGTAGATGCGTATGGAACCAAATTTTTAAGACTTGACATCGGACTGCGCCGCGAATTCTCCTGGGAATTTATAGTTGCTGACGTGTCGATGCCTATCATCGGCGCGGATTTTTTGAGGAAAACTGGTTTGCTAGTGGATATACAGAGACAGAGGCTCATAGATCCGTTAACCTCTCTGTATTCAAATGGATCTCCTTCCTCCTTCGATGATACTACTGTTTCTAGGATCGATAAGTCAGCAATGGACCCAGGAGTTTTCAACGTAATATCTAAATTTTTAACGGTCATTCACGGTAATATTGATATTGACAATACTAGACATAGTGTGACTCACAAAATTGAGACGAACGGACTACCGGTTGCATGCAAACCACGACGACTAGCACCGGAAAAATTCATCATCGCGAAGACAGAATTCGAAAATATGATGAAACTCGGGATTTGCCGACCTAGTAGCAGCCCTTGGTCCAGTCCGTTACATTTAGTACCTAAAAAGAATGGGTCTTGGAGACCTTGTGGAGACTTTCGGGCACTGAATAAAGTCACGATTCCGGACAGGTATCCGATTCCACATATCCAAGATTTTACACAACGACTCGAGGGCTGCACTATATTCACAACAATAGACCTTGTCCAGGCTTACCACCAAATTCCTATTGAACCGACCGACATTCCAAAGACAGCAATTTCGACACCTTTCGGACTATTTGAATTTTGTAGAATGACTTTCGGCCTTAGGAATGCAGCATAATCGTTCCAACGTCTTATGCATTCAGTACTACGTGGACTTGACTTCTGCTTTGTATATTTGGACGATGTGCTCATTGCCTCTCGAAATTACGACGAACATCTTGAACATATTAAAATCATTTTTTCTAAATTAGACGAACACGGACTAGTGGTAAATGTGGACAAATGCGTTTTCGCAAAGACCGAAATTGTTTTTTTAGGCCATTTGGTAAC
Organism: Nephrotoma appendiculata; assembly: GCA_947310385.1. Taxonomy (NCBI): domain Eukaryota; kingdom Metazoa; phylum Arthropoda; class Insecta; order Diptera; family Tipulidae; genus Nephrotoma; species Nephrotoma appendiculata. The sequence goes on from OX371224.1 coordinate 202,392,320, forward strand.
TGGACAAGGTATATTACCGTCGCATGAACGGGTTCAAGTCATCAAAAATTTCGAACGACCACAGACTGTAAAACAACTGAAACGCTTTTTAGGTATGATTAACTTTTATCGACGCTTCATCCCAGGTGCCGCTGCTGACCAGGAATTGTTGAACGATTACCTAAAAGGCTATACCAAAAACAGTCGAGTTCCAATTCAATGGTCAACGGTGGCTATCGAAGCGTTCGATAACTGCAAAATTAAACTTACGAACGCGACTTTACTTATTCATCCATCATCATCAGCACCTCTGGCCATCATGGTTGACGCTTCCGATACTGCGATCGGTGCGGTAGTTCAGCAGTTTGTATCCAATTCTTGGCAACCACTCGGTTTCTTTTCAGTACGTCTCAATGAAACGCAAAAAAGATACAGTGCTTATGATCGTGAACTTCTCGCGGCATATTCGGGAATAAAACACTTTCGATATCTTCTCGAAGGTCGTACTTTTACGCTTTATACCGATCATAAGCCACTTGTCTACGCTTTTAATCAGAATCCGGAAAAAGCATCTCCTCGTCAATTTCGACACCTAGATTTCATCGGTCAATTCACAACCGATATCCAGCACATCTCTGGACTGGATAACGTTGTTGCAGATACTCTTTCACGCATTAATCAAATTTCTATTCCCGAAAGTATTGATTATGCTATCATCGCAGATGCTCAGACCAATGACGAGGAACTTCAAGAAATTTTAAGGAGTAACTCTGTTCTCAAATTTGAGAAATTTCCTGTTTCTTTCAATTCAAAAAAATTAATTTATTGCGATATTTCTACTACTACACCTAGGCCATTCATTCCCTTTAATTTCCGAAAACAAGTTTTCGAGGCTTTTCATAACCTTTCACATCCTGGCGTCAAAGCTTCCATCAAACTTTTGACTCAGAATGTAATCTGGTCATCAATTAAAAAAGACGTTCAGAAGATGGCCCAAAATTGTGTAGCTTGCCAAAAGGCTAAAATCTCACGACATACAAAATCTCCGATTGGTAACTACAAATTAACTTCTCAACGCTTTTCGATTATTCATCTCGACATCATCGGTCCTTTGCCAGTTTCTGATAATCAGCGGTATTGCGTAACATTGATTGATAGATACACTCGCTGGTCTGAGGCGGTTCCAGTTCCGGATATAACTGCTGCAACCGTCGCTTTCGCTGTCTACTCACAGTGGATAGCTCGCTTTGGTGTGCCAGAGTCCATTGTCACGGACCAAGGCATGCAATTCGAGTCACAACTTTTTCACGAACTGGCTAACTTACTTGGTTTTGAGCGCAGGAGAACAACTAGCTACAATCCCAAATGTAATGGCATGATCGAGAGATGGCATCGAGTCATCAAATCTGCCATTATGTGTTATAATCGTGCTGATTGGACTAGTGTTCTTCCTGCAATCTTACTTGGACTACGGACGACGTACAGTGACGAATTAAAAGCTACTCCAGCTGAACTGGTTTACGGATGTACAACTCGAGTTCCTGGAACATTTTTAGATGCGACGAACGAACAAATTTCACAATCAGACTTCATTACTAATTTAAGACGACACTTTAACGAAATTCGACCTGTACCGGCTTCTCGACATACAACGGACAAAATTTTTATTAGTAAAGATTTGCTGACTTGCTCGCACGTTTTCTTACGAACTGACGCAGTACGCAAATCACTGCAACCACCGTATACTGGACCGTATTTGGTTATCGACCGTACAGACAAATTTTACACTTTGGATCTAAACGGACGACACGCCAAAATTTCCATCGACCGACTCAAACCATGTTACTCGGACAATCAACAACAAACTACGGACGCACCAACTTCGCAAACTGGATTACTTGTATCGACTGACCGACCAGAATCTATTATTTCGGCTGATGGACCTAAATCATCTACCGTGGAACCGAAAGTTCGCAAACAGGTTCGTTTTGATCTCTCGTCGAGGCCTGTTTTGATTACAAGTTCGGGTCGTGAGTCCAGGACTCCAACCGGATATAGAGATTGAGGCGATAGATCTGCGATCTCTCTGGGAGGGGAGTATTGTGGCGTCCTTCACACCTTGCCCAACTAATTAAATTTCCTAAATTGTCAAGCACCGTAAATGGTTAGGTGGGTATCCAAAAAAATATTGTAGTTTTTATTTTTTTTCGCAGCTAGCTTTTGAAAAATAAAAGCTAGTTCAGTTTTCTGTTTTTTCATGAAAATTAAGTTGTTAATAAAAAATTGTAAGAAAATATAAAAAGTGGTTAAGTCGTTTATAAATAGTGCAAAAATCATAAATTTCTAATCAGTTGTTTATAAACCAATATATTCTAAGTATATAATAAAAAATCAAGTTAATACAAAACAAAAAGTTTTTTAAATAAAATTTGGGTATACTAAGACGTGGGTGCTTGGTGGAGCTATATACACCAAAAACTTGTCGGCTGGAAGAAATCATTTGAGTGTTGAGGATTGCGTGAGGGCTATTACATTAGTTGAAGAAGGAAGAACTCAGTCTTACGTTGTACAGGTGTTAAGAGTGGACCAATCCACAATATCAAGAGTGATCAAACGATTCTAGGTTAATGGACAGTATCATCGTCGTGCTGGTAGTGGGAGAAATCGATGTACAACACTCGCTGAGGATAGGTATATTAAATTAATTTGCTTGAAAAAACCGGTTGTAACTGGACGTAGCATCAAATCAGATCTAATTGGATCCCGGGATGTACCCATTAGTGAAAGGACCGTGCGTCGATCAAGGAATGCATTTTTTTTTTTTTAAATTTTTTTTATTTTTTTTTTTATAAAAGAAAGTATTAATCATCCAATGGATTTAATGTCCTTTTAAGGTCAATTAATACTCTTCTTTTCATTCACGCACTCACCCACCCATTCACTTACTCACACGTTTACAGTATACCACCTGCACGTTGCAAGCTCCATGTCAACCTGCACACTGACATGGACGGTGGGTCGGCACTGAATTCTGCACTCCAACAGAGGGTCTAAGTTGTGTTTATTAACATCACCGATCGTAATCGATGAAGAAAATTCGCTTTACATCCTGCCTCTGGTGGGATTTGAACCCAGTACCTCCCGGTCCAAGTGCCGAAGCTTTAACCACTGCGCCACTTGTACGGTTATTTGACTGCAAAAAGACCAAACTTATGTCCATAGTTGTCTACAGCACACCGCAGAGCTCGTTTAACATTTGCTCACGATCGTGAAGACTGGACAATGGAACAATGGGCCAATGTTTTGTTCTCCGACGAGTTTAGATTTTGCCTTGGACCATCAGACCGTCGGAAGAGAGTTTATCGTCAGCTTTCGTTTTCGATTAAACTTTATTTAATAATATTTCTTTCGTTGAGAATTCTCCTTATAAATGAAACAAAAAGAATTATGCGTTTTTTTGTCCATAAGTATATTTTGTTAAAATAATTAAACGTTCTGTCAATTTTTCTTATTAAATTATGATGAAATTTCCGTAAATTTTTATCAAATTGATAGCCCTTTTTACTCCATTTAAGAGACGTTTATCAAAAAGATCACCTATGGTATAGAATTTATTTAATTTGATGATGTTTTATTAAATTTTTAAGAAAATATTATCTAATATATAAAAATCTCGTGTCACGGTGTTTGTGGTCGCACTCCTCCGAAACGGCTCGATCGATTTTTATGAATTTTTTTATGTATTTTTGGTAGGTATGAGAATAGGTCGTAAAGTATATTTCATATCGCTAGGTGATTAAGGTGTCTCTATCCAGAAACAATTTTTCCTCCTACCTCCACCCACAAATTTTTTAATCGCGATTTTAGTATTTTACAACGCAGTGCGTGGAAAATTTTGTACAATCTATGTTCAGGTTCAGGTTTCAGTGGTTTGACACTTAGGCCATTTTTTGGCCCATTGTGATACCACGCATTCACGCTACATCATTAACCCATTCACCTATTCACCTACTCACACAACTACAGTAATACCACCTGCACATTGCAAGCTCCATGTCAACCTGTACATTGACATGGACGGTGGGTCGGCGCTGAATTCTGCACTCCATCAGAGGGTCTTAGTTGTGTTTATTAACATCACCGATCGTAATCGATGATGAAAATTCGATTTTGCATCTAGCCTCTGATGGGATTCGAACCCAGTACCTCCCGGTCCAAGTGCCGAAGCTTTAACCACTGCACCACTTGTCCGGTACAATCTATGTTAGTTTATAAGAAATATATACGTGTTTTATGATTGTAAAAAGGTTGGTAAAATACTAAAAGAACAAATACATTAGCGGTACACCATTTTTCATCATTACGTACAACAATTTTGTCTATTGGTGTGTGTGTGTGTGTGTGTGTGTGTGTGTGTGTGTGCGTGTGTGTGCGTGTGTTTGCGTGTGTGTGCGTGTGTTTGCGTGTGTGTGCGTGTGTGTGCGTGTGTGTGTGTGTGTGTGTGTGTGTGTGTGTGTGTGTGTGTGTGTGTGTGTGTGTGTGTGTGTGTGTGTGTGTGTGTGTGTGTGTGTGTGTATGTGTGTGTGTGTGTGTGTGTGTGTGTGTGTGTGTGTGTGTGTGTGTGTGTGCGTGCGTGTGTGTGTGTGTGTGTGTGTTTGTATTACAGTGAACAATGCCAGCAAGACGCAAAGGGGCCCAGGGGTTCAGCAAAAATTGAAGTCTTTAATGAGTTTCATTACAAAACTACACGTATTCAGTCCCACACATTGCTGGATGTATTCGGTTGAATGGCAAAAGCGAGGATTACCTCATGCACACATTTTGATTTGGTTAGTCGACAAAATACGCCCTGAGGAAATCGATAGTGTAATTTCCGCGGAAATTCCAGATCCGTCTACTGATCAACTACTGTTCGATATTGTTATCACAAACATGATTTATGGTCCATGCGATGATCTGAATCGTTTATCACGTTGCATGGCAGATGGAACATGTGCAAGGCGTTTTCCTAAAGATTTTTTCAACGACACGAACAGATTGAGGGCTTCTATCTGCGACTATTGTTGGTTAATGTCACCGGCCCATTGTCATTTCAAGATATACGCAAAGTGAATGGACAGCAGTATCCAAAATAAAAAGATCCATGCCTTGTACTCGGCTTGCTCGAATACGACAATCACTGGGACGATATGCTTGCTGAAGCAGCATTGGGCTATACAGTAACACAAATTAGTCTACTATTCGCTATAGTGTTGACTACATGTTCCCCGGGACGAGCAGACACGTTGTGGAATAAGCTCAAAGATTCAATGACTCACGTATTGCATCGAATTCGTACTCATTGCAACGATTTAACGATTACATTTAGCGACGTTATGTACAATGAAGCATTGATTGCTATCGAGGATCTTTGCGTTATCATTGCCAATTTACCACTCAGTCATTTCGGTATGAGTTCGCAAAATCGAAGTGCTTCTGATTTGATGGACACCGAAATGAGTCGTGAACTGCAGTACGATACTGCAGAAATGGCAGCGATTGTTACTCGCAATATCCCACTACTGACTTATGAACAAAAAGTCATTTACGACCGCATTATGCTGGCAGTTTCAGCAGGACAAGGTGGATTATCTTTTTTTGGATGCGCCAGGTGGAACTGGGAAAACATTTCTCATTTCGCTAATTCTCGCCGAAATACGACCAAATAATGACATTACATGGGCCGTTACATTATCTGACATTTCAGCAACTTTATTGGATGGAAGCAGAACAGCTCATTCAGCATTTAAGCTGTCACTGAATATTCAAAATAACCCAAAGGCAGTGTGCAGCATAAAAAACAATCGCCCATGGCCACAGAATGAATGTATTATGGCACTCAAACATTCTCTTGAGGCGTTGAACAGTACACTCAAAGATATAAAACCCAACGACAAACTATTCAGTGGCACTCTGTTACTCCTTTCAGGTGATTTCCGACAAAAACTTCCCGTCATTCCACGTTCAACGTATGCTGATGAGATCAACGCTTGCTTGAAATGAACGCCACTGTGGCGTAATATTGAAAAAGTCCAGCTAAAAATAAACATATGCGCGTCCAAATGCTACAAGATACATCCGCTGATACATTCTTGAACCAATTGTTAGATATCGGCGATGAAAAAGTTGCTGAAGAAAGAGCCATTTTGTTAGCAAAAAAGGTGGACGCGAACGATTTAAACTTTAAGATACGCCAGTCGTTGCCAGGCGACTTGGTATCATACAAATCGATCGATACAGTTTGCGATGCCAACGAAGCTGTAAATTATCCAACAGAGTTTTTGAACTCACTGGATTTGCCAGGCATGCCATCACACCTTCTACGACTGAAAGTTGAATCTACGATTACTTTACTTCGGAATTTGAAAAAAATGATGAAAAACATTATCGAGGAAACCATTTTGAATGGCAAATTTCGAGCCGAATTTTTATTGCTGCAATGATTCTCATAGACGTGTTAATTGAATTCAAACGCGTTCAATTTCCTATTAGATTGGCATTCGAAATGACAATCAATATGTTGCAAGGCCAAACGATGTCTGTTTGCGGCTTAGCTTTGGACACACCATGTTTTTCACACGGACAATTATACGTGGCAAAATCTCGCGTGAGCAAACGAGCTTATTTGTGTTGGCTAAAGACGGACTGACAAAAATGCTCGTACACTCAATTGCTCTTCGAAATTTATATTGATTTCCTTTATTTCATTTTCCTATTTTAGGATAAAAGATATAATACTTTTTTTCACTTTACATTTAACTTTTAAGAGTTGAAACAATGAATATGTCCGTTATACGTTGCTGAAATTGATTTGATAAAATGAATGGTTGGTGTTTTTGTTTTTATCGGCTACAGCGCTCCATTCCTTTTTCTGTCATAGATCCCATCCCCACACACTTACAATAGATCCGTTATTTTTTATTTAACAACCAAAATATTCACTACAAATAATTTATATGGCAGAACAACGTTTGCCGGGTCAGCTTGTTAATCTAATAAAATTTAATCATTTTTTTGCAAATGTGATGTAAAATTATGTAGTATAACCCTTTGCCGACCAAGGAAAAAAATGGCTCAATTGAAGTCCAAACCACACAAATGTGTGAGAAAAAAAACATGGTGGCGTTGTTGATAAAATTTTTCGCTTCATTTAAATTAGAACTAACACAATTGTGTGTAGTTATAGTGTTTTTTTCGGACGAAAATAAGTTAAAAAGGAATACACAAATGTGTAAGTTGGTTCAAAGCACATACAACCATACATTTTTCACATGATTCGTTTCCCTTACCCACACAATTGTGTGGGTAGGCCGGTAAAGGGATAACCATTTAACATCATACTGTCGAACTGAACAGCAAAAAATATTGGTATCGTGTGAGGGCATTTTTATAAAATAAAGGTTTTGTGAGTAGGGTTTTATAAAGGGGAAGGGGGAGGGGAGGAAGGGTTCTCCATAAAACTATTAACGATATGTAAGTATATATTTCATTAGAAATGAGAACAAATAAATAATTTAAATTCTAGTTTAGATATACGGGTGGGTTAGATACGTCTGTAACTAAAATAAATTTAGGCGACCCTTCTCCGACGAATAGGTGAATGTAGCACCATGGCCCCACCGTGGCATTGAGTACTGAACCACCTAGTACTGAATATATATATATATATATATATTTATATATATATATATATATATATATATATATATATATATTTATATATATATAGTTTATGTACTTCTCATGGTGAAACACTGGTCAGTGGTTGATCGGTTGGGACAAAAATTACGCTGATAGTCACCAATGATGTTGTCCATCAATGAGTGGTCTTCTAATTTTCCGGCAGCTAAATTCTATGCAAGTGTGGTGCCTCCGAGCTTAATCAATTCTGCGTAGATTACATCGAGATCGGGTGCCTTTCCATTTGCCATTCTACAATAGTTCCGTCTACTTCTCATACTGTGGGATATTCAACACAGACTTCTTGATGTGGTGGAGCAAGTGCTCTAATGGGCTCACGTTTCCATTCTGATTTGGAAGATTTTGAACGTAGGTTTGCAAGAAAGAAAAGAGTCTCTTCAATTTCGTTGTTATCTCTCACCATTTGCAAACAATTTTTATGGAATTACAGTGAATGAGTTCCGCTGCATCGTGTTCGACTATGCAGAGCAAAAATTGTATTCCAAATAGACTCAACAAATCAAAACGTGTAACAGGCAGTTACTTCTATGCACAATTTATAAAGCGAAACCCTGGACTTAATATACGTGAGCCTGAACCAACCAGTATTTATAGCGTTACAGCATTGAACGAAACCGAAATAATCCGTTTTTGCATGTATCTTGACACTGTCTATTAAAAATATTGATTTGATCCATGCCGCGTTTTTAATGTTGACGAAACGGGTATTTGCACAGTTCAAAACCCGGGAAAAGTTATTAGTCCAAAAGCCAAGGCGTCATAAGGGGCAAAAACAAGTTGAGAAATTTTCTTATTTTGCACGATGTGTGCAGCTTTAGCTGGGTCATTCATACCTCCAATGTTCATTTATCCATGTTCCCACCATGTTGAACCATTTTAAAAATACAACAGACCAACAATTGGTGATGCCTTTTTAATGGTTTTAAATAATCATCTATCACACAAGAGATTAGTGTTGTATAATTTCTGCAAAAAACATAATATTGTGTTAGTTTCTTTATCACTGCACAAGTCATGTCGCTTACGGCCGCTGTACGTCACATTTTTTGAGGTTTGAAGATGACGTTAACAACGAGCGTGACCTATTTATTAAGACAAACAAATACCAAACAATTATACCTTACTTTTTACCACCTTGCTGGTCTTTTCAATAAAGACTTTATTATCCAATGAGCAAATTGGTGTTGAATCAGAGTCTAATCTTATGTCAGGATTGAGAAAATTTATGTAGTCAACCAATTCAAGGTAACCAACGAAACGGTAGTAAAACGAGGTGTGTCTTCTAAGCAACCGTCAATCATTTTTTACTACACTACAGGAAAGCATGTTCTTGAAATCGTGTAAGCAAAAAAGAAGGAAATTTTAAACTTTAAAATGGAATCATCTAAAGGTATTTAAAAAAAACGACTAAAAATGGCACAAAATCCTGAGAAAGCCACAAAAAGGAACAAAATGCCAGTTCGACGAGAAATTAATCGCTGATCATCCGATTCCAAAAGCGACGTTGGTGACGCCGTTATATATGATAATCATGATGAGCTTTGTACGTTTTATCAATAACGAATGTAACTTTCTTTGTCTTGACCAAATTAATCATAGGCAGCCAATAAAAAAAGTTTACATTTTACTATCCTGGTTTGAAATTTATATTGAATTTGTGTAATAACCATCAATGAATTAATTATCGTTAATTAAGTTTCCAAATAAAAGCGACTATAGATTATTACTATGTTGCTTTCGATGCCACATTAATTTTCCAAGTTTGAATCTCATGCCTATAATTAAGAAGTTTTTCATCATTTCACATAGTGAGAATTTCCAGAAGTTTCTGTTATGGTGAAATAATTTGCCAAATCGATAGGTTCTTGTTTTGTAATATAGGTACAAAGCAAGAATTGAATTTTTGCAGTTTGGTTGTTGCAATTGCAACCAGATGAGTAGACCAACATTTTATCAGAACGAAACCAAGCTGCCAAGAAGAGACCTAAGGAAGTTCTCATTTTTCAAAAGGGTTTCTGTATCTTTACACAAGTACCCTGGGGTTAAAAATGGAGGGGGGGGGGGAGGGGGAGGAGGTGAAAAACATTTTGGCCCTTATGACAGACACATACAACCTAGCACAATATTAGCCCAAAAGTACAAGAACAAGTCTGCAAAAATATTGCTGAACGCTAACATTTTATAAAATAGCGTCGAACAAATCAATGATAAATGTATTTGAAACTTTGGAGCAATGCATATTTCTATGTGCAATAAATAATCAATAATTTTTCTGCTTTATGTGAATATTAATAATTCGTAAACAAACATCTATCTAACGATTTCTGAATTATCATTAATTAAGAATCAGAATCTGTAATACGATTAAGAGTATAAACATGGTTGTATTTTTTATTGATTTATATGTACATATTTTAATTGTACCTGGAAAATTATTCTATTATATTTTGTTTAATTCAATGTTGTAATTATCGCCTGCCAATTTATAATTTATTTCTAGTTTAGATTGGATTGTCTAAGTGTGCAGGGTTTTTATGGCAGAAAAATAAGCTGCGCCCATTAATTAAGTTAATCACACGTTGTTGTAAATTAGTTACTTTAATTTGTAAATCGTAAAAACATTAACAGTCATTTTCACGACCTATACTTGAGAAGTGAGTAAATGCATTCCCTACGGACCCACGCTCAAATGGTCACCATAACACAAATAGAGCAGATTTAACGTATCTGAGACCCGACTAATTAGATAAAATAAATTACATATATACAACCGGAACATTCAGATACAATTTTTAAATTTGCATACAGTGCAGATTAATTAGTAATAAAAATAATTGCCATCAAAATTTTAACCGAAGAGATATAGGTACGCGGAAGAAACAATTTTTAATCATGTTCTGTAAATAATTAATAAACTCTAGAAAAATAAATAATGAATGAACTAAAATAAGCCTGGTAGGTTTTGATTAGGTGACAAAAAACATTTTTTGTGACTGTACTAAAATTTTGACTGCTATAAAGGGGCCACTTAGTTCTAAAAAGCGATGTTTATGTGAATAATTTTTCAAAATGTCATGAAAAATTTTGTGACATTTAGTACAGAATTGTCACTTGTTTAATTTTCAGTGACTTGAAATCAGGAAATTCTAAACTAAATACTTTAGTTGTGTGCTTAAGAAAATATGTTACAAATTGAGAAGAAATTAGCAATGCAATTGTAACTATTATACAAATTGCTGCAAATGTCATGTGCCATTTTGTTAGAATAGGAAATTTTCTGTGACAATGTATTGTATTAATAAAAAAATACTTAATTTAAATTCTGTAAGACATTATTTATATCAAATGATGTAAGCGTCGATCAAATTGAAATTCACAATCGTAGCACAGAAAATTTACTGCGCACCGTTTGTGAATTTCGTAACACTTACATAAATTATTTGACAATAACAATTCTGTCGTCGAAATATCCGTTTTAAAAAAATTCTGCAATCTCACTGATATATTTCTTGCTTATTCAGAAGAAACAATACGATCTAATATTGCAGTATTATTTATTTCAGTCTGGAACTGAAATGATTTTTCAACAATTCAATGCGTTTTCTACTATTGACTGTGTCGAAGAATGGAAGTTCGTGGTTAAGTTAGTTTCCTAAATTATTATGTGGAGGGAGAAACTAACGAACGCTTCGCTTAGATCAATACGCAGAGTTCCAATTAAAAATGCGGAATGGCAATTATAACATTCTACTGTTTGATGGATAGAAATATTTAGAATATTTTTAATAAAATTTTACTTTTAACACTTTTACTTTTAGATACCTTAGAAGCTTACGAAATTCGAAAATCCATATTCCTTAACCAAAATATTCTTAACGAACAGAGAGAAATCGGTTTCTCACCAATTACGGATACTCGCCCTGTACGTGAGAATACGTTCATAATAGTATGACTAATACGTAGGTTAATTAAATGTACTTCTTCAATATACCTTGAATTTCGATCTATAGATTAATTTTTATTGCCTATTTTTTGTCTCTCCTTTTTTTATTCCTTTTTTGTCTTTTTTCTACCTTTCTGTTCTATATATAACTAAATTTTTACTTTTACAAACCGGTAGGCACTTCTGATGAGATGACCTAACAAGTCGAAATCGATTGAGTGATTTTTTTTGCGAAATAAAAAAACAAGAGTTAAGTGAAATGTGTTTATTAAGTGAATAAAGTTTTACTTGAGGTAAGGTTTTTATCCTTTTCAAACTCTGGTAATACTTATTAAAATTTCGCCAGAGTCCTTCGCCATTTTATAAATGTAGGTGTACCAGAAGCTGAACAAAATAGGACATTACTAAAAACCTAAGCTACCTTGCCGTAATATTAAAAAGAGTGTCTTGTAGGTGATAATATTGGCGATGTATCGGCTTTCTCATAGCCGTAATATTATTAGAACATTTTGAATTAGATTAATTTTGTTTATGTGCCATTTCATAAACAAACATAAATACATCTTAATAATCACTGAAGCTATGTCAAACAGAAACTAACGAGAAACAGAACTAACGAGGTTTCTGTCATACTGTCTCGGTTTCATCCAGATTGCACACTGGAAACGGTGATGTAAGTCACCACCACCAGTCCTACACTATCTCAAGGAGGGGCCTTTGACTTCTTTAAATGAATATGTTCATGCGGTACTTCTTTGTATTTGTATGAAAAGCTTTCAGTACCATTTTCTCAAAGTGAAAGGGACAGTTTTTTGTTTTAGTACAGAATGTTAAATATTTACCAAGTTGTATCTTAGTTAATTTTTAATCAAACTTCTTTAAATATCATATTAATATACTAATTGTTCGTCGGATAAGTTTCCCAAAATCATGCACGAAATTAAGGAGTTATGGGAGAATTACTAGTTTGATACTGATAAGTTTACAGTTTTTTTGTTATCGCGATGTTGTTCTAATAATGTTTATGATTCTATCATAGAATTTATATACATATAGGCAGAATAGACATAACGCTATTTTACTATGGAAAAATTTGGACTCGCTATTTTACTATGGAAAATTTGTGGCTAAAAATTGGTGTTCCAGAATCGAATATTTTAAAAAACCAGAGGTGGTCGTTTAGATGAAATCATTTCCAAATAAAAATGTCATGAACCTAACGTCTAAAATAAATAAAAAGTTATATTGATGTTTTATTTATTTCAAAATAATTTATTTTATTTTCCATTTCATTTTTATTTCAAATTGAAAATGTACAACTTTTATTTGATCACCCTTTATAACCGATTAAACATAATTTATATTATTGATTATTTCAAACATAAACCACGATAATTATAAAAATTATAGCAATACGGAAGCAAGACGTTATTTCTATTCAAGGTTATAACTAAATTAAAAAAATAAATAAGATGTTGTTCTGATTTTTAAATTCATATACAGTACAATTAGATTCAAGTTCAATCCTTTTTCTATAATGTTTACCATCGCGAACGACACATTTTGTTTGTCAATTGTGGTGTCTATTAAAAGTTTCCGCACGCTAGTAAATCATCGATATCGATAATCATCCTCCATGTAATTGTGTTTACTTATTGGTTAAGTAGCTACTATAAATTTTTAAGGTTAGCAATCGTGATTTTCAATTATAACATTTACTGTATCTAGTTTTCCTAAGTACATACGTCGTACATGATACCATATATTAGAGATAAGAGAAGTGACGTGAATAATCATTGTTTTATAAGAATTATGTCATTAAAAATAGTACGAAGTTATTCTTATAATATTTAATAAGGAAATTAAAAAGCATCGTCATAATTTTATTTCCAATAATTTTGACGTACATTTCCCTCTCATAAGAATGTTTTTGTGTCTTAATTTTCATTTTCCACGCTTGTATGAGTATTCAAATATATATGAGTACATACGAATATAGGGGAGATCGCGGAACAAGACTATTTATTACCCATGCAGCAAGTAGTAGCAAACAGCAAAACTATAGCAAAGTTTTTCAAACACTTTAAAATAATTCAGTTGCGTTGTAGCGTTCGAACAAAATGGATAGTCTTAAAGAAAATAGTTGCGAGGAGGAAGAAGAATTTGATCAAAATCCAATTGTTAATAATAAAGATTTAATTGACGTAAGATTTAATTATGTGCAATAATTATAGATAAAGCAATAAATTTTAAATTCATTTTCAAATTTAATATGTGCTAATTGAATAAGTGTAAAATGCGATTATTAATTTTATAATATTGTGATTAGTGTGGGAACATTTATTTCAATGTTTAAAAGAGCTTTTGTTTTATAATTCGATTAAAATATTTAACCCTTATTAATACCGTTTCGATAATAATTAATGCTGTGTACTTGTGTGGTGTTTGTTGGATATTTTTTTATTTATTGAAAAGAAGCTTAATAAGATTAAATAAATCAATACTTTACCTGTTTATTTTCAATGTTAAAAAATAATATTATTAAATTTAAATAAATTTTTACGAGCGTATGTTTACAAATTTATGTTGCATTGCATTTGCATATTTATTTTATATGGTCGTTCTCAAATTTGACACTTTTCGTCAGTATACTCGTATGTGACTGATAAGTTTGAATTTGTTGTTGCAACATCCATTAACTTGGTATTTTTTATGGAACGAAAGCAAAACAAACATTTTTATGGCTTCTTAAATTTTTTTAGGTTGAACGTTGAATTAATTAATAACATACATAATGTTATGATTAAATTGAAAATAATTTTTTAAGGCGGTTTCAGTAAAGATCCCAATTTGTTATTTAAAATAATTGTCTAACCAAACTTAAAGGATAATCATTTCACATACCGAAATATTTGCTATTAGTATAGTGATACTTCCGAGTGTGGCCCAACTATAAGTTGACAATAAACAAGTGATATTTTAAATATGTTATTCAATGAATTTAGAAAATGGCCAACATTAAGAGCTAATACCAACTTAAAGAATAGTTTACGATACTATTCAGATCTGCCGTTGTTAGAATGTTAAACAAATAAATAAATAATTCACATAATAAGATTAAGCAAAGCATCATAAATTCACATAGTATGCTAGAGAGCCATTCTAAATAATATTATCGCGGGAACAAGAACCGAACAGTCATCCTTCACAAGTTTCTGGACTACAAGAAAGTTTAGTCGCAAAAACCAAATTTCTCCAAACCTACAGAGTTAACACAATTGACTGGAAATTTGGATTTAGATTTATTAAATATCCACTGAAACACAGAAGAACGTTTCCAAAAGTATTGTTTTTACAATTGCAAAATATTAAATTAACTAAGTGCTAATTTAATAGTAATTGACATTTGATTTTGTTATTACGCGGGAAATATAAATGTTTACCATTAATAACATTTGAAAAATCACTTAATAATTATTTATTCATTTTTTAAACATACACGTATTTGTTTTAAGTATTAAATATTTTATAATTATTAGTAGGGGTCAACCGTATACAGGTGTACCATGTATCTTATTTTATATTAACTTTCGCACAAGAATCGTAGTTATTTTCGAATTATAAACTTTCGTTGATGAACATTTTTCTCGAACACTAATTCCGCCACTTCGAATTTTAATACGAACTCTCTTAATGTGTTCTAATTTGGAAACAGAAAATTAGGGCGTTCACCAGTGTGATATAATTGAATCTCAGTTGCATATTAGAAAAGTGGCAGGCGATACCGCGGCTAGTGTGAGATTTGTACTCACATCTCGGATATGGTGATTCATTCGAAAGTATAGAACTCGGACAGTGTTACGGCTAGAAAATGAAACTCTCTAATTAAGGTCTCTAAATATAATTATACTCGATAAAACCCGTTCATAATTTATAGTTCATTCGGGCTCATCGATTACATTCTGCTAGAGTAATTACCCCTTTACCCAGGTAACTAGTAATAGTATTCAAATATTTGCTCTTTAAATTGTATAAAAAGTTGCCTACTCAGCAATTCGGTCCGCGCGCTTAATTTTAATAAGATAAATTTAAGTAAATGCTCCAATTCATTTTAGTTTTTTTAAATTTGAAAGGTTGTAAATCCTTCCTATGAATAAAAGGAAAATTCATCAGAAACAAGGTAGACATTTCAATAACATAAAATGCGGAAACGATGCCTGAAATTTTATTCTTCATAGGTTGCTGCTCGTCTTGGGAAAATCACAAACCGTTTTCAAATTTTACAAGCTAATTAAACACAATTACTTAAGACTTAACCTACCAGTCAGTAACGAAACTGATCATATGTACACACAGATTTTTGAGAAAAACTTACAAAAAAATAAGGATTATAGAATTTATTTTGCTGTTTTTTTATTAGATTAATTTATTTTACAAATTAAAAAATCCAAAAATACAAATTAAAAATTAATTTTCCATTTATAATAAAAAAAAAATCAAGAATTTTTTGCAACGAAAATGATCATACACTTATAGTATGATCCTTGAATCATTTACATAAATTATGTTTCATAATTATTTTAATATCGAGTTGGTCCTCCTTTATTTTTTATAACCTCTTTCAGTCTTCTAGACATTGATTCTATTACTAACTTCTTGATAACTTCCGGTGAAATTTTATCTCATTCTTCCATTAATGTTTCTTGCAACGTTTTTTTTGCTAGTAATCCTGTATTTTTTAATTTGGGGTTCCAGATGATCCCATAAATGTTCATTGGGTAGTTCAAGTTCTTCTTTAGAATAACTAGGTATTTCCAGCGATCCAAATTTCCATTTATAAAAACAAGTTTACCTATCCCACTCGCCAACATTTAACCCCATAGCATAACCGAACCATCATCATGTTTAATAGTTGGGATGATGTGTTTTGGCTCCAGCGTGGTGGCAGGTTTTTTCCAATTTTTACCTCTCCCATTGGCTCCGAAAATCTTGAATTTACTTTCATCCGTAAAACAATCGTCTTCCAGAAGTTGAAGTCTTTTGTTTTAAATTTTTCCGCAAATTCAATTCTGTTTTTGGAATTAACATCCGAAATTAATGGTTTCTTGTGTGGCACACGGCCATAATATCCATGTTTCCACAAAACCCTTTTAATATTTTGGAGGTGAGAAGTTTTATTAATTATTTTCTCCACTTCTGGAGCGCTTATTTTCGGATTTTCTCTCACCAAATCCAAAATCTTTTGTGCGGATTGGAAAATGTTGCTTTTCGCCCTGTTCGCTGCCCATTTTCAACCGATTGTGTGACGTTGAATCTGGATATTATTTGGCCCACTGTAGAATGACTTTGGCCAACAAATTTTTTAATTTATCGCACAGATATTTTTAGTACTCTCTCTCTCTCTCTAGCTTTTACATCCCATGAAGGGATTTTGCCGCCCGCACTATGGTCCTCCACCCGTCTCGGTTCATCGCTCTCGTCCTTCAATTTCGACATCCTAATACGAGTAGGTCTTGCTCGACGTCGTCACACCAGCGCAGTCGGAGTCTTTCTCTACGACGCACACTGGCTGGATGTTGATGGAACACTTTATAAATCATTCGTTTTGTGGAGACCTTTCAACGTGGCCGAGCCATATAACCTGATTAGATTTGATAAAGCGGATAATATCGCTACCTCCGAGAAGTTGCTTTATTTCGTGGTTCATGCGAAGGTAAGTTCCTTTCGAAGGTAGATAGTAATCTACGGTCGTTAGAGGTCATGGTCCAGCTCTCGCTCCCGAAAGTCAGCACAGGTCTTATGAGTGATTTATAAAGTGCGAGCTTGCACGACTGCGATAGTTGTTTAGATAGCAATAATTTTTAATGGGCGTAAAAAACTCGTTGTCCGGCAGCGATTCGGGCTTTTTTTCTGTCTGCATATCATTCAACTATGTTGTAACTAACCCGAGGTATTTAAAGTTTTCGATGCTATCAAGAGATGTTCCTGAGTGTTGTTAAAAATTTCGTTTTGCTACTGTTCACCTCCAAACCAAGTATTCTTGCGCAGCGATTGAGCGGTATGAAATTGTCCTTGATGTCACTAGGTCTTCGGCCAAGTAGCACGATATCATCTGTATATCCACGAATTTGGCCTGGTTTATTGAATATACAGCGCGAAGTTTAAATGTTGTTTTTTCCTCACTACGTACTCAATCGCCAAATTGAACAGCACAGGCGCGAGTGCATCTTCCTGCAGAACAACACCAGATGTTATTTGAAAGGAGTCTGCTGTTAATTCAATTACACACATTCATTAAATTACACAGAGAAACAAGTTTCTCTGGAATACCTAGGCATTTGAGCGTGGCCCAAAAGCTATCGCAGTTTATAGTTTTATACTGTCATATGCCTGTTAAAAGTCTATATACGCCCTCCACCATTGAAATGTTTGGTTTAAAATTTTTTAGTACATTTTGGTAATGCTGCTGTTTGCTTTAAAAGTAGTTGTCAAAAAGGTTAAATTCTGATTATCAACATAATTTCTACACTATTCTAAATATGGATCATATATAAAAACGTTGATCCGATATTTTAAACCTACATAACTTGGGACAAGGAATAGTTCCCCTACCTCGTACCAATTTGGTGGTTCTTCACAGACAGTGCTTTTAACAAAGTTACTTCAATTGAAAACTAGTTTGTTGTTAACAACGGTAAGTTTTATTCAAAATAAAGATTAACATAAGTAAAAGAATTCATTTGAATTCTTGGTCCCTGCCCTTGGCTTTTATGATGGCCTTACTCATTTTCGGTATTGAATAGTAAAGTTTGGTTAAATATTCCGTTTATATTTCTTCAAACCAGACTTTTTCTATGAGTTTTTTCTGCTCTTTGATACTTTTCGGCTTATATTTTTTGAAGTTTTTCTCCATGACGGACCAACAATTTTCAATAATATTGAGGTCAGGACTATTCCCTAGGGTAGTGACTCAATCCGCAAGCTATTTTTAAATTCGGCTACATAAAGAAAATAGACACTAAAATAAAGCATTCTTATGACACAGATACCATCTATAACTTACAATGTGTTGATACTTAACAACGTAAATGACATGGTATTTTCAACGTTAGTAATTTTGCTTATTCTAAGCATTTTTATATTTCTCTTTCAAGGAATTTTTATATTTCTTTTTCTACGATTAAATATAATGTGTGTAACACGATAACTCACATGTAGTATACTGATTGATAAGCAATTATTGTATTTGCATGCATTACATACATATAATAATTTATAAGATAGATATAAAATTATAATTGTTAATTATGCTTAAGTAAACAAAATTAATGTATAAATATCAAAGAAAACTTAATAAACAGTTCAGTTGTAAAACAAAAACCATTTAATCTATTTGTGAGCCCTCATCAGTCGTAAGCCACAAATATTAAATACTACAACGACAAGAACACAATGTGTGCCCTGTGCCACGGAGCTGAATCGTCCTGGAGGAGTGGACTATTGACGTATTGGCTTAGATTCACAATAGTCGGTTCGAGCTAAAAAGAACAGCGCTTAGAGATACAGCGCTTACATAACATACAACATAAAAACGTATTCAAAATTAATCTAAAAAAAAACATGGCTACCGTAAAAGCTTTGTGTGAACAAACACAAACCGGTAAATTAATTAACCAATTAAAAACAAACATCAAAAAAGATGGAGCTGCCAGAAAAACCAAAAAATATTATGACTAAAGACTCACAAATCTGCAGCTACTCTTCGATAAATTTTCAACCTCCGATGCTTCATTAGTAGTCACTCTTCCACAGGATCATCCGTACGTTAAACAACATTTTTTCGATCAAGTCAAACAAGCGTTCGAAGAAACAAAAAAAAAATACTACTAGAAGCTAGGAAAAATACAGCAGGAGATGATCAGGATACGGATTGGGACAAACACGTCGCAGATGCTTCATCATATATACTAACAGATGAGCAACAACAAGGCGAATCTGACCCTAAGGTGGTACAAGTAGACGACCAACAACAGCAGAGGCGCTATAAAATACAACACGCCAAAGCTAAAATATTTCAAACAAATATTAACACCATACATCAAATCAAGGATGCGGTGCAGCACTCAAGAACGTATTACGAGTTGAAGATCAAACTACTAACCGATTTATGGATCTCTCTTACCAACAATCATGAAGAGATTATTGGAAATGCGATTGATGGAGAGCTTGACAACGAATACTTTAGCCAAGAAACATACGAGAACCTACAGCAAGATTATGAATTTACAATCATCTATCTTCAAGATCAAATAGAAAACGTTGAATGTTGCAGTAGCCAGAAAACCCGATAAATGTAGCCTTTGCTGGGGAGAGCACAATCTACCAGAATGTAAAAAGTTCCAAAATTTACCACAAATGAGCCTGCCTTTGAGAAGTAAGGCAGTATATTATAAACCAGTGTACCGACGATGCTTGCTTCCAGAACACAAACTCCCTTGGAATAAAAGTTGTGAGTTATGCAAAGGTGCACATCTGCATCAGAAAATATAAAACCAGCTAATACAAACGTACAAGTAACACATGCATGGAATCATGCAAATGCATCTTACTGGGAACCGCCTTAGTGAATGCGTTTTCTGGTGCTCGCAATGTATTGATCCGCGTGCTAATAGATCCTGGGTCTCAAGCAACCTTCATTACAGAAGAAGCCTGCCAGAGATTAAAATTACCAAAAACCGCAGCGCATGCAGAAGTCACAGGCATGGCAAAAACAGAAGCAGGAGTGGCGAACTCAAAAGTTGAATTTACCTTGAAGCCAAGATTTCCATCCAAATTTAGCTTAGCCATAAAAGCATTAGTATTCAAAAAAATAACGCGGGATATGCTAGAGCAGCCTCTAGACCTATGGAACTGGAAACACACCAAAAATCTGATGTGGGCTGATCCAACATTTTACAGTCCTGGCCCAATCGGCTTATTATTGGGTGCGGAATATTATGGAGAAATTTTAATGAGTAATATAGCAAAGGCATCATCTGACGAACCGATAGCCCAACAAACCAAACTAGGTTGGATATTCCTAGGGTGTGCTTCAGTCGATTGTCACAATTCAACAGTAATACAATCAATGACAACAAGAGCAGTTGATATAGATAAACAGTTGAGAAGCTTTTGGGAAATAGAGGAGGTGCCACGTAAACGAGCATTCACCGAAGAAGAACTAGAGTGTGAAAAAATATTCGCGACCACTCACAAACGTCTCAAATCTGGCCGCTACGTAGTCAAGATTCCTTTTCACATTGAGTTATATTCTGCCAACCCACTGGGATGCTCAAAAAAAGTTGCCATGGCGCGTTTGATACAAGTAGAAAAACGACTTGCTAAAAATCCAAATCTTAGCACTCAATATAAGAAGTTCATGGATGAATATATCGCTTTGGGACATATGAAAGTTGCTGAAGCAGTTACTGAGACTGGTTACTGTTACCTGCCGCATCATGCAGATCTAAAGGATTCGAGCACAACTACAAAATTGAGGGTAGTTTTCGATGGCTCTGCCAAAACCACAACTGGAATATCGTTAAACGACGTAATGTTGACGGGCCCTACTCTTCAACAAGATTTATTATCCATATTGTTAAGGTGGCGAAAGCATAAATACGTCCATACGGCTGAGATCGAAAAAATGTTCAGACAAATCGCCGTTGATGAAGATGACCAGAACTATCAACGTATTTTATAGAGAGAGTCTCCGCAACAAGAAATTCAGGAGTTTAAGTTGACTACCGTCACATATGGAACAGCAGCAGCAACTTATTTAGCGGTGAAGTCACTACGACAGCTGGCCATCGATGAACAACCAAACTATCCTATAGCGCCCAACGTAGTTTTAAATGATTTCTACGTGGATGACCTAATTTCTGGACAAAACACACTGGAAGAAGCCTTACTCAGCCAAAAACAAACCATTGATTTACTGAATTGAGGTGGATTTACGTTAAGAAAATGGGCAACAAACAGCACAGTCCTCTTGGAATCCATACCAGTGCATCCAAGGAATCAAAATCGATTGGAATTCAAGCTTGATGACACAATTAAAACTCTTGGACTACACTGGAATCCAGCAACAGATACATTCGGTTTCATTGTCACTCAATCTGCACCTGGCAAGCCTACCAAACGAAACCTACTTTCGGATAGTGCAAAACTTTTTGATCCATTAGGCTGGCTGGCATCCATAATAGTTGTAGCTAAACTGATGATGCAAGAAATTTGGCTAGCAGGCCTCTCTTGGGACGAAGAACTTCCGTCACACATATCAACAAAATGGCAGGAATTTAAAAATTCTTTACCTCTCCTGGAAGAAATATCTATTCCACGTTGGATCCATTTTGAGGATAACAATATAACAGAACTTCATGGTTTCTGCCACGCCTCAGAAAAGGCCTATGCTGCTGCCGTTTACATCAAATCTACAAATTCAGAAGGTATTACTATTGTGAGGCTTGTCACATCAAAAACAAAGTTTGCACCGATTAAAAACTTACTTTCACTACCTCGTCTTGAGCTTTGTGGAACGTTGCTGCTCACTAAACTAATGCACCAAATTAAAGAAGCAATGCAAATTCCGAAAACAACTTCGTTCCTTTGGACCGACTCAACGATCACCTTATGTTGGATTCGAGGGCGCCCTCATAAATATAAAACTTTCGTGGCCAACCGAATATCGGAAATTCAAACATACTCGAGTCCATCACAATGGCATCATGTTGGATCAACCGACAATCCAGCAGACTGCGCATCAAGAGGGACCAGCCCGAAGGAACTAAAGAACAACAATTTATGGTGGACGGGTCCACATTGGCTACAATTTCCAACCGAATGTTGGCCACAACAAACTACTACTCAAGAGGAAGCTACTTTGGAAACTAAACAATTGGTTACACTTGCAACATCAACAACTGCAGTCAATCCGTTTGTACAGATTATAGAACGATTTTCAAACATGAACAAAATAATTCGTGTTGTTGGCCTCTGTCGACGATTTATAAAAAAATGTTTGAAAAAACAGGTTAGCGGATCGCCAACTTTACTTTCTGCTGAAGAACTTACTGAATCCTACAACGAGCTGGTCAGAATAATTCAACATGCGGAGTTCCAGAACGAAATCCTGCAGATTAACAAAGAAGGCTCAGTTTTAAGAAAAAGCAAGCTCCTCTCGCTTAATCCATTTATTGATGAACATAAAATACTAAGAGTAGGAGGAAGAATAACTAATTGTAACCTGAGCTATGATACCCGTCATCCAAAGATACTGCCTCCAAAACATAGATTCACAAAGCTACTAATCAAAGATGCTCATGTTAAAACATTGTATGGGGGGACTCAATTAACTCTGTCAGATCTTGGAAACAAATATTGGATCACGAACGGCAGAAGCAACATACGTACGGAAATAGCAAAATGCATTATGTGTATTCGGTTCAATGCTTCAACAAGACACCAACTAATGGCAAGCTTACCCAAAGAACGAGCCATGCCATTACGTCCATTACTAACACAGGCGTTGACTACGCCGGACCTATCTCAGTAAAAGTTTCTAAAGGACGTGGGAATAAGTCATACATAGGATACACAGCATTATTTGTATGCTTTGCTACCAAAGCAGTGCTCATAGAGGTTGTCAGCGAAATGACCAGTGCACCCTTTATCGCGGCATTTAAGAGATTTATGGCTCGAAGAGGTCTTTGCAAACGGATTTACAGCGATAATGATACAAATTTTGTTGGAGCCCGAGCACTGATTGAAAAGGATAAAGTACAAGCTATACGACAAGCAAATCTTGACCTCCAGGAAATGCTAGCTGACAATGGGATTGAGTGGCACTTCATACCACCGTCTGCACCACACTTTGGAGGACTTTGGGAAGCAGCAGTGAAATCTCTAAAGTTCCATCTAAAACGGGTAATTGGAGACACAACCCTCACATATGAAGAGTTATCAACGGTTACATCACAGATAGAAGCATGCCTCAATTCAAGGCCGCTTACACCAATTTCATCTGATCCAAATGCGTTGATATTAAAACCGGCACATTTTTTAGTTGGTGATTCACTAATAACTATCCCAGAATCGAATATGCTGAATGAAAACATTCCTGTCAATCATCGGTGGAGATTACTACAAAAAATGGTTCAAGATTTTTGGAAACGCTGGTCAAATGACTACCTTACCGAACTACAACAAAGAACTAAATGGACCAGCAAACAACCAATGGTTAAAGTAGACGACATTGTTTTAATAAAAGACAACAACTTACCGCCAACAAACTGGCCTTTATGAAGGATCATTGATCTACATCCTGGCAGCAATGGTTTGACTAGGGTAGTCACAGTAAAGAGTGGGAATGGTTCCATATTCAAAAGACCCATTACCAAAGTAAGCGTCCTACCTTTCGACGCCAAGAAGTCGCAAAATAAGTCAGCGAATGACTCCCGTACCAAGGTTCCTAAAGCCACCAATCTCATAGTTCTACCATTACTTCTACTATGTTTAGTGGCGATCACTACACTGCCGCGTCCAGTGCCATCGACCGAATAGCTGATGTACAACATCAGCACTCTTAGTCACCAACCTGGGCTGTATCTAAAAAATTTGGGAAATCTCCGATTCACCAATCAGCAGTGGAAAATAGTAGTTTACTTCAACCTCACATCCTACTATTAAGATTTGATAGCATACAGAAGTCTGGCAAGGAACATGGATCAACTTTGCATGGAAACAGCTGAAGACAATCATCAGATATGCTCTGTAATCAACACTCAGCTCATGCATATTCTAACTGAAATCGAGGACAAGAACGCAATACTTCACTACAGAGAAAGGAGAAGAAAACGTGGGATCTTAAATATCGTGGGCAATTTGGCAAGTTACCTATTTGGAGTTCTAGATGATCACGATGCGATGCACTATGAAGAGGAAATACAAAAGGTTAAATTAAATCAACAACACCTTTTAATGATAGACAAGAACCAAACATCGATTGCTGACGCAACTTTAAACATCTTAAAACGAACTGATGAAGAAAATAGACGTCATTGGCAAGCTATTACACAACAAATAAGTTTTGCATTAGGTGACATCTACAACAGTCAAAAACATGCACAGTCAAAAACATGCACCCTTCATGCACTTCTTCTGATGCTCGACTTCAAGGACACTCAGCAAAAACTAATTGATGTCCTTTTAAATTCAAACAACAAAGCAGTGAGCACTTCAATCCTACCACCAAATCAACTTAACAAGGCACTTCAAGATATAAAACACCATATGCCTCCAGACGTTCTGTTGCCCTCACAAAATGAAAACTATGAATTATTGAGCCTGTATCAAATCATGTCATGCAGAGGAAAATTAAGTGGTCAATATTTGATTTTTGAATTAAAAATTCCATTGATGAACACGGCAAAATATCAAGTATTTAAACCTATACCTCTTCCTACAATCAAAGGCGTCTTCATTCAAGCATCAATGGATTATTTAGTTACCTCCATACATCGTGACGAATATTACATGATGACAAGGGACGAGTTCAGCCATTGCAAGCATAGCAACAGCGAATATATATTTGTATGTTGCTACATCCCATTCATTCCGCATACAACAACAATTCTATATGTGAATTAGACTTATTGGCTTCATAACAACCATTCAACTGCCACATTATAAAAAGGATATCGCAAAATCCAAGAGATACATGGATAAAGTTGAGAAACAATAAGTGGATTTTCTCAATTGACCAGGAGCGGCAGGCTACTATAGCCTGTGATGGAGATTTCAGTAGCACTACCACGCAATGGAATAATTTCTCTTAAAGGCGGATGCACTTCAAAAGAAGGGTCGATTTTTCTAAAAAGTTATAAAATCTACAAGGAAACCGTAATTGACTCGTCATATCTATTAAAAGTCAACCTATCAATGAAGTGGATGGATAGGCGTACAAACTACTCAAATCAATTGGAAAACTCAACTTTAGTGGATGACATAACTGAGCTGCACAAGCGAATACAACAGATACAAGAAGAGCAGCTCCCAGTATCACACCACGACATTCATCATTATTTTCTTCTCTATGCAATTATTGCCTTTAGCATAATCGCCTTTATTATTTACAAATGCCGAACCAAAAGGAAACCTCCACCGAACGAAGCCTATAACTTAGAAGGCTAGGCCCGGGAGAATGTTGATACTCAACAACGTAAATGACATGGTATTTTCAACGTTAGTAATTTTGCTTATTCTAAGCATTTTTATATTTCTCTTTCAAGGAATTTTTATATTTCTTTTTCTACGATTAAATATAATGTGTGTAACACGATAACTCACCTGTAATATACTGATTGATAGGCAATTATTGTATTTGCATGCATTACATACATATAATAATTTATAAGATAGATATAAAATTATAATTGTTAATTATGCTCAAGTAAACAAAATTAATGTATGAATATCAAAGAAAACTTAATAAACAGTTCAATTGTAAAACAAAAGCCATTTAATCTATTTGTGAGCCCTCATCAGTGGTAAGCCACAAATATTAAATACTACAACGACAAGAACACAATGTGTGCCCTGTGCCACGGAGCTGAATCGTCCTGGAGGAGTGGACTATTGACGTATTGGCTTAGATTCACAATAGTCGGTACTACGCGCAGGTTTCGATAATTTTTTATATTTTTCTCCGTTTACTGGACTTTTCAGAAGGCATAGTGATTCACTCCAAAGGCTGTTATGGCTCGACAGACCATAACATATGGTGAATGTTATACTGTTGGCGAAATACATTTTGATAAATACCGTTCGCCTTTTCGCCGCAAAACACTTATCCTTCCGTCGGGTCCAAAAATATTGGACTTGGATTCATCCGAGAATATGACTCTCCTCCAGTCCTCGAGCGTCCAGTAAAGCTTTGTAAAATTATTTAATTTAAATAATTAATAAATTCTATAATCCTTATACTTATTTTGTAAATTTTTTTTAAACTTATGATCATTTTCGTTACTAACTTAGTGTGTATGATCATTTTCGTTACTAACTGTATGTTAGTTCTCAATATCCACCATTTGGTTACTTTTTTTGGGATGTTGTTCCAAGAGGCGTTTACCATCTTTCATAATATTTTTTATTGTATACGTTTAAATTTTATTATATGCTCAAGGTGGACTTGTATTTAAAAAGGCAATCTTCTATCTAGATATTTAATGTTTTCGCATTGTGATAGATATGATGTTATCAGGTTTGTTTGCGGTACATTAATATAATGTATACTGATTTCTGTTTGTTTGTTTGTTTTATTTCTCCACTTTGAAAGCAAATTAGTATTTTCCTAGATGTTCTTACAGATTTCTTGACGGTTTTTGGAGATTTTCATTGGTAGCTAATAGTGCTGGCGATCCGTTAATGTTAAAACTGTTACATAATTTGTAGTGCGATGGTTTGCCGTCTAAATTTATATAACATGGGACCTGGTACACTGACTTGTGAAACCTCATACTTATGTTTCGATTAAATTGATAAATGCGCTAGTATATTTCACCAAGAATTTCCGGTTAAACAAGTTGTTTTTAATGGATGGAAGTTATTTAAAAACCTTTCTGCTCCGTTTACATTCTGAAGCTTTGACTTCTTCAGGCAGCAATTTTTAGCATCCACTATTTAATGCAAGGATTTTATCTCCCAGGTTTTTGAAATAATTTGCAAATTGATGCCTTTTCTGGTGCAACTTTTCGGTGGGCAGTAAGTTGCAGATAGAATACACGTTCCTAACTATTCTTCTAGCCAGATGCAATAGTTGCCTGTATGCTCTTCGTGATATTTTTCGAGTTCATATGGTGTCTTATTATCTCTCTAATAACCATTGTTGATCCATCATAAGATTTCATTCTATTTTATAGAGCACATTTGTGTAAAATTTATATCCGAAACCACCATTATGCCGACGTTAATGTGATGCTATACTTCTAATTTAAGAAGCACGCTTGTGACAATATGGTTAGGTTCCAGTTAGACAAACCACAACCACAACTCCATTGTACGCAGAATATATCAATAAGCTTCCAAGTCAGTACAGGTGCACCGGCCAGTGCCCGTCGGATTGGGGTGAGCACTATCCATTTGCTAGATTTTAAATCACGCATTTTATTGATTGATAGACTAATAATTTAATTACGTATTATTGAGTCTTCGAAAAGAATAATTTTAATCAGCATCGTTTTGATAGTATTTCCGTATTTTCCAATACGTGGTTTGAATTTTTCAGATATTTGCTGATTTAAAGATGAATTTGAATCATGCGGCCGATAATTTTTGATTCCGCAATCTTCGTGTATATATGAATTGGATATCTTCGTTATAATAAATAGTCTAAAACTATAGTACCGTGCGATCTTAAAGTTTGTTGAGAGTTAACACTGCCTCTGAGTCAAATATTAAACATTGTAACGAAACGTATAAGGTTTCGTTAACAAGGAAGTAAAAGGAAATACTGGAATGAATCATCAGAGGTTGACGGCACTTACCTGAGTTTCATCACCCCTCCGCCATAATGAAACTTAATCCATTTTGGTGGATTTTGGAGGTTTAGCTTTAAATGGACTTAAAACTAAGAAAAACAAAATTCCATACTCAAATTTTTAACAGTGACTGATTATATACCTCAGCTCAGGTATCCAATGTCCGAAATGATGCGTAGAAAAACGTTGCGGATCCGTTTATGTATCCATGTAGGTATCGTATATGGGGCGTTGGGGGAAACAGAAAATTCTGTGATAAGTACTTTTTGTACTAAGTGAACTATTGTGCTATTAATTATACGTATTTATTAATTTATTAATTATTTAGAATGTATTTATTTTTGTCGTAAATAAATTATATAAGCATTGAATATAGGTTTAGTATAGCACAACGCTAGTTTTAATTAAAAAAATCACATATTTAGCCATTCATAGTTCATGATCTTAAGTTGCACAGCACAAGGGCATGTTTCAATCAAACGATCCATATCATATGACCACGTTTATCACCATAAATTGTTTTCAGGAGTGTGGAGATACACTAAATTATATATTAGAATTATTATAGGTAGTTTATTTATTGTTATTTATATTTTATAATTAATGTCACGTTTATATTTATGTTCACATTTCATAATAATTTTTATGTTTGCAAATATTATACATACTTCATTAATAACTCGCTCTCGTTTAAATTTAATAACTTTACAACCCTATCCAAATACTAGCAAAAATTATAAATGAACTTATATTCATACTAATAGTTAATTAATACAGTAACTTTAAACATGTGTAAAGCTAATTTAATCCATCAAATATTATCGACATTAATTATTGTTAACATTCGCGGTAAAAGTTAAACGTTTTTTAATCGTAACGAATAGTTAGGTTACACCGTATATCTCTAAATAAACGTGATCCCACACGCTGTTGAATTTTTTATTATTTTTCTTTTATTTTAGTTATCACCGTTACTCTTACGCTTACTATTCTTATTTTTTTCTAAACTATATACGCTTCAACCTCCACCTTCGATCACCTCGATTCGATCACTACTTATTTCTTCTTTTTTTAACACCGTGGAACTCAGTTCAACAAGTTTTGCATTTTATTTTTTTTTTCCTACGGGTCAGCAAAACAGACAATGGCGCGCGTTCGGTCGGTATGGATACCAAACCGTTTAAGGTCGCACATTGTAATTAATGTAATTTAATTATATGATCACGCGTTAATGTCGAATATTATTGACACGTGCATCGGGATGGATATCCAATCCCTCGACATGTTATCATTTAACGCGCAATGTGTGCCTTGTCTGTTTTGATGTGAGAAATCATGATGTTGGCGGGGATTTTAGAGATCAGGAACGACGACCTCGATTTTAAATCATATTTATTGTACTCATCGATTTTCCTGTATCGTGACAGTGTAATGATCAAATAAAATATTAGGAGTGCACAACAAGGTAAATGTTTTGGTTCTTATGAAATTTATGGGCCATAGATGTTATCAAGTCGGACACGTAAAGCAATTGAGTCTTATACTTAAAAAGTATAATCGCGCAAATCTTATGGCTTTTGCAGTAATCAACGGAATACATAATCCGTTTTACGATATTCTACCTCTTAAGTGTACTCCCACTATCCTAACCAGTCAATTTTTTTTATTTCTTAATTTATTTTAAACATAAAATGATACATAATACATTTATCTTCTGTGCTATTTATGGAAAAACTGGAGTTAAAACTCGAATACTTGACTGAATTAATTAATACCAGCGATGGCGCCCATTTTTATAAGTTCACATACATTCTCTTTGAAATAATTGTATTACTTTTTTATGTGAGGCTCCGCAGTTAACAATTTAATGAGCTTAATTAATTCAAAATATAAAACTAAACTAAAATATAAAAATTACAATTAATTATTGATAATATCCAAACGAACGTCTTTTGCACATTCAAGTACCATAAAGTTTTCACAAATTATTTTTGATACTTTACATTTTATCGTAGTTATACATTTGCGGTCGCAATCTTCACTATTAAAACAACAAAAACTAATTTAAATCACAAATTTTTTTATTTAAACAATTTTATATTTGATTATTTTAACGTTTTCGGTCACTGAATGACCATCTTCAGAAAAATTTTTTTTGCAACTCGAGTTTTTTCTGAAGATGGTCATTCAGTGACTGAAAACGTTAAAATAATCAAATATAAAATTGTTTAATTAACAAAATTTGTGATTTAAATTAGTTTTTGTTGTTTTAATAGTGGAGATTGCGACCGCCAGTGTATAACTACCGGATAAATGGAAACCACGGTGGTTCCTCAGTGCAATAGTTACATTTTATCTTGATTAAAGTTTCGAGAATGCGAATTTACTATATCCAATATAAATCTAAACTTCTACAATAACTTTTCGCGGTCAAAAGTTAACACTATTACACTACTTTCAATATGTCTTGGGTTTTAGAGAATCAGGGTACTGGTCATCATTTTGAGATTCATTGTTTTTACTTCGCACGTTACCCGTAGGCATTTGGTAAATTGTATTAAGACTGACCTACGTTTGTGTGGCTTTTCCACAAATACTTTACATCGTGTTGTAAAATTCGTGTCTCCTTTTATTGTTACAGCCTGGGGCTCCGCACTAGTTGGAACATTGGTTGAGCGATTTGCCCGCGAATAATCATATTTATAACGCTTATCTTTTGGGTACTTTCGGAGGTCATTTGCCTATTTAACACTTCTGACAACACACAACTGTCGTGATATAAGACAGTTATATATCTTTCGAATTCTTCAATTTGTGTGTAAATATTTTTCACCTGTGTATAATTTTTTTTTTTTAACAATTATCTTTATTTACTGAATCTTTCAAAACATGAAAATAACAATAATAAGTTTTCAAATCTTAAAAACTAACGTAATTATGTAAATTTGCGGGAGCAGAATCTCCTTTGGTCAATAAGTAAACTTAATAATTTATTAATTTATGCTATTACAGACATCGTTTTCTTCTTTAATCGCGAAGACGTAGGTATATCTTGTAGGTTTCGCGCCAGCAAATTCGGATGAGATACCAGTTTCCCTGCATAGCTCATCTGCATCTTTTTCAATTCATCTTTGACAGTTAGGATGCTAAGGCCCTTATGTATATTTTTGTTTTTTACGAACCAGGGTGCTCCTGTAATCATTCTCAGAATTTTTGACTATGTTCGTTGGACAATGTCGATATTCGAATTTGGGGTTGATTGCCATAATTGACCACCATTATACGACCAAATTGGTTTAATCATTGTATTATACAGAAGAAGTTTGTATTCTAGGTCAATAGTTGAATATTTCCCCATCAACCAATGCATTTTATCAATTTTTAATTTGATATGGTCTCGTTTCATTTCAATATGTTTTCACCAAGTTAACCGTCGATCTAGATGGACGCCTAGATATTTTGCTCCATTTGATTGAGGGATTGGTATTCCGTTCATTGTGACAGGCGGACAAGTAAGCTTATTTAAAGTGAATGTTACGTGGGTCGATTTCTCTTCATTGAACTTTTTTTCCATTTCTTTAGCCATATTTCGATATCATAAATATGTTGTTGCAGAATTTCGGACGCCGTTTTTGGATTTTTATGGCTACATACGATTGCCGTATCATCTGCGAAAGTAGACGTCAGAATTTGCGAAGACGTTGGTAGATCTGAAGTGAAAATTAAATATAACGTTGGGCCAAGCACACTACCTTGAGGTACTCCAGCCAGAATGTTTTTCTCGTTCGATTTAGAGGTGTTGTATTTGACATAATATCTGTGATTTGATCTGTGTTTAAAATGGCAACAATTATGTTGCCCCTGTTTTATTGGGGTGATGAAAAACTCCCCAGTAATTTTTAGGCGTTCAAATTTCCCTTTGGACGGTTTATAAGTTCATGTGTTATTCATAAATGTTATATACAGGGTGTTTGGCAGGTGGACCGACAACGTTTTTTGGCAGATTGAGGGGGTCATTTGGAAGCTTTCATCCTATGGAACCGATGTTCTTAGTCTCACGGTAACTGAGATATGATATTTTTAAGTTTTTTTTAAATTACCTAAAATCCCACTTTTAAATGGTCATAACTTTTTTGTTTGTAGAGGTAAAGACACGGAACAACTTTTATTTTATTCTGCAATGTGATTTTATTCTTAATATGTAAATCAATTTGAATTTTTTGACTTATAGATGGCTAATGTGTAAGAATCACAACAATCAGTTTCGAACAGACGAGATTAATGATTTGAAAAAATCAGTCTTCTCATCAGGTCGCGACGACTGATGTTGTTTATTACATTGAAATATTTTCTATATATATAGAGCAATACCATGTAGTTGTACTACTAGCGAACAATCACAATACACCATTACAATTGATAAAAACCAAAGTAAAATGTAAATCAATATTCAATACAATCGGTTTAAGAAAAATGAGTTATGGGCTTCCAAATCCTAAACAATGTATAAAAGTATAAAAAATATCTAACTTCTATATGTTTTACAAAAAAACTAGCGATTGTTTTGAAATACCGTTTGTTTTAAAAACTTCTCTAGTTTATACCCTTTCCAACAGTATGCTACAGGTCATAGAAATCATCCAGTTTGTGGTCAAAATAAGAGATACTTTTTCGCCGGGAGCAGGTTTAAGAATATACGTTTTAAGTTATTGATAAATTTTTAATCAACTTCATTTATTAAATTTTGTTTTAAATGGGAGAGTTTGGGAATGACTCATCTAGTATTCTCTTACCGTTCGTTTGTTATGTGCCTGACAGAATCCTCGTCAAAAGCTTGTATTATTCTTCTATCGACTGTAACATTATGTTGCCTCAAATTCACTCAAGACTCGTGAAAATGAAAGCTGCCGCTTTTCCTCAGACGTCGATAGGTTGTTGAGCAGGTTTCGTGGTGCGTTAAACGTCAATCAGGATATCACTCTCAATTCTTCTCGCTTCACGCGCATTGCAATTAGCACTGTCATACGTCAACAACTTGTCAGCATATTCTTCGTTACTAAGGTTAGGTACCGTAACAACAGCGAAGACAAACGCAAGAAAAAATTCTTAACAATTTAACTTAAGTCCGGCACATAATCAACGAACAGTAAAATAATACTTGGATGATTCATTCCCAAACTCATATTGGTAGAGGTCTTTATTTATTTATCTATTTACTAATTAAATAACGGTGACCCTAATAGAGTGGACCCTTTTGCTTGGCCCGCACGGTCCCCAGACCTCACACCCTTGGATTTCTACGTCTGGGGACCTGCTAAGCAATTACTGTACGCAACAAAAGTACCCACAATAGAAATTTTAATTGAAATGTTAAACGCCGCATTAAAAAAAATGAAAAATTTCGCACAACAACCCTGGAGATAAGAAAAATGTACCTTGCATGCATACGGAGTGGAGGAGGTCATTTAAAACAAATTTTAATAAATGAAGTTGATTAAAAATTTATCAATAACTTAAAACGTATATTCTTAAACCTGCCCCCGGCGAAAAAGTATCTCTTATTTTGACCACAAACTGGATGATTTCTATGACCTGTAGCATACCGTTGGAAAGGGTATATACTAGAGAAGTTTAAATGCATATAGAAAGTAGACATTTTTTTATTCTTTTATACATTTTTTAGGAAGCCCATAACATTTTTATTAATCCGATTGTATTAAATAATGAGTGCTCTAAACCTGCACCGACCAAATTAGTCCGCCGTACTACAATTTGTTACACATTTATTACAATTTATTACAACAACTCCCGATTTTATTACAGTTACCGTTTTCGAGGAACGAGTGTCGGTTTATAGCTTGTAATTAAACCTACACCGCCAAGATTGTAACTTTTGATGTAGCTGTGATATGGGGATGGTTCTTGGACCAGAATTTATTACAAATTAATTACATTGATTAAATAGTTCAAGATCAACCCTATATCTTGACTAAGGGTAAATTTCACCCCAAACGGTTATTTATGACAAAAAATTCGATTTTACCAATATTAATAAATTATTACACCAGACCGCCACCAGATATTTACTACCAGATATACACTTTCGACCTTGTGGAGGGCAGATCAACCTTATCCAGGTGTGTAATACATTATATATGTGTCAGGTTAGACGGAATTGGCTCCAAACCGCAAAGGCTTCAAACGTCTAATTTAAAGTTCGATTTTATCACCTTCAACAATTTATTACACCAGACCGCCATCAGCTATTGTGTGAAATGTTACTCCTGGAACCTTATGGAGGGCAAATCAACCTTATACAGGTGTGTAATAAATTATCTTTGTATCAGGTTACGCGGAATTAGCTCCAAATGGTAAAGGGTTGAAACGTTTTATTTAAAGTTCGATTTTATCACCTTCAACAATTTATTACACCAGACCGCCACCAGATATTGAGTCAAATATTACACCTTGGACCTTGTGGAGGGCAGATCAACCTTATAAAAGTGTGTAATAAATTATCTTCGTAACAGGTTACGCGGATTTGGCTCCAAACGGTAAACGCTGTGGAGAGCAGGTCAATCCAGGTGTGTATTAAATGATTTTTGGGTCTGTTTAAAACGAATTGGCTTCAAGCGGTAATAGTTTGAAATAAGTAATTTGAAGGTCGATTTCATCACATTTGATAGTTTGTTATACCGGACCTTTATCAGATTTTAATTTAAATGTTGCTTTATTGGCCTTGTAAGCCCTTTCAGGGCAGATGAATTGTTTTCAAGTGTTTATTGTATTATTTTTATGTCAGGTTAGGTTAGACAGAAATAGCTTCAGAATATATGGGGTTCGTAATTTAATGGTCGGTTTTACTATTTTTAATGAGTTATTATTTCAGAGCTTCACCAGATAAGGGGTCGGGTTGAATTCGAATTTTAGCTTTTGTAAAGGACAACTTACTTAATTATTTATTAATACATGATTATCAAGATTACTCTTGAAATGACGAAGAAAATGTAAAAGTTAGTTTAAAAATATTAAAAATTTCGATTTCTAGCGATCGAAAAATTTCGTCAAATGATGTTTATTTATATTTTCGCCGCAATGATGATTATTTTAGAACAAATTTCTGTTGCTAGATTGCAAATTACGATATAAAAGAGTGTAAATGATGTGGTTATTAATTTGTTATAATATGGAATGATTAGATCTGGATCAGCAATAATTCAAAATGATAAATTTATTAATTAATTTTACACATATAAACAATATAAGTAAAGTTTAGTAAGCAAATTATACGAAATTATGGTAATTAAACATGCTAAAGAAGCAAACTATTGCATACATTTAGGGGCAGTTAAATATCCATATTAAAAAAATAAATTTGTTTTCACAGTCTTAATTTAAAATGATGTTTTACGACTCAAAGTACAAACAGAAATAGATTTTGCTTCGTTTAATAATATAATAATAAAATGTTTATATTTTGCCTTCATACGGTGTAAAAGATCCACGCAATACATATATATATATATATTTGGTAAAAATAATCCACATGCAGTTTTTATTATACACGAGTGCATTTCTAACTAATCTAATATTGTTGACAATTTAAAAACCGATTGAAAATAATATATTTAATCGAACAAATTTTGAATACAATAAAGGCCGGTTCCCAATTACTAAATGCTTGCCTGCATGTATGGAAATATAATGCAATCTTATTTTTATAGATGGTGAATTTGGTACTGTAAAGAAAGTAAATAAATGTTTCAAATTTTAGTATTTAACATTTTTTATGATAATCACGAAAAGCATTTTAAATAAGTATGTAATAATACTCGTATGTAACAACTATTTCTTATTTCTGTATCATTTTTGCACTAGGTAACACCTATAATAATAAATACTGTTTGTACTGTTATGGCTATTTGGCTGTGATACTGTATAGCAAGTTGCAAAATATTTTTAATACAATTTTTCATTATTAATAAATTACCTATAAAATTTCAAAACGAGTTGTTACAATATTGCATTTAATAAAGTATTGTACTTGACTATTGCCATGTTCGTAAAATCCTTATTGGAAGAAACGGCCTAAAAATCGCGATTATTTCACGAACAAAATGATCGTCATTTCTTTGCCCAGTTTTATGATCTTGATGAAAGACAAGTTCAAGACTTTATTAATTTCAATACTTTAGAACCGTTCTTCATTAATAATTTAATAATGGATAATCTATAGAAAATTTTATCATATGTAAAAAATTTACTAGATTTTGTGCTATTTTTTGAACCCTTTACCGTTTGGAGCTAATTCCGCGTAACCTGATACAAAGATAATTGAGATGACCTCAAGATATAAGGTTGATCTGCCCTCTACCAGGTCCAAGGAGTAACATTTGACTCAATATCTGGTGGCGGTCTGGTGTAATAAATTGTTGAAGGTGATAAAATCGAACTATAAATTAGACGTTTGAACCCTTTACGGTTTGGAGCCAATTCCGTCTAACCTGACACAAAGTAATTTATTACACACCTAGATAAGGTTGATCTGCTCGCCACAAGGTCCAAGAAGTAACATTTGGCTCAATATCTGGTGGCGGTCTGGTGTAATAAGTTGTTGAAAGTGATAAAATCGAACTTTAAATTAGACGTTTGAACCCTTTACGGAGCCAATAACTTGTAACCTGACACATATAGAATGTATTACACACCTGGATAAGGTTGATCTGCCCTCCACAAGGTCGAAAGAGTATATCTGGTAGTAAATATCTGGTGGCGGTCTGGTGTAATAATTTATTAATATTGGTAAAATCGATTTTTTTGTCATACATAACCGTTTAGGGTGAAATTTACCCTTAGTCAAGATATAGGGTTGATCATGAACTATTTAATCAATGTAATTAATTTGTAATAAATTCTGGTCCAAGAACCATCCCGATATCACAGCTACATCAAAAGTTACAATTTTGGCGGTGTAGGTTTAATTAGAAGCTAAACCGACACTCGTTCCTCGAAAACGGTAACTGTAATAAAATCGGGAGTTGTTGTAATAAATTGTAATAAATGTGTAACAAATTATATATACAGGTTTCATTGTGGCGGGCTAATTTGGTCGGTGCAGGCTTAGAGTACTTAAATAATGATTTATTTAGAATAAAATCAAATTGCCGAATAAAATAAAAGTTATTTCGTGCCTTTACGTTTACAAACAAAAAAGTTATGACCATTTAAAGGTGGGATTTTGGGTAATTTAAAAAAAAACTTAAAAATATCATATCTCAGTTACCGTGAGACTTAGGACATCGGTTCCATGGGATGAAAGCTTCAAAATGACCCCTTAATCTGCCATAAAACGTTGTCGGTCCACCTGCCACACACCCTGTATAATTAGCCCAGTGGACCGTAAGAATTTTTGCCGAATTAAGATGAAATTAGGTCAATGCATGAAAGAAAATTGACTAAATAAAAGATTTAAATTTGGGATATAAATTGTAGTTGTCGTCTTTAAAATGTCGTAATTCAATTTTCTCAGTGAAAAACTATGATCATATTAGAGAATTAGAAAACTGGCTTCCTCTTACCGATTCCTCTTAAGTTTCCATATATCTGAGATCTGAGATTGTGGTAGTTCCTCATTTGGTGTTAAGGATTAATAAACTTTTTGACAATTATACTAAATTCTATAACATAGGGGATGATACCCCGTGGATAACGCAGTACCGAGTATTTTTACAACTAACACTCTATGTATCTAATGTTATGTTAAGTTCTCTAGAGATATCCCAGTGTAACAATGGGTTGCATATCCGTCTAGCAACGCGTGATCAATAAATTATTTTTGGATAGCATCTTCCGGAATCACGGGGGGTTCCATTATTCACGCTGTTGGCCATTGTACAAATAAATTATTAAGGAGTAAATAAAAAAAAATTACTGAAAAAAAAATTTGCACTATTATTCGGCACCATCATCACTAGAATTGATTTTAATCGATCAGCCGATCATTATCGAATACCTAAAGTTTTATCAATATATTATATAAAATAAACTATAACAACAAAAAAAAAATTAAAATTTGTAATGATTCTATTTTGAACTTCAAAAATTTTTATTAATATTTTTGTTTTATATATTAAACTAAATTACATTACTTAACTTACTAGCCGGCACCGTAGATATAAATTTCATGTTGCGTTGCGGATCCGATGGCAGAAATCGTCGAATTTTAGCAGCATACTATTTATTGTCTCGAATTCATATATATAACGATAAAGATCCAGGCAAACTGCTTAATCAGCTGCCTCCATCGCACCAGTAATAATTACCCAATATTAATTATGTTTCGATAATATGAATTTTATTTTTTTTTGTTTTAGGTAGAATAATATTAAATTTGTGTATAGCAGCTTTTCTAAATTATTATTATAAATTATTATACGTATTAGGTTATCTACTTAATTTTAGTTTTTTTTTTGATTCAGGATACATGAGCACATATTTTATTTGTTTTCCAAATTGATCGAACTATCGACCGTTTTGTAGTATACTGGTAGTGTTATATAACTTTATCAGGCATGCGTTACTGAATAACACGTTATATCTTATCCAGATGCTTCCGAATTTATGGTTTTGTTTGGTAACCACACCCACACCGTTAATTAATTATATAATCTTATAACTTTAAGTTCA
The DNA here is from genome assembly GCA_947310385.1 of Nephrotoma appendiculata. Taxonomy (NCBI): domain Eukaryota; kingdom Metazoa; phylum Arthropoda; class Insecta; order Diptera; family Tipulidae; genus Nephrotoma; species Nephrotoma appendiculata. Next base: position 202,431,242 of record OX371224.1, read on the forward strand.
CTTTAACGTTAACACTATGATTATTCAGACCCCTGCGGGTGTATAAATTAATGTAATCATGCACTTAACATATCACTAACTACTCTTATATAATTTTTATTGTATTTATTTTAACTCACTACTATTGCTAATTTCACATTTTACAACCCCAGTCAATGCTTTAGGTATTTTTTCTATTATTATTCTAGTTCGACTGATCACTGATCGATCTGCAAATTTTTTTCTTTTCCTTCTTATTTTCTTTTTCATTTTAATCTTTGTTATCAAAAATCTAATTTCACATTATCCCTACCAAAAAAACAAACCGTAACAAATATAATTGTACCATTAAAATTCATCCATACCGGGTGACCATTACAAATAGTTACACCAGTTAGTCCTAACAATTCTCAATAAATTTTATTGTAATCCTTAATTCTTTAATTAGTCTGCTTTTCTGAATAGGGGGCTCCTGATTAGTTTTGCTAGTTAATATGATCCTGAACTAACACGCTCTGTATACCTGAGGTTGTAATAATAAATTTAGATGATACTTCTGATTGTTTGCCCTACCTAATATGACCCTTATTTAGTTCTCAATAAATCTGAGGTTGTGGCAAAATCCCTAGATATATACCATTAAGTCCTCAGAATTCTAAATAAATTTGGCTCTAATACTAAATTCTATAACTGTTCGCATCGCGTATTATTTTCTCTAACTAATGTAGCGTACCTTTTAATTAGCCTATATGCATGTGGTTGTGTTAAGACGGCTGGCTATGCTTTATTAGAACTATATGCTCGTTATTTATATATAGTAAAGAGCATCTTCACCTTTCAGTTAATTGCACTACGTTGAATTAAAACGGTTTGATCTTATCTACCAGTTAGTTTCAATAGGTACACTGATCGAAGAATACATCGAGGAAAGTGGCAATTAAAATTAATTTTATTTCGATTGGTAAATAATCTAGTCGTTTGGATCTATTAAAATGAATTTTAATCTTTTGTCGGAGGAATTCAACAGAGTTTTTAGCCAGTATATGCAAAATGACATGTTTTAACCCAAAATAAACTTTACCAGTACAGAGGCGTATGTACTGTTACTCAAGATGGCGCAACTATTGATGAAGAATAAGCTTTTATATGCTTTGCAATCTCAAATCTGTATCTCTAATTTTCTATTTTTCATTCGAAAAAGGGTTGACAAGTTGGCGGGTTTATGGTTTGAGTAGAATTTATACAATTCCTTAACTCTATTGTAAACTTATACAGAAGCCGGGTGCACCAGTTAAATCCCTTGTCAAGACACTTGCTCTAAATTTAATATCGGTTTCTTTTAGAAATTTTAGCTTAATTGAGAACAAATCTCACAAGAACAAACCCTAATATTACAATTTTGTGCATAGGCAAATATAGTATATTTCGAATCTTTCTCTAACACGACTTGGAATTTTTATAGACAACTAATTAAATTCCATCTTTGATGCACTAGCATAATCAAATAATAGACTAAAATATTTTGACTCTCACAATTATCCTAAGTCTTTTTTCTAATTCACCCAGCAAACAAGCTCAGTCCGCGTATTATACACCCAGCAAAGGTTGTACATCGCCAAATGGTCCGGTGTGCGTAGAGCAATATATTTTATTCACTTTGCATAGAGTGCATAGAGTAATATAAATAGATTTTTACTTTGTACACTTTTCTTACACTGACATTAATTTTATAGCAAAAGTTGAAGAATCGAGTATGCACGGTTGTAAGCAATGTTTTCAAATAAAAACGTAGTGTGCAGGGTAAAACTACTCAGTTTGAAAAGAAGAACACAAAGTATTTTTGGAGAGCGCACTGCCCGCTCGGGTTGAATTAAAAAATAGGCTCTTTGTAAACTCTTCTTATACTGACATATTCATTTCAGAGTAAAAATCCGAGTATTCACGGTGTATGTACATTTCACAAATTAAATCGCAGTGTGCAGTGTAAAATTACTCAGTTGAATAAAAAACACAGAGACAATTTTGACCCTGCCTGCTTGGGTTGAATTAAAAAATAGACCCGAGGGCTGGGATGTTCTAACATCACCATGTTTCGATAATTTATCGAGAGTTATTTCTCGTTTTTGTAGAAAAAAATTTATCTTTCAATTTTTATATCATTTACGAGCCTGCTAGATTGCAACATTGTGATGTTTCTACTGTCTTTCTATCACCAAATAATTTGTTTTCGATTGTAGAACGAAAATAAGTGAAATAGATATTGTTCAAATATATTCTAGTCGGTTGTGATAGCAACAAAGAAGAAATAATTGATAAATGAAACAGAGGTCGTGACTTCGATAAAATATCGCAAAAGGTGATGGTCGAACATCCCAGCACAGAGTTAACTTTGTTTGATTTTTTTATGGGCGTTCTGATCAATGTGGCGAAAAGACCGTGGCTCCGGTTCAAGTAATAAAATATTAATATGTTTGTACAAAGGTTTGCCAGAGATTTATACAGTATTTTAAATTGTTTTTTGTTAGTGCTGGATGCTTTATGGATTCCAAGGCAGTATTGGAAGTTGAAGGAAAATGACGTTGAATTTGAAAACATTTGCGTATTTTGTTGTGCTATCAAAAAGATAATTTTAAAATATTTGTCATTTGTCTTCTATAAAACTGATGATAACCTAATTCAATTTTATTTGTAGTTATATAAATATATACAATATGTAATTTAATAATAAACTTTTGTTTCTTCAATTTATTTTTATACTCACAGTTTGGAAATTTAAAACCTTATAGTAATTTATAAACATTTTGATTCAGAGTCAATTTATTATTATATTTTACAGGAACCCTTCGATTTAGATGAACTACTACCTGCCATCGGCGAATTCGGTCGATATCAAAAACTGCTTGTATGGTTTATATGTCTACCCGCTTGTATACCTTGTGGTTTCTGTGCATTCAACCAACTGTTCATGGCCGATACACCAAAAGAGTATTGGTGTAAAATACCAGATCTAGTAAATTTTACAGCCGCTGAAAGGAAATCATTAGGCATTCCAAAAGTAGAAAGTGTTAGTATACCACATTATTAGTCAATTGTAATGAAATTTAATTCAAATTCGTTTACTAGGAAAATGGAAACGATGTGTATAGTAGGTGCTTTCGGTATGCGGTGAACTGGGAACTTATACTGCAATCGAACACAACCGATTACCAGAAATTAGTCAGCGATCAATGGCCATTGGAAAAATGCTACGATGGTTGGGAATATAATACCACTGATTTTGAGCATACTTCAATTGTAACTGACGTAAGTAAGTAATCCTTAATCCCTTTTATTACAAACATCACTACAAAGGAGACAAAGTGTATTTATGCCTTATTTTAGTTTGATTTGGTCTGTGACCGTGATATCTACCCAACTATTGGACTGGTAGCACTAAATACTGGAGGACCAGTAGGTGTGTTTTTATTTGGAATGTTAAACGATCGAGCTGGGCGACGAAGATCGTATTTTTTGTGCTTGGCAACTTTACTCTTTGGAAGTTTTTTAACAGCGCTTAGCCGTTCATTTTGGATGTGGGCGTTTAGTCGAATAATTGTTGGTCTCACAATTCCGGCTGTTTATCAAATTCCATTCATTATAGGTAAATGTGACATATTCTTTACTGTGCTATTAATAATTTACTATCTACTTGATCTTAGCTTTAGAATTAGTTGGACCAAACTATAGATCATTTGTGACCGTTATGACGTGTACTTTTTACACATTTGGACTAATGCTGTTGGCTGGCGTTACATATTTGATTCGAGATTGGATTACGCTGTGTCTTTGCACATCAGTTCCTTTTCTGTTGTATTTCTTTTATATAGCTGTAATGCCAGAATCACCTAGATGGTTACTAGCTAAGGGAAATGTTGAAGAAGCTCTAAAAATTCTCGAAATAATGGCTCGAGTTAATGGCAAACAATTCCCTACCATAATCCGTGCGAAACTAGAAGAAAAGGTTAAACTGGAAAAGGCACGAAAAAATAAATATCATAATCAGAAACAAATCGGAGCGTTTGATTTATGCCGTACGCCGAATATGAGACTGAAAACAATTTTAATAACATTAAATTGGTTTGCTAACGAAACAGTTTATTTAGGACTTTCGTATTACGGTCCGTCATTGGGCGATAATGAGTACCTTAGCTTTTTTCTTTCATCTGTTGTTGAAATACCTAGCTATATCGTTTGCTGGCTAATAATGGATCGTTGGGGTCGGCGATGGCCGCTATGTTTATTGATGCTCGTAAGGTATAATATTTATTCGAATTTATATTATGACTTTACTAAATCTAAGTATTTAATTCTAGTGGGATTTTATGCGTAGTGACAGTTATATTACCTGAAGACGCCAAAACAGAAACACTATTACTTTATTTAGTGTCCAAATCAATGATCTCAGCATCGTTTTTGATTATTTATCCATTCGCTGGTGAATTGTATCCTACACAAGCTCGTGGGGTAGGTATTGGAACTTCCAGTTACATCGGTGGATTAGGGCTTATCGTGATACCATTCATCACGTATTTAGGAAAAGATAATTTACGTCTTCCTCTAGTTATAATGGGTTTAGTTTCGGTGGTTGGTGGTTTTACTGGGCTACGGCTTCCGGAAACGCTGCATTACCGCTTGCCACAGACACTCGAAGAAGGTGAAGAGTTTGGAAAAGATTGGACTTTCAATGATTGTTGTCGATGTATCCCGCTAAATCCGAATGTGGCGCAATCCTACGAAAATCTTTCAAAAACAACATCTGATACCACCATATTAGAATTAAGAAGCGGAGAAGCATTGATAAACCAAAACTCAAGGGCTAGAGAGCCGGAAACGGAAAAAACAGCTCTTGACGCAGCACGAGCACGGCGACAATCGATGAAAAGGCTGGTTCGGCAATCAAGTGTTATGGATACTCAGAAAACAAGTGATGGTGCCATGCAACTAACTTATTGGTTTTGAAACCGTTCGTAATTTTAATAATGTATGTATAATTGTATAATGTAGGTTAGTAAAATAACATTTAAAAAATGTACAATAATTTTGGAATTTAAATAAATTTGGAGGTGTAAAAAGTAGAAAGATTTTTAGTTGATCTGGTTTATTTTTTCTACGGTTTTCATTTTTTCTCCAATTAACTTGCAGCATTTTCTAAATAGGTAATTGATTGAAAATTTGAGGAAATTTACAATTTGTGCTTTATCGTACAATTGGTTATTAATATATATATTATGATAATACCCTAGGTACAAGTATTTTCACCTATCTTTTATCCACACTCAGTCGCAAGGGATCATGACAACAACACAGTATACCATCAGAATCACAGTATACCATCTACAGCTCAATGTCAACCTATACAAGGACTTGAGATTCATACTAGTTGCGTTCAATTGTAGACAGTTAATTATCGCATTACCCCACTAAACGTAATATGATGAAAAATATATCCGCATTCTATTCAAGCAATGTTTAATTGGGAACACAAATACCTGAAAGAACTACCATAAAATATTAGACCTATTTTGCTAATTTAATTGATTTATTGTTAAATAATTTACCTTGAAATTTATTTGAAAATTTCTTTAGTTCAATTTTAAATAATCAGCGCATTATTTTTAAAAATATTGTATAAATTCTGAGATGTTTCGATTTATTGATCAAAGGTTTATATTTAAAAGAAAGACGGACTGGGAACTGTCAAAATATACATATATCAAATTTTTGAAGAGAATTCTGATTTGTAACTAAAAATCTAGCAATGTTGCAACTAAAATTCACCTCTCGTAAAATTTGGGTGTGCTTTATAATAGGTGACCCTCAATAAATTTGCCCACTACACTACACAATTAAGCAACTCGACGATTTTCAAGGGTCGAAACACATGCAAAAGGAGATTCTTAACTCTAAAGTAACAAAAATTTAACCAACCGGTAAAATCTCGCTAGTTGTGGTTTTCGGTGATTAAAAGTAATAGATTCGTTTTCAAAATGGTTCAATAGTTCATTAGTTTCTGATTATCAGCAAGCAATTTGGCGGTACAAATATAGTGGTAACCTGATTAGTTTCTTATGAATTTTAGCCATTGTAGTTTCTTAAAAGGTAAAAACATAATGGGAAAATTAAAGAATCCTGGCGAGTTCATGAACATTTAAGCGTGGTTAAAGTTCTTTGAGAATCATAAAGTCTCACATAGCCAGATTGTCGCAATGGACTAACATTTTGACCCATCAATTGAAACATCGACTAAAGAAAAGTACTAAATTATTTGTTATAAATCATTATTGTGATTGTAAGAAATAGCTGTTGAGAATGAGTGTTACAGTTTAAGCTATACCACCTTGGATCATTTAGTTAAACTTATTGACCAATGAAAGATTATAATATTTAAGTTCAGTTTTGATAAGATGCCCTCAAACTTCAAGTGGCCATAGAGAACCATAACAAAAATGGTCTGAATAGGAAAACTACAAACTTTGGCAGACTGACTGGTACAGTCTATAAAAAACTTTGTGTTTTTTTAAGCAAGGGCGCAACAAGCATCCCCAAGTTTAACATAGTGATACAATTTACCTAAAACAGTCTCAAACAGATCATTTAGAACCTCTAAGGGGAACCAGATTTACGGGCAAATACATTTCTTGGCGAACTTTTGCGGTAAACTTTGACTTCGAATGTGTAGGGTTATGAGTAAATTTTGCGAAATTTTCCATTAGTTTTTAATTACAAAACATTTCCCAAACCATTGTTGCTTTATCTTGTTGATAACATGATTAAAAAATTATATAAGATATTTCTTCTTCAAATTGGCAGAACTTAATAATTTAGAAATGTATTTGGTTGGGAAATCTCCACTGTTTTAACCTGTCAAAAATATTCGTGTATGATGGTTAGCTGTGATTTTCATATTTGTGCGTACACAAGTCGGCAACTTAAATTTCGCTGATTAAAAAAGTTTAGATAAATTATAAATTAATTAAACAAGATATAGTTAAGTGTAAATATATATTTAGTATAAGGGCTCTTTTAGTGAATTATATAACTATAGATATAAGTTTGATATTTAATTAAGATTGCAAAAAAAAAAAAAAAAATCAGAAATGTGAATTGAAAAAATAATAACGGGAAAATATCCACACGTAAGGATGGAATACATTTGTTAAGAAAAAATACGGACAAGTAAAGTATGATAATAAAATGAACAAAGAAAAATTGAAGTGGACATTATAAACATAAGTGATAAAAAAAGACACAAGTATTAAACAACAAAGAAAATATAATAGAAATTTCGAAGGAATTAAAAATATGTCGAAAAACAAAATGGATAATCTAAGTGTAGCAATGGACTCAAATTCGCATGAAATAAACGGAAATAACTCGTCAAAGTCCACCGGTAACTCAACACAAAAAGAAACAGAGAATGCAAAGATAATAAATACATACTCTAATAAAGATCGAGGTCCGTTTGCATTAATAATAGAGAAAGAAGGGGCTAACCTACTTAATATAGCAAAAACACTAAATGAACGATTTTGAAAATATCATACAATCGATCAAGAGTAAAAGATTCATCGTTTTATGTTAATATTCGCTTTTCACTATTCTATTAGCTGATAAGCGAATTTAAAAAAAAATGGATACGAGTGTTACATCCCTAAAAGCTTTAATCATTCGAGCGGTATAATCAGAGGGGTCCCGGTGGAAGCTCAATTGAAAGAAATAACTGACAACATGGAATGCAATACAAAAATAAGTGAAATAGAGAGACTTAAACGTTTCGATCATAAAGATAAGGAGTTTAAAGAAACGGAATCGTTAAAAATCGTTTTTAAAACAAATAGAAAACCAGATAACGTTAAAATATACGGAATAAACTACAGAGTAGAGTTTTACATTCCTCCACCGCTATTTTGCAAAAAGTGTTTGAAATATGGGCATTCGATAAAATGCTGCTAAAGGGAAGAGGGAAGATGCGATAACTGCTCTCAGGATCACAAAATGGATGATAAGCAAGAGTGCGAAAAGGCTCTACACTGCTTATACTGTTAGGACAAGCATAGAACGAACTCAAGGGATTGCAAAAAAAAAAAAAGATGCAGATATAGGAAATTAAAGTGAAAAAAAGAATATCCCATAGAAAAGCGAAAGAATATATTACGTGGAATTCGAAATAGAGGACTATAAATACCAAGAGAGGGAATATCCAAAACTGACCGGGACGAAACAGGCAAATAGAGAGATAGGAAGATGGAAGGAAAAGGAGACATATCTGGAAGAAATGAAGAAAAATCAGGAGAAGGAGGAAGAAACAAAAAGAAAAATAAGAAGAAATCCGAATGCAAGAGGAAGAAATTGCAACAAAAACAAAGTTAATGAAGAAAGTATTACAGCAATTTAAAGCGATATGTGAGATTTTAAATTCATTTTTAAAATCAAATAGTTTAGAAGATGAAGTGAGTAATAGGATAGACGAAATTGTGATCGAAATATATAAAACAAGTCTTAAGTGGACATAACTATTATGTCGAATAATTATGATAATTATTCAAAATAATATACAAAGTATAGTATAATGAACAAAAAAAGTGAATTAGAAATGAAAAAAGTGAATTACCTTATAAAAAACGAAATTGAAATTGTAGTTTTAAGCGAAACCTGGACATCAGACAAAAAAATGCCCGTTTTTAAAACTATAGAACTTTTTTAAAGAATAGGAGTGATGGATACGGTGGATGTGGATTTCTAGTAGGAAAGAACATACAAGTGGTAAATATAAAAATAATTGAAAAAGTCCCTTTAGAAGCAATGGAAATTAAGGTAAAAAAACAACATAACATATATTGTACATTAATTGCTTTATATAATTCAACAAGAAATAATAATTAGAAGTATGTAGACAATTTGAGAAGATTACTAAACATTATGAAAAAGCGAAAAATGTTATAATTGGAGGAGATATGAATGCACATAGTCCATTGTGGAGTAATTCAAATAAAATGGATAGTTTAGGACAAAATATTACGGACATAATTACTTCTCGTCAAATTATACTTTTAAATGATGGAACAGCAACGCATCAAAACTTATATAATCACAATAATTATGTAATAGATATTACACTAGCGATGCCGGACTTAATTAACAACACACAATGGGAGAACACGGAAGAAAATGATGGTTCAGACCATACAATTCTAAAAATAACGATACAAGAAAGGGATCAAAGGGAAGAAGAGGAAAGTGATACCACAAAAAAAAACAAACAACAAGAATATAGTGCGAAACAAATTGAAGACTTAGAATTTAAAAATACAAAAAATATTGAACAATTTGAAGGCATATTGATAAAACTAATTAAAGAAAATACATACGAAATCAAGAAATTACAGCAAAAATACCCAAGCATTACCCCAATACGCAGTGGTGGAATGACAAAATTGAATAAATGTGGATAGCAAAAAAAGAAGCACAAACAAAGTACAACAGGAACAAAGATGTACAGTCAACAATAACATTGAAAAGAAGGAAGGCTAAGCTACAGAAAGAAAATAAAAGATCAAAGGGGGTAGCATGGAAGGAAGTTACTGAGAAAATAAAAAATTCAACGGACAATAAAAAAGCATGGAGAATGATAAACTCACTAAACAAGAGAAAGGTGCCATCATATAACATATTGCAAGACAAAGAAAGTGCGATGAAATTTTTAGATCTTAATTTCCCTCAACTGTTAGAAACAATAGAAACCCCATATCATAAAAGTGAATTGGTTGAAATACATGATGATTAATTTACACTAATGGAAATCGGACAATTAATTAAGAAAAGTAGAAATACAGCACTTGGGACAAATAAAATAGCGAATGAAATGTTAAAGAAATTAAATCGAAAACAATTACATATTTTAACAAATAATTTCAACGAGTTTTGGAAAAATGACAGAGTCCCAGATAGTATGAACAAAATAAAAGTGGTAGCAATAAAGAAACATAATAAAATAGTAGACAATCCAGAAAACTACAGGCCAATTTCTCTCATGCCAACATTTACGAAAATAATAAATAAAGTAATCAAAAACAGAATAAATGAACAAATTAAAAAAAAAATGTAATACCAAGCCACCAATATGGGTTTGTGGAAAAGATGGGTATCATAGATTTTTATGTAGCGTTGATAACAAAAATAGATGAAAATGGAAATAAAAGAAGAAAGTCTATTTTAATAGTAACATATATAATTAAGATAATAACATACATTTGACATTTGATAACATAAATAAGAAGATATTAATACAAAAACTAAAACACATGATTATAAATAAAAAAATAATTAGTTGGATTTATATACCTAACAAACAGACAAATAGTGATAGAAATTAAGGATGAAAGAATAACAAGAATGACGAATAAAGGAATTCCACAGGGCTGTGCATTGAGTCCCCTTTTATTTAACTTATATAGCACATCGCTACTTAATTTAAATTCCTCGACGTGTAGAATAATTCAATACGCTGATGATATCGGAATAATAGTGACCGCAAGATTTAGAAGAGGAGGCGTATAAGATAATCAACAATTTGGTATTAGCAATGTCAGAAATTGAGCTCACATTTCGAGGAAATTAAGAAAAAATACTGAGAAATATGAACACTCTTAAAGCCTTTGCTATGCAATATAAAAACGGAGGATTTCACCCCCAAAAAATGTTAAATTTCTACAAAGCATTGATTTTATCACAAACAGTAACCGCTGAAAGATTTGCAGAGTTGACCAGAACTTCTAGAAAACAAATACAAACAATTCACAATGCATGTCTCCGTATTTGCCTAGGATTAACAAAAACCAACACCAGTAAATGTAGTTATAGCTGAAGCAGGAGAAATGGAGTATGGAAAGCAAATAGAATATAAGACTATGAAATATATATGTAAACAAATAGAAAACAATTCAACAATTGGAAAACAAATACTAAAAGATAAATCCTTGGTAAAATTTAATAAACTAAAATTAAAGTACCCTCTAATATCGAATATAGCAAAACCAACGAGTTTAAGAAGAAATAATAACAATCGAAAAATAATTAAAAACCTGGGAGAAGTTGGAGAAAAAGAAGCAAACAGTATAGTACAAATAAAAACGGAATTTAATATATTAAAAGATAGAATGAAAGAATATAAAATTATATACGCCTACGAATCAAAAAGAGGTAGCATCTGCGGAGTAGGGGTATATAGTAAGGATAACACAAATATATCGATAAAGTTGAATCAAGAAGTTAGTATAAAGACAACAGAAGCGATAGGAATATATATAGCACTATTAAATCAGATAAACAAGGGATATGGAAGAATAATAATATATACGGACTCAAAAGGTTGCTGCACATGAATTGCTTAAAAAACATAATAAATAAATATTATAAAGCAAGATCTAAGAAATGGCAAAAAAACCCAGATAAACAGATTCACATTCAATGGATACCGGGACATGCAGGGATTAAACGAAATGAAAACGCAAACTGTCTGGCAAAAATAGCGGTAGAGCATGGAAAATAAGATACCGGCTGCAGAGGTGTTAAAAAAATAAAGAATAAGATTCAGTCAGTTTGAGAGGAGGAATACGAATTGTTCACAAGGAATAAAGGTACATACAATAGAGTAATAAATAGCACTAAACCACCAAAAGAACAATGGTTCAAAAAAGCAATATGAAAACAAAATTGATAGAGACAATAAACAGATTAAGAACGGGACATACCTTCTAATCAAATTGGAAAACAGTGACAAGGGCAATACGTGCAATATAAGAGAGACAAACATACATATAATAAGACCATTGCAAAAAATATAAAAGTATGAAAAGAAAATATAAAAATATGTATATATAATAAAAAATTAATAGATATTCCACTGCGTGTATGTATACGGCCAAGTAGAAGAAAAATATAAAAAATACGGTTTATATGTATGCAGGCCCAAATAATGTAAACACGAAAAAACACTTTCATACGAATGCTATGAAAATTTTCTGTTCAATATTTTTTTTTTGACTTTATTTATCTATATCTCATAATTGCGGCAAAAAATTAAATTTTCATTCCCCTGTGGCCCTATTCTGTCTTTCCCTGGGAATAGGGAATTGGGAAAAATATTTTCATAGCATTTTTGTCTAAATTGTATTTTTCTGGCCTACTGAGAGACCATGTTTGGTGTTAATATTTTTGAAACAAAGTGAAATGGGAAAATATTTTTCCCAATAAAAATTTTGTGGAACAAAAGTTTCCCAATTCACTTTGTTTTGAAATTTTTTGCACTAAACTTATTCCTTCAGTAGGCCAGAAAAATACAATTTAGACAAAAATGCTATGAAAATATTTTTCCCAATTCCCTATTCCCAGGGAAAGACAGAATAAGGCCACTGAGCACGAACTTTGTTTATTTTTCATTATTTTTGGTAAATTGTTTTTTAATTTTAAGGTAGATTTCATTTAGAATTTTACCATTTTCCGGCATGCTGCCTTTTATTTGTTGAACGTCGTATAATACACGATTCAAAGTTTGTGTGTATGGAAGAAAAGTATTCAACAATCACTGCGTTTATGTACAAACATAGGCACTATGGTTGATTGTTGAATCAATGCCTTCTAAACTACTGGCCGCTGACACCAAATGATGACGACACGCTAAGTCGACGTTGTTGTTGCTTTCTCTAGTTGCTTTGTTAGTGTAAATATCTTAAAATTATTATATCGCAGTCTCGGTTTAGACTTAAATTGACGTCATGTGCGAAAAGTGAGAGTAGTAAAAGGCCAGTAGTTTAGAAGGCATTGGTTGAATACTCTTCTTGCATACACACAAACTTTGAATCGTGTGTTATACGACGTTCAACAAATAAAAGGCAGCATGCCGGAAAATGGTAAAATTCTAAATGAAATCTACCTTAAAATTAAAAAACAATTTACCAAAAATAATGAAAAATAAACAAAGTTCGTGCTCAGGGGAATGAAAATTTAATTTTTTGCCGCAATTATAAGATATAGATAAATAAAGTCAAAAAAAAATATTGAACAGAAAATTTTCATAGCATTCGTATGAAAGTGTTTTTTCGTGTTTACATTATTTGGGCCTGCATACATACAAAGCGTATATAATGAAAGACGGCCGTATACACATACATAGGCACTGGATATTCTAAAAAGTGGTAAAACAGAAGATTTAAATGAACTAGCGAAATTATTTATCGAAACAAATACATACTTTTTACATTATTTGCCGCAGGCACTTGTCGAAACACACTTTCACTTATAATAAACACATTTTATTCAACACTTGTTTTTTATTTCGCAAAACAGGATTTTTTTATAGATACTCCTGATGATGACTTAACAAGTCGAAATCGATCGACTGATTTTTAAACCTTTTGAAAATATTCAAAAAATCTAATTTTGCGAAATTAAAAACAAATGTTTAATAAAATGAGTTTATTAAGTGAAACAAATACAGAAAATTAACCCTCATACGACTCTCAAAAAAAATTTCACATGCATTGCTCGGGTGAAATTTCACCCGAATATATACTATATAAAATCTATATACATATCCATCCATATATCACATATTTCAATATTTTATTTGTAATACAAACGAATTCAAAAATTTTAACCATCCTGAGTTTCATAATAAAAAGTAAAATAACTTTAAAATCATTAATGGGTGAAATTTCACCCGAAGAGCGTATAAAGGTTAATAGTTAAAGAGGAATAAATTAACGAATAACAGAAATTAAAAAAAAAATAATATGTAAAATAAATAATAAAAAACTAGTGAAAAAAAAAATTATTGATTGACAAAGGGAAATAGTAAACTGTACAAGAGTGTTAACACAGAATTAAAGAGATAATACAGTGTAAAAACAAGTTTTAGACCATTAGACCATTTGCAAAAAACAAAAAAACAAAAAGGCAAAAAGCCATTAGTACAGATAAAAAAAAGAAATGCAGTAAAAATATAAGAGCAAATAGATTGTAAGGTCTGGCTCAAACAAATGAAAAAATGAAAAAAAACTGGTTTTACGCAAATTATAGTTAAATCTCGGTTCGTATCACTGGATTGTGAATACAGCTATAGATTTTGGCGGTTACAATAACAATTCTCGTAATTTATACCTCTTCCAGAATATCCTCGAAAATCCCAGAAATAATCTCTCAAACTAGTTATACCAGTACCGCAATACTGAGATCACTTCTGGAACATTCCCGAATATTTCTACAATAATTTTTCCGATATCCACTAGTCACTAAAATCAGTGCACCTAGAATACTACAGGCCACACTGCTTTAAAAGTTTTGCTATATGACGTCATTTTATGTCGACAGTTCTCTCTTTGGCTATTATAGGCAGCACTAAAAATAAAAAGATTGTTTTGATTTTTTTTTGTGTTTGCTGTCATATTGATAAAAAAAAATTGTAAACAAACATGAAGAAAAATATTTTAATAATATGTTTTAAAATTTAATAAAAAGCCATCGGTAAAAGTATTAATTCATAATATTATTATAATATTATGCATTCTAAATTATGTTAAATATGTAAACACGTATAAAATGTGTACACATTTCCTTACTTTTAGCACTCGTATACATTTTTTTTCAATGTTTGTTTTCGTTTTTTCTTTTTATGAACATGACTGCCGTTTACAGTTCAAAGAATAAACTGTAGACATAAATTTAATGACATAGCAGGCAGTGTGGCCTGTAGTATTCTAGGTGCAATGCTAAAATACAATAATAAGTAATTATTTGTTGTTATGTCGTTATTGTTATATCGACCGCTTCGTGCCCATATAATTAGATTATATAGAATGAATGTAAGCAGCTGTCAAGTGAGTGAAATTCGGAAGGTAAAACAGAAAGCATAGAAATCAACGGACCGGGCCGTATTTAGAATTTGTACGATCGGATTTAAAATCTACACAAATTCAAAATTATTTTTATTCCTTTACTTGTAGTATAGTATTTACTTATAGTGTTCCAAAATGAAAAGTAATTATGAAAAGAATGGGGGGGGGGGGGGGGGTAATTTTTAAGGTTCCAAGGCAACTTCAATAGAATTATTAATGTTCTATTATATGAGTTCCAACTTGTTCTGCAGTAGTAAATATTGGCCATAGTTCATTTGAAAACAGGTGTCGTGCTTTACTATTTTACTTCTGCCAATTTTGTATCGGCGAGCTTACTATTATTAATAGATAGTAAAGTGGTCAATATATCCACAGTAACAAAGATTTAAGCAAAAATAAAAATCATTAAGTAAATATTTTTTAACAGATCTGGGAAATCTAGATCTAGGAAATGTACTGGAGTAAACGATATATTTGTGAGGTCACTAATTTTTCATAATCAAATTTATTCTATTCAAATCAAAAAGTGTTGGTGGTTTAAACGAGCAATGACAGATACTCCTAGAGATTGGGAAGCAGATCTTACTATGTAGACGAACGTAAATTACAAGCCCAAGCATTGTATACGAGTAGAACCAATCGGTATATACGTGTGATCACGACCAGTCAAACTCTGCCTCTTTGATAAAAGATGTGTGTCCTTATGTTATGGTGGTCGTCTTACAGTACCACCACAAGCATCTTTAAAACCATTCACATCTTTAAAGTAGCATGAAATTGGTCTTTCCTGTCTTTTAACAAGTAAACTAATTTGATCTTTGGTGGATAGTGCCACTACACCGAATAGTTCGGTATTCCATAAGACATTTATTGTAAGATAGTCTAGTCATATTGCCTTAACTATCTTTAATCATTTCTCCGTCAAAATCAACTATATTTTATTTGTTGTATATGGCAGATTTGAATTATAAGAAAACCTGATGCGTGATTAAGCAAATTTGCGTACTAATCTCCAGGATAAACTGGCATTTACCACTAAAATCCTAAATTCATCCGCACTTTTTTGTGTAGAGCACATTTGAATTATCGATAAACCAGGGTTTTACGGGTTGTACAAATATAACGACCAAGACAAGGTTTTCCATCTCTAGGATTGCTTGTAACACTGTGCTTGAATCACAAACTTTTTTTTGTGACAAGCGGGTACCCAGAGGGTAAACCTAATTCAAGTTTGCTGAATCCAATGGTGCTAGTGTTTGATAGCTGTTGATAGCTCTTGAACCAATACGATTTTCGTTTTGATTTCTTCAGCAAAGTTAGTGCGTAAGTCAAGACAAACAACTTTGCCGAACATATCAAGACCGACTACATTCACATTTTTGTGTTATGTTTTTTTTTTTTTTTTCATTTCGACGAAAAACACTTTTTTATCTTTTGTTATTGAATTTAAATCGATTGAATAAACATCGCATCGACCAGTATTGATACAATAGAAACTATTTAAGAGAAAATTAAATCGATTCAGTTGATTTTTCTAAATTTTTTCCTAAAAAATTAACATTTTTCTTAACTTTTTAATTTTCTGATACGCTTGTGTCGTCTTCGGGATCTTCTTCCTCTTGCAAATTCCAACAAATATCACCCAAGAGTGCATGTAACTTATTTCCGATGTACCAATGTTCGAACCGTGCCGTGACTTGGTGAAAATGCTCACCGTGCTCATCGGATTCGGCTGGTATTTGTTCGGCGAATTTTTCGACATGACAATGCAAAAATTGTATTTTTAATGACATTCGAACGTTTATATTATGAAAAGCGCTCAGCATATTTAGGCGTGTACAGAATGGTTAGCCTTTCATATCTCGTGGACTGTGGAGTGCGAGATATTTTGCGCTTCGTAAGTAGCTCCGAATGATTTTGAACAAGGGTAAAGGGGAAATAGTATGCTGTGGCATCACAACGGGCCACTACTGGTCTAACTGTGCGGAAGCAGCCATCCCACCCTAACCTAACCTAACCTTGGCCTAAGTAAAACTCACACGTATGGTGGATGTTGTTTGTCTTAACTTGTGCAACAACTTTGCTGAAGAAAGAATAACGAAAATCTTAATGGTTCAAGAGCTATCAACGTGAAAATGAGTGTATTTTTTGACAGATTTTTAACTCAGAGCCAAAACATGTCGTTAGCGATATATCAAAAATGGGGATTCACTTTGAAATGTGACTAGCACCATTGAGTTCAGCGTACTCGACTTAGGTTTATCCCCTGGGTGCCCAATTTGTCACTTTTTTCAACTAGCACAGTGTAATTAATCGTCAAATTCACTGGAATTTGTTTGGTTAGGACAGTTTTCAGTTCTATGAGCGTTGAAAAAGTCGTACAAATACACCGGCATGTTCCGGAATAATTAACCGGTAATTTAGAAATATTCAAAACTGATTGCAAATACTCCAAATATATAAATGGAAAAGCGCGTTATAAAAGCGTCATACAAAGTATCACAACCCTGAATTCAATTAAACTTCCTTCCCATAATAAAACTTTTAACTTTTCCTATTGTATCTGTAAATACCTGTAAGAAAGCTTTTATTGTAGTTTTTAAGGATTGTTGAGTTTAGTTTGGATACCGTTCATGTAAAAAGTGTATTTCAGATTTTAAAATTAGTGGAATTTAGCCAGAACACGAATCGTACAAAATACATATTTGTAATTAGTAACCTATACTTACCCAAAGTGTGAAAACCTCTAATAAATTTAAATTACGCATTTTTTTTAAACAATTAAAGAAAATACTTTATATATTTAACTTATATAATTCTCAATTGTAATGTAATTTTTTGTATGTTTTTTTTAGTTGTATAGTACTTATGAATACATATTTTTTTTTATAAATGATAAAGATCCAAAATAATAATTGTTATTACTTTGGTATAAACAGGCTGTCCCTTTTTAAAGAATTATTTTAAATATTCTGATAGGTTTGGTCTTAGAACTGAGTTGCTAAGTTTCACATTCCTTCTAGAATACGCGTCTCATGTCACATACGAACGATTTTTAAATTCGAACCAAGTAAAACGGCGTGTGATTTTAAAATGGGGCACTCTGTATATATTTTATTTTTATGTATAATAATATGTGCTTCGGCAACATTAATTTTTTTTAAATTTATCTATATATTTATAAAGTATATAAAATATATATTATTATTCATTTATGTATGTATTTTGTAGAATCAACGATAAATAATATTATACCACTATATACAACATTATTTATTATTATTAATTGAAAGAAATCAAATTGTAAAATTATATGTGATAAAGATATGTAATTATTTAAATATAATTATTTAATTTTAATTTTTACTGTGTAATTGACTAATTTTAAGTTTTGTAATTGGTTTGGTTTAATTTTATTTTTGATTTAATACTTTATAAGAACAGAATTAGAATAAAATTGAGATATTGTAAATAATAATTATATTTTAGTAATCCAGTAGAATTTAATTTATTTTATTTAAAATTTATTTAGTTTTAAAACATTTAATTATATTGCGAATTGAAAATTAGATGATATGTGTTGTATGTACTATATGTGTGTGTAATCGGTAAAAAATAGTAATAATATAAAGGATACAGAAATAAGTAATTTAATATATTTATTATATTATTTAATAATTAAATTAATTACTTAAAATCTACACTATATATTTTAAATATTTTGATCTACATAATATATATTTTTATTCATTCATGTTGCTTCGTAAGATAAAAAATAGATCACAAACGTTACCTGTTCCAATGAAATAATTTTATTTTGTTTTTTTTTAAATATTTCTAATTATCACATTCCAAAATATAAACTTTTTCTTGTTTCCTTTTCCTAAAATTTGTCCAGTAAAAAAAATGAAAATTTGTCGCAGGGAAAAGTTTTTTTTATAAATTTGTTTTTCGAGAAGGCCCATGGTTGCTTTTTATTACAAGTTTGTTTTTTTTTTTTTTTGAAAAATAGATTCTAATTTTTGAAAATGGCACTTTTTGGTAATTTTTTTTTGTATTCATGAAAAAACGCTTAAAATATTTTTATTTTGACATAAAAGGTACGTGAGTTTTAATTATCTTTTAATTCAATTTTTTAAATATTTATTTATAAATATTCGTTTTATTTTATAATATGTATAAATGTATTTGTTTAGCGAGAAAAACAATGAAAAATAATTACAAATAACGGATACAGATTTTTGAACTAGAATAAATTGAACATTTATATCGCAGGAACCAATAATTTAAATGACGATTTAGTTTTGTTTTTTGTGTAGATCGATTCCGTGAATGTTTACTTTGGCTGCGGGCCAATAGTCGGGTAAGTCGTTTACTACGGTAAAAATCGATTTTAGTACAGATTTGCGATCAGTTTACCACATAGAGTTTTTCAAAAATAAATATATTTACCGAAAAATTTACTTAAAATTGACTTTTACCCGACTATTGGCCCGCAGCCTGTATACATTTACATGGTACTCAAATTAAATTATTTTGTATAGTTTAAATAAATGAAAATGATGATTGAATAAAATTTAGTATAGTCGATTTCTACTAAACTACACGGACTCGCTATATTCATTGCGTTTTGTTTTCGCTTAGTACTAAAAATGGCAGTTTTCTATAGCTGATTTATGAAAATTAGAGGCTTTTCTAGTGCAATGAGTTCTTACTTAAAAAATTTAGAACTGATAGCTCACGCACTGGATTCAAACAGTAGATCTGTTTTGGTTTGAATTTGGCTTTTCAATCTTTATTAAAATGTAGATATTGTATCCAGCGCTTATAAAATCTATCAGTGAAATTTATCGACCTCAGAGCAGATCTTAAGTAAGGTTGCTTACTACGCCGGATAAGTTCACAAATTATAAAATTATCTGACTCACTGTGTTAGTAAACTAAAATATTTCGATGGTTTTGATTTTCTGCAAATTAGGTTGGTATTTGGAAAATAACCTTTCTTATAGAGCTGATTTATTATAACATTTAAAAGACAAAAACGTAATTTAATTAAATCGATAGATAAGAAATTCAAATTATGTAAATCTTAAGTTATTTATGTCGATTAATAAATTTGTTGGAAGATTGGTAAATTTTTGAATTGAAATTGTTGCAAAATTAAGGTGAATGATATGCTGTTTGTTATAAATATGATGTTTATTAACGGAATGTGGAGGAACTAGTTATTAAACTAAGGAATGATAAGGGTTAAATAGTTCAATTATTGGTTCCCCTTTCACTGATGGCGCAGTACTTATCGTCTTTATAGATAACAAAATAAAACTTATAATTAATAATCATAATTTTAAAATCACATCAAAACTAATTTAAATTATTATTTTTTGTTTGTTAAATATAAAACAAATAATCTCTATATAGTATAATAAAATTAATAATGCATAATACAAAAAGTATTGGCAAGATTCACTAAAATATAATATTAGATTTACATATTTTCAATTTGTCAATGGCAAAATGGTAACTTAAATTTAAATAAAAAATATAGCACAAAACTGGCAGATATGGTTATTCCTACTGTTTTTTGTTGTTGTAATAATTAATAACTAATAAAATAATAATATATAAAACAAAATAACATTAATTTATATACATATATATTTTTTAAAAATAATATTTTTTTAAATAATAAAAAAGACTAGCATATGTTTATAGTATTAAAAATATTATAATAATTTTATAAAAGCAATCAAATCATAAAAAATCTCATTTTTTATATTTTAAAGGAAAGCAAGGTTCATGTCTTAATTTCAAGATGGCCCGGAACATCCGGTTATTACAGAGAAAGGATTTTTTTTTTTGTAATAATATGTCTTTTAAAATAATTTAATGATATAAATATATTAATATTTGTTTTTTAAATATGATAATATAGCTAGAGAACATAAAATTTGACCTTAAAATACTATATCTTATAAGTCCAACATTAATAGTTGATTTTTTTTTTCATTTTAAATATAAATATATATCACGATCAGTTTAATTTTTTTTATATTTTGTTTGTTTATTTAAAATTAGTAATATGCTCAAAAATGCATATGTAAATGTTAAAAAGGATTCCTTCGGTGTAAAATTAAAAATTAGTATATTATACTCGTATAATTTACCAAAGAGAGCTTTCTGTTTAAATAACTAACAGGATATTGTCCACATGCTAATTACGTATATATATTACTAGTTTTATGTTGCTAATGAGGAATATACATAATTTAAAATGGTAAGCTAGCAACAAACATATTTTCTATTAGCGGTGGAGCAGGTACCAAATCTTCTAGTTTCAAATAAAATATTCTCTGTAATCCTTCCACACTTAGCGAACGTAATTCTGGTAGTTTACCGAGTAGCCGACTAAAATAATGTTGTTTGCGTTGTGCCTCTGCATTGTATGTGACATGGTCCCTCAGGCTGCTAATAATTTTCATTTGCAGTTGTTCGACTTTTTTCGGTTCTTTTAATCCATGGCGTTCTGAAATCAAATGATACAAATGTAAAAAAAAACGATAATATTAATTTTTTTGATTTATTTATTACCTGTTACTAATGTTAGTGCGCATAGACAGGCAAAAGCAGATATATCTATTTCCATCGCATGTAAACTTTTACTAAATTCTAGTATAGCATTTAACCAGTCTCCAAACGATCGTTGGCATTGTTGCTTATGTAGCACAACACCATTACAAAATGTCATTTTTGTGTCATCAATGCGTGCTCGATACGACAACCTAAGCACAAATAATTCCAAAGATGCCGATTGAAATAATAAATCTTGATCCTCTACACCCAAATCCACATAACCCGGAATTTTATCCGCAAAATGTTTTATAACGTCGACCGATGTTGTTAGCAAATTATAAAATTGTTGCACTTTATCGGCTTCTGAAATTGCGGGATCATTAGGTCCAGGTTCTTGATACTGCGTATAATCTAAACTAGCTAAATCAGGTGTGGTGTCTACATAGGCCCGAACAAGTGCCGTTATCATTGAAACAGGTGGGCTTGGGGGTGATTCTTGCGGTGATTTTGGTTTCGATGGAAGACGGCCGCGACGCCCCTTTAACGAATCTGTACGCACTACTTCTTTTACCATACCGACAGCTAAGCATTTTTGAAATCGACAAAACTGACATCGATTTCGCCGCCTCTTATCCACCGGGCATGCTTTATCCGCTAAACACACGTATTTGCTACCCTTTTGTACTGTACGCTTGAAAAACCCTTTACACCCTTCACACGTTCGCACACCATAATGTTGACACGCTGCCGTATCACCACATACCGCACACAATTGTGATGGGCTTTGTGGCGTTACTCCGCCACCAGTTGTACTACGTGCTGCAACCTCATTCTGATTAATTGCATTTGGATTATTATTGTTGTTGCTGATGCAACCGGGTGAACTTGATGCCGAACTCGATGCACTCGGTGGTATACTTTTATGAACTACGCGCAACTTTGGACTTTCACTACTTGATGTCGATTCCGATCGTTGTAATGGAAATGATGCTCGTCGTTGACTTGTGGACACATGCAAATCGGATACGGTTGGAAACGCTGGTAGTGAATAATTTTCTTGTGGCGTCAAGGCAGCATATGGCTGTTTAAAATAAATTTAATAAATAATAATATAGAATCGATAAAATTTTAAATCTTACCAAGCCGTGTGGTTCATACGAATGCGGAAAAAATCCAGCGCCCGTCGAACTATAATTTGTGTGTCCATGCTGTGGAAAATCATAATGCCCTTGATGATGTATATTTGGGTTTGGAAGCGTTGCAGGATGATGATGATGATGTGGATGGTGAGGATGATGGTACACAACTCCAGCACCAGGATGGTGGGGTGACGTCATATTATAGCAATCGTCATCCATTTTTAAGCCTAAACTAGCTAATTGACTATATTTTATTGAGTATGTTTCTTGAAAACTTGGTAACGATGATGAAGGTAACGATGATAGGGATTGTAGCAGTTCAGATGATGGACCGGGCCTTACTACTTGATGCTCTTGTCGTGATTGTAATGTATGTAGGGCGATTGTTGGATCACTGCTCGAACGAAACGTTAAATTTCCTAATTCGTCGGTAGCGCCCGATGAGACCGATGCAGACGAAGAAGTTTTTTGTTGATGGAATAATTCTAAATCGGAGGCGGGAGATGTTGTGATATTCTGTTGTTCACTAAAACTACCGATTAGGGTGTCACTTGATGAACTGGAATGTTGTGGTGTCTCTAGGAAAGCGCCAGCTAATGTATTTTGCGATGTTGTTACGTTATTGCTACTATCTGATGATGTGATTCCAGTTCGAGTATGGTGCTGGGGCGGTGAGGGCGGTGAATGTTGATCACTGGAATATAGTGTATCAGAAAATTGATGATCACTTAAATGTTGGCTTTGATTGTATCCGGGTTGGATAAGATTTTCGATTGGTTGATTTGCTTGTTGAAATGATGTTGTTGATATAAAATCAAAGGAAGAAACAGAACTAAAAGGACTCTGCAAATAGAGAAATAAATAAGGTTTAAATGTAGCTAAATATAAAATTTATTTTTAAATTATGGGTACGGTGGATGGTTAACCCTTAATTTATACACCATATTATTTCTACCCCATTTATACATATTGTTATTGGAATACATATATATGTGAAAATTGTATTGTACAAAAATGTTAAAGGCGGAGCTTATTTATAACGCATGCGTTAAAATTATTTCGACACCATATTTAAAATTTTCCATATTCGTTTTTTTTCCATGTCACGAATTCGATTTTCCAATCAAAACATTGTTTAAATTTTTAATTAGAATTTAAATTGAATAATAAATTCTACGATTACGATTGTTATGTAACCCTTCATTATGTTTATAAACACATACAGAGTTTGATTTAATTTGGTATGGATTCACATAAACGATGATTTATCTTTATATTTTCACAATTGAATTTAATTTACAAAATTTAATTTTATTAACAAAATAAAGTAAGACTCCCCGTTGGGTGTTGTGTAGTTTTCTAATCTAACAATCATTATATTCTATATCATGTATCTTTTTCGATAAAATATTTACAATTTACTTTTTTGTCACGGTTAAATGTTTATTTTGGTTTGAAAAGAAAATAACAGCAGAATACAGTGACTCTTTTTTTCGTTTTTTTATAAAATTTGATTAGACGAGATAAACTTGTTAACCCTTCTGTTCAAAAAGAAATCGAGAGGAAAATTTCAACGAACCGTTCTAATTTATATTAATAGAACAACGCCGAGTATAGGATTAGGTAGGGTTGTCACACTTATTATATAAATGTTATATATTAAGTATATCGAATTTACCTGAGACTGCAATAACAACATACTTGATGAATTGTCTCTGGTTGTTTGGTTTAAGGAGCCCTCAATTAGGGCTCCTTCTTGACTTGGATCGAGCGAGCCTTGTTGTGCTAATATAGCTGATAATAGAGCCGGAGCACCTGTAATTAAAAAAAATCACAAAAACTAGCTTTAGTACACAATTTCGTAATTATATTACATTATTTAAATGTTATTAAACATACAACCAAATTTCATTATCATTATAATAAATTAAAAATAATAAAACACAATTTTAAAATAAATTACTAGTGAGACTAAAAGAACTATCATGTTTGCACAACAAAAGTACTTGCTAGAATGAAACTGATTATATAAAATCGGTTACATTTATAAAAAGCGTCTTGAATCGTGTTTGTTTGGTAAGGGGTTGGTTTAATTTTTTTTGCAATAGAATATATGGAATGAATACTTCTGGGAGCACTAAAAATCAGTGATATTTAAAATTTCATTATTATTTTTATTTGCTTATATTAAAAAAATTAATAATTTCTAGTTTTTTATACAAAATTGGAAGTGCTTGGCTAATTAAATTTATTAAACAATTTAGTTTGCTTGTACATTTTATACAAAATTTGGCTTATTTGAGCAATCCTTTATCGAATTTGCGAAACATTTCTGAATTCTATTAATAGTCAAAGCATAAAAGTGATTACATAGTTTACAAAAAATAACTTTACTAGTGGTTTAATAAGTTCTGTTGACTAAAACCAAAACTCAGCGTTTACAACACCAAACACGTACTATTAATTAAGTTTATAAGAAAACTAAGTAGTATTTATTTTTTAATTTATTATATCAAAAACAATTTATTAAAATGTATGATTATTAAAATTTACTTTGCAAGTGGGATTGCCAGTAAAAAACAATATTTTATTTTTTAAAATGACCATGCGAAACATGCGAAAAAAAACGCCTTAGACGACGTCTTTGACGTGCTTCTAGCAATGTATTATTGGATGTCAAACGCATCTAAGTATGCACAATATTTGTAACACAATATTTCTCTCTGATTAGAAATCTTGACATAATTAGACACGACAAAATACTTAGCAAGAATTGTTAAATATAAAAAAATAATTTTTGAAAATTTTCAGAACCAAGTAGGCGTAGTTTTTTTACAGAAGCAAATTTTATACAATAAAGATATTTCCCGCACCAAATGCTAATTGCGAGAGCGAGTAATCGTGAATTACCGAGACATTAAATACATATTTCACGGAGAAGGGCGAATAAATGATTATCTTCCATTCCATTGTTTTCGAGCCGAGGCACTCCCAATTCTTTGACGATTCGCTTTCCACGTTTTGCAGTAGCCAAATTGAGGACTTTACGAAATCTGCACATTGCATAGCTCCATGAAAATACCCTATTACTTCGTACCTCTATCGGAACTCGAACGCTGTGCCTCCCGATCCATATGCCAAAGCATAACTACTATAAGATTTGGTTGTACAATTATCTTTGAAACACAATATTTTCCAAATTCGCTCTTGAAGTCTGGCCTGGTAGCTAACAACATTATACTAATTTGATGTTATGGATTTTTCAAATAGTTTCTGGCTAGGGTCAAAGTGAGAAATATCCGGCAAGCTTTGGTAAATTTTGGGAGAGAAAACCGTATATTGAACTTCCTGGAAAATAGATGATGACGAATTAATGTACACAAAATGTATATCTTCTAAATTTTTAGTTCTACTACGTCTACTATTGTGAAAGTTGTTCTGATGAATTAGTTGTGCTGTAGACGACACTATCTTACCTCAAAATATTGTTTAACATAATTTAATCGAAATGGTTTAGTAAACCAAAATCGCCTAGAATATATCAAACCAATTATCCTACATATCTGCTGAAATACTTAAGAAGTCATGAAATCAAAAAAAAAAAAAAAACGATTCATATGGTTAAATGATTCAATGTTTTCTTGTTCAAACGATGTTCCAACTTTGGTTTTAGTGTTTTGTCGTCATTGTGATTACCATTATTTAATTATTTTTGAAGTTAGAAAATAAACAGATAAATTTAAAAATCACAATGAATTCTGAATCATTGGCGATAAAACTGGTAAAATTGTTGTTGTCTTCCATGCAAAATTTCACATTAGTCTACAATTCCGTAAATAATTTAAAACGAATAGTACGCTCACAATGTTTTATTCAAAATTTGAGACCAAATTAATTATTTTTTAAATTTTTTGTCATTTTCGAATTAAGTATTAACCAAGTTTTAAAGCGCGATACTTGACTGAATTGAAAACAGAAAGGCGATTGAATTAAATTGGCTGACTAAATGATGCAGAAATTAAAAAGGTGATATTCTCACAGAGAGGCATTATATCGGATGTGATCGATGTAGTGACGTGCGAACGAAGATTATAAATGTCTATTGTCTTAAAGCGGATTGATCTGAAAACGCAGACATGAACTATATCCGTGATTCAATAGCGTGTCTTGGACTGTTTACCAGAATTGACGAAAATTACATAGATTTTAGGGTTTTTCAAGTTTTTCTTGGAATTTATTTAGAGCAGTTGAATTAATTTCAATAATCTGGATAATTATGTTTTTCAAGCAACAAATTTTAGAAGAAGAAAAACTAAATTATTTTAAGTTTGCGGATACACAGGCGCATGAGTGTGGATGCGGAAATTTCCATTATTTTATGAGTGCGAGTGTGGACGTGATAGCGATATGAACAAATAAATCCGAGCAAGGCTCTAAATTTTTTTACATATTTGTAATTGAATAGAAAATCAAGGCGTTTAGAACGCCTTTCCGTTATTTATGAGTGAAGACAGGGGGGATTCATGTTGCTAAGTAACGAAACCTTGTTTGATTGTTTTCATTAATAGAAATTTATTAAAAATGTTACTTCGGAAAAACTTTGAAAAAATTGTCTATGTAAATGTACGGACATCCGTAATATTTCGATAAATCATGAAACTGTCCAATGTATTCTAAACATCTTGTTTAACTAAAAACTTAATTTAACCAAATTTTAGGAGAAAATTAGTATTTTTTGGTATACTAATTTTAGCGGCAATAAAAGAAACATCACAAAATACACTTTAGTTTATTTATATATGTCACATGTTCGATGTCGATTTTTGGTCTCAAAATTTTGTCTCATTTATTTTCAAGCCAAAACAAACATTTTCAAGATTTTCGATGTTAAAATTATACTATCATAGTTTTTATCGAGAATACCAATTTGACTTTTCCTATCGCTTTCTTAACTGAATAAAAGATAATTAAAATTATATTTTGTTCAGATTAGAATACAAAAAAATTGCAAAACACTAAAACAGAAAATGTTTGTCTCCGTTTGTTTGTTTGGAGTCGTTTGAAAATGTTTTGTTTTAAATATTATAAACAAATTCATTTCGTTTTGTAGAAATTTACCGGCTTTCCTCGTATAACCCATTTTCTCGATAGGTACACGCGTAGTATCGATGATTACATGATCTCAATTTTAACTTATTTGTTAAATTTAATATAATAATTAATTATAATTAAAATATTAAAAGCTAAAAAATGACGTCTTATTGATCGTTTTACGTTAAATTTCAATTTTGCAAGTTCCAAAAATGAGCAAAAAATTTATTTAAAAAAAAAAATGATACTGAATTTAATAAATTTTTTTGCCCTTAAGGTAGAAACAATTTTAATAAGTCGATTTTTTGTGAAAGAAATAAAATTCTTATTGGTAAATCTAAAGTGAAAATTTGCACTGTCGGTTTGACTCTGTTGCTTTAATATTTTTAATTGGATATTTCACCCGTGTTTGATTTATGTTATTTTATTACATAAAATAAAAAAACGTTAGTCTTATGTATTATTATTATTATTATAAATAATAGGTTTGAACTTTGACTGCAATTTGACAACATCAAAGTGAATATTTTAACATCAATTTAAATGTGCCACAAATGTTATTTTACTCTCAGATATGTAATTAAATGTGTAGGTATAATTCTAATGATAACAAATTTGTTGATAACATCTCAAATAATCAAGCTTAGTTTGGAAGACGAGCGGCTATAATTGTATATATTCAATTTTGTTTCTTTAAATTTATATTTTAAGTGAAAGTAATGACCCAAAAAAGAATCCAAATAAAATTAATAAAAAAATATATATAGTATATAAATTACATGGGTTGGTATCTTTATTTTATTTTATAATATTACCAGAAGAATATGAAAAAAAATCTCTGCTCTTTTCTTCCCATCTTCTTCGCATATCTCATGTTTTTGTGTATAGTTTCCTTTTGAAATTCTCGCGCGCTAAAAATTGATTACTTTAAAATAATATTAATTTAATTGTAGAAATACGTTTTTGTGACTCTTATTGTATAGACATATTATATAGCCTATGCGCCATACAGTGCCTCCCTGGCATAATAATAAATTGCTTCAAAATTAAAAACAATACATGAGGTACAAATCTGCGTGTTAAATGAGAATTATGTTAATTTCATTAACATAAGAAAATTATTTATAATAAAAAATGAAAGTTAAGAAGACTTCCCAGTATGTATCTAGATATAATAATGTGATTTAATTCGATCTCAATCGCGGATTAGACGACAGACCGGGTTGTACATATTATGTATAATAATAAATAAGCTGACATTGAATGTAGTAATAACAAAATTAATAATAATTTCACAAGTTGAACACTAAATCAACTCTCTATGCGGACACCAACAAAATAAATTATTACATCAGATGATCAGAACACCCCATATTAAGTAAATTAGCGTGTTTAGTTTCGGTTTATCATTCCTAATGGCAACAAAAAAAATATTTATAGTTCACACAACTTCTTGTATCGTTTCTGTTTACGATTCCGGTTTTGTCGTAATAATTAATAATATAATAATAATATTATAAATAGTAAAAATTATTAAATATGTAAAATTTTTTAGATGCAGTATATTGCATCACAACCTTGATAAATCCGTTTCTCATCATATTCGCTAAAAAAATCGAAAAGAGATATAAATTGATAATGTGGAGGTGGTTGTTAATAATAATACATTTTTCATACCACCTTGTAAATTATATAAGAATTTGTAATAAATATTCACTATATGGGTTTGTGCAAAATGCGAATCATCTTTTTTAGGGTATGTCATTTGTTAAATACGACATAGAGAGATTTCGCTTTTATTTTGTAGAGAAATTTTTTTTTGCATATTACTTATGTGAACTTCCTTACACAAAAATGTTTATAATTATAAGCCTTCCAGCAATTAATTTAACTTGTTGTATGTGAACAATTTGGTTTTAATGTGATGACCAACATAATATAAACCACAAAATACGCATCATAATGATATGAAATATTTGCAATATGTACAGGTAAATAAAATATCATTAATTATTAAGGAAATTTTTTAAACGAAAATTAAATTTTGTCTATGTTTAATTAAAGAAAAATTATGTAACAACAAAACTGTTAATTTAACATACAATTATTAATAATAATACGTAAAATTATTTTTATATAAAAATATGCATTTTATTCATATACTCGTAGTTTTGTCATGGAATTATCATTAAATTCTTACGTTTTGTATGATATAAGGAAGAAATTATTTATTATAATTTATGATCCTTAATTAAATAAGCAATTTTATATATTAAACCTTTTCGGTATTGAAAACTAGCGAAAGTGTATAACAGGTTCAAAGTGAAATTATTAATTTTTTCCATAAGGTCGTATTGAAGGTTGTGTATCATATGTGATTATTGTGGTTGCGATTTGCGGAGTGTCGTAAGGTGAAAAAATATTAATATCTTAATTTATAATTATATTTTGTATAGAAGTATCGATAGCGTGTTGATTATTTCGGCAATTTTCTTTTTTTGTCGGGGTTTTTGGTTTTTACACAGCAGCGCTAACTACAAACGAAACCGATTACAGCACACAAACACAACACACAGTAACCAAAATTAACCAATTTCTCCTTTGCGGTTTAAATTGACTATAAACTGAGATGCTGTTTATAGTATGTGGTGCCATAATTTTAAGAACATATTATGTATGTAAATATACGATTAAATAATAAATTTGCTATTATAAATTATTTGACTACACATTAATCTTAGCACAAAAAAATGTAGTTTGTATAATCAAAATAATATCTCAATTAAAGTGTATATTTAACTATAAAAAACGTAATAATAATAATAATCGTACATTTAATTTTATGAATATTATTAAAACGAGTAAAAAATATTCCATAATACCACACAGCACACACCGACTTTTTGGTTGTCTTCATCTCTTAAAACCATTACAAGTGTCGAAATTATTATTTTTTTATGTTTTTTTTTCCAAATAAATAACCATAATTTTTTGTTTAGTGGGTCAATTTGATGATTGCAAAAAAAAAAAAAAAAATTTCTTTCATATTTTTAAATGAACTCATCAAAATCTTAAATTAGATAGAAAAATAATAGTAATTATCGCAATATTTGGTTAACATGATTTTCTCTTTCAAAAACTTAATTGTTATATTATTGCAAAGTTGTAATTTTGTTTTTAAATATAAAAGAAATTAAATAGCATTGTATTATTTTGTTTAATAGGTGATAATAAATTAAATGGATTTTTGATAAAAAAATTTTATATCGAAATATTATCGAAACAAAACTTTCTAACACATGTGCGTAATGCGTGTTGCCAAAATCGGGTCATGAGAATCTTAATATTAGAATCTGCAATATTAAATAACATCATGGCAAAAAAAAAAATTAATGATTGAGTTATTTTATCTTCTTCTTTAACCGGGTACATGCTACTTTCTTACTACTATAATTTAAATGCAATGAAGAAGTCAAATAATCACATGCTGGAATTCTGTTAATAGTTATTAAATAAATGTAATGTGTAATGCGATACATTGCGTATATCAAACTTTACTCACTCAACTTTCCACACAGTAATCGTGACATGGAGAAAATAAAAGGACCGCAAGAAAGTGGATTTGTTTTTCGAAATTGCGTTTTATACTTTAATTGCTCCAAAAATCACGGTTTAAAAATAGTGCTAAAATTTGATGTTTATTATTTTGGTTAAGAAGACTTGTTCTGTCAGTGCTTAAAGAAATATTTATTTGCCCCTATACATAAACGTTCTGGTTTAAACCTTATTGCGAATCTAAATTAATTATTTATTTATTTATATTAAAATATGTAAGTCTACAAATTTGACTTGAAAAATATTATTGTAGAATACAAAATAAAATAAATCCCCATTGGATTTGAAAATTTAAAATATAAAAGTAAAGTAACAAGTAAAAATCACTGAGAGGTATACAATTACTAAAAAAAATAATAAAACTACTAAATTATTATTTTACATAACTATTGGAAGTTAACGATCTGAGAATAACGGACAAAACAATCAGATTATAAGTACATTTTTATGAGCACTGCATATAAAATTTCTTCATTTGGAAAATCTCAACTTTTCAAATTTCAACGGCTCTCTAATATCTATAGTGCATACTTATTAACCGATTAACCGAACTATTCTTAAACAAATAATAAATGAGTTGTTTCATATTTGCCTTAACCGGGTATCTTTACTACCCATTCATTAGTTTGAACGGAAAATGAACAGCGAAACCTCTTTGAGACGGCGAAATTCCACAATTCATAATTTTTGCACCGAACTAATTTCGCAAAGAAATTAAATTCATTTGAACATTTTTAAGGTTTTTTAGATCTTTCTAATAGTAATATGTATTTTTTGAAATATTAATATAGCAGTTTCGCGACGTAACGAGCGCTCGTACAACGTAATGGAGCGCAATTATTTGTGAATGTGTAAAAGGACTATAGAGTCAGTCAAAAACATACAAGTCAAAAAACAAAACCGATCCAATTATTATTTGGTTTATCTTTTGATTGAGAGAACACCTTGGAACATCAATGCGTATTTTCGGCACTATTATATAATTACAAAGTCACATGTCCTTCTAACTAGTATATTGGGCTCTATTCTGTGAATCGTATCATTTGTAACTTCAAATAACAATATTTCATGTGTTTTATGCTCAATTCGAACGCAAATCCGTTTTTATGCAGTTTCTTAGTAGTTTTTGTAGGGAATAAGACTTAGCTATTACTAAATGGCCTTAAAGCTACATTTTTTGTTTGGAAGAGTTAATCCAAAATGTGTGTACGTCATAACTCTATGTGCAATTCTTATGAATTGATCAAAATAAAAATAATTTATATATTAAATGGACCAGTTTGTTACATTTCAAATATAGTTACTACCTTTATTGTGTTGTTTCACGAAATATAATTTGAACGGGATTGGTTCAAGCGTTAAGAAATGAGGGTAATAATTTAGTAGAAGTGTGGCACTTTCCTTTGGTTCTCATTATGTTACCCCACAACTACGCAATTTCAAAAGTCCAACACCTTAACTCATTAATTGAAACATTTTATCTTAGATCGTATTATTTCGGTTCTTGACCTTCCATTGGAGAAACCTAAACAAAAACAATTGAGGTTAGCGTCAATTCAATATCCAAAAGCACTCGGCACTACTCTTTCTTTACACCTTTAAATGTTAGAAAATTTGAAGTTATCTTCGGGACAAGTAGATTGATGACGCATTCAACATACCGATTGTCGGTATAAGTCGATGAAAGATTTAGAGCTGCATTCTATAATTGTAAATAATATTCTTGGTATATTATTTTCGCCTCGCATATATATTTAGTTATAAATGCTTTCAGTTTTGTTGACTGTTATCACATATCGATACAGAATTCTTAAGTACTAAATACTAACAAAAATCTTAAGTTAGTGTACTAAGAGGAGCTGTAAGCTATTTCATGCACTCCTAAATGTTGAAAACGTAGTGGATATCGGATGCTTATTTGCAAGAGTTGTTGACCATGGTTTATAAACCACGAGATGATTACTCTCTTATTATGGTTTTAATAACCGGTATCAAAAACTTAATGGACCAGATTCAATAAATGGAAGTGGAGCAAAGGTTTTATAGTTGGGAAATTCTATTTCTCTTTATGCAATTTACGTTAACATCTGCAATTGCTTTGTAAAATTATTGGCAAAACTACAGTTATTTCATTTTTGGAAAATAAGGTAAAAGAGAAAATGAAAGAATACGAAAAAAACTTTTTCCGGATATTAGATGTTTTTCCGGATAATAGATTTCCAGATAAAAGAGGTTTGTATGTATTTAAATTACGTTAGTTCATGTTTTATAAATATAATATTTTTAAAAGTGCAACTTATTGCTCCTCTGCTTATTATTTGAAAATTTTATTCTGTCCGTAGTCTAAAAATCTCTTGTCAAATAGTTTTATTAATGTTGTTAATAAGCGATTGAATTCGAAAAACGTCAAAATCATTCACATATACGAATGAAAATAATACACCAACACAACTACATGATACGAAAATTTCCCTTTGCGAATATTTGCAAGCATGTTAGATGGGAACCTAAGTGAGACCTATATCTTATGTGTAAAAGCTATAAAGGGATCTAATTGACTGAAAACAAACTAATAAAATCATCACAATAAAAATTCTTTTTTTTTATTAACATTTTTCAAAATTAAACTTACAGGTTATGTTATATGTAACCACAAGGTGAACACAAGTTTTAACTTTTTTAAATTTTTTTGTATGATAATTTTGACTGAAATTCGGTTGTAATTTTTGACTACATCACCTTTTTTAAAAGAAATTCAGTCAAAACCCCAAACTGAATCACAGTCAATAAAGGTTTGACTTACAGCAGTAAAACCTGTACATAGTTAAACTGGTTGAGCAAACATTTATGATTTTGATTTTCGTGAAACAGACACAGTTGAGAACATGTCGTATTTTTGTTCTCGTAACATTTGCTAGCTAGTCAATTACAGTATAGTATAAACTGGAGATACAAATTATTTTTTTCTTTATCATTTTTTTCATCTTAACATTGGTTTGTGATACTAGCTTGTTGGACGATCGAGTATTTACCCTTATATGAGCAATTTTATTAAAGTTTGTAATTTGTCGCTAATCTATTACAAAGTTTCAATATATAATAAAATTTAAGTTAACATTTAAATACTAATCAATTTTAAACACTTTATTAGCCTTTATAGAAAATTTAGTGATTCCTTCAGAGTTCACAAGCGACATTATGTTAGTGATCAAATTATCTGAAAAAAGGTTGAGCTTTCGTTATATGTATGACAGTTTTGACATTTTTTTAAACAAGCGAGTGGATTATGGACCAAATCTGTACCAACTGGAAAATACCAATTTGTAGTAACCTCAAGCTCAAAACTAGTGCAAAGTTCAAAGAAGCAAGAATCACTTGATGTGTTCTATGCTGCTTCGGATTTAGAAAAATATATTACATATTACTTTCTCAAATTCTGAGAAGGAAGGTTTAATCTGTGAAACTAGGATAACAAATAAATATAAATAACTTATTGGAAACTCATGATTTCAAATATTTTTTAAATTAAATGCAGTTTAAAAAAATATTAGCTATTTATTTAATTATGAGAAGAAATATGTACTTGTATGCTCTATAGTGCTTGAAAGCAGATATACAGCGTGTTATGTATTGTAATTGAGTGCGGTTTACATCATTTGAAATTATATTTTAAAGGAAAACGCTCATTTCGGTTGTCAAATAAAGGATTGCTGGAATCTTAATATTAATTATTGCTGGATTAGACGAAATAGACCGATCCACGGATTCGAAAGGTGGCCACCCGATCTTACGGTATTCGATTTTTTGTGTGAAGAAGTGTAAAGGAGCTAGAATATTCATCAACAATTAGAACTAACGAAAATCTAACCAGGCAGCAAAAAATTATTAAGCCGAATTCAAAATAGAACTCTGAAACGCATTCAAAGTGGGTCGCCTTTTTGAGAAAATCCTGCAAATTAAACAACATATACAATATCTTAAAAAAAGTTGGAAACTGAAATTGCTTTTTTAAATCAGAAATTTTTATTCGAACTCTACTTGATATTTGGGAAATCGTAACACGTATACAGCAACATTTTCGTGAGGATATCGTAAGTATACTAATTAGTATAAAGAATACGCAAAATTAAAAACTAATCAAAATAAAGTTTGTACATTAATATTTAAGTAATGTAGTTGTTTACGCATTTAGAACAAAACAAAAGGAATTCTGAATCTTAAAAAAAATTTAAATGTTTGGCCGAGGCTATATATTTGAAGAATCAAGCCACGTTTCATTCACCATCCTACACAGTTGAAAAAATATGCCGTATGTAATGCAAGTTGCATTACATATAGGTCCGGAGCAAGCTTGCATTACAAACTAATGCAAACGTTGCATTAAATCAGATTTTAATGCTAATTGCATTAATTTTTATTGTATAGTTTACATTAAATTTTAACGGAATATTTTGTTAAAATTGATACATGTTATATTAAAATTTATAGCACATTGCATTAAAAAATAATCAAAATATCCATTTGGAAGCATTATTTTTTGTCGTAAGTGGCATTAAATTGTATAGTCCAGTACTTTAAACAGTAAAGCACACTACATCAAAAATTCCCAAATAATTGTTTTAACACGTATATTATTTTGTATTAAAACTTAGAGTATAAGGCAAATTCCACAGATTGCGGTTTTTTACTTCCAACTCGATTGACGTTAATCAATTGGCGTCCTTCCTTACACAGCAAATATATGAAAAATGTTATAAGGGTATATTACGAGTATACACAATGACTTAGCGAATTATTATAAATTCGCTAAAAATTAGTTAACCCCAGATTATATAGAAATTTTCTTTTAATGCAGTACTGCAGTAATTTTTGACGCAACTGCATTATAATTATTTTTAATGCAAGCGTTACATTAGAATGTAATACATGATTGCAATGTATAAGCTTTAATGCAAGGGTTGCATTAAAAATTGCAGCAAAACTTCTAACTGTGTATATATTTATCTCAGTAAATATTGAATTTACCGCCCCCCTCATTAACTACAATTTTTAATATATCTCGCTTACGTTTGAGCTTTAAACTTGTAATAAGCTTATGAAGGAGTTTTTTTCTATTAAGGATTGAAATGTCTTTACACAAAAAGTTAAGTGTGCAAATATTGTGGTAAATTTCAAATATACATAATGTCATACTAAAGTTATCTCTTTCATATTAAAAAAGTTTTAAAACTGGTCAACTTTAAATTATTAACATTTTTTTCACTTGTTTACAACAAGTTTACATTTTTAATAACAATAAATTAGAACAATTTCAAGGTTAAATGTAACAACTGTAATGAATAAAATTTTATTCGGACGTAGAGTTATGAATCTGAATTTGCATCAATTTTTTCGAGTTATAATCGTAAATAAGAAAACTAAATTTTTAACCGTCCATGAAATTTTACTAACACCATAATTTATAAATCAATGGTTGCTTAATAAAAAGTTATTCAACCAAACACATTCAGTGTTATATCAGTTAATTATTAATTAAACACGAAGGTAAAAGAGCTGTGAAACATTAATATAATTTTCAAGATAAGAGATTGATTACTGCGAGAAAATGTGGACAAGTTAAAGCAATAGCTCATAAAAGTGTAAATCTAAAAAGTCATTATAAGTTCAAGAATGTCTTATTTTTCGCGTATGTGACGCTCGTGAAATAGTAAGCCATGATTATTAAAGACACGAAGTTTGTGAATATTCATTTCTGTGTTTTAATTACTTTACTGACGCAGTAAATATCTCATAAAGTAAAATTCGGGAAATAACAAAAAAAAAAAAAAAAAAAATTAGTTAAAATTCGGTAAAAATTGCAGTGTTGAAGAAATTGGATAATATTAACCTTGATAATGTAATCTGATAAAAATTTAATCATGCTATTTCTTCTCATGCTGTCACTTTTCACCGGGTTTGTATATGTCGGGTTTGTATTGCTTGAAGAAATAATTTTCAGACCTAATTTAAAGTACCCCAAAATTATTTTTGCTACCTCGTATTTTTCTGATTATTAATTGCACTCCATTTTGGCTAAGAACTGACTTGTACCCTAAGGCACATTTATATGCTTGCCGTGTCGTACATCGTCATATACACATTATAAATTATATCATTAAATTAGGAATTAAATATAAATAATAATTGAGTATGAAGACAATCAACATATTTTTATATACATACATTAATTTATATAATTAAATTATTATTTAAAAAATATATTTAAAATGAACCTGTTATAAATTTATAGGTAGGTACATACATACATAATGTTGATCAAAGTAAAATATCTCACGGTTTGCCGTTAATTATTTACAAAAGTATAATAATATTCACGATAAAAAACAATTAAGTTTAATTTTAGTTTAAGTAATCTTATTTTTTGGATCGGAAAGTTTTACAATAAAAAAATCTTTCGTACATTATAATTATTCAATTATGTGTTTATATATACAATTCCAGAGTTATTATTATTGAATAAATATATTGTAAGGATTATTTAAATTAAATTAGTAGAATATTTTTATTATATAAGTTTATCGTTATAAGAAATTTCACAATTACGTAATGCATGCCACACAATATAATTACAAAGAGTTTTAATTAGAGTTGTGCGCCCGTATATATATGTACAAAACTTCGTGTTAGTTTTAAGAGACAATTAATTTAATTTAATCTGTATGTATGTGATTTTTGACTAGATGCACGTGTGTATACATATACACGAATCTAAAGAATTCAATACACGAATAAGCGAGAAACATAGTTTTATAAATTCATTTTGTTGGTATATATTGAGATTATTCCTAACTAATTCATGAAGCAAGCTAATTTCCATAATTACATAAATTTCCAGTTTTTTGGTTAATTTATTAATAACAAATTAATGTATTATAAAAATATATTAAATTAACATTGGAATTATTATCATTTGTTGGTCAATAGTTTGTTAGTTTAAAAATTAACAAAAAATAAGATTACGACAAAAAAAATACAATAATGGTTTAGCGCAGTGAGCGTTTGAAAGGTGCAAAAATAATAGACAAGTGCAAGTGTCGAAAACGTTATAAATATTTACATAACATCATTAATCAATTTCTAATGTCAAAATGTATAAACAGTAGTGATGTTTGTGTCTTATATATATACGGTGTAATATGCTTAAATTCCTCATGCATCAAGATAATGGTGGAAAATGTAATTAGCACGATTTAGTTTTCACAAAATCATCTAATATTTAAACTTTTCCAACAAAATCTGTGGATCACGTTTTTTAAATGATAACATTATTAAAAATGTTAAATTTTATACAAAAAATCGTATTTGCGATTCTACTAAGAAAACACATAATAATAAAAATAACGATATTACAAGAATATGTAGAAGAAGCTTATGGTTTACAAAAATTAAAAAACTTTTATTAGAAGGTGAAAGTTTATTGCAATTTTCAATAATATTGTGTATGTACGTATACTCGTATATACAATTTTTTAACACCATTAAGAAACGATTTTAACCAAAATCGCGATAAATTACATTACTATAATATAATAATTGTTACTGTTATGACATCGCAAAAATTAAGTAATATTAATGAGATTGCCAAAGGACATTATCTCGTCGTCGCTTTTTGTTGCTTCCAAGAACATATAATATGACATCTAATAATTTAATGTGAAAAACCCATGATCATGCAGACATACACGTTGATTAATTTCCTGAGAGATCTTAAGTCATTGACTTAATTGGACCTTGATGTAAGATTGTGATTTACTTTACTTATATACGTTTACGTTACTTTTTCTCTTCGTATACACACGGGGATAACTATTTATAATTTGAGTCATAAAAAAACAAAAAACAATTAATTGTACATAATTATGTTTATTAATCAAATTAAATGATTGTTTGTTTAAATTTATGTAATGTGTACGTACCTAACAAAAAATAAAAAGTAAAATTTATTTGATCTGAATACGATTTTTGTGTTATGTATTAAAAACGATGATAGAAATACAAATTTCTCTTTAAATGATAATTTAATTAACAAAAATAAGCGTTTATTGACATTCAAAATTCACAAAATGTGTCTAATTCCTTTTTTAGATTTTTTTTTATTTTTTGTTGAGTCGGTTTGTATTATAACAAAAACCGACTATAGTTGCTAGTTTTAATTATTTTTGAATTATTATTATTATTATTTATATTCCGGGTTCCGTGATGCGGTTTAAGGCCATATATCCATTTATTATTGTATTTTTGCTTCTTTATAGAAAAGTGAAACAATTTATATGAATTAAATCAATTTTTGATTTAAAGGAATGTGGTGTAATACTTTGTAAGATGAGCAACCATTTTATAAATATTTGTGAATGTTTATTATAAATAATCGAGAGTATGTGGTAATTGAATGTTGTACAGCATGGATTTTAATATATGATGCCCGCAGGTTACAATACAACATTTCTATTCAAAAGCTTATAAATAGCCGCACAAAAGCTTATTGCGTAAATACGCTAGAGAGACAGAAACACCATTTAAGCTTGATTAAAATGGTAATAGAATATAGTTGTATTGCAAATTGTTATGACGTCTTTGGTTATCACGATATACAATAATTGTGTTCTAATAAGGTTATCTCTTTTGTTCATACCTAACTATCAAGTTGGAAATTTATTTAAGAACCTACACAGTACATATTTAGTGGAATAGAAAGCACGCACGATAAATAGCGTTAAATTTGATCAGATATTGATGTAATCAATCAAATAATTATGTGTGATAATTATAATATTGATTGTATCCGTTTGATAATTATAATTACGCGTGTAAGATTATTTTTAGATATTTTTTTTGTGATTTAATTTGGAATATTGAGGGTGTTTTATAAATAGAGCGCACGATAAATACGATGTATACTTTCGTCCGATATATATATTATTTTATTTGTTTTTCAAAGTGGAAGAATCATATGGTGGAATGGACTCGTGATTATAATCGTTTAAAATTGAAATCACTATTACACAAAAATTATTTAAAATATGAGGGGACCATCGAAAAATAAGAAGATTGAGTTGCCACCAAGCTTTAATAAAATGTATTACGCTCAATTTACAATATTATCGATGGTGTACTTCAAAATCTAATTTTAATATTAAATTTGGGTGTTTGGGAAAGGTGGTTCTTTTTGACACAATTTAAAATTATCAATATAAACTCTTTGGTGTCAGACTTTTATAAACGGTACCAGAACGTAAAATCGATTATTTTATATAAATATTATTTATATAATTAAATAGCCAAACCTGTATGTGTAGTCTAACCAAATGCCAACAAATGTTAGCACTTTAAAGTTCCAGAGGTGAAGAGCCAAAAGTGCTA
Organism: Nephrotoma appendiculata; assembly: GCA_947310385.1. Taxonomy (NCBI): domain Eukaryota; kingdom Metazoa; phylum Arthropoda; class Insecta; order Diptera; family Tipulidae; genus Nephrotoma; species Nephrotoma appendiculata. The sequence goes on from OX371224.1 coordinate 202,471,989, forward strand.
AAATATTTTGACCCAACAAACATTAGAAAAATTTTAATTTAAAAATCAAATATTGTTTTACTAAATTTTTCTGAAATCGTAAGAGGTTTTTTAATAATTGAACGAGATTATATTTTTCCAATTTTACTATCGGAAAAACTTATTATTATTATTTAAGACTTAAATTAAAGTGCTACTATACCTAGAGGATTAATTTAAATTGTTACTGTTGCTTTTCATTTTCACCCGTATATTGGTGCCGAACTTACTCTCTTCTAGAACAAATTGTGCACCGAAAAGTGTGAACTATACAGTAAGAGAAAATTTCGATTTAGACGATAAGATATACTAAATATCCAGAAACTGAAACAATTTACTGACAAATTTGGAAAATTTGAATTACATCTGAACTTGAAAACTAATTCAAAAATTATAGAAAACTGAAAGAATTTTAAAAATTATTTTCGAATCAGTTTACCGTAATGGGTATTGATATACTGAAAATTGAAATAAATCCCGAAAAAATAATAAATAATAATTTTTACTTAAATAAAATCCATAAACTGGTTTTTTATATAACTTGAATTGTGATAAACTGAAAAACAATTTATCTCTCGACTAAGGTTGAAATATCTGTTTAATACACTGGAACAAATTTGGTAAATCAAATTGCAGTTTTTGGTATTTAAATTTTAGGGGCTAGCAGATAAAACTTAGAGGCACTAGTTGCCAATTTCATGATCGATGTCATATTACATAATTGGAAGGGGTTAGTATGCTACGATACGTAACAATTACGGTTATAATAAGAATCAATAAGTACAGTTACAACAGTAAAGGAAGTTACTATTTTATAATTCGACATTTTTGTTTTAAGTATTTTTTTATTTATTTTAATAGTTCTTCGTCGGGATTTTGAGTTTCGGTTTTTTAATGAGATCCCGATAGTACCCGATAGTACTAACTAACTCTCTCTCTCTCCGATTAATCGGGGTGTCCTTAAATCCTTTAGGAGCCATTTTGATTTAAATTTCAAGGGCATGGAAGTTGGGATCTAAATATGGTCGGGAATGATAAGCATAGATAAATTTAAACATTTACTAACATTATTAGACGCAGTTCGAAAAATTTATAGAGGCATTTTTTCCTCAGCCTGACATTGGCAGCACATTGGTCATTAACCCAAAATCGGATTATGGTTTATTGCGTAATATACGACGATTTATGGTGTTTAAATAATACTCGCAAGTCCTGTTTCGTGCACAGGCGATATTTTTTAAACGTGATAACTCACGTTGGTATTTATTTTGTTTTGAGTTAGTTTTCTTCATTTTCGGCATGTTAAGATTCGTGTTTCAGTACGATGCTTAACTGGCCAAATACGAAAGTTGCAAAAAGTATACTGATTTTGTAGTGATTGGCCGGGATATTTCTCAAATATATAGGATATTTTCCAAAATTTACTAAATTCCGCTTTAGGAAAGTTATTTTTAATATTAATATTAGCGTTGCCACTGCATACATATACACGGCCAAGTCGAAGGCAAATAAAAAAATATGGATGCAGAACCAATAAACGTAAATACAAAGAAAAATTTTCATACAAATGCTATGGTATTCTTTCTTGTTAAATTTTTGTTTGACTGTATATCTCGTAAATGGGGAAGTAAAGTACATTTTCTTTCTTCTGCGAGTGAACTATTTTATCTTTAATTTTGTAAATTGGTTTTCATTTTTAAGGTATTTTTTATTTAGAATTTTACCATTTTCCGCTATGATGTCTTTTATTTGACGATCGTCGTATAATATATACAGCAAAGTTTGTGTGTATTCATGTATCCACACATACACGCTCTATATATTATACTACGATCGTCAAATAAAAGACATTATAACGAAATATGGTAAAATTTTAAAAACTATATTAAATATGAAAAACAATTTATCAAAACATAAGATAAATAAACGAAGTTTGCGAGATATGAATAAATAAAGTGAAATAAAATCTTAACAAAAAGGAATTCCATAGCATTTATATGAAAGATTTGTTCGTGTTTACGTGTTTTAAATCTTCTTACGTCCAAAGTCTATATATTGTTATATGACCTATACATATACAGGCACTGACGTTGTTTAAACGTATCATATATTTGCGATGAGACAGACAAAACAGAAGTCAGGCCAGTCAAATTTTGAAAAAAGGAGAAAAACGAAAAAAATAATGCACTACACTAACACTTATATTCTGAAGTTATTTTAAGACAGCCTTATGCCGAATGCCAATTTGAGTTCAAATTTTTCTATGAGATGCTCACAATTAATTAAGAAACTGTTGTTAAGATTCCTTTGTTTTTGAAATGGCAAATCAGTCCTAAAATAGTGGTGGGCATTTTCCAAAGACTTATCAAATAAAATTTATAATAGAGAATTTAAATAGAATAGAATTTATTAAGAAGAGAATATTTATTAGAATTTAAACTTCAGTAACTTAAAAATAATTATTTAAATTTACGGATTAATTTAGATAAATAATCAAGGGCAACATTGTATAACAGAAAAATTATGCGAAAATACTTGGGAGAACACAAATCAAATGGCAGAAAGTTTCCCGTATTATCATTATTTTAGAGTGCACAAGTTCATTAAAATAAAAATAAAATATAATTTATGTTTATTAATTATATTTTAATTATTAATTATTTTAGTTTGCTGGATTAAAGTACCGAACAGATTGCAAAGCAATAATAATAAAAAAAATGACTTTACGACTGTTTTCATAATTCGAATCTGTATAATATAGTATACAAAAAATAATATACTATGGTTAGGTTAGGTTACAGTGGTTGACACTTAAGCCAATTTTGGCCCATTGTGATACCACGCATTCACACCACATCATCAACCCTTTCACCTACTCACACAACTACAGTACACCACCTGCACATTGCAAGCTCCATGTCAACCTTTACATTGACGTGGACGGTGGGTTGGCGTTGAATTCTGCACTCCATCAGAGGGTCTTAGTAGTATTTATCACATATTGTATGTAATCGATGTAAATCGATGAAAATTCGATTAGCATCTGGCCTCTGATGGGATTCGAACCCAGTACCTCCCGGTCCAAGTGCCGAAGCTTTAACCACTGCACCACTTATTCTTGTATTATATACTATAATCCGATATAATATAATATATTATAGAATTAAAAATTTCATCATATCGTAGAAATTACATTTAATAAATGCAACATGATCGATCGCTGATATATCCGAATATTATTAGTATATAGGACTAAATGGAATTGTTTTAGGAGTTGCTGTATACGTGTAGTTAGTCAATCTAAGATTTGTATTGTTCATCGAAGGTCTCATGTTATAAGCGAATATTATCAATTATCACATAAGCTATTTCCGCTTTTGGTATAGTTTACAGATATATCAAATAGGAAGCATTCCTATTTATGGGCTTAACTTAAATTTTTATATAAAGTGACCCATAATTGTAATCCGTTTTTCGGTTAGTGATTTCCGAAAAGATAATTAGGAGATACATACTTTATTTAGGAAAGTCAGAGACACTCGTATCAAGTAAGTAAATCATTCACCCAGCTACTTAACAAACACTTCTTTACGTGCAACCTATAGATGCAACGTTTATTAATATTACAAAAGAACGATTAACGTTAAGGTTAAGGCGAAATTTTTATTTATATTTTAAACCGCAAATTTCATACAAACAATTATTCCTTTCTAAGAATTTTGGCTGAGATGTTTCGTAATCAAACTCTCAAACAAGCTAAAAATACCGAATAAAAATAAAAATAAATTTCCATGTCCAGTTTAACATGTTTCCAACTACATAAGATATGTTAGGTTCGTTACTAAACAGTGATCATCATCATTTTCCAATTTCGTCACTGTACATATTGATGTGTTATGTATATAATGCATGGTTTTATAGTAGACGACGACGATTACCTACCTATCTATGTAATTTCAAACAATTAAATTTTGTTTATTAGAAATTTTGTTTAATTTACAGACAATTTTATAGTTTTAGTTAAAAAAAAATAAGAAATTATAATCGTAAATTATGTATATAAAACACAAGTAAAATACTGAGACTGTAATATAAGTCCAAAGCAAAAACTTGTCTCTTATGTACATAAAATATAATGTTAAGGTAGGTCATTACATATACTGCATGATTTCTTTATGTTGTTTAAAATCTTAAATTTGTTTTTGATTTTAGTTATTTGTGCCGTAACCATCTTCTGATGGGAAAAAGATGAGAAAATTGTTTTAAACATATTAAAGCATGGTTTTAATGAAAGATGGTAATTTTTTTGTACAAATTTTCTAAAATTTATTTTGTTGTTGCTTTGTAAAAACGGAAATCGTAGTGATTATGTTTCAATTGAATTAATTATATGGTTTTTAGTTAAGTTCTTTTTTTGTGCTACAACTCGGAAGAAATGTGATCAAAATATGTTTTTTTTGTAGATTTATCTTAAATTTCAAAATGTTGCGCTTGTATATTTTAAATGACCTTGTTTAATTATAGTTTTTTGTCATCAATATTAGTTTTTTTTTTATTTTAGACTCTAAAGTAGTATACTTTACAGTGGTGTAGCAGTATATGTGGTTTTTTCCTAAAAAAACATAAGAAGAAATATATTTTGTGTATATTTGAAGACGTTTTTAAAGTGTATAGCTTTTTATGGTTTACGTACGTATTTACGTACATATATGATTGTGTATGTTCGTCAAGGTTAAATAATATTGAAAGTGTTATTAAATAAGATGAAACTAATCTTCATATTATCTTTGCTCGGATAATTAGATGTTCCTATATTTTGGAATACTTTTAGTTTTAATAACAATTTTTATTATCATAAAAAAAATAATTTATTTTCGGCTCGGAATATAAAAAATATTGCAAACAAATTTTAAGTTGCAGTTGCTTTTGGGTAATGCGATCACTACAGCCTTGAAAATTAGAATACATTTATTTTATTTTAACTGGTTTTGCTGGCCATTTGTTGATTATGGTTTTAAGATACAAAAAACAAAATTGCCTGTAATATGATTCCTCGCGGGTTTGTGACCCACCCTACATAAACGTAATAAAAAATTTACACTTGTAAATCATTAATTTTTAAGATCTATATAAGCACGTACGAGTACAAAATGTGCCGCCTTTAAACTAGAAATCAATTGTTCAAATCAATTAAAAAACAATTAGAATAAGAACAATTTGATTTTTTTGTACAGTTGGGTGTTGGGTGTGGACAAAATCAGGATTATTATCAAAATCCTGTTTTATATATTTTTTTGGCACAATGTTATTTTGTTTCTTGAGTTTAAATCAAGATTTGATTGATTTATGAATATTTTGTCAATGTTTGAAATTTTGAAAAATGAGTACCAAAATGAAAAAGAAATTATCAGAGATTTATAGTAACAGACTTGATGTCTTTTGGTGGAACAAAATAAAATTTAAGCACTTGTGTAAATTCCAATTTTTGAATTAGATATTTTAATCGCATAGATTCCAAATCCTTGAACAATAATTTTATTTTATTGTTATTTTAATGTAAAAAAAATGTGTATATATTTTATTTTATATCCAAAAATGCGCGATTAAAATCATTTTATATTTATTTTATATTTTGGTAGATTCTCTATTTCTTTCTTCGTTTTAATAGAAATTGAAAATAAAACTGAAAAACCAACAAAAAAATTTAAAGTTTTGGCTTTTTCGAAGGTCGTTTTAAAGAATACATAATGAAGATTATATATTTTATTTCTAAATTTGTATACAGGGTGTCCCATTTTAAAGTTTCAGTTTGTTGATCATAATTTTTAAAACGCTTTTTAAGAAAGGTTTTATTGACCTTGGAAAATCGTCTCATCCTTAGCCCAAAGTCATGGACTCTGGAAACTCCACCACTTTTATTATCACATTGTATATTACTCGTATATATAAATATCATGTTATATATTACATATGTTTATTTATGTTGTGTTTTGCATTTCAAATAAACTTTTTGTCGAATAAATTCGTTGTTTTGAATGTAACAGTTGAACATAAGGTGTTATTAGAAAAAAATATGTTTAGGTAAATTTAGGATAATCACAGTCACAATTCCACTTTTTAGCTAAATTTAAATTCTAACTACCGAATTTATACTTGTTTACATTTACAAATCCAGATATTTTTTTTGTTGGCCAAATGGAAGTAAGACCCGCGCTCTGATGATAGCAGAATATGCTTTTGCATCGTCGCTATTTTGGTGTTTAGACGTGTTTGGCGTATATTGGCGGCAATTGAAACCCGTTATCATTTTATATATGTATGTGGAAATGAGGCCAAATCCCTTGATGGGATATAGTGCCAGAGTGAGAGAGAGAGAGAAATGTGGTAATGAATATTATTATTATAGTTGTAATTGTAAACACGGCACAGCATGAGTAAGTTAGGAGTTCTAACGAGACCTATAGTTACAGGGTGTCCACGACTGACTATATTAATCAGTTTCCTTTAAGACGTTATAAACCGTTATGCTTATCTGTTACAACTATCTACTATTTAATGAATATTTAGATGGTTATTGATTTGAATGAAAACGTGATAATTTGTACAAGTAAACTAAAACTAATGAAAAAGTGCCAACAGCTAAGATCACGTTATTTGTTTTCAAATCGAAGTCGTTGAGGTACTTAGATGAATTTAAAAATTAGTGTGATAGTTCTACGACACGGGACTGATTTGTGGTTGAAGAGACAGCCATTATTTTGTTTACATGTATGATTTGAAATGAAGTTTAAATCAAATTTATTGAAATCATTGAAAAACAGTACTATACATATATGCCAGTACATTTAGAATACCAAGCAGTACTATTTGATATGTCATTAAATTTAAATCTAAGGTATATTTGCTTTTTACATGGCAGATATGTTTATAAAATGTAATAAACAAAACATGATGACGGACAATGTGCTAAATCTATTATAGTATGGTTCGGAAGATGTAAGAGAAAGGATTTTTTTTCTTAATGAAATGTCCATTGCCCGTATTATAATTTTTAATTGTCATTTTTGCAGAATTTACTGGTTTCTTCACCACAAAATTAAAAATTTTCAAGTGAAATCCCTGCATGCTTCATCAAAATTTTCAGTATAAAATGAAGAAATAAAACGGTAAAACTTCTTACTTTCAAAAAATTTAAATGGCATCTCCTCGACCCTGAGGTCCGATCACTTCCAAGAGTTAGCATCGGAAATTCGGAAATACACATATGCGTAAAGTTTAGTTATTAAGAAATACACATGTGTGCGTAGTTTAATATAGAAAATTTAAAAATACTCAATAACCTCGTTTTCAAATTAAATGAAACGAATGTGACTTTTTGGCAGTTTTCCGTTATTTTCAGTTTAATTGCAAAAATTATTTTATTTTAACACTCAAAAGCCAAGTAACCATTTATTAAAAAGTATTCCTAATAAATTGTGTTATAAATTGGATTATTAATAAAGCAATTATAGAGTCACCTAAACCTGGATGCCTGTTTTTGTGATAATCGGAGTAGTGATTATTTTGAATAAAAGAAGGCAAATTTGTAAAACTTATAGTGTATAGGTAAAAATTATGGTGGAATAAGTCTTTATATGAAAAGAGGATTCATAAAGATTTAGTAAATACTAGCAGATACGAGTATAGTTAGTAACTCGATTAAATAACTTAAACCTTAAAATAAAATATTGTGAAATTTTGAATTGGTTTACTTCAACCTGCGCCACTAGATTTTCTGGTACCATTACGACTGTGCTGTACCAGATCTTCTAATAAGAACTTTTTTCAATAGAGTATAATCTTGCTATTTTAAAAGTTCCGTCATTCAACATTTTTTTTACAAATTAACAGCAGAAGCTTCCCCATTTAATAAAATGTATCCAATTTCTCTTAAAATTTAGTAAAAAAATTTTAGTCCATTGGTACAATAGCACACATATCGGCAGTAACACGTGCCCGTTCAAGTCGTTCAAATGAATTCGCTACATTGATTCAAAATGTCCCCTCTGTAATAAGAATACAAGTAATGAAATACATAAACGAAATTAGCAAGATAAATTTTTTTTTTTTAGAAAGTTTGGGTGCCAAATTTAATTCTTGCCCAAAAATTAATTTCAATTTGGTTATGTTGATATTGAAGGAAGTTTTCTTGATGATCTCAAAACAATTTTAAAGTGGAAAATTGTATGCTACTAAGTTTTAGAACTTTTTTGAAAATGATTAGAATAGAAATGTTTCAGTTTGAAATTAGCTAGAATAAGTTTCAACTCGATAATATTCACCTGTTCAAAGTTGACTAAAACAATGATAATAATTTCACTTCTAAAGAATTTCTTCTAATCAAATTATAATAAAATAATTATATATTATAATTATTACCTATGGAATTTAATTCAGAATATTTTCGAAATACATATTGGTCCAATTATAACTACTTCTTATAATCGTATTTATCTTTTTTTTTGCAGTTATTACACGCTTGAATTGCATGTCACTTTCGTGATTGTTCTCAGTGGCATAATTCTTTAGTCCTAACGGTGAGTTTTCGGATCAGTATACTAATTTTGTTTGAATACCGCGACTTGGGTTATAGTTGGGAGTTTTTTTTTTGTTGTTTAACCAGCACACTAGACGCAAATATTAAATTTAATTACTATTTACATCAATCTATAATAGTATTAATTTCGTGTGTCTAGTAGGTTAGTGAAACAGCAGCAAAATTCCCAACTCTCAAGTCTCAGTTTTCGAACAAAATTTGTATTCAGATCGCAATTGGTCAGTTAAAAATTACAAGTTGTGAAGTCAGCTGATAACATCAAATATTATTTATTTGAAGAATTCAAAATGAGGGTGCGATCTGTGTGGTACGTCGCAACTTATGGTCCGAATTGAAGTCAGTTTGTGCAGAGGTACTTGTTGGCAGGTTTGAGTGTAAATATTAATAATGAAATATTATTTCTTTAATGTCCGGTCAATGTACAGAAAAATAAAATTATACATTATGTGCCGTATGTCAGAATAATCTAATTTAAAAGAAAACAAATATAATTTTTTTTACCTACAACTAATTCAATAAACAACACATAAGTTAGTACCAAGTCCACTTTGGCTTTGAGCTCGATATTCTTGTTTTTTATTCATCAACATTTAAAAGCAATATAAAAATACATATTTTTGATGGTGATACACGATTGTAAAACAAAAGTTATAAACCCTAATAAAAGCAATAAATATAGTGTAACAAAGAATAACTAAAGTTAAATGATAAATTATAGTTTTTCAAATGCGTTACGATTTTATTATAGTGGTGTATAAATGTTTCATAATAGGTAACATTATTATTTAACGTTAGATAAAACTAAAAGTAAATCTTCAAGAATTTTAAAATTCGACACATTCCAAAAATAAATATGTAAATAAATAATCATGCAAATGAGAATATTTTAACACTTGTTTATTAATTAACTAATAGCGTAAAAATGAAATCGAAAGTAAAATACGAAAAAAACGAATAGTAAGTGGTACATCCAAAACCAAAACCAAAACCAAAAAAAAAAAAGAACTCATCATTTTGTTTTGATATATTTGAACCATCATTAAGACCACATTATACCATTAATTTAAACGAAATAAAAAATAAAAAAAAATATCAATTTGTAATTGAAAATTAATCATCTCATACGTGAATTTTGTAAGTTTTGATTGATTGATTTTAAGTACAAATACACACACACACACACACACATACACACACAAATGTATTTATCGTCGTTACAAAATTTATTGAATTTTTATTTACAATAAATATTATTACACAAATTTAGCAAATTTCTTCCATTACTCTCGCGCGTTTTATTTTAATTTATTAATCAAATAGTTGAATTTTTTTTCGCTGCTACTTTACGGCAAATATTTAATAATAAATAGTATAGTACGTATGGTATGCATACAGTATAGAGAAAGATGTAGTTTTGAAGTGTATTTGAAATATTTGGAAAGTTGGTAGTAATTTTTTTATTTTTAAAATTAAATATTGAATTTGTTTTACAAGACTGATGCAGTGTGTCCAAGGACGCATAAAAAACGTTCTGTCGACAATTGATGAGATAAATATATTGAAATGTGTGCCAAACCCCGCATCAAACACTGTTAAGTTTCAGAAATGTGTATTATGAATATTATTACAAAAAAAAAATTCACTTGCACTTTTGTTTGTAAATTGAAAAAAGCATCTCGCTACTAAAAGTTGTTATGATGTATCTTACATGTGTGTATTTTTTATACTTGTATGATGAGAAGTTTTAATTTTATAATATTGCACCTCTAAAGACGAGTTTTTTCGTCTTATAAAATTTTATTTTTATATTTCCAGTTTTTTTCTGCTTTATAATACATTTTGTTATTCTACTCTTTGGTCTTCTCTATCCGGAATTTTAGCATAAATTTTTTTATTTTGATAGAAATTGATGATTATTTCTTTTTGTATATTTTTTTCTGTATATTTCTCATGATGTCTTAGGTGTGTCTGGTGTTAAATTTTTAAATTATTAATATTGTGTTATAGTTACATATATTTTTGTTGTTTCTCTTATTCGACAACAATATAATGTTTTTTTCGTTGTTGTTGATGATGATGACCTAAATTGAATATGTTGTTAAGTAATCAATTTTCGTTCCGTCCTCATCATCGGAGTATGTCTACTTCTTGATGATCTTACGTCGGTAATTTAATGATTTTTAATTAATGGTAATTTGTTGGGTATCATTATAATTTTATTGAAATTCCGAAAGCATGAAATCACATTATTGAGAATTTTCAGCTTTATTTGTTTTATTCAGCTTCATTTCGAGAGACTTCCTAGAGTTCAGAAATGAGCAAGGTTGAGGTTTCCAAAATACTCTTCGACGATTAACAAAATCATTCGAACTTAGGGGCACATTCGAACGCGCAACATGAAACTTCAGGTTAAAAAATTAAGAATCCAACAAAAATCGCTATTTTTAAATAAAATTTAGCGAGCTAAAAATATTTAGTAGTATGTGGGACCGTTTTGATCAGAGCATGCAGTTTTATGGCCAAGTAACCGGTATAATTGAAAAACAACAACAAAATTGGTCATAATTTTATTCGTAATATATAGAAAATGAAATTATCCTATTTAAGATTATGTGCCATTCATATTTTTAATAGATTTTTATTTTAAACGGAGCAGTTTTATAATTATAATTCTTACAGTATGTACAGCCTCCATAATTCTAATTACAGTTTTATTATAACTGTTGAATTCTCTATTTTTTCATTTGATTTATATAGGGTATGTGAAAGCTAGTTTTTTAAATGTAAAAAGATTTAAAAATTTTAGACAATTCCAAAATTATAAGAGAAGGAATAGCATCCTTGAAAAATTTATGGGATTAAACAAGAAGGATGTGGACAAAAATCAAGGTATTCAATAGCACTTTAAGTTAAGTGAAATTTATTGAAAATTATGATAAGAAATTAATCTGCATCGAACTCTCAGCGCAGAACAGAAGTGTCAACAAACATAGCAAGTTTAAAAATCACCATCATAATTTTTTTCGAAATTTTTATTTGAGATAAAATTGGTGGTACTGTTTAATGTTTGGCTACACCATAGATAAAATCATACCATAGATAAAATATTGGCCTTATACTCCTTTAGTATAGAAAATAGAGGAAAGAGAATGCTTAGAAGCAAAGGCAATTAAACAAAGAGGCAAAGCGGTTAAACCAAAAAAAAAAAAAAATATCACACTTTAACATAATTAAGTTTGGTCCAGTGAAAAGCAAAAATTATTTGTTTCTTATATTTTTACAATCATTGATTGAGTCCAAGGTTAGACTTAGCGATGGTTGTAAATCTTTGTAATAAAAATTATCGTAACCATAAAATAATTTAATTATAAACCTCAGTATACGGGGACGCACCTATAAGGTTTCTAGCGGTTTATTAATTTTCAGATCAGTAGTTTTTCAGTAAGTGCTGCAAGCAAACGATGAGGAGATATACTATTATGCAAACAGCACTTCATTCGATTTCGGACAAATACAATCTATTTTATTCTTGCTAAAACTGTACTTCATTGTGTGAAATAACTCAATTTTTTCTACTAGGACATCTAAAAATATAAATGAAAATATTAAATATTTGCTAAATAAAAATGCCTAAATAAACCTGTGTTCAAATGATTGCATTACAATAGTAGCGATACTAAGCAAAATATTAGAAAATAAGTACTTTTGGACCAACCAAGTTGCGGACGGCGTAGACAGATAAATTGGCATTTCTATTCTTTATTTAAGTTAAAATTGTGCTACAGTTTGATGTTTGTAACTCAATTTATAAACTAAAGATTTAAACCTATTGTGGAAGTTTGAACGTATAAATTTCTATAAAAATAAATTTTAAAATATTACTCAAATATTTGTTTACCCCAAAATTTTTGGTTTCCAATGCTTTAGAATCAGTTTTTAAAATTTTATTGGTATTATCAGAGCTTGGTGGAAAAAATAAGAATCCAATTTTCCCAAGAAATTAGTGTAAGTTAAGGCAAACCTAATTCCTCCTTGTGAAAATATACTATTATATACTGTATTGTACTATATACTGTATTGGACGATGTATCGTGGAATATTTCTCTTTTCATTAGATATTTCAATATGCCACTCACCGACGACCGTTGCCATAATAAAACAAATTTAAAATATAAAATAGATCCTTTGACGTAAATCATACATAATTGTCACGTGATTGATAAATTTCCAACAACATCCGTTTTATCTATTTATAGTTTTATAAAATTTTGATTTACTCATCATCATCATCCTTATTATACTGGAAGGACGCTCTCTCTCTCTCTCTCTATGGATTCTATTGCACATAATAAAATACGTCAATCTTATGAATGGTGGCAAAAAAAATATAAATAGAACACGTTTGATTTTATGTTAGACCAATTTCACGTTTTTTGTTTATTTTCTAATAAAATCACATGCTAAATTAAGTTATACATTTATAAAAATAAAATCAAGCAAGCGTTTTTATTTTCTGATTGACGTCATGTAATCGTAATTTAAAAAGGTGAAATTAATATATTTATTCGTGTACATTTTTGTTTTTTAAATAAAGGATAATAATAACAATTATATTATTTAAAATTTGTGTGTATGTGTTACGAAGATATACATTATGTTGAGCGTGCGCTTACAAGTTTTTCTAATATGACGTCATATAGAAAGTGAGGACTATAACCTTTGTGTGTACATTACACACAATTTCATCACCAAACAGTAATCATTGATTTTTTTTTTGGTTTATTTTTATTTATTTTGATGATGTTTTGTGTGTATGAGAAGCACCATATAAATTAAATCCAAAAAAAAGACTTTCGATTTTTTGTCTACTGCACATCATAATATACACGGTACACACTAAGTTGTGATGTAATAATTAACTGTAATTATAATTTCACTTATTATATTCTTATAATTTTTTTTGGTTATTTGGAAAGTATACAATATATTGTAATTATTGACATGAAATTTTAAAATTTTTCGTGGTTATTTAATTTTAAAATCATAATCAATGAGTTTACTATGTATGTGAGTTACCGGTAGAAGTAGATGTGCCCTGTCTTGGATGCTGTAAATATTTTTTACACTTGACGCGTATTTAAAATAACCGACCTAGCACACCAACATTTACATCATACCATCATATTATTATACGAGTATGTATATTTGTTTCACTTTTGTGTACCTCGCAACAATACAAAACACACAAAAATGAGATTTGACGTCATTACTATTTTTACTTTTTTTTTGTTGCATCGATTTTCTTATTTTCCACGAAAAATGAAAACTTTGCTTTTTTTACTGTACGGTTTCATATTATACAATACATATGTACAATGCTATGACGACAGGTTCGAGCATTTATTTAAAATTGTATATTCACTAACACATAGAATTTTAGCGTGTGATATGCGGGAAAAATACACCCACATTTAAAAAATGTACTACACATACCCCCAATCGTCATTGATATTATACACTTGTTACGTCACTAAATCAATGAAAAATATGTGTATATATTGTATAAAGGAACAGCTGATTTAACTTTGAATTGAAGAAGTTGAAGTAATGGTATAGAGCTGATTACGAATATTAAAGGGTACTTGACAAACTTTTCAGCCACGATAAACAATGATTCAAATTTTCTCGTTCACACTCACATTGATTGTCCGAGTGTCACGAGTATTTTACAATATTATATGTTTACATATAATGAATGTAATTTTGAATTAAAGCCAAATATTTATCCACGACAAAATAATAGTTTTGTTATTAAAAATAGTGATACAAGGAAGCCAATTATTTATAGAGGTGTAATATATAAAATTATTTGTTTTTGTTTTGGCTAAACTGCATCATTATATTTTAGAGATTTTTCCGTCATAAATTATTTTTAATTTCGTTATAATTAGAAAATGTAAAAATTTTTTTTGTTAGTATATAGCAAGTCCAAAACTATTTTATGTGTTAGATACGAAACGAAAAAAAATTACATACACTTTTTATCTTCATATAAGTCGTCTAAATTATTATTGTTGTTATTATCGCTGTTATTATTTATATCACCAATATATTCATTTTGGCCATTGACAATAAAACCACTGATCACTCCATTTGAATTATTATTATTGTTTAGAATATTACTGTTATTGTTATTATTATCACTATTATTGTTTAAAAAATATAAATCATCGTTAGGTTCTTGTTTTATAACAATTAACGGTGCTAAACGTGTTCGCATTATCCTTTATTTTTATATTTTATTTATAAAACATAAAATTTTCCGATTTTCCGGTATTTTTAAATTTTTTTAATGAATTGTTTACATTTTTTAATTTTTATAATAACAAGTATATTTATAAAAATTATTTTAAATCATGTCGCACACATATATATGAATATATACGTAATTAATATAAAAACAATATATAAAATATAAAAGCTTTTATCAAATTATAAAACACCAAATTATAAAAAGCACAATGATAATTATATGAGAAAAAAAAAATTATAACGAAAATACACAGTAACACAAATATAAATAAAAAATTCAAAATAGAAACAACAAAAATTAATTCTTTTTAAACACCTGTCGAAGGTCCAGCAACCCTCTGGTGAAATTCTTTTTCGTCCTCCAGAATTTTTCTTTTTTCACAATTAAGCACTTTTTATAAAATTCAAACTTTTGAACATTATATTGTAAATATAATGTAACAATATTATTTTATACACTTTTGTTTTCAAAATTCACACAAAAATATCCGTTTATCGATATGTTATAATCCTTTTTAAATAATATATTATATGCAATTATATTGTGCCGTTAGCTGATAAATAATTAAAGCTTTTCACGTAAATATTTTCTTTATTGTAAAGCTTTCTATAAACATGTATTATATTATTTGATAAATAAGAACAATAAAAGTTTTTTTTTATGTGTATGAGATATTTTTTAATTTACACGAGGTAAAGTCTGAGGCGCGACTGATTATATTGTATGAAATACACTAGACTATAAAAGCTTAAAAGGCTCTCCTTTACAAATATTCACAAACAGAAAAAAAAACAATTGAAAAATAACTGATGTTTAAAATATAGCAAACAATCAACTTCACTCTCGACGGAGCGTGATTCTTTTGAAATGAACTTTTATTAAATATTTTCTTTTGCTTGCTTTTTTTCTACAAATGTATTTTACTCACAATACAGTAAAAGTTTATGTTCAATGAATTTTTACGTATATTTTGTAGAAACAAAAAAAAGGCGGAACAATTGTACTGTTAATTCTCATTTTCTTCTCTTATTTTATGCATATACCAATGAAGAAGAATACATGACATCGAATTTACGGTGAAGTACGGCAATGACGTACATAAAACGTCACTATTTTCTCCACAATTCATTCTCTTGAGTTCTCAAATTTTTATATATAGACGATAGCTTTTTTATTGTTGGTAAAGTGGGGCGCGAATTAAAACGATGATGATTTTTTTTGTTTGTAATCATGCATTGGTATGTGTGATGTGTGCGATGAATGCGCGGTGGAGGAGAATTCAAATAACTCGTGTAGAACACAATAAACGGATTATTGTGTAATGATTATCTTAAAGTAAAGAAAAAAATATCGATAGTAGTATAACATGGTTAATATTATAGCGGTATTATTTGTGAGAAAAATCTTTCGTATTTTTCTTATTTATTTTAATTTCTTTATACATCTATCGTTGTCTTTTTATATATTTTTAAAGTTTCTTGCTTTAAAGTAATTCTTTTATACTTATATGATATATGTATGTAAGTCATGTCATAAGGAAGAGTTTTTGTTTGTATACATAGACAATTAATGCTTATTGATCTGGTAGACGCACGTGGAATTTGCCGGTGTGATTTAGGTATAAGGTATTGATTTGATGTTGTAGGCGATGTAGTCCACCTACTACATTGTCTCATCAATGTTTTTTTTGTTATTTTAAGTAGTTTAGTTTGCATTATTTCGCCGTTCTTGTGAAATTTCGGTTTGAAAACATAGATAGAGCTTCGCTCCTAATATTTGATTGTTCTAAATTCGGTGTTATCTCGCAGAATGATTCACGAAACGATTTATAGATTTTTAGTGCCGGTGCTCTAAAAAAATGATGCAAAAATAAAAACCGAAGCCAAGAAACTAAAAATTAAATAATACAGGTAATGCGATTTTTAAGATTCATTACGAATTACTTACGATATTTGCAATTCGCTGAATGAAAAGAAGAACTTAATGTCCAATGTGGCATCCTTGAGGAACTCCCGACGATTGCAAATTTTTCAGTACTTATTTTCTAAATTACTTATTGGCACTTTGCGAAATTATAGATTCAGTTTATCAAAAGTGTCATAAAAAAACAGAAATGCACCTTATAATTTCAATTTTGTTTTATCAATAACATTTTCTTTTAACTTTTCATCAAAATTGAAGGATTTTAGTTCGTGAAATAATTCTTCGCAGTTTTTTACATGATGTATGAAGCTAATTTAAAGTGTATATAACATTAAATATGTAATCATGTAAATTTTAAATTAAGTGGTGATTTATTTGTAGTTCCCCATTTAAATATAGAAATTTGACGTTTACTCCTCCACTATTGTGAGTATTTACTCTTTGAATCACTTTTATAATTCACTACACTATTTAATTATTTGCAGCATACCAATATTTTAGAAGTTTTATTTTTATTAAATCGCTTTTAATTTTTATATTTTGCCAACTAATGGAAACAAATTTTTCATTTATAAAAATGGTTTTCCTCGCCCACTAAATAGATTTTTACGAAATTAGGTACTCCATAATTTTTACTACTTTTCAATTAGAAAAGTAGATTTGTCGACTGATAAAAATTACAGTTAAGATTTCAAATTTAAAAATATAAAAGCAAACCGTTTAAAAATAAATGTGAAAATTTTTTGCTACAATTAACAAATGAAGGAAAACACAAAACTATACATTAAAATTAGTACTTCAATCACTAATTGACGCAATCAAAAAGAAAAAAAATAAAGTTATAAGTTTAAAATGTAATTCTTCAGTTTTTATATCTGTCCTTTGAAAAGTAATAATCAAATGTATGCTCTGAAATGTTGAAAGATTTAGCCAGTCTATTTATTGGTTGTTGTCTCCATAGTTAGTGGAATGGTGTTCAAAGGAAAGATTTTCGGTGATGTATGGTGAATCCTTTCTTAGGAGCAGCTTTTTTATAAAAGTGACATTCAACAGGATTCTTATATTTTCGAGGGTGTTGAGATTGAACTTCAGTCATCTGGTCTTATATGGAGGTAGTCACGCCACATTCTCCTGTATATATTCTCAGGTATAGTATTGTCATATTCCCATTCGGGTTTCTTTATTAAAACTAAGAGAAATTTTTTTTTGCTTACTTTCAATTCTCTTAATGTGAACCTAATAGTAAGGGCTCCAGGCAGCTGCTATATATTTCACTTGGAATCTAGATAAATCATAGAAATCATTATGAGTATATTAGCATTACTTACGATATCGGCACTTGGACCGGGAGGTACTGGGTTCGAATCCCATCAGAGGCTAAATGCAAACCGAATTTTCATCATCGATTACAACCGGTGATGTTAATAAACACAACTAAGACTCTCTGATGGAGTGCAGAATTCAGCGCCGACCCACCGTCCACGTCAATGTACAGGTTGACATGGAGCTTGCAATGTGCAAGTGGTATACTGTAGTTGTGTTGGGTTAATGATGTGGCGTAAATGCGTGGTATCACAATGGACCAAAATTGGCCTAAGTGTAACCACTGAAACCTAACCTACGATATCTGCAATTCGGTGAATGAAAAGAAGAACTATCGATGGTCTAATATGGCATCTTTGAGGAACTCCCGAGGCTACTTTGATTACTATGGATTTCTTACCTTCAATTATGACATATTGTACGCGGTCTGTTAAATATGAGTTGAACCACTTAACGAATTAAACTGGCAATCCGAATGTACAAAGACTTTCAAGCACCATTGATCGGGAAAACAGCGGTGTTTAGTTAATGATTGAAAAGTTTACTTAATGGGTAAACCAATAAACATCATCGTACTTCTTTAAAATTGATGGTGGTTGGTGGAATCATGTGCGGCGCGCATCCATCGCCAAAGCCACTGAAAAGTGCTGTTTAATAATTGATAAAAAATTTGCTGTACGACGACTCCTTGTCGATTTATTGAAGTTTTAACGAGAAACGTATCAAAAAGCGTATAAACGTTAAGCACATTATTTATCTTGCAAACTAAGCAATATACGATAAATTATAAGTTTCGCTAAATATTACGTCATTTTATGGAAAACAGCAATTTAGTTTATCGCATAGTTATGTATTTGAAGATTCAAGCGAGATGAATTGAAAAGCAGAATCACTCGTTTGCGCTACAAAAATTGTGGTTTAGTTGAAGCCGATGTAATTTATCGTGAAATTGGGCAAATCTGTGATATTAGTGTGTCTATTGTGAACCGGACTTGGTATCGATATATAGAAACAGGCAGAAAAACTACACCAAGAGAAGATCGAGGAATCGCATTTTAGGCGACAAAGCACAAGCAGTGCTCAAGAAATTAAAAGTAATGTACCAGTACAAAACCAGATATTAAAACAGATGATAATAAATCGGTTAAAAGCTTATCGACTAAGATCACGTTAACCTGTCAGAGTTCCGTATCTGACTGATAATTATCATCGGCAACGAAGAAATTATGCGTTGCAGTATAGAAACTGGACTCAGAGGGAGTGATGTAATGTCCTTTTTTCGGATTAATCGCGCGGTTCAATTTGTATGCATACGACGGCCGATGCACAGTTTGGGGTTCACAGGGGTCATAGCATTTCATGGAGGCTTAGTGCTGGTTTGGGCGGCTATTTCGTGGAATTACAAGACAGATTTGTTAGTAATACTATATCCAGCTTTAACATCAACACGATATGTAAAAGAAATTTTTATGCACACAGCTCTAAACACACGTCAATTTCTGCAACAATCTTATAAATCTTATAGAGCACGACTGAGATATGTTACAACGGCGCGGCGTGTAAGAAAACGGACAAGGCAACCAACACATTTGTAGGAATTCCGAGAGGGTTTACAAGAAGAATGGCAGCAGATTACCATACAACAAATACACAATGTTGTAAATATGCCGCGGCGTATTTATGAAGTAATGCGGTCTAGAGGAGTAACACGTGATATTGCAAATACCATTTTGTTCGTAGATTTTAGTTTTATTAGGTTTGAATAAAGTTTAAAAGGATTTTTGTTTTTTTATTGTAAAATTCTTTTGAAATAAATCACATTTTTAAAGTAAAACTTATTTTCTCCTTGATCTTAAACCACCAAAATTACGCCTGATGCGTGTCTCATTTTTTGGTTACGTTTCTCGTTAAAACTTTTAAGTACACAATTTTCAAGCATCGTTTTCAAGGTTTTTAAAATCTCTATAAAATAGCTAATTTGGATTTGGGAATACGATATCGCGCAAGTTCGTTTACAGTCAGCCTATTTTTTTTTCGTTTAGACAATTTTTATTTTACTCAAAAGTCATAAAATTTAAATAAAACGGATTCCAGTATCGAAAAGAAGACAAAATTTCCTTCAATTAGAAGCAAAATTATTGTTTGAAAGGAGTTATTTCACCAAATAAAAAATTTTCGTTCCGTTTTTTTTGACACAGTGTAAATCAATGATGATCGTATATTGAGAATTTATTTTCCTGAGTCATTTTGTAACAAGGTTTTTACTGGAAATTTGTGATATTTCCCAATTTCCCGTGAATTTTCCGTGAGTTATCAATTTTCAGGCCGAAGTTCTGATTACCTCATGAGATTTCAGCAGCAACAATTTTCTATTTCAAGCCCCTTTTGTGTGTTACCCTCTATTGTTCCCTGATTTGCGATTCCCTGATAATTCGGCAATTTAATTGGTGCAAGTACTTTATCCTTTGTTTGGTTGTTGTTCTGTAACTAGTTGTATGTTGCATTTTGATGGTAAAGTTGCTACTATTACTGGAGAGTGGTTGGGTTTTCTTTCTTGGTCTTCTCTCCTGGTTGAACATTAAAATATGTTCCTTTTTCTAATTCTTCTTCATCCGTATGAAATGGATTAATGTCATCATCGTTTGAACTCTTTTTCGAGTTTGAATTATAAGATCAAATTGCACAGGATCTAATACTTCATCCGAGATTTTACTAGTTTATTCCTATTAGACAAATAGATACGAGTATTAGTAATGCCGCTAAATTGAAGAAACAGAGTTTAGAAAACAGTTTATGTATTAAAAAGGTGATGTACAAAGTGGAATGTTTTAGAAAAGTCGATTAAAATGAAAAGACACATGATTTAGTACAAAAACCAGCAATTCGAATTCTAACCGGTCACTCAGGGAGCATAACTTTACCTATCACAATTACAAAATACAGGTTTTCAGGCTTTTGCCCTTCCATAGGATTGATAGTCGATTGTATATCTTGGAGATATAGAATAGATTATAGATTTAGACAGCGGGAATATTATTAAAACAAGGAGTTGCTTTGTAAAGCGTTGGATTAGGCAAATAAATTGATTTGCTAAGAAGTGACTAGAAAAATCATTTTGCGAAAAAATGAAGAATTTGTTTTTTGTTTGCTTGTGGAAGGCACATATTTTTCGTAATTTCACCACTATTTCTCAGAATGCAATTCAACATAAAACATGTGACTTTGAAATATTCATAAGTATCTTTTCTATTCATTAAATTAACCATATTTCGATATTTTCTATAGTTATGCCAAAATCGTGTAGCGAATCTTTGTTTCCGAGCCTTGGAATCAACTATCTACAAATTCATTTTAATTCAGGCAATATTCTATTATGTCATTGAAAAGGTATAAACTGGGTAAAAAGGAGTATAACTGTATTGTAATAAGTTATTTTTATTTGAAAGTTTTAGTTTAAAGAACCGATCTCAGAACCGATCCCTCTTTTGTGAATATTACGACTATAACCAGTAGTTTTACATTGATTTATTAAATTTTTACATAAAATTTGTATGATTTGTAAGATTTCCTATCATGATCGAGATCTTATCATGTAGTAAGAGAACTGAATTTAGTAGCTTTAAACACTTTCTGCCACCTCGAGAGAAATTGCTAGGTTGTGAGGCGCAATTTGAATTAACGTAAAACTTGCCCCCCCCCCAAGTTTTACGTTAATTAGAGGGGGGTTATGTACCCAAGAAATTAACACAATTGCGCATCGATGGTCCGAGTGCGAATCTGTCGATTAGTTTCAAGATTAAAATCGCGAAGAATTCAATTTCGATATATTTATTTCGCATCTCGGTTAAAACTAATTGT
The DNA here is from genome assembly GCA_947310385.1 of Nephrotoma appendiculata. Lineage (NCBI taxonomy): Eukaryota > Metazoa > Arthropoda > Insecta > Diptera > Tipulidae > Nephrotoma > Nephrotoma appendiculata. The sequence continues at coordinate 202,494,020 of OX371224.1, forward strand.
AATGTTTAAAAGTTAAGTGGACTTGAAGTTTTATTATCTTCGTTTAAGCAGAGAGTTGACATGATCATACTTACAGAAACCTTTTTGCTTGAGTCTGAAACCAAATATTTTAATTTAACTAACTATTTATCATATCATAATACTCGCGACTCTCGAACTGGTGGTGGCGTTGCCATGTGTATTCATCGAGACCTTGACTTTACCTTGGTTAAGACTCATTTCTTCTTAGAAAACCAATACGTTGTTACTTACTCTAAAATCCTAAATTTATTTATAACTGCGGCATCTATAAACCACCTCACACGTGTCATCAAACTTTTTTATCATTTTTGGACAATCTTATGTCCACCCACAAATCATTTTAGGTGGTCTTAATCATAATGTCTTAGCCAGTTCAAAGGGCACATATGTAATTATTTTTCCACTTTACTTTTAAATAATTGCTTCATCATCAATGCAATAGACGCATTATATGCTACGAGAATCCAAGCGTCCACAAGAACGATAATCGATCACATATTATCGACCATAAAGACGAATTCTTTATGTTCTATGGTGATACGAGCCTAAGCGACCATCGGTTTTTGTTTACCAAATTTGTGTTACCAAAAAAATCAATTTATTCAACTCAAATTAGGAATATCATTGACTACGATAAAGTACTGACTGAAATTACAGACAAATATTCACCATCATCTGCTTCTAATTTCGTTTCATTTGTTAATTATATCCTTGCTTCAATCAATCAAAATATGTACTACAAGTTCTACTACTAAAGTTAAAATATTTGCATATAAAAAGCCGTGCTTTAGTGCTAAGCTTTCCAACCAAGCGGTCCTTCGGGATAAATATTATAAATTACATAAGGATTATCCATTAAATACATATTTTGAAGAAAATTTTAAAAGATTAAATAAAGAATTCAAAAAATCAATCAAAAATGCCAAGAAATCATATTACACTACTAAGTTAAATGGTAACATTAATAATTCGAAGGGAATGTGGAATGTTATAAATGAAATTCTTACCAATAATGTAACTTCTCAGAGACGTAATAATAAACATATTCCTATAGAACTGAACATTAATGATACCATAGTAACTGATCATCTAATAATTGTAAATGAGCTTAATTAATTTTTTGCTACAATTGGAAAAAACATTTCTAGTTCATCATCATCTGACATTCATCTTCCTACACCAACACCACTTTCCTTTAAAAGACAGCTAACAGCCCTTGGATCATTAGCTGAAATTGATATTAATAACATAATAAATAACCTAAAATCTTCGTCTTCCCCTGGCTATGATTCACGTCACTGTGTATATGGTTAAAAAGCTTGTGCATATCATTTCTCCTTTATTAACCAAAGCGTTAAATGCATGGAACAATGAAGGTGTAATTCCATCATTTCTTAAAATTGCTCGCGTTACCCCTATTCTGAAATCTGGTGATCCATTGTCTCTTAACAATTACCGACCAATTTGTAATCTTTAAGTTTTTTCTAAAAATTTTGAACGAGTAATTCACACAGCTCTAGCAGATCATCTAGATTTTAATCAACTTATCAACATTAATCAGTATGGATTTAGGTCCCGTTGTAGCACTGCTTCTGTCGCACTAAATCCTGTAGAATTAGTTTATGCATCGCTCGAAAACAAATATGCAACGTCATGATTATTTCTTGATTTTAGGAAGGCGTTTGATTGTGTCAACCATGCCATATTAATTAAAAAACATATAAATTTTGGAATTTCTGATTGTGCCTTAATGTTATTACAAAGTTATCTTAGTGATAGAAAACAAACTGTTCGTATTGGCGATCTTGAATCTTCAACTATTGATATCTCGGTTGGATTTCCACAAGGGTCCATTTTGGGCCCAATTCTGTTTTTGATCTATGTAAACGACATTTACAATCTAAATGTGAAAGGAAAGATCTAACTGTTTGCTGATGATGCCGCACTTATCTATAGCTCTAAGACTTATGATCAGCTTCAACATGATATGGAAAGTGATTTGGCCATTATTAATGACTGGCTAAATGATAATAAATTAGTATTAAATGCTACTAAATCCAATTTCATTGTTTTTTACTTAAAACATAAACCATCACAAATTTTTAATGACATTAAATTTAAAAATGAGAAAATTAAACGTGTTGACTATGCTATGTATCTTGGATTGCAAATTAATTCGCAGTTCTCTTGGATTAATCACATCAATGGAATTAAACGGAAAATATCCCTATCATTGGTCTCTAGTGGCCCTATTCGGGCTTTCCCTGGGAATAGGGAATTGGGAAAAATATTTTCATAGCATTTTTGTCTTAATTGTATTTTTCTGGCCTACTGAGGGAATAAGTTTGGTGTAAATATTTTGGAAACAAAGATAAATGGGAAAATACTTTTCCCTATAAAAATTCTGTGGAGCAAAAGTTCCCCAATTAACCTTGTTTTAAAAATGTTTGCACTAAACTTATTCCTTCAGTAGGCCAGAAAAATTCAATTTAGATAAAAATGCTATGAACATATTTTTCCTAATTCCCTATTCCCAAGGAAAGCCCGAATAGGGCCACTGGTAGAATAGAATAATTTCCTGTAGTTACTAGAAAAACGCACGTATAAGTTTTAATAATTTATTTATTGAAGCAAACGTGTGTGCAACTTTTGTTCAGTTTGTTTATGTTTACATAATTCAGTTTGATTTTTCGCATTGGCGGTTAAATTTTTTGTTGCGTTTTAAATTTAATTTGAATAACACACTTTAATAATTAAACAAGTATATAAGTTATAAGAAAATTTTTTTAGACATGAAGTCGTATAAATGTATGTGTATTCTATAAACTAATATATTTTTAATTTAATCAACAAAATTAGTGTTGTCCGTTTCGAGTGACATTTTACGGGAAAGGATGTGAGCTAGATTAAACTCTTTCGATATACTGATAAAAAGTAAGATGATTTTAATTTTCATTTCAAAAAATTTGTCTGAATATTATTTACATTTATTATTAGTTTTGAAGAGATGTACCCATCCAATTAAATGAGACTGAAAATGTACATTATCATGAGCACACCATTTTCTAAGGTGATTTTGTTTCTCGAACAAATAAAATTAAATATAAAAAATTGTGTATTTTTAAATAAAGTTTATTTTACTTAACATATCGAGTTTTTATTTTTTTTTCAACCAAAAAATTTTGCAAAAGTTTTTTTATCTGTACCTCCATATGTACTGATAAAATTTTTGTCTAAATTTATTGAGTTTTTATGTTGGTTGCATGCACAAAATTTGTATAGCAGTGTGGCTGCAATCATTTATTTTTATTTAATCGAAAAAAAAATTATATCTAGTTTTTTTTCGCTAAAATCTGCGCATGGTTCCTATACTGTCTAGTTTTGTAAAACCACTCATTCAAAAATAGTAAATGGGCTATTTTGACATGACAATGTGGAAATTTATTTTTGTAAATATTTTAATGTAAAAATTTAAACATAGATTATGATATGGCGGTCTGATTATATTCAATTTTCACTCAAATGCGTTTCAATAGGATTGAAACTTAGATTTCGTAAGAAATTTACTTAAATTTCTAAATTTTATTTAATCTATACTTCATTTTAAGATTTTGATGTTTTTTCGTATTTATTCTAAAATTGTGTTTACGGTGCAAGTGAACATTAAATTTCTAAGGCTTGCTTATTCTATTTTAGGAACACGTTTAATTGAGTTAGACTTGCAATGCGCTGAAATATTTTTAAGGTCGCTTTCAACGCATTTTTCTACAAAAGTTTTTGTCAAAAACGTACGTTCATAGCATTCTCGAGTGTTAACTTATCGATTCTCCACTATGTTGATTAGAATGACGTTAAAAATTAGATTTATTTTTCCTTAGCTGCTATTCGTGTGCTATTAAATTACACCCTTTTTATGTTGTATGCAACTGAAAAAGTTACAGAGAACGAAATGCACAAGTTTTATACTAGTACGATCAATTTAATTACATATGTTGTTACACATGTTAAAATGTATGCAATAAAATAAAATCGATCGTATACGTTTTTATAAAAAGTTAAAAATATATTTAACTACTTTTATGCATTTTATTTTTATGTAATGAAAACGCGATTTCCATAAATACAGTGTAAAAAGGTCTCGGTCAAACCGAAACTCATAAAACACGGTTAAAAAAAGAAAACTGAACATGGAAAGAAAGGAAAACTTAATAAATTACGTAGGTATTTACATATAGGATATAATACTTTAAAACCGCAAACTCATAGCAAATAGGGCTGGTGTCTGATACAACCTATAAAAAGCGCTCATCCCCAAACTTTACGAACCAACACATACCACTTTGGTTGTTGGAAAAATATTAGCATAGGTAAGTTTTTTCTTTAATTCCTTTTAGTTGCCGGTACGAGTACGGATACACATTTTTATAGCGTGAAAATATATAATAGAAAATATTTTTGTTAACACTATTTGGTAAAAAACCGTTTCTATTTACATATCGATGTACTGTACACAAGTTTTGTATGCAAAGTACATATTCCTTTTCTCGTTTTATTTTTGCGAGTATTTGCTTTGTTGACATTTTTTGTTGTTGTTTTTGTTTAGAATGAATAATGAAAATCTATTTATAGGTTGTTTTATTATTAGATAGTTTTCCATTATGACGATATAATTTTTACAGAATTTTAATTGTACGAAAAGTAAAATAAATTTTAAAACGTTACGTTCGTATGTATTACGTATTAAGTAGAGGTACGGTTTGTTGTTATTTATATAATAGCGCGTCTGTGGTGTTTGCATATAAATTGTGAATTATAATGGCAATTATGAATAGAGATTAAACTAATCGGAGTGAATTTTATGCCAAAACAACAAAATATGCACGATGTGTCCCATAAGTATTTAGAATTGGAAAACGCTCAAACATTTTTTACTTCCATAATAATATTTGAAAATTTTTAATAAATACGAATGTTTCATCACTATTAAATACACAACAAATTATTTTGGGAATAGTTTTGAGTGAAAGTATAAAATGAAATTCTTTAAAACAAAATACTCTACGAGTCGCACAGAGGAGATCGAAGTGGTTCTGAATTGCTACTTGATAGCATAGAAATCTGATATTTTGTATTACATAAGTAAGACTGGCTTGCTATGTAAGTAAGACGCTTAAGAATTTTGTATTGCACTAAATGATATTCTGTCACGAATAACAAAAATTTCGGAGATATCCGACCATATGGATATGTATGATTAGTTTCTAACAACAAATACTACTTCAGACACACTTAGATTATCATTGTGCGATCTGCAGGGGCTGATTTTAATAATTTGAACTTATATAAATTGTCTCCCAAATAACAAAATCTCAGAAATTTCCGAGTATTTGGAAATTAGTTTCTTACATCAAATACTAATCTAGATCCGCATCAGTCACCTATGTGCGTTCCGTATGGGCCGATTCAAATAATTTCAAATGTTTGAGCATTTTTGTGATACACTCAATGATATACTTTCTCGACTAATAAAAGCCTCGGGGTTTTCCGACCATGTGGTTAAGTAAGTTTGGTTATTTTCGCCAAATACTAATTAGTCCCACTTTAATCACCTTTATGTGATCCGTAGGGACCGCTCAACCTAGTTAAATAATTTCAAATTATTAAGAATTTTTTTTATTACACTGAAGGATATTCTCTCCCGAATAATAAAAATCTCAGAGATTTCCGAGTATGTGGCTCAATAGAAAAGTCGATGAAGTTGGCTCGAAATATTATCCCGAAATTTTATGGAGGAAGTTTCTTCACTGAAGCGAACCCGAAAATGCTGTACATACTGAAAATGTATAGTCTCCTCCGAAAATAACTTATATTTAGTGTAGAATTACACTGAAATAAAATATCTTGTGTTGTTGTATTACTATAATATTTGTGTCATTATTATTAATTCTGAATCCCGGATCCGGATATGCTTTAACTAGACAAATGCATTACATTAATGTGATGCCAGAACCAAGGCTAAACAACATTGCCACAGTGGCAAATACGGTCCTGCTCATGTCAATAGATAGGTCCTGCTCATGTCAAAAATCTCAGAGAATATCATTTTCAAATCATGGGGATAAATAATGTAAATTTTGGTTTACATAGAGCAACATTTTTGTGAAATTCTTACATAAGCGCAAGCTTAATTTCTGTGGATCCAATCCAAATATAAATAAAAAATTTAACTATTTACTTCCATCACTGGGATTCTCAACGATTATTGAAATAACCAAGACCTAATTAGCCCTATTTGCCACTAGTGCCATTTATCTCTACGATTGGCTCCACCGAATTTAAGGTTGCGGTAAAAATGTCGTTCTATGTAAACGTGAATCAAAATTTGCATTATCTTTCCCCATGATTTAAAAATGATATTCTCAGAGATTATTGACAAGAGCAAGACCCAAGTATTTGTCACTAGTGCCAATTTTGTTTAGTGTTCGTTCTATTAAAGTTTCAACAAATAAATCTTTCTATGCTTTTCTACCAAATTCCATACTACAAAATAGTTCCAGTTCCAGCTCCAGTTCATATATAGCCAATTAGAGAGGTATCTCTATTTTATCATCAAGCTTTTTGAGTTGACAATATACATTTTTTTAACATACAGAATTGCATTTCACGGTCTTTTCCAAAGGTAGATGCACAACAACCAAACTTATTGAGTTTCAATGTGAAAGTTTTTGAGTCGCAGTGTCAACTTGATGTCGGCGTTGTTGACCTCACGAAAGCGTTTGACTCTGTTCAACACCAAATCATCTTACATAAATTCACGTTGTTTGAACTATCTGAAAAATTAGTTAATTGGGTGGGGTCATACCTATCTGATCGTCTTCAATATGTTAAATTAAATCGTGTCAAATCAGATAAAATAAATGTTCTTTCCGGTGTTCCACAGGGCTAACACCTTGGTCCTCTATTATTTACAATATTTGTAAATGACTTGATGGATGTATTGCGTTACCCTAAGGGACTTATGTATGTAGATTGTAGATGATCTCAAACTTCTCTGTCGCATTGTTGACCCCTCAGATGCCACTAAATTATATTTTGACCTGGATTCGGTATTCTTGTGGTGTAGCAGGAATCATTTAAATTTAAATACTAAGAAGTGTGCTGTTATGTCTTTTTGAAGGAAAAGAACTTTGATAAATGTTGATTATAATATTAACATGCTATAATCGTGTGGGTTCCTTATTATGAGTATTTTTTTATTCATTCCAAATATTCCGGACGTTCCGAACATGACATATTTTGTGTTTTTATTCATTCCATTCCTTCTATTCCTTTTTTTTTTGTTATTTTTTTATTTATTCTAGACGTTCGGAACGTATTCTTTTCGTACTGGATGAAAAGGTAGAACGAAAGGAATATTTTTAATCTTAGTCGCCATATTCTTTGTTTTGAAGGGTTGTTTGTTTTTTTTAATGTAGTACATACACAACACTGTAAATAATAGACAACTAAAAAATGACTGTCAAATATCTATTCCATTCCTTCCAAATCGTTTTTTTATTATATTCTGTTTGGAATATTTTAAGGTCACGTGATCAGTATTCTATTCTTTCTATTCCTTCTTTGGAATGAATAAAAAAAACACTCTATAATGCACATATTAAACGAATAGAAAAGATTCAAAGAAAATTTACTGGGCACATTTTTTTTTAAATTTAATCTGTTTAACATGGACAGACGATTGACTTATTTGGATAATTGACGATTTTATAATACCTAGATACAATACGAGATGTTTTGATTAAAATTTAGAGCCAGACAGACGTTGTTTTGTTGTGGCTTTATTATGTTTTGGAAGCAAGGATTGATTGTCGATTTATACTTTCGCGTTTGAATATTTATGCTCCCATAAGACAACTTAGAACAAGATCTTTATTGAAACTGGATTTTCATCGTTCCAATTACTCAGTATACACGATTCAATTAATTTTATGTTTGCGAAGTTAAACGATTTCTGTGAAATTTTTGATTTCGGAATGACTAAAGCTTGTTTCAAAAATAAACTGAAACATAACTTTAAAGTTCTATGTTTGAAGTGAAATCTTCGTTGTATTTTAATGAAATTTCCGTAATTTTATGTAATACAGATTAGAAATATAAATTTTGTGGTTTTTTGCAATCGACTTGTGATTAATTTATTTTTATTGTGTAATGTTAGGCTCTTGGAATTATATTGTAATTAATCATTAGTGTGTAGAGTTAAATCATATTCCGTTTTTTAATTAAGCCTTTGTTTTACATTTCATATTTTAAGAATTAATAATAATGACTGATATTATTGTAGTACAGCACCACATGATATTTTATTTAAGTGTAAATCTACACTAAATATATTATTTTTTCGGGATGAGGCTACAATTTTTCAATATGCACAGATGTTTCGGGCTCGCTACTACACTATAGCGAAGAAACTTTCCAAAAAAAATCGGATTGATAGTTCAGGCCAACTCCAGCGATTTAGGATTGGTTTCTTACATCAAATACTAATTGAGAACCACTTTGATCACCTTTGTACGATTCGTAGCATGTTTTGTTTTAAAAAATTTCAGTTTATAACTTTCACTCAACTATTTCCTAAATCAAATATTTTCTATTTAATAGCTTTGGCATATTTCTGGTATTTAAAATTTTCAAATATTATTATGAAAATTAAATTTTTGAGTGATTTTTCAATTCTAAATACTTATGTCAGTATTATGTTATTTTGGCATAAACTTCATTTAACTTCATTAAATGTAAATTAATTATTATACGTTTTGACCGAACTAACAAAAAAATGTAAGCGTCATATAACTTTTAAGTATTCTGGATCAAAATATGTAATTTCAACACAAATTTCATAATTACGTAGAGTTGGTAGTAATCAAACTTAACAAAATTTTCAAATTTTAACTAAAAAACAGAAGAGTTTAAGGAGATGTTTAGATTTTATAATGCATAAGTTTGAAGACGAGTTGAGGGCATTGGCAAAACAAATTTAGGGTTTCACGTAGAAATAATAATTTACATGATTCTATCAACCAAATCGGTTTTTGAATACGATTGGTTTGTACTGTATATGTAGGTCACGAAAATTATTTTTTTTCTTCAATCCACTATAAAAAGCTGTCTTATGATAGCTGTATGTATATGAACATGTAGCAAAAATATGGATTGAATTACAAAAGGTGACAGGTGATTATTATTCGTCACTTAAAAGAGTATGGCATTTTGTAAGGTGAAGACCATCACAATTATCACCGTTTGGCGATTCAATTTTGATCTTAACAATTTTGATACTTCAATATTTTTAAATGTTTAAAGACAAATATACTTAATTAATTGAAAATTGTATACTGCAAATAATTTAATTGCATTAGTTAATATAGAAATAATTAATTACGAAATACTGTAAAAAATCGTAAAACTTGGGTGCATGCAACCGATTTTGTTTGGCCGCCATTTTGTTTTGGATGACATTTGTCAGTTCGCATGTAACAGTCGTAGGGAGTGGCCAATAGTCCTGCTTCAATTTTGAGAAATTCTATAAAGAACCCCGCACAAATCTTATGGAAATTGGCTCCCGGTCAAATTGGATGAAATTTGGATATGTTGTTCGTTTCGGTATCCTGAGCAAAAGTCTCAATGAGTACACAGCTCAATTTTGCTTATTTTGGCCCCTACGGAGCTCCAAAGCTCCATAAATTGACCATTATTTACTACTTAAAAAGGCAATCTCCTCGAAAGTTTAGTATTTGCTGCGTTAAAAAAGAATGACCTCTTTTCGAGTCAAAAAAGAAGTCAATATTATTATATTGGCATTGGATTTGAATACAGCGACCCCGAAAACATAAAGAGGTACTTCTTTTTTAACGCAGCAAATACTAAACTTTCGACACAGAACCATCTATGGCGATAACGAACCAGTAGTGATGATGTGTAAAAGTTTCGATAAAATTAACTATTTGTTTGATTTTTGTTTAACGAAAGATTATTTTAAAAGTAGATTGAGGCAATTAATTTTTACCGCCCAGGGATTTTATTATTGTTACTACAAAGTAGATTTTTTTTTGTATTTTTACATTAATAATTTCTCAAGTTAAATTTGTAGGCTTATTTCAATATAAATTAATATCTTTTGGCGATCGGTCCAGTTTTATTTCAATTTGCCAGTTTGTATGGACTTTGTTGCCTTTTTCATTAAATAATTTTTATTTTTATTCAAATCTGTTCCTCTTCCCATATAAATTTTCATATACGTATTTCTCATATATTGGGGTAGATACTCGATCGGCTAGCAAGCTAGCAATTTGCTAGCCGAAATCCTGGCTACTCAATCTGATTTACCAAGGAATTTTGAATTTCAAATTAAATTTTTGTTAAAATTCTTGTTTATTTTTGCAATGATTATGTTAAAGACACTAACAAATTTAATCAAATTTATAATTAATACAACTTTTGTAGGCTTTTGTAGTATTCTGGTAATTCCCCGGCAACAGGGAACTAGGGGAAATAAGTAAAGCGTAACATAAGCGAAACAAAAAATGAGTTAACTTCATATATAAGACTTTGCAAACGTAACGTGTTGGCGTTAAGAAAGCGAACCGTTTTCATAAATTTTGAACTATGAATTTTAAAATAAAAATCGTAGCACTGATGTATCACGTTTTCGGTACGCCAAAGCGGCCTATTTGCGTACCGTAAAAACGAAATGATTTTATATCGAAAAAATGAAGGGTTTCTATAAACCAAGGCGATATGTTTGCGTTGTGCAAAAGAGGAATGTCTTTGTATCGCAAAACAGAACTTTTTCATAACGCCAAAACGTATTATTTTCGATTCCATTTGGGTAAATTTAGGGAAATATTCTTTGTTATAAAATAAAATTATTTTTATTATTATATTTAATATCATATTGGCAATTTATTATCACAATAATTTGCTATATGTATATCACAACCTCATTTAGGATTTAATACTACTTCAATACAATATAATATTAAAAATTATAGCAAAACAATTCATTTTTCATTTAGGGTACTTATTTGCTAAATTATGAAATAATAAAAAAATAAATATTTCAAAAACTAATTTATGTACTTATTTACTAATTAAAAAATTCAAAAATTCATTAATTTACTTATTTACTAAATTTATTACCCCAAATGGTTGAATGATACTCGTAATGATTGTGACGATAGAAAAGCAAAAATACTATTGAAAAGAATGACAAAAAGTATAATTACAAATGGCGGACTCTTTATAATCTTTAAAGGTTATATATGCATACGATGACGTTTTGCCATATTGTTAGTAAAAACCGCGTCACGTAAACGTTCAGTTTTCATGCCGTTTTAAGCGGCTCGCTTTTTTCTGTAGAGGGTTATATGTAATATATGTTCAAATATTTTTTTCCAGCCTACTGAGTAGAAAAATTTTGTGTAAATATTTATAAATTGGTGACTCACCAAATGTTATTCAACTCAATGAATCCTCTCTTACATTGCTCCAGAAAATAATGTAATAAATAGTAGGTAAGCACCAAAATCTATTAAATTTTATGTAATTTTTCAAAATTCTTTTACATAATATTTTTTTAGGAATACACCAAGTGTTTTTTAGGAATACGGCCATAAATGATCACGACAATTCTGATGAATCAGATCCCACAGTAGAAATGACAAAAAAAAACAGTACAGACTTACTGGGTTAAAAAAGATAAATGACATGGATTTTTGTACTGTTTGGTTTAAAATTTAAGTGAACAATAAAAGGCATCTAAGATGACATGAAACACAACACGTAGCAAATCTCATGCAACTAATCTGCAAATAAGAAAAGTTACAGCACCCCTTGAGCAAAGCTTTCAATCTGTTTTTAATTCAACCAATTACCGCAAAAAAGCAACTGAATTTGGATGTACTCTGTGCGGTACGATTTATCATTGTTACAAATGGACTCTTTACCGAAGATGCTTCAAACAACTTGCCACGATTCTCTATTCACTAAAGATTTAAAATGTGGATACGGCAAGTATACATTAATCATCGTATGATTTTCTAGACAATAAATTTGAAGAAAACTGCAAAACACAAAAATTTTCTCTAATGATCGATGAAACGACAAATCTGTCTACTACCAAATGTTTAGTGATGGTAGCACGATATTTTGATAAACATAAACATGATGTGGTTGACTGTGTTCCGGGGTTAATTGAACTGAGTACTTTTACCGCCCAACAAATATTTAATGAAATTGAATCTAATTATAAAGATAGCAAAACTCCAATGAAAAATGTTTTTAGCATAGCAGTCGGTTATGCCGCAGAAATGACTAGTCACTTAAATGGATTAGTTTCCAAATTTGTACATGCGATTCTTTAGATTTATGGGCTTCGGCCGTATGCAAAAATTTACCAAAAGCCATAGAAAAATACGTAAAAAATATTTTTAATCATTTTGTGCGTAGTCCAAAACGCATCGGATCATTTCGCGAATTTCAAAATATGATGTTAAAAATCATCAAGGTTAAGTATGACGAGATGGCTTTCATTTGAAAGTGTCGTCAATAGATTGATAAAGCAGTGGAACTTTTAAATAGTTTATATGATTCTCAGGAGCTTCTTAAGAATTTAGAACCTTAAAAATTTGATAAAGAGAGATCCTTAAAAATTTTATAAAACCAGAGTATTTAGAATTCGACACAAATATTAAAGATCCAGAATTTCATCATACTCCAGCTCAAAAATTTTCTAATTTCGGAAGAAGTAAAAATCAAAACACTTAAATTAAATTTCTTATCGTTTTATATTGAAATTGTGACCCAAATCAAGCAAAGATTTGATTATAATAAAGTTGGTAATGGTTTAGGGCTCGTTTTTTATTTTAAATAAAATAAAACAAATTTAAAGACTGAGCTTTCGATGTCTCATCGACATCATTTTCAAAGCTAATGAAAATTTTTATAGAAATTTCTTAAAAACAAATATAAAAAGCCTATACAGTAAATACAATTTTTTCAAATAGCAAATAAAGGGTTATCCAATTCAAGCTTGATAAAGTAAACTTAAAAAAAACACACAAAATATTCGGAATGTATTGTAATTTTTATTTCATTTTACAGATTGATCCTTGCCATTTTTAGTTAAACAAGATATCATTCAAATGTCCTCCACGGGACTTCTTACAGGCCTTGATTCTTTTGAGGTAATTTTCAATGACTTTTCGGCACATTTCGGGCGGTATCTCGGCCATTACCTTACGAATATTAGTTTTCAATTCGTCAAGAGTTTGAGGATTGTTTGCGTAAACACGATCTTTCGCGTAGCCCCACAAAAAGAAATCCAAAGGCGTTAAATCACAGGATCTTGGAGGCCAATTGACATCAGCCAATCGCGAAATCAAACGTCCAGGAAATTTCTCTTGCAAAAGATCTCGATTTGCTCGTGTTACGTGACTGGTTGCTCCATCCTGCTGGAACCACATATCGTCAAGATCATAATCTTCGATTTTCGTAAAAAAATAATCGGTTAACATGCGGCCATAGCGCTCAGAATTGACGGTAACGGTTCGTCCATGGTTGTTCTCAAAAAAATACGGCCCAATCACACCACCAGACCACAATGCGCACCAAACAGTGACTTTTCCCGGGTGTAATGGCTTCTCTACAATCAATTGTGGATTTTCTGAGCCCCAAATTCTACAGTTTTGCTTATTAACGTATCCACCAAGCGAAAAATGAGCTTCATCACTGAAGAAAATTTTGTTCAAAAATCAGCTTTAATCAGATTTAATAATTTTAACGCGTTGGTCGATTGTTAAATGCTCCATATTCTTAAATGGCAGAAAGTCAACTAAATAAATGACAGCGTACTTGACGTTTATCTTTGACAGATGTCGGTATACAGATTTCTACTTTATCAACCTCGAATTGGATAACCCTGTACAAAGTAAATTTTAAAGTAAATTTTACAAACAAGTATATAAAATATGAATATGATTTTAAAATTATTAAAAAAATATAAATGAAAATTGTATATATAAATTAAACAATGAAATAAATTTAGCAAAGAAATAAAGTAGACAAAAAACGAAATTAGACAAAATAATTATAGCAATTGCCAGTGTAGGCGCAATCATTATTTATATTTATAGAATTAATGCTAGATTTAATATATAGCATCTCTAAAATTGATCTTTTCCTAAAATTTCGTTCTTTTTCTAATATTTTAACATTATTTAGGCTAATTATGTGACCTGAATTCTTTAAATATGTAGAAAGTGCACTAGTACCTTGTTCTTCATCTTTATTTACACCATTTTTATGTTGATAAATCCTTTTTTCCAAAAATTGTTTTGTTTGACCCGTATAAACAACATTACAGTCACATTTAACTTCATAAATTAAATTTGACTGCTTATTGAGTGGTATAGGATCTTTAAGTTTAGAAAAAAGACAATCATTTAAACAAGATGAAGAATTACCGACAATTTTGAAATTATAATTTTTGAACAAGTGTTTTATTTTTTCAAATAAATGTTTAACATAAGGAATTGAAAAATAATTTTTATCATTGTTAATGGGCCGAATTTCAAAACTTGTAATACAATTTTTTTGTTTCCAAATACACTGATTTATTAATTTGGCGGGATAATGATTAGTTAACAATGTTTCTTTTAATATGTTAAAATTTTTATTGTGAAATTTGAGATCTGAAAGTTTTAAAATTTTTTGAGCCAAAATGTTTACTATATTAATTTTATAGGAAGTAGGAAGCCAACAATGAAAATTCTTGAAATAAATTTTAAATGAAAATTTAAACCATTTCCAACTTTATTATAGTTATTATTGGCTCAATAAATAATTTTTAATTACAAAGATTTGATTTTAATGACGAGAAATTAAAATATTTATATATCAACGAGATCGTAACAGGAAGCCTTCCGCCCATTCTGAGTTTAATCAAAAATTTTACATTTTACGACTGTGACGTAAAAACTTGAGTAATCAATTCCGTAATTTTGAGATTGCGGCAAGATTTTTGAGAGATGTTTCCAAATTCTGGATTGAATTGAAACTTTACATTTCTAATTACATGATAATACTAAGTTTTCTACCTGAAATTTCTCAAGAAAGAATTTAATTAAAACTAACTTAAGAACCAACCTAAATTCATTAACTGCCTCGAATATTATGTTTGGTAAAGAGCTTTTGAAACCAGATAAAACTTTTTGGAAACCAGGTGATCAGAACTGCCAAAAGTTTCAATATTCTCAAATTTTTTATCAAATCACATCACATATGTTCCTTTCGTGTTAACATTAAGAAAAGTTGCACTTTTTACATAAATAAAATAAAAAGGATTATTTATATTAAAATATATTATTTATTTAATTTATTATTTATTTACTAATTTATTATTTCTGAAGTAAGAGCATGTGTTTTAGGCACGCCAAAAAAGTTAATTTACTCCACTTTTAAGACACATTTACTCCATATTTTCTAAGTAAAAGTGGCAACCCTGATGTTGATTAATAATTTATTAATTGCAAAGGATATTAGTAGAGAAAACAATTTTAGGTTATATATTCCTGTTCCAAATATTTTTGATACGGAAATTGCAACAAACCAAGAGTTTAACCTTTATTGTTTCTAGAAAAATTATAATCTTTAGCAAAATGTAAGGAGCTAATATGCTTTATGGAATTCAAAATATAAAATAAAAATTTGCTTGGTCTTGGGACAACTTTGGTTTACATGAATTCGCTGGGTTCTTCACACAAGGTTAACGCTGGGGTAACAAACAACTAGGTTTTTCTAGATTAATTTTTTCTGAAACAAATAATTTTTTAACGATTTTTATCGTTTCGTAATTGATTTTGTGAATCCTAAAGATATTTCTGGGAATTGTTCAAGTGGAAGTGACAGTCAAGCTAGGAAGTTTTTGGATGTTTAAAGGAAGTATAATTATGTTTTCTCGTGTAGCTAACAAATTATTCTGTTAAACAAAGAGATACAATTTTATATGTAAACTTCCAAATTAGTATAGATATGCTGGAAATTTACCAATTCTGCGGTTCGATTCTCGCTTTCCTATATGAAAAATATTAACATAGCATTTTTGTTAAAAATCCCATGTCCGGACCGGACTGAGAAATCATGTTTGGTCTAAATTTTTATAATTTAGGACATATTTTTCCGTATCGAAATTGGATAGGAAAAATATTCCCAATTTAATTTTCTTTTCGAAAAATTTACTCCAACTGTTTACCATAGTATGCCAGAAAAATAATTTTTGCGACAAAAATACTAAGAAAATATATTTCTTAATTTATTTTTTCTAAAGGAAAGCCGGAATCGACCTGCTGCTGGTGGTTTTGTTAGTAAAAGTACATGGTAATTACTTTGTTTCGATTGAGAAAGGAGGCCGTGTTACGGGTTTTATATTTTTTTTTTTTTATTAGGTATTTTGTTCCTTGCTATTGCTTAGGTTTGAATTCATTACTCATTCTGCATCACTTCTTTTACATGGTAGAAAGAGAATTTATAGAGCACCTACATACTTTGTACTACGAAAATAAAGAAATTTCATTAGAATTTCTTATATAAATTTCGCCGAAAAGTAAACACTACAAGGCAATACATGTTGCAAAGAATGTAGTAATACTTGTAGTTCAAAAATTCAATAACATGAAAAGGAGACCGCAGCCGTTTGAATTAAAGAGTAGAGTGAGGCAAACGCAATATGTTCAGCTTATATGAGAATATCGTTTTGTCCTCTCGCATATTTCAGGTTCGTTAACAATTTTCTTTGGAGTTTATTATACTCTTTGTGTGGGTATTCTTTTTCAAATTGAAACTTTACAAAGTAACCCATATTTAAAAATTTTATTAAACATTTTGCAAATAAACAGCAAAATAAAACTTAAGCTTTTCTAGAGTATTGTATGTTTTGTACGTATAAAAGAAACCACATCAATACATCCACGATATGTCTGATAATATTTGCGTAAAAAGCCTAAAGAAGTTTTTTTTATTAATGAATGAATTTTAATTTACAATCTAATGTTTATTGAAAAATAATTCCTCATAAAATCCCACACGCAAATTTTGTACACGAGAAAGAAATGATCGATTTTGTTTTTCGTTTAGAAAGAGATGTACTCTAATTGTATAGTAAAGTGTTTTTTTGTTGCTAATTTTTGTAAACCAATCTATTACGCCTACTCTTAAGTGGCATATAGGGTTTTGTACCCGTTATATTTAGGGTAGCAAATTGTAGCAACAGAAGTACGTTAAAAATATTTCTGAGAATAATCGAACATAATAGTCCACGTGCCTAATTTCTACAGGAGAATAACATACATACATATATTAATTCATAGCTGCTTCACCAAATTCCTAATGTAAGAAACATTCCATATTCGTTTATTGAATTAGCAGCCTAAGATGTCTAAGATGCTACAATGCAAAAATACTATATATGATTTATCCAATTTTTTATGCAAAAGGAGTAATAGTTTATGTATACAAAATTGAATGTTCACAGTGCACACACGCAAGCAATCATTTCATATTATCCTTCTTTAATTTTTACCTTGACAGTCAACATAAAAATTTCATGAATTTCAAATGAAATACATACAATTTCATTCACAAAAATGTTCAACCTACTACAGATACAATTTTTCCCTATATTTTTTATGTTGTCATGTCGAACACGATATTGAAATACAGCATAGAAAAATCAAGGTTACTTTTCGTTATGACGTTGTAAAATCAATACCCCAGTATCGCGCAGCACACGTTTTCACATTCACAACTGTAAAATAATTTTTTCTGGTTTGCAGTAAAAATCTGTTCAATTCTCCTTAGAGCAAGGAGAAAGAATGAATGAATTTCTCCGCGTGATGCAATTACATTTAGTGATGTCACATAGATTTTTGAGGAGAGATGAATACACTTGTTGATGAGTAGGTTTGTTATATCGAAATGTTTTCTCTGATAATTGGAGAAATGAACTTATTTTTTATAGGGTAGACAACTCTCGTGTATAACATCTCTCTATAATTGTACCATTATACATACATGACGTCATTAAATTATTGAATAATCCCACATTAACTTAAAAATGTTTAGAGTGGTGTTTGTTCAAATGACGTCATATGATTGTAAACGCCAACGTCATTAAAAGTTTATACATACATTTTGTACCGGCAAAGCCACAACAACACAAACAAAATTATTTCATTGTAGTGGAATGAAAAATTTGTATAATGTACATATATAGAAGTTACTCACGCAATATTACATTTTTAATGTAAATTTTATTAAGGTTATGCACTGGTACTTGTACAGATGTTTGAGGGATATTAAAGTTGAGATTAAAGAGGCCCCGAAATTATTTACTAATAATTTGAAAATTCAGCAAGAAATTAACAACACGAGAAAAATTTGCGAGGGCGTGTTGGTGTATAGTATTTCATTTTCATTCACATGTCAAGTCATGGTCTGTATCGTGTTATGGTGTGCTGGAAATTTATATTCCCATAGCGGCTAGGTTTAAAGTTATAGATTGTAATATAGGTTTTCATTTTCTTTTTTAGTTTTTCTATTCTGTTTTCTTTTATAGTGTTTGTAAAACCGCCCTCACTACTAAAAGAGAAAATCGTTCAAAATAAGAAGGAATCTAGAAAAGTTGGAAATGTGAAAAGTGAACTTGTTAAATACAAACGAAATCATAAAAATTGTGTATTAACAATTGTATGCTCGCTTCGAAAAATTATCGATTTTTTTTTTCCTTTCCACTGATTATAATATTATAATATGGACTGGTATATAGAGGAGGAAATTTAGAAAATATAGTTGTATTTGTATAGCTATACAAACATATATGTACTTATTTGACTTTTATGTAACTTAGATTGGAAATTTAAAAGATTAAATAAGGATTTTTATAACGCTTAGCGATTTAAATGATTTTTCTTCACTATCCTTACTTTTTGGTATTACTTGTAAATGGGTTGGTTTCCCCCACTAAAACAGTTAAGACACTAAAGTGTGTTACGTGTTTTAATTTTTGAAAATAATACTTTTGTGAGACAACGTATACAAAGCTGTAATGTACAATGGATTTATATTATTTATGTGAAGTACCTGTAAATGAATAAATTTGATTGCTAGCATAATGGTATGATGATAATAATATTATCGCCTAATGTTACTGTTTTGTATACATAATAGGTGTTTATTTCAGCTTTTGGGTGCAAAGATTTCAGCTTTTGGATGTTTACGACCTAATTAACATTGAGATGATTTTGAATTGATGTTGGTGTTTAAAATATTTCAAGCTAACGTCGAATCTAAAGTCAAGCTATAAAGGTAAAAGTCGTTAAAATTTTCTGTAGATTTATATATATTTTTTTCTAATTTTCATTACAATTTAACTGCATGCAATGTGCAAACTACAGAAGGAAGGAAAATGGGTTCCTCATAAACTGACAGAAGAAAACAAAAACCGAAGAGTTGACATTTGCATGAATTTGATTTATTGGTACAAAACAAGAACTTTTTGTGAAAATTAGATTTCGTACGATAATCCTAAACGCAGAAGACCATGGGTTATTTCGGGCCAGCCATCAACATCAGTTGCAAAATGAATATTTATGCCAAGAAAGTGTTACTGTATCTGGTGGGATTGAAAATTAGTTATATGCTACGAGTTTCTGGGGCCGTAAAAAACAATTTACGCTCCAAGGAAGGCTGACACTTATATTGCTGTATGACAATGCTCGTCCACATACACCAAAATCAACCCAGCAAGTCATCTTTCCCTTAGGCTGGGAAGTTTTATAGCATGCGGCCTAATTTTAAAATGTGTGAAAATGGCCAGATGATTATTTTGCTTCGAAACCACCAAGTTTCTATCGCGAAGATTCATCATCTACCTGATAAATGGCAAAAGACCATAGATAATAATGGAAAATATTTCGATAATTATTCTTTGTAATAATTATATTTTCAATAAAGTTGAATTTGACCAAAAAAAGCAGAACTTCTACTTGCACACAAATGTTCCATCAAGATCTGGTAAACAAATTTCATTTTATTGTTACATGTCAATAAATCAACGCCAGAATTTGATTAAATACGCCAAATATTTTTAGGAAACAATCTTTTTTTTTAACTTTTCAGTTTATTTATTTATAAGAATTCATTTTTTTATTTATTTTAAGTGCTGCCTCCATTTTTAGAAATCTGCTCAAAAATTCTATTTTGTATTTAATCATATAGCGACTTCAAATAATTCAAGGAAATAATCAGCTTTGATGCTTCAATAAGAGACTCCTTATCATTATACTGCTTAACTGCTTTATAAATCTTGTGAGGAAGCCATCTCCAAACGTTTTCTATAATATTTAAATCAGGAGAACGGGACCATTTAAATAAATCAACGTTCTTCTTGAAAATCCAGACTTTTACAATCCTTGTCATATGGATAGGGGCGTTATATTACTGAAAGTCTATTTAAGTGGTCCGAACAAATGTTGGAATTTTGAAAATGCTGAACCTTAAATAGGAAAATATAAAACCTCATAACCCCTCTTTCCCTGTTGTGATATCGATTGAGAACTAGCTCTTCTTTGCGTAGGAAATAATAGTTTAAAACCACAGGACCCGTCCAAATGGATTTTTTTGATCCGAAAACACGACTTCCTCAAATTGAAGCCGATTGTTTTTTCGAGCTTGGTTTAATGGTGAGTTTTTCTTAAATTCACTCATTTTAGATGTTTAGCTTTCTGTGTGGTGTGATGAATGGTTTATACAGAGATATTAACACCGGCTTGTTCCTGGATTCTGCGAGCAGATAGAGCAGAATTGGAGGCAATACGAATTATTTTACGTTTATGTACCGTTTTTAATTTCGAACCAGAACAGCCTTTCATATTTTCTCCATAGTTTTCGGGATTTCTTAAATAATTTAGCACAACAGTGTGACTTCTGCGTAGTTTTTCGGCTATGAACCGGCTAGAATGTCTTTGATCGTGATAAGCATCCGTTTTTTCCTTTTCAAGATCATTTAAGCTTTTATTTTTTCCCATTTAAATAAAAAACAATTGACCACACTACATTATTATTGGCAACACAATTTAATTTATAATTTAATATTTTTCATTTTAATAAAACTAAACAAAAGAAAGGAAAATGAAGTGGATTTATTCACGTGTAACAATAAAAATGATTTGGTTTACTATATATTAATGAAAAATAATAAAAGCAACATTTCCAAAGCCAACTAGAATTTTTTTTTAAATTATTTGATTAATGATGAAATTATCTACCTTTCAGAATAAAAAAAATGGCGATATATCAAAAGAGATGAATATCGGAATTTCCTAATTTTTTATATGTGTACCCAATTCTTTCGTTAAACGCCTTTTTTACACTAGAACTGTTTTACACTATATAAGAACTATTAAAGAAATGAGGATTCATTGAAAATGGAAAAGCTTTCAGTGGTTTGGATGGAAGATTTATTGCAGAAAAAAATTCCTATAGATAGAAAAATAATAAAAGAGAAGGCTGGTAGGATATACGAACGACTGCAGGAATTGGAGCCATCAAAGAGTTTTCAGAATGCTAAAAAACTAATATTGATTGCAAGTGGGGGATGGCTGACATATCCTGCAGGATTAATAATAAGGCACGCATTTCATAATGACTAAATAAAGCGAGAAGTAGCGTCAGCAGACGAAAATGCTGCAAAGAGCTATCCAGAAAAATTACTTAAAACAATTGAAGACCAATGGTCATACTCCAGACCAAATGTTTAATGCCGACGATACAGAATTATTCTGGAAGAAAATGCCAACGAGAACCTACATAACAAAATCAGAAAAATCTTCTGGTGGCTTCAAAGCGGTTAACGTTTTTATTTTGTAGTAACGCATTTGGGGATAGGATTTTGAAGCATTTCTTAATCAACCGTTCATTAAAGTCACGAGCTTTGAAGGGCAAGGTCTTAAAAGAGCTTCCCGTTCATTGGATGGCCAATAAAAAGGCATGGATGACGGCTGATTTATTTAAAAAATGATTCCACGTTCCTGAAGTCAAAAAATATTATGGACTTGAATTCAAAGTTACGCCGAGCCACCCTGTATACGTCCTTTATACGTCCATACTAGATCATTGAAATATCCAATTGCTGTTTTTGCCACCTAACACCACTTCTTTATTCAGCCACTAGATTATAGCAACCTTTAAAATGTATTATATAAAGCAAGCGTTTAAATCTATATTTGATTCAATCGAGCAAAGAAACTTGACGGCCATAGATGCATGGAAAAATTACACTTTTATGCATTGTATTACTCATGCTTCTTATGCCGTAAAACAACTTCGGACATCTACCCTAAATGCGTGCTGGAGAAAGATTTGGCCAGAATGCATCGAAAGTGGAAATTCTGTAACAGACACATCAATTGTGTGTTCAGAAATAAGAACTTTATCACACGCCTTTGGTGGTGAAGGGTTTAACAATATGAATACTGCAGACATTGATGAACTAATGATTGAGGAATCTTTAGATGAGGAGGATCTGCTTGAAGTTGTAACAGTTGATATTAGTAATGAGAACGATGATGATGATGAAGGTGAAATTCATCAACTAACGGCTAGTTTAATTCGCGAAGGTTTAAAATTTTCTGCAATTCTGGCACATAATTTTCTCACTCATGGTCCCGACGTGAAACGTGCGTTAAAGTTTCAGCGTAACCTGCAGCTTTGTACGGCTGGGTACAAGCAACTTGAGAAACCAAAAATCCAGCCTCTTATAACGGATTTCCTAATGAAAAGAAAGCCAACATCAGAGGACGTTATTAACGAACGAGTGCCTTCAATGGATTCAAGTTCGTTAGATGTGTTAGACTTTAGCGATGAAAACAATATTGCACCTTTTGGTAATAAACGTGCCCGGTTAAAATCAAGTAGTGATGATAGCACTAAATAAGCTTTTGATTTGTAATTCAAAATTTTATAAGTACTTATGGACTAAAATTTATTTGTTATCTTTTTTAATAAAAATGAAAAATATACGAATATGTTGTACAAAAAGTATTCTTTTTTCATCTTACACGGTTTTTTAAAACTGTGGAACACATCCTCAATTTTACTATGTCCTCATGACTTTTTTTACACGATTTTATTTTACACGGATTTCTTTGGAACGTATCTACCGTGTAAAAAAAGAGTTGGGTATGTTTTGTCAGCTCCCGTGCCGAAGGTTTATATTCTTGTTTAATTTGTTGTAAATTTAATAGGAATCTTTTGTTGAGTATTTAATATTTGATAGTTGTCTATGGTGTTTTAATAAATTCAGGTTTTAATGATTGATAATTATTTGGATAATTATTGTTCGTGTTTGTTTTGTGGTTTCCATTGATTTGGTTTCTACGAAGTGAATTGTTGATTCTTTAGTAATGTTATAATATGTGTAATTATATTATACAAGAT
The DNA here is from genome assembly GCA_947310385.1 of Nephrotoma appendiculata. NCBI lineage: Eukaryota > Metazoa > Arthropoda > Insecta > Diptera > Tipulidae > Nephrotoma > Nephrotoma appendiculata. The sequence continues at coordinate 202,517,588 of OX371224.1, forward strand.
TATTAAACTATATAGTTCAAACTGGAGTTTTATATCGTTGCGTTTATCGTAGTATTTGCTAATTAAATGGTTTCTTATATCCATCCAGGAATTATTTTTAATATTGTGTAAAGTTAAATTTTAACTAGCAATACCTATTATTTTTGACATGATATTTTCAATAACTATAGTGTAGCTTTGTTTGAACCTTTATACTTCCGATTTATTTGTATCGAATGCAGTTATATTATTTGTTATTTTGTCTACCTCGAATAATGCGATAACTTTTTTAACTGATTGTTCCATTTTATATTTTTCTGCAATTAAATTAATTACCCAAATTAAACTGGTGATACAGTTTTATTTAAGTTTGTCGATTAGTGAATTCTTATGTTTTGGTTTGTTTGGTTTCGAAACTAAACTTACAAACTTCTTCAAAATTTGATATATAAATCACATGTATGGTATGCCACAAATACCATAAAATTCGAGGTTACTAAGGGATAAGCACTTGCATAGCCAAACATAATAATTCGCTAAGGCACTGTGATTATACTTTGTACGTAGGTTCAAAGTATTTTCAATGTTTTTGTAGTTTGGTCATTGTATTCTGATGAGACGACCGTATTTTTTAATTTAAAGAATTCAAACATCATTAGTGCGAAACCAAACTTCCATCGCCTTGTCTTGGTAACCTCACCTCAATGTAAAATTAATATCTTGCTATCACCAAGAAAGAATAATCCAAAATTTTAGATGTTATATTCCATCAGAGCCATCTATGATTTTGAAGAGCCGTAATATTAAAAAGAGAGCTTTCAGTAGAGGGGAAGCTTTTATTGAATTACTATAAGAAACCGTGGTAATTGGAAAATTTTTGAACATGAATTTATGAATAAAAAATTAAACAAATCATCTAAATTTTAATTTTATATTTTTAATAAACTATTCAAAGAACACATATTTAAAAATCAGCTCTCATAATGTAGTATTTATTTGGTAAATTTAAACTAAAGCGGAGCATAAATTTATTAATTTGCTATAAAAATGAGCTTTCCGTTTAGTTGTGTAGGTTTATAAAGTAAATAAAAAGGGTGCTGCCGCGGATTCCTCTTACATCCAATTTAAAATTTAGTTTTATAAAAATTTAACTTATTTGGTAAATTCTGATCACATGCACATCAGAATTTTTGAAATGAACGATGCACTTAATAGCAATCTAAACATTCCCCATTTAATTTTGTTATAATTAAAGAGAAAACGTGAGCTGAAACGAAATTTTATGAATCACCATGTAAAAACAATAATATTATTCATATAATAAAATTTTTACATCAAAATCTATTTACGAAAATTATTTTTGTATACAAAAAATCAACGATGTCCTGATTTTCTTAATTAAATATTATTACAAAACAGAACAAAACGTAAAGAACTTCAATTTATCCGATTGCAAAACCGAGCTTTCTGTAATTTGAAAATCCGTTTACAGATGTCACTGTAATAAATTTACTTGAAATTACAGAAAAGCGTAAAATAATTAAATAACTATTTACGAAAATAAACCATTATTATTGTAAGTTAAGCGCGAAATCTTTAATATAATAATTTAACATAATTAATAAAACTCAAAACAATTATAATTTTTATTTATAATACGGTTGGCATAAATAAAGCTTTTCATTGCAAAATATTTACCATCGTAGTTGCTCAAAACAATTATAATTTTTATTTATAATACGGTTGGCATAAATAAAGCTTTTCATTGCAAAATATTTACCATCGTAGTTGCTGCGCGCTGAAAAACAATAATAGAAAAATGTCACATTTTTCCAAATTTTTTCTTTTCTTATTTCTAATTTCTCTCATATTCGGTTATTTTCAGTTCCAGGAGATCTCAATAATCTATTGAACCAGGCAGTATACATAATAAATTGTTAAATTTTAGTTAACAAACATTTAGGTTTTAATATTTAGCATTAATTTATACTTAGCGACATCTTTTGATTGGTTTATTAATTGCGAAAAGCTCTATAATATAATGTTTTTATTTTATGAAGCTCCGCTTTGTTTATACTACAGGATGAAACAGTATTGCCTGCGAATTTGTTGCGATGAAATTTTTAACAAATAACGAAAAAACAATTTTCGACGTTTGTTCATCAACAATGTTGTAATAGAATCCAGAACAGAATAACCCCCATATTACATAGCTACTCAAAAAGCATTTTTTAACGAACGTTTGTTTTGGGAAAGAAATGCTGAAATTTTTGATGGAACACTCTATACTAATTTCTTACATACACATATAAACAAATTCTTATTTCTACAATAAAAAATAAAAAAAATTGTGGTAGACTAATTTAAATATTTTTGCGTTAATTCGACATAATATGACTCAATTTTAAAATATGCTTTTCCTGAATATTGAACTAACCATTCAAATTAAAAATTGAAACGAAGCATTAATGTTTTTAAATACAAAAAAGCTTCTAAAAAATATTAAAATACACTGATTAGTATGAAAAAGAACAAAAAGCTTCCCCCATGGAAAGCTCATGGAAAAACATGGCGGAATCTTACGGCTCTTATATTTAGGAGGCTCTTATTCCATCCGTACATAAGTCGCATTGAACCAAATTTCATTTTTCAATAAATAAAATTGAATTTCCAAAATACATTATGTGTTTTTTTTAATATACAATAAAAAAAATTAACAAATGTTTTAGTACGTTTTGAGACTGTAAGAAAAATTAAGCTTTAGTACTACATTAATAATTACATGGTGCCGTTTAATGCTACGAAATCTATGATTACTACACAGAATCGCAAATTACGATACGCTTGGCCTCACTTTATTATATTCCTTAAAAATCGCTTCTACCGTTAGTTATTACTTTTTCAATAGAGAAAATGTTGCCAAATAAAGTTTGGTCAATAAAAACTAATATTGGTGTACAAAAACAAAATTTTTAAGTTTTCAATGACAGAATACAGTAAGTCCTTGACTTAAGTGATTAATTCGTTCTGTAGGTTTTCGCGTAAGTCGAAAAATCGCGTAAGTCGAACAAACTTTAAATTCGAGATTTTGTTGTTAATTTAACCCTTTGCCAAGTCTCATGCATACATAGGCGGTTAACCGAGACGCTTCTGTATCATATTCGATACATATTGTAAATTAGATTGTGTATCAAATATGATACAGGAGCCTTTCGGTTAGCCGTCTATGTATAATATGTGATGCATGAGACTGGCAACGCGTTAAAGGATAAGTAGAAATAGATTAGACCTACATATACAAATATTTGATAAAACTTTATTATTTATAGAAATTATTGTTAATTCAAATATGTACATAATCATTTCAGAGTACATAGATACATTAAAGTACATACATAGAACATTCTTATTAAAGAACTCGTCCAATGTTGTTTGCCTTATAACACGTTTCTTTTCTTCGTAAGTATAACATACAATGCAATAGCATCATTCACTTTTTTGAAACTTTGCAAATCATTCTGGATCTTGAGCCTCGAAGCCAGCTAAACCATTCTCTCTATCTCTCACTCTCACTATCGCATGAACATAATAGTGTGTGTAAACAAACGATACGTAGAAATAAAGCACAGCAAACAAAAAATGTAAAAAAACCTACTCATTTCATCAAAAAAAGTCAAAAACTAATTTTTTTTAAAAATCACGTAAGTACGATTTCACGTAAGTCGAGGACTTACTGTACTCGTAATGCATGTAATGGTATAGTTATTTAAAAACAAACTGTTCTAATGCCAATATTTTCGATGTAACAGTCTAGAATTTCTTAGCGAGTTGTGCACAATTCTAGCAGTGTGATATTAAGGATGTGTGCCAAACTTATGGTAGAAGTCAATTTTTAGTAAATTTTTCGGTAAATTCAATTATTTTTCCGAAACTCTGCAAACTGATCGAACATCTGTCATAAAACCGGTTTTTACCGTAGTAATCGATTTACCTTAAGTTTGGCACACAGTCTAAGAATTCATTGAAAAGAAACCTTGAAAAGTATTCATCTTTACTTTTAGCATAGTAGATATTAACTAGGAGCTGTAGATAGATAATATTGTATGGTGATTTTGATTAACTATTTTATACATAAAACTCTTTGTTATTAGTTTTTTATTAATAGTTTTAACATCTTCTTAGAATATTAAAAGATTTGGGACTTTGTAATAGTTTGCAAAGATTTTTTGAACATTTTTTGATTAATGTTTTAATTGAGTGTAATGATTAGTGGTTATAATTAATTTCATTGAAAATTAATTTTGTTTGATTAACATTCGTTTTCATTCGACCAGAATATTTCTATGTCAGGTTATCAACAGAAATTCTTAGTTTGTTTTCATAATAAATTAGGCATCAGAGAGATTAGCAAGAATGATAGATGTGCCCTGCTATTTTTGAACGACAGTGAAATTATTTATAATTATAATTTGTTCTATTTTATATTGTTAAAATACTTGGTTTTAATCTGTAACAGCGGTAATTTAACTCTAATTATAACTCTAACTCTACAAAATGTTCAGTGATTTAAATTTTTTGCAAGCATAACCTGCCAACTTTGGTATTTTTAAGCCTCTATCTAAAACGGTTCCAAGGGGTTACATTAAACCGAAAATCAGGCCCTAGATTCTGATCAAGTGACAAATGACATTTTTTTGGGACATTGTGCTACAATTTTGTGGCAAATACTTGTGAGTACTAAATCGCGATTAGCATGCCGTGACTTTCCCGAAATGTCCCAAAAATAAGCTGATAATTTTAATAATATTTTCATTGTTTTCATCCAAAATATATGTGAGTATTTATAATTTTAAAAACCTCATAATATATTTAATATAACTTAAAATGCAGCTGCTGTAAATTGTACCCTGACAATATTTAAATGAATTATTGAAATTTATTCAATGCAATGTATACAGCAACAATTTAATATACATCGAAAGCGAAAACTGCCGAATGCAAATTTTAACCTATTCTGACATTGAAGCAACAGTATTGTCAAAATTCCATGAGGTGAGCTATCATGTCATCCGACAACGACTCCGATGATACGATTTTATTAACGTGGTGGCATTTAAGAAAAAAAAGCCAAAGAAATGGAAATATTGGGTGCATCCTGCATTTACTAACTTAATAAATCATGGTGGAAATATGTCAGCTAGAGAGCTCAAAGCACACCCTAACAAATTTCAAAACTGTTATCGAAAGAGCTCTGAAAATTTTGAAATTCTTTTAAATCTAGTTCAGCCATTGATCATGAAACAAGACACTAATTGCAGAGAGTGTATCAGTCCTACAGAAAGATTATTGATAACACTAAGGTAAGTAATTAATGTTTAGTACAAAATAATATGTATTAATATATTTCAAGTTAAAAAGAATTATAATATGTAAATCACTTATTACATGACACATTATTTAAAAGTATAACATTCTTAAGTATGCATATTATCAGGAAGTTGAGCTGTAAAAGTCAGCAGATAGTTTTTTAAAGGTCTTCCATTTATTTCCATTTTAAAGGTCTTCCTTTTTATTTGGTGTTTCGGTAGTTTTCTTAGTTTCTAAAGCAGGGAGACCTATTTTTTGGACATTTTTAAATTTGTCTTCAGATGGTGGATCAGTTGATTGAGATGTCGAAGCTGCATTAGAAAAATCTTCGGAACGATCTTAATGCACTGGTGATTCTGAAGTCTCATTACTACTGTCAGTTAGGAGCTCTGTCTCTGTCATTTCCTATGCGTACGGTAAATTACCACTTTGAGGTTTTCCCTTCATGAAGGGCAAAACGAATTGCATAACACCTTGCAAATAGTATTTTTTTTCATTGCCCCACTTCTAGAACGTGGTGTTTTCATGCTACGAGAAAAATCTGTGTGCAAATTTTTCCACTTCTCCTTACACTGAACAGCTGAAACAAAAAATAAAAGTGCCCCTCAGCCTAGGGTATTCAGAGGGCTTCGGCTGTCTCTGTGTACACCTAGGTAACACCGAGGTAGCCACGTCCTCGTCGCGGGGGGCGGGTACTGCTTCGGCAGTAGCAAAGTGTTACCGGGGACCAAATGCCAGTGGTATAAATTGGCTAAAACAAACAATGAGTACAACAAATACGGGAAGTAATACCCCAGGTGGTACAGCAGCAGATATGCTGACAAATCCACGCTCTTCGGAGGCAGGCCCTCTGGGGTGGGCCAATCATTGTTTAACCCATTTGGACGAAGTACCAATTTACCAAGATCTTCAACTGAAAATATATTTCAGTACGAGAAGGAAAATGCCAAACTCCGTGGACAATTAAGAGAAATAAAGGAATTTACAACTAAATTGAAAGAAGAATTCACAATTTTAAGGAAAGAGAATGAAGAACTCAAAAAAGCAGTTGAAACACGTGCAGAACTTGGGAAGACACCCAGCCCTACAATCGAAGATGCCATTAATCCATTCCATACGGATGAAGAAGAATTAGAAAGAGAAAAAATTGGATGTTGAAACGGAGTAAAAGACCAAGTAAGAAAAGGAAGGCTCAACACTCACCAGAAATGGCAGAAACTTTACCATCAACTTCAAAAGAGGTTTCTAGAAAACAATTAATCATCAATAAACAACAAGCTCTAGAACAACAACAAGCAGCTAAACCAAAAGAAAAACCACCTCCACCAATAAATGACGCTGACTCCACATCAGAAGTAGAAAAATCACTCAAACTGCAACCAGCTCAACAAAATGAAGCACAGCCAAAGGTAAAAGCCCCACCACCGATTTTTATAGTAGGAGTAACCAACTACTCAGAAATCCAAAGTGTAATGAGTAATGTTACGGAACAAGAGTATAAAATTACTGCTCTGAACAATAATGTATGGAAGATTAACACTTCAAATCCAAACGCATACAGAAACTTGACAATGAAGCTGAATATGGAAAAATATCAGTGGTACACGTACGAAAATAAAAACGATCGTCCCATCAAGGTCATGGCAAGAGGACTACATTCAACCTGTGAAATTAATTCAATAATGGAGGACCTAGAAAATAAAGAATTTAAAATCCTTGATGCCGTGAACATTATTAAAAAAGAAAGACGTAGCGGGGAGAACCGACTAGAACCCGTTTCAAAAAGAGGGCTTCCCCTGTTCATGCTAACCTTTGATAAATCCGAGCAAATAGAAAAAATTTACAATATAACTGGCATACTCAACATGCGAGTAAAGATCGAAGCTGTTAAAAGTGGCAGTACAAGAATAGTACAATGTAAAAAATGCCAAGGCTATAACTATACGCAACGATATTGCGCGCGCGATCCAAGATGTGTGAAATGTGCTGAAAAGCACCCAACACAAACTTGCAAACTATCTAAAGAAGAACCAGCAAAATGTATAAATTGTTATGGGCAACATCCAGCAAGCTACCGAGGATGTGAGGTTGCCAAGCAGCTACAGAAAATGAGGGATCAGGCACGCAAACCCCCTCTAAGTCATCCAAACAAGGATCGAGCAAGAAATGAAACATCTGTGCGTAGGGAGAATTACACATATGCTCAGGCCGCTTCAAATTCGAAAGAAAATGAGACCAACGGTACTGAAAATTTCAAAAACACTGTCCAAGCAATTTTAAAGAGCCTTGAGGAACAGAATAAGCTAAATAAGTTAATTCTGGATCGACTTAATCTGCTGGAAATACCAAGCTCCAAAATAGTTAAACATAAATAATGTATGCAATAAATAGTTCAATTCATAATTCCGGAGCAGAAACCAGACATCAAAACTACTCATTAAGAATAGCCAAATGGAATGCAAACGGATTAACACAACACCTAGAAGAATTAGAACTATTTTTAAAAACCGAGAAAATTGATATATGCTTAACATCAGAAACACATCTTATCAGCAGCTCCTACGTATCAATCGGGAGATATACTTGTTACCATACCACCCATCCCGCAGAACGAGCAAGAGGAGGGTCAGCTATATTTATTAGAGATAATATCAAACATCATGAAGAATTAAAAATAGAAAAAGGAATCCATGCAAGTAACCACCGTGACGGTTAAATTTGGTTATCACAACAACTGTAATATATCTGCGATATATTGCCCCCCACGGGATAACCTAAAGAAAGAAGACTACATTAACTTGTTCCAGAAATTAGGAAGTAACTTCATTATTGGAGATGACTTTAATGCAAAAAATACCTTCTGGGGTTCAAGATTAACCTCTCCAAAAGGCAAAGAGTTACTTGCAGCCGGCCAATACTCAAACTATGAATTTTACTCAGGAGGGAAACCAACGTACTGGCCAACTGATCCTAACAAAATCCCAGTTCTAATAGATTTCTACATCACTAAAGGCATATCGGAACGCTACATCTTCTTAGAAAATGATGAAAGTCTAACATCTGATCCTGTTATTCTCCTGTTATTATGACGGTTAGTGAAAATGTAATAGAAAAACAAATTCACCACAGCTCACAAACAACAAAACAAATTGGGCACTGTTTAGGCAGTTGGTAGAGGAAAAAATAGAACTTCAAGTGCCAATCAAAAGTGAAAATGAAATAGAAGAAGAACTAGACAAGCTTCTTAATGTCATACAATGGTCGGCTTGGGAATGCACCCCCAAATTATCATCTAGGAAAGAAAACTCCGTTATTTACCCAATAGAAGTAAGAGAACTAGTACAGGAAAAACGAAAAGCCCGAAAGAAATGGTAGACTACGCGTGCGCCGCAATATAAAACCACCTTAAACAACTCGTGCATCAAACTTAAGACACTCATAAAAAAGTGAAAAATGAAACAATTGGAAAATACCTTTGTTCCCTAGCTCCAACTAAAGATACCGACTATTCACTCTGGAAAGCAATAAAACGGTTAAAACAACCAAAAACGCAGATCCCCCCAATCAAAACAAACGATGGAAAATGGGCTGGAAATGCGAAAGATAAAGCTGACCTGTTTGCTGAACATCTTGAAGAAACATTTCAACCTCTAGGTCAGCAGACCAATGACGAAAACACTGCTGATACGCCCAGAATAACTGATTTTGAAGAGATCAGGCCTGTAACATTAAAAGAACTAAAAGCTGAAATTAAGAACATAAAAGTAAAGAAAGCTCCTGGTTATGATCTGATAACAGGGCAAACAGTAAAGGAGCTGCCTGAAAAAGGTACCCGTAAATTACTGCACATAATCAATGCGATTCTCAGGAAAAAGCATGTGCCAATGCAGTGGAAAGTAGCAGAAGTAATAATGATTCCGAAACCGGGCAAGCCACCGAATGATAGAAAATCCTACCGGCCAATTTCACTTCTACCAACACTAGCGAAATTGTTTGAGAGACTGTTGCTCAAAAGATTGAAAAGAACCATAGAACAAAGAAACCTTATCCCAGAATATCAGTTTGGTTTCAGAGAGAAACACTCAACTATTGAGCAGGTTCATAGGCTTACAGATGTCATTGAGAATACATTAGAAAGGAAAATGGTTAGTTCTAGTATCTTCTTAGATGTGGCGCAGGCCTTCGATAAGGTGTGGCACAGAGGTTTACTCTTCAAACTACATAGAGATTTACCAAAACAATATTATATGATTTTAAAATCATACATAGAGAATCGCCACTTTAGGGTGAAATATGAAGATGAATATTCCGAGCTAAAAAAGATTTCGGCAGGAGTCCCGCAGGGTAGTGTTTTGGGACCTATTCTTTACCTGCTATACACCAGAGATTTACCTCAATTAAACGATGTTACCATTGCAACATTTGCTGATGACATTGCAGTTCTCTCAGTAGGAGACACTATCGAGGAATCGACAACGAAACTCCAAGAAGCATGTGACAAAATCATAAAATGGACAAAAATGTGGCGTATCGGGCTCAATAAATCGAAATCCACGCATATGAATTTCACCAATCTAAATGTCAGTTACAAACCTGTAATCATTAACGGTCTGACCTTAGATACCAGGCTCAGATGGAAAGAACACGTTAAAAAGAAGAAAGATGAGCTTAATATCAAATATCGCAAAATGTATTGGCTTCTCGGGAAAAATTCGGAATTGTCAAACGAAAATAAATTGCTATTGTATCAACAGATGCTAAAGCCTGTATGGACTTACGGAATACAGCTCTGGGGCTGTACAAAGAAAACCAACACCAAAATAATACAAACTTTTCAAAACAAAGTGCTACGTGGTATAGTTAACGCTCCGTAGTACATTAGGAATGATGACCTTCATAGGGACCTAAATATCCCGACGGTCCAAGAAGAAATAAAAAAATGTGCAGTAATTCATGGACAACGTATCTATCAACACGTAAATGAAGAGCTTCGTGGTATGTTGGACACTTCACATGCAGTAAGACGATTGCAGAGAACGAAACCAATTGATTTAATGGATTAAGGACACCAGAGCAAAGACTACTTCAGTAAATAACCTATAAATGGAGCTGGCCAATGGGCCTCTTCTCATTCACAAGTGACTAAATTAAGAAAGAAAAATTACTAGATGAATTGTATTCAGTTGTAATAAAAAAAAAAAAAATAAAAAAAAAAAAAATAAAAGTTATTAAAAAATGTAATTATAAAAGTCTTTGGTTTGGTTTTTTAAAGAAAAATTTTGACAGTTTGGAATTATTTTGTCCTACACACTACAAGTACGACTATCTTTTTTACAGATATTTGGCAACAGAATGCTCATTTATGGCTTTATTCCATATTTTCATGAGAGGAAACAATACTATTGGGATAATTGTAAAAGAGTCTACTACGGCTATATGGAGCATTCTTCAGACCATATATATGCCTGTACCAACAGATGAAAAGTGGAGGTCAATAGCAAAGCGATTCTATGAATTATGGGACCTTCTTAACTGCCTCGGAGCCATAGACGGCAAACACTTCTGTATTAATAAATTTTATAGAAGTGGATCCCAGCACTACAATTACAAAAGTTTTTTCTCAGTAGTTTTAATGGCATGTTCAGATGCCGATGGACTTTTTATAACTATTGATGTAGGAGAAGCAGGCAGGGACAGTGATGGTGCGGTTTTCTGAAATTCAACTCTAGGAAAATTATTGGATAAAGAAAAACTCCATATTCCAAAACCAACAGTGATGCCTAATGACGCCGTTGATTTCCCTTTTTACTTTGTACGAGATGAGGCTTTTTTTCTAAAAAGAAATCTTATGCGACCATATCCTCAGATAATTCTTGACAACGATAAACGCATATTTAACTACAGGTTATCAAGAGGTCGAAAAAGTGTAGAATCTTCATTGGTATCGAAATTTGCAATATTTCAAAGGCCAATTTTATGTCAAGAACACACCGCAATTCCTGTTACTAAACCAGCTTGCGTCCTACATAACTTTATAAAAATAATAGAAGGTAAATCCTCTACTCCCCAGGTCATAAAAGAAGATGAGGGTAATACTCCTCCTGTACCATTTAACAATGCATTTAATAATAAATCGGCTTATGAATTAAGAGATTATTTAAATAGATATTTTGTAAATCCTGAAAACGCATTACCTTGGCAAAATAATTATACTATTTAAATAAACTTACCTGGAAGTTTTACTTTGGCTTCGATTGCTTTCCATGCCTTTTCAATGACATCCCTTCTGCTGTGGTCTTTTCGAGTGAAATCGCAAATACAGGAATATTTTTCCACTATTTCTACGAACTTTGTATTAAAAATCGGATCACCCGCCATTTTTTTTTAAATTAAGCAAAATGGGGTTAATACACACGGCAAACTTCTCTAACGACTTGTCACTGCACGCAATATTTATCGCTTTTCAACAAGCAGTTTGTATTGCCAGGTATAAATATTGCCGCAATCAGCCACATTTATCGTTTAATCAATATTGAGTTGCTTAATGTGAGACCTGTAATTTAATTCAATGTAATTTATTGTTAGCAATAATATTGCATGTTTCCTATTGCCAGTTGCTTATTGGCTCAGTATGAGAGCCGCCTAAATTACGTCAATTTTATTTTGTATTTTATACTTAAGAATTGTTTCATTTAGAATTTGATGCGTCAAGGCTAGGTGAAATATAGAGAATTTATTTCAAATTTTTTGTGAATTGGCTTGTTTCTGTTCAATTCTAGTTAAAGCTGAGGTTGAAGTTACATCGCACTTTTAATATTTTTATCAGTAGTCCGAAAATTTCATCATTTGGTACGTCTTCATTAAACAAGGAAATGGAATTATAATTTATGGTTGTTCAAACAATTACAGAATCGAAGTTAAAATCGATAATGTGATAATTGAAAATGCGGCTAAATCCCAATTAAAAAGGTTACCTATAAAATAAAAACAATTGTGTCAACTTAATAACTTTTTAAACGATTATGTAAGTGCTACTTTGCACAATTATTTTAATAACATATTCAGTGTAAACTACTGACTTTTAAGCAACTGACTTTAGATGTTATCTAGCCGATACCTTCAAGGAAGAGAATGTTTAACGGGTAAGGCTGCACTTTGGAATTTTTAATTTAACTGTAGAGTAGTAGGAAATTGATACCGTGAAGTTATGTGGAAATGAAACGTTTTGATACTAATGATTCACACTTGCGATATTCTGTAATATTATTTATAGGCCGAGGTTGCAAATTTCTCGATTATATTGCCCGAGTCTGTGATGTGCAACTTTTTATAGTAAAAACATTAATTTTCTCTTCAGCAACACATAATCGCGAATATGCTTAAACACTGTAATATAATTTTAAAAGAAAACATCATTAAAATAAATACAGTTTCAGAGAATAGTAATTTTATAATTAATTGCTTATATTATTGAAAAACCACCGAATAAAAACGTAATTGTACATAAGTGTATAATTCATGTTATTTACTCAACGTATACGATATAATTTCACAAAATATATGTTAAAAATTGTCTGGGTGCTACACCCGTCGAACGATGCAGCCATGTAATCCTATAATAATCGGCGAATTCAATTTCCCGCCATCTCCGTCAATATAATTAAAAAGAAAATTAGGCAATAATTATTAATTAGGGTGTCATAAAATCACAGGTTTTCGTTTATGTTGTTTTGTGCGAATTCGCCGACTAATAAAATTGCAATTTCAAAAGAATTAAATAAGTAAAAAAAAAAAATTACATGAAAACATTTTTGTGTTTTTTTTTGTAAATTAGGTCAGTTATTTCATAAAAATAATTTTTATTTTATCAACAAAAAAGATCAATTAAAATAATTTTTACGTTTCGTATTGATTTTCACTTGTCCCTTTTTATTGTTTAATTGTTTTTGTTTTGTACCTGAGAAATATTTTAATAATTTTAATTTATTTTTTATATCGACAATTTAATTTAATCTTTTTCTGTAATTTCAACTGCTCCGCGTATTTTATTTTGTCAATCCACCACGTTTTGATTAAAAATAACATATAAGACGATAAAACACAATAATGATGTATATATATTTTAAAATAATCGCGATTTACTTATAAAATTCGTGCATAAATCATTCTTTTGTATACGCACTATAGTATATGGTGCTTTGTGTAATCTAAAAGAGATCTAGGTTTGAATGTAAAGACCGCCCGTGGTTTAAAATTCAAACAATAATATTATTCTTATTCCGCATACATAGTTGTTAAATAAATATTTAATTGGGAGCTAAGTGAGATATGATAGATAGATCGTTTTGTTCCAAGCCTTTACAACATAACATTTTACCAGCAGTTATCTTATTTCTTCGCAAGCGCAACCGAACATAGTAACACCGCGCACTTAAACACTTACGCCTCATAATTGCGGTTGATTATCATGAAAAATAAAACTTAATAAAGTGTTTTCGTACATAAAGAATTTAAAAATAAAATTTCTTTTTTTTTCAATTTTATAAGAAAATGACAAAAAACAAAATAATTTCAATCGATTAAAATAATTAAAATTAAAGAAAAACTCAAATTGTAATTCAACCTTAAACTTTTATTGAATCACACCCTTTTCACTTTTTTCTGTATGCTTGTAGAGCTCTGACATGATATGTTATACATTTAATACGTATGCAGTTTTTTGGGTACAATTTTTTTTTTTTGATTTTGATTATTGAATTAAATTTATATACTTTATGGAATAATTGACATTTCGATAATTTTTCAAGTTTTCACTTTATGGACCGCGCGCAGATAAAATTTATAAACAATTATTACACGGACCGCAGAAAACCTAAAATTATATATTAAGTTTCAATTTTTTTTGTTTAAATGGAATAAATATTAAAAACTATTTATAATTTGTATGGGAAAATTTCGCGCAACGAATTGGTGTAAACTTGGAATTAATTACTAGACTAAACTTGTTGTTCTAATTTCCGTGAAAAAAAAATGATTTACACTCCGATTCTGAGGTTATAACTTACGAAACTGTCGTAAATAAGACAGTTTTTTGTTGGGACTAATTTTGAAGACCAAATCATTGCCTTAATTGGTATTCTTCTAAAGCTGTCTTAAATTTGTGAATTGAAAATGCTCTAAAGACTATTGGGGACCTGTCAAATCGAATTAATCCGATTGAATTTTAGTTAAAATTGAGTAATTTATCATCTTCATGGTGCGTCGAGGGAGATATTGAACGGATGCCTACCTTCCAACTTTACATAGTAAAATACATAATTATTTAATACGAGAATTTCGAAATGTGATGATGTACTAATGAGGAGAAACACTGTTCTGTAATGTGTATAAACGACATTTCGCTCAAATAGGTTTCTATAAGTTAGAACATTTAACACATTCTTATCCTGTTGTATTAGAAATTCATTAAAATCTAAGTGCCACAACCTTTACTTAGAAAGTGTTAATGATTATTCGGCAAATATTGATGTATCACGTTCAAATTGTGTTAATCTAAATATACTTCAAATCAATATTTGGGGTATGAACGATCTAACTCGGGTTCGATAAGTTATTACTTTTTATAGAGAGTCTTAAAACTGACATACATATTGTAGTTGTTTTGGAAACATTTGTCCAAAGTTCTAATACATTTTCTTATAGCATTAGAGATTACGTAAGTATTTTCTCTTGTAGGGATGATAGAACAGGTGGTGGTATTGCTATGTTCATTAGGAATGACATTCCATACACCATGATAAGTATAGATGACGGTTCTTTAACATTCCAATATATATGCACTCAACTTTTGCAGTTTAATCTAACGAAGATATGCGGACTATATAGGCCTCCGAATTCAGACAGTGCATCGTTTCTTGATTTTTTAGAACAACTTCTCCGAAACTATAAATCTACTCACGATTTTATTTTAGTTGGTGACATTAACATACCTGTTAATAAAAATTTTACCTTAATTTCAGAATATAAAGCAACTTTGCTCTCTCATGGAATGATTGTTACAAATACTTTCTTTACTAGACCTGTGAGCCGTAATATTTTAGACCACTCTGTAAGTAGTTTTCATAATATTTAGCAAGTTCGGAATTTTACCATTGAAGCCGACATAAGTGATCATAGTTTTGTACTCTCAAAATTTCGCTTCAAGCCTAAATATTTTACTCGGACACTAACGAAAAGACACGTTGATTACAAAAAGGTTAATCAGTCCTTTGAATATTTTTTAATGATTACTGTATTTGACGTCAGAAATCTACTCTTGAACGGATTTTTGATATGTATAATAAACTTGTTCTACAGTTTTCCGTATTGAAGGAAGTAAATGTAAAAAATAAAAATGCAAACGTTTGTCCTTGGATGACTCTTGATCTGTGGGATTTAATTAAACTTAAAAACCGTACATTGAAACATGTTAAAAGGAACAGCACTTATTTAGTACTGAATCATGAATTAGATTTGCTAAATAGGAAGATCAAAAACGGAAAATATTTTGCAAAGAAGCGTTATTTTAACAATTTATTTAATAATTTGAGCCAAATAGAAATCTGGAAACAGTTAAATCATTTCATGGAAAATAACTCTAATAATAGGATCGACTCCGTTATATCTAATGATTTTGAGTATCATGATCTTGTTGCTATTGTTAATATATTTAATCGCAGTTTTGTTAACTTTGTTGATTCTTCTGTACCAGCAAATAGTTCTAGCCCAGACTCAGATGATTTAAATAAATTTCACACTATGGAGCCTAGTATTAATTCATGTTTTTTTTCGCCCACTTTCTGCAGCGAAATAATACAAAGGGTGATGGTTACGATAACATTCGTAATTTGGTTCTAAAGAATTGTTCGCCAATTTTTTCTCAATTGCTAGCTGATCTATTTAGACTGTGTGCCTGAGAGCGATTTTTTCGACTAAATTGCCGACTAAATTAAATTAAAGACTGATTCATATCATTTTTTCAAAGGTGGCACTAGTATCTTTTAAATATGCTGTGCCTCCGATTATAAACTAAATTGTAAACTAAGCTAAATTATGACTTTTTATATGTCATATTGTTTTCAACAACACCGATTTGTTATTTTTTAAAATTAAGGAAATAGAAAAAAAAAACAAATATGGATATGGAAATCGCATTATTCATGATGTGATTATAACGGAATTTAAGAATGAAATATTTTCTTTTAGACATTTTTACTCGTATGCACACGATAAAAAATAATAAAAACAAAAAATGAAAATGACAACTAAATAGTCAAGCAACCTCAGCAGGAGTCTAAAATAATAAAACCTGGTGGCTAATACCATAACTACTCATTAATTTAGTTTAGTCGGCAATTTAGTCGAAAAAATCGCTCTTAGGCACACAGTCTTAATGTAGTTTTGGAAACCGGTGCTTACCCCGATTGTCTTAAAATTGCTAAAGTGACGCCAATCTTTAAGTCTGGAAATTCCAAAATAGTTAATAATTATCGTCCAATTTCAGATTTGTCGGTTTTTGACAAAATTTTAGAAAAAATTATTGCTAACTGGATGATCGATTTTCTAAATATGTAAATCTAATTTTTTCTATTTTCGTCAGTATGGGTTTCGACAAGGTTCTGGTACAGATTTGGCCCTAATAGACATTACTGATTTGATCTATCGTAATTTTGACAGGCAAAACTATATATCTGGCTTATTTCTTGATATTCGTAAAGCTTTTGATTGTATAGATCACAGTTTACTTGTTCAGAAATTACAAATTTATGGCTTCCGTGGCCTATCACACAAACTTTTAGAAAGCTACCTTAGTAATCGAAAGCAGTTTGTGATTTTAAATGGTGTAAAAAGCTCCACTTTAGGTGTGAAATGTGGTGTTCCTCAAGGGAGTGTCCTTGGTCCTTTGCTATTCTTAAATGATTTGGCCAATTTACCGCTCACGGGTGAAATTAGAATGTTTGCTGACGATACGGCCCTCTTTTATGAATCGAGGGATTGTCAGGTAGCAATGTCCCAAATGAGGGATGATATTATTTTACTTTTAGATTTTCAGAATCTGAACAAAATATCAGTAAATTTTAACAAAACGAAATATATAATTTTTCACTCCCCACGCCTACGGCACATTGATTTACCACCACTTCAAGTTGCAAATTGCACCATAGAGCGAGTAGACAAATTCAAGTACCTTGGCGTAACACTCGACAAGCATATGACGTGGGATGACCATATTAATTCTATTTGTATTAACGTTTGCCCTTTTATTTGCTTGATTAGAAAACTGGCTGGTTTTGTTCCAGAATATGTGTTAAAAAAAATTTATTTCTCATTTATTCATACTCGATTCTCATACGCCTCTTCTACCTTTGGCTCAGCCGTTAAAGAAAAACTGAATAAATTGCAGATTTTACAAAATAGGTGTTGTAAAGCAATGTTTAAACTGCCTCACCTGTTTCCTACTGTAGAGCTCTATCGAACTGTTGGTGTTGCTATAGGCATTCTTCCAATTAAAGCAATTTTTTAGATGTATGTGTCGATATACATGTTTAAGTGTCTGCACATCCCATATTTACTTGCGTCTATACGATTCGAATTTCGAGGTCATGGCTATTCCACCAGAGGTTCTTGTCAGTTAAAGTGCCCCCAAATTAAAACGGAATATGGCAGAAAATCATTAACATTTATTGGGCCATATATTTATATTAAATTACCTGAAAATATTAGAAACGGTGTACATATTTTTATGTTTAACGAATGATAAAATCTCATCTGCTATCATCAGTTAAAGATTATTTGTAATTAATAGAACCAATCATCATTAATTAATTAAATTTAATTATATTGTTATATGTATATTTGTATTTTATTGTTTACTATGCGTAATGTAGTTTTAGTCACTATGACACTATATGCTGTATATATTTTGTACCATACATAAGTGTAAATGACGAACTTTTTAAGGACATTAAATCCACTAGTAGTCATTTACACTTTTATGATTATTATTATATGATATTAATGTTATGAGTTTAAGATAAAATAAAAATTAATTAGAGACCCTCGTAAGTTCAGCATTCCTAGTCAGTTCGGACATTGTGACTTGTGTAGCATATTTCTTCGCTTACTCGAATTCAGTAAAAGTACATACGGCTCAAGAAACTCAGTTACTGTTATTCGGAAAAACCTGTGAACATCTAGACAAGGGAATACTTAGCATGAAGTATGCTATAGGTAACCAGCCTAATTACTAATGTAACGTATCTTTATTAAACTTAACATAAAATGTAATTTATGAAACAGTGAATAACTAAAGAACTTCCGAATAATTCACTAAATTTTTAATAATTAATAAAAAATCTTAAAATCTTCTTGATTTTTTAATGCTCACTTGATCTACTAAAAAATCGTACCAATTATTTTTAAATTTTCGAAGTGCCAAAAAATCGCTACAAGATCACTAGTAGTCGACTGTTTGTAAGATTTATGATTGTGTGTATTAACGTATCTATATACATTATACATAAATGTAAATATTATCTGTTATGTAAATTTTATTCCACTTGTTTATGGCGTAATTTTATTAAAGAAAATATATAATTAAACCTCATTTCTATGACACTTTTACTCAATAACAAGATTCACACTAGTGCTGCCCACTACGAATAATCATTTACTAAAAACGCGGTTTGTAAAATTTTAACTCGAAAAAAGAATCAGTGGCACTATTCAGGTAATTCCCCGGGAATAGGGAACTGGGGAAAAAGTCTATATGCAATTACTGTTCAAATAGTATTTTTCCGGCCTACTGAGGAGAAAAGTTGATTGATGTAAATATTTATAAATTGGGAATAACTCTTTCATATCTACATTGGCAGGGAAACTTATTCCCCACTTAATTTTGTTTTCAATAAAATTAACACTAATAGCGAATTATTTTAAGTTTTTGATGTAAATCAAATTTACGACAGTTAAAAGGAATACGAAAAAAATTTGATGTGTTTTTATCGTTGTGTGGTAAACTAGAAAAGGATGCCAAAAACAATAACAAACCAGTTTTGTGTTGTCACTCGTTGAAAATTTTATGTTAATTTTTTAATAAATTTATCGAACGTGTGACTTTATAATGGAATCTTTATTATTAGCCAAATACAGTTTTGAGAAATAGCTACATAGCCTTACAGGGCAACATAATACTATTACAACATTTAAAGAGTATGTGTTCTAAAATATAAATATAAATTTGTTACGACTGTATGGTCTTAACAAGACATTTTTTGTAAATTTGTTTCTATTCTCCATGGTTTCTTGCGTCCGAGTTTTTCACTGTGTGAACGTGGTGTCTTGGTGGATGGATTCTTGTGTGTTTTCTTCGGTTATGTTGGCAACGGAACAAAAATAGGAGAGAGAGAGATAACAATGCGCATCGAGTGTGTGCAAAGTAAAACGTTTTGGAAGAAATGTTTTTCTTATATGTCTATCTCCCTTATATCAACGAAAATTTGATATAAGGGAGAGGCAGAGAAGAGAGATTAATTTCTTCTAGAACGTTTTACGAGCTGTGCGACGCTCGAATTTTTTTTGGTTGTCGCCATTCAGTTTGTGATTTTGGTGGTGAAAAATTCGAGTAGTGATTTAAAAAAAAAAGAGTTTTTTGATTTTTTTTTGGAAAAGAACGCTTGAGTTCTATTTTGTTTGGAATTTTTTTTTTGAATTATATTGTTAAACAAAAAAAAAAAAAAAAAAATATTATTATATATTTTAAATATTAAAAGTCGAGTTTTTGGTTTTGTTAAAACAAAATTTTGAATAAATCCAGGTTACAAAAATTGTTGGATTAAAAATAAAAAAAAACATTACAATTGTGCAATTAATGAATGTATAAATTCAATAAATACATATGTAAAATTATTATAATTTTGGCATTCTGTGAGTTTTATAAATATAAAGTTTATTGGGCAACGGATCCTACGAATTTCCTAAACAACAAGAAGGAAAAATAATTTCTTGTATATTTATACGAAAGTGTGCTGGGAGCCACACCTTGTGTTGAGTGTTTGAGTACGCGAAAATTTATCGTCGGTCGTAATACTTACGTGTGTTGGTAACAATCTGTCCGTACAAGATAACCATTAACGAGTGTGAACGATCGTAATTACGGGTGGCCAGGTGAGGCCACTCACTTTTATTTACGTTATATACGGTTTTAAGGCGAGCCAACGCCCAACGAGTTTCGGGTGGCCAGTTGAGGCCAGCCGTAGTAGTCGCATAACGGTAGCCAACCGGCTATTGTTGTTTTGTATATTTGGATCGGTGGTCTGCCGCAACGGTAACGGTAGCCAACCGGCTATTGTTGTTTTGTATATTTATCGGCATCAAGCCGCAACGTTATATTGCCAAACCAGGCACCAGTGGACGGATCCGGCGGCCAGTTGAGGCCAGCCGTATTATTTGCAGTATTTTACCGGCGGTTGGGTCGCATCGGTGGATTTTGGTAACAGTATAGCCAAGCCGCAACGGTCCGGGGCGGTGACCCTGAGGCATGACGGCCGCGCAAGGCTGCAACATAAATTAAATTAATTAAGGTACCATTTTTTTTTATTTTTATTTTTATTTTTTTTAATTTTTGATTTCATTTTTATAATTTTTTTATATATTATATTAAATTTAAATTTTGTAATCGAGCGCCGCACAGCGGGTGCGCGCTCGATGCGCATTGCTGATCTCTCTCTCTCTTTCGTTCCCTCCCTTTCCTTTTGTTCTCGGGAAGTTGTTTCTTTTTGTTGTTTTTCGTTTTAACTTAAAATGAAATGAATTATTAAATTATTTTTCGGTCGGTGTGATGGGAGCGGAGACTCCCTCTATGTCGGTTTAGTGTTTGCGGTCCCTTGGTGCCCGCATCCAAATCCGTAACCAGGGCTCGGCCCCGTTTGAATTCGGATGGATGCGCGCACCAAGGCACCTCTTCCGTTATTATTATTGTTTTTATTATCTATTTGATTATTCGGTTCGTTCCTCAAGTTCCGGCCGACGAATTTCGGCGGAACTACGGTTTTTATTTATTATTTGCGTTTCCCCAACTTTCTGTTAATCACGGTGTAGGCCAGGAGCCCTGCATGCCTCAAACCCCACGACCCTCGCACTTCTCGCTGAGAACGTAGCCGGCAAAACATCACCGTGGAGGCCTCTGCAGGAGCTTAGTGAATATCTGCAGGTTGGCAGTAGCCAGCCTGTAACAGTGGCGCCCAATTATAATTTCGCGAATTTTGATAATTTTTTGTATTTTTATTATTTGTAGCTTCACTCCCTTTGGCGTGCGCGTCCAGTGTCGAAACCGGTGTTTCACACTGTTTGAATTCGCATGGACGCGCACACCAAAGCCAGTCTCCCGGTTGACATTCCCTATCTACGATCGCAACCAGCACGGGCTGTTTGATTGCGCGTAGATGGGGGGTGTCATCCCCTATTCTTCAGACATCCGACTTCCGAGCTCTTTCCCATTTCCACTATGTTGTGTCCGATTGTGGTGGAGCTCGGATGTCATTTGTCTGGGGTTTAGCTGTTAGCTTCATCTTTCTTTAGCCCCGAGGTTTCTCGACCGAAATTTGAGGAACAACAACTGTTATTATTATTTTATTATTATTATTTCTTTATTATTTTATTATTTAGCTGACACGGAGTGGGGTTTCCACTCTCATCATACCATCCGTATCGTGGTATTAATTAAAAATTTTTCTATAAACTTTATTTGTTTTATTTGATATTTTGATATTGTTTTTGATTTTGGTTTATAGATCTATGGGTTGTATTGGAACCCTCGGGTTTATTAGTATTTCATTTTGATTTTATTTTCCTTTTTCCTTTGTATCTCTTGAGTATCAGCCTCCTGCCTGCATACCGTTGGGTGTGTTGGTAGTTGCTTGAATTGTTTTTTTCGTATCGTTTCAAATTTCAACGAGCCCCTCCAAATTAGGTTCTCATCGAAAAGCGCCACTTTGGGGGGTATCTCGTCTTCCGTCGTTAAACTAACCGTGGGAATACTGGACCCACAAACCACCACAAGGTAACCATTCCTTCCTTCTTTTATTATTATCTTACTTGTATTTTTTTTCTTGTTACTTTGCCTCCTTATCTGGGTGTGTTGGTAGTTTCATTAACTACGGTATTATTATTATTAACTTTTATTTATTATTATTTTGTATGAATTCAAATCCGTGGGATACGCCAGAAAGACCTCAAAGACGTACAGTGTGGGATAACTCGGACGTAGAACCACGTATCCAACGTAACCATTCGTGGGATCGAGTGGAAGTTAACCAAATTCACATTCGAATTGAGTATTATCCAACGCACGGGGTAACTTTCTGGTTGTTTATCACGATTTGATATTCATTGGTTGAATTTTTGTTGTAATTATTTTAACGAGCCCCCCCAAATTAGGTTCTCATCGAACAGCGCCACTTTCGGGGGTATCTCGTCCTATCCGTCGTTAAACTAATCGTGGGAATACTGGACCCACAAACTCTTACAAGGTATCCATTCCTTTTCGTGTTATTTATAAAAATATTTCGTGTTTTTTTTTATTATCTAGATATAGTGGGTGTGGAAAATCTTTAGTTGTAATTTCCTCTAATTTAAAACCTTCCGTTTGAATTAGAGTTATTTTGAATTGAAATTTTTGTATTTTTGAATAAATTTAATAAAGACTACGTTTTTTTTGTCGAATTATTCGATCTTACTCAGTATCCCTACCTAATCTAAAATGGACGTAACCTTACTGCAACCAGACGAAGTGGAGGTGGAGTGTCTCCTTCGTGATATTCGCTTCGACACGCCCGATGCAATTCATCAACTCGAGGAAGAGGTCCGAAGTGAGCAGGCCGAGATTAAACCAACGCCCGGAAAAATGCATACAAGCGCATCGAAGAGACCGGATATCGAGATTTCAACGTGTCTCAAGAAATTGGATTCGGGAAGAAATCACCCTTTTGGGTCCGACTACGAAGGATCCCCTATTATTGGCTCAATGTTACCATTCCAGGTTGTTGCATTTGTCCGGCCGGCTTAGTCGCGCATTCAAATCACCGAAATATGAGCAGCCCGCGCGTAAGATACATCAGGCATGTTCCGATTTACTGACTAGTCTGCAGATGTACCTGGATGACCAGGAAAAGTTGAACGTTTCCATAGAAAGCGCAAAGGGCGTACATCTCACGGTGGAAATACCTCTCCATGAGGAACAAAATGACGAGATTCAAGTTCAAAACCTCGGTAGCGAGGATGATTCTGACAACCCACAGCCGCAGGAGCGAAGATGCACTTTGGAGGGTCTTCTTGGCCAGATCCAAACGAATCACGCGGCGGTACAACAATCAAATGCACAGACCACACTCTTGGAATCCATGCTGCAAAAGTTCGAAATGGTATCACAACAGCTGGTAAAGTTGGATCAACGGCAAAACAACCTCCAGACTCAAATCGTTGGAAATAATCTGTTCTCACAAGACATCCCGATTCCAACCGTACACGATCGAGCGCCTCCGACGTCCACCAGTTCACCAGTATCGCCAAAATTTGTCGATCGACGTTTGTTGTCCGGTAGTGGACTAAGTTTCACGGGATCTCCATCGGGAATCAACATCGATATGTTCCTGTTTCAAGTTGATACCATCGCTTCATCTCGGGGATTATCCGAACAAATTTTATTGTTAGAGCTCCACACCATTCTAAAAGACCTCGCGTTGCAGTGGTACTGGACATTTCGTAAACACAACCCGCACGCGATCTGGTCAGAACTACGAAGCGGAATTATCGAGCGTGAAACAGTGGTACCACATAATTGGGTGCCACTTGACACAGACTAGCCTTTACCTAATGCTAAAGCCAACCTGGTTTCAAAATATTTTGCCGTCATCCGATACGTACCCCATGCGGCGTCGGTTCCCGCAGCTCAAGCCGGCAGAGGGGAACGGTGTGGGTTTTGAGGTACTCAGACTACGGCCTAGATTACCGCATTTTTTGAATATGAAAAGGGGGAAAAGAGACAACATAATGCATGCCATCAAATTGTGGATATATGGAAGAGATATTGGGACCCGGACCCAATAGGTGTTGAAGTATGCTCCCCGATGTTTAAGGTTATTAAACTGTGATTGTTAAATTAATTTAGGGTAGCATTATCACCCAACAAAAATTTTTAAACGTGATTTTTCTTATCTTGGCTTACGGCCCTAGTGGTTAGTAAATATTAAGATCCGCAAAACGTTGCTGGTAGAAGGGTGTGCAATGCCTGAGGCACTGTTGCTTAAGAACCACCCGTCCCTTTTTCCAGAGGGACAACCAACATACGCTCTGCGGATCGGTACCGCTTGGATTAGTATGACGAGTATGATTATGTTGTATACTTACCAAACGGCCGGGCTGCTACTGCTGATTTCCAAAAGTTCAAATATTTTCACCACAACCAATATCGAAAACACAAATGGGTTAACTGATACTCCCTATCAACCGCCACAAAATAAAACACTATATACTTAGTTCACGACTTAAAATTTATTGATGACAATCTTTGTCAAATTTCATTGAATAAATTTTCACAAAAAAAAAACACTCAAACTATAAATAATCAAAATATAACTCGACGTTTGTTTCTTTTTACTGCACCACACGATCGCCTCTTTTAAAACTCCACAATAAAAACTGACCACTAAAACTGGCCAAAACTAACAAAAAACTGACAAAAACTGACCAAAACTGGCCAAAACTAACAAAAAACTGACCACTAAAACTGGCCAAAACTAACAAAAAACTGACCACTAAAACTGGCCAAAACTAACAAAAAACTGACCCCTAAAACTGGCCAAAACTAACAAAAAACTGACAAAAACTGACCAAAACTAACAAAAAACTGACCCCTTACCAAAATTTTGGTACGGTATTTATACATATTACTTGGTTGAGGCGGGAGGGGAAAATTTTTAGTACAAAATGTACTACTCTCTCAACCAAATATAATAATTTCTGCCATATTGGCAAAATGTATAAATACCGCCCATTTAAAAGTGTTATAAAATAATCACTTGGGGAGTTTATGTGTGCCGTGAAAACTGCAACGTTTTAAATTCCTACTTAGGTCGTTCGATAACTTTTAAGTAGGAAAGTAGAACATTTGCTTTTATCGCGGACATAAACAACATATGGATACGTAGTCTAATTACAAAACATTTATTTGCAATTAGATCGCGTAAACAAGAAATATTTTTATGTTTGCTGTATTGCAACTTATACCAATTTTTAGGTATATGAATGCAACAAGAAACACAGAGAATATTTGTAATTTCGGCATGACTAGATATTTGATGAATTTTAGTGAAGATGATCTCTTCAAGGTTATGGCGAAATTACTTCAAAAATTATTATTATAATTATATGAAAATTGTGTGGGTTGAGTTTTTTTAGAATTGATAACGGAATAAATTCCGTTACAGCGTGGGGAAAACCCAATCCCTGAGATAAAAAGAGATCTCTTGCTCTATTTGGGAAAGGACAGATGGAATAGGGTCATTAAATTTTTGCAGTCCAACGTGGGGAACCCCCACACCCTGAGTTGTCTCGAGCCGGGCAACTTAACCTACTTACTCTAATTAAATATTGTCAAACTAACTGTTATATTTAGATATATATGAACATATATAAGAACATTTTAAATTTAATTTTTTTACCCCACAACAAAAAGGTTTTTAGGAAATTTTGTATAGTTAAAAAAAAATTGGCTATTTCTGCAATTATGATATTTAATTCTACTTTATTAATTAATTTTCATTATTCAATTTGATGTGTAATTATTGACTGCACGGATCAATACAGAAACGATATTTAAACTCTGATTAATTTTGATCTCATTGTATTAATGTCCATATTATTCTTTTAAAATTATTTTGCTTAAGAATAGTTTTATTTAATATTTTACTTAAGTCTTATTCAAGGATGTTTTACTATAAAATTTTACCATAGGTTCATTATACAGATTATCGGTATAAAAAAAATTTGAATTACATCCTATATAAAACAATCGTTAAAGTCAAATGAATCATAATATTGTATCTAGGTAGAAGAACTCATTCAAGCCATTGGAATCCCTTGAATGATGAAATAAGGTTCGTTGAAAGCCAAGATTTTGTTGAAGTGGAATCCATTATTTGGTGCTCCTTTGTTACTATTACTGTTTGGATTGGAATTTCTACAGACAGTAGTTAGGACAAAACTTTTGTTGATACGCCTCCTTGGTTTAATTCGTCGTAGTTTACATACATTTTCGACATCTTTGATGACATGACATTCTTAACATTCAATGACGTTGTTATCCCTTTAACACGTTTTGTACCCTTGGTTCAAAAACATGAAACGCCCCTCAAAAAAAAAAACGGTAACAGCTCAAATGTGGTTCATCCCTTCTGCTGGATTGATGGCGCTGGATGACTTGGTGTCGGTATTTTTCCAGGTAACAGTATTGCCAGTTGCATGTTCTGCTTATTGTCACAAATTGATACCATTTGTCCGACTAGATTTGCTATCAATCCTCATAACTCAGTAAAATATCCACAGTAATCCGTAGTTAAACCTTGTTTACTTTCCCAATCGTGTGCTTCTTAGTTTCTCAATGGTTCCGGATAGCTGCATATCTTCATTCCATGTATCCTTTTGGAAATATTGCATTTTTCGTAGACTAGATCCCTCTTAATGGTTCGCATCTTCGATGGAAAGTTTTGACCGAACTCTGACTGTATAAAATACCTCTCCATAACATAACTTCTGGTATCCTTTCATCATGATCTTATGTTTGGATATTAACCGGTGCCTCATATTGTTCTTAGTTCATCAAAAATTATGGGTTCCTCTTTATTCAAATTTAATTTTATTTTATTTTACATTACATAATTTACATCTTGGCAATATAACCAAAACTACTACTACATTTTTAAGCCGATATGAATCTATGGTAACCTAACCCTACCACTATTTATTATTGATGGCGCTACCTTAATCCCACTTTGCTGAACCATGTGCGAGAAATGGGATTGAGCCAACCTCATCCTCTATTTTAACTAAACTTATTATTGAACTTTTCTAATTCTTATATCTATTGCCTTAACTAATGTCGCTGGTAAATTCATAATATTGCACGCGGTTACCAGCCTTCACTTTCCCATTACATCACCTATGTAAATGCCCAAACTTACATAGATGGTCTAGTGGGAAAGTGGAATATATATCAGTCCACGTTTTCTACGGCGGTGCTTCCAATTTTTATTTTGACCTTGGTCTTGAAAAGTTACACGATGTTTCAACCTTTCATTGATTTCACAGCCTTGTGTAAAATAGTCTTGTGGTTCTGTTGGACCTAAATGATCCCAACCGTTACTTTCTCCTTCTACCTCACTGTCCTGATACGTCATCTCGTGTACTCGTGAAGGGTACATACCGAACTTACGTGATGGTCTAGCTATTTGTCTGGGTGTGTGACCAGTAAGAAATGAGTTTGTATTTGTGGGCGTTGACATTAATCCTGCCTCGGGATAATGCCCCAGACGTTTCCACATGTCCTCGAGAGAGCTACACCGACGTGCAAACGCGCCTAAGTTCCTGAAATTACGCTCGTTATGCAGAGCCATCTGAAGCCCTGGGCGCATATTCCTTCTTAGGACGGTGTATATTGTATCGTCTGAAATTACTTTATTTGTTTGTAAGGTAATACGGTGTATTGCCTGATAAAATTCTAGGAAAGATTCTCTGGGATAGGCCTGCTTGCGGTTGTTAAGCATGCGTCTCACATCATCATCAGTTCTACTTGATGCGAATCTTATCAGCATTTCTTGCCTAAACATTTCCCAAGTCATCTCCGGATTCCGATCCACAGACGTCCAGAACCAGTCTAGCGCATCTCCTTCCAAGCATAGGTCTGAAACTCCCACCAGATCATCTAAAGAGATCATGGCGCGTGCCGCATGCCATTCCATTCTAACTAGGAAACGCTCGACCGTTAGTGAACCTCTATTTCCTTCAAATCTCACTTTCCAGGTGCCTACTTCTCGACGGAGTTTTGCATCTGACATTTTGCCTTCCTTTAGAGAGTTATTCTCAAATTGTGGGGATGACATTTTAGATGAGTGCCTAATAGATGCCACATGAAAGCTTGTCTCCTGCTGCACGAAATCACCATCTTGGTACTTGAGCAAAGACTCCTTCTTACTCTTAAAAAGGCTTTGATTCAAGGCCTCTTCTTCGTCTTCGTCTTCAGATGAGTCTTCGACTTGTCGTGTCAATCGGCGTCTAGTGTTTGCGCGGCTCACTAGTGCCCTGGGCCGTTCAAACACCAGCTGCTCTACTTGCACTTTGGCAGCCTCAACGGTCAGTTGCTTGCTTGACAATTGAGCTACTATGGTCAACAATTTCCGGAGGTTTTTCAACCATCCTGTAGCTTGCGCCTGGAACGTCGGTGACGTTGCACTACGGTACATTCTACCCTGTACATGGTCCAACTTGGCAATGACGCGAGGAAGTATCCCTAAATCAGGTTTATCTCCTAACCCCTGATCTAGCATCTCGCCTTGTATTGCTTGCAATTTTTTTACGCACACCTCTGCTTCAGCTTGAGGCTGCTTGAGTGCGGCATTGTGAGCTTTCTGGGGTGCAAAGCAAGCTCCCGTCATTTCTTCTTTAAGCTTTGCTTGTAGCCTTTTTTTGAGGTCTTCGCTTACTTCTTGTTTGGCAGCTTCTCCCATGCCGCGGACTTCGAACTCAACGTAGAGCTCATCTACATCTAAATGATCTATATTCATTTTTTTTTTTTTTTTTTTTTTAATTTAT
The DNA here is from genome assembly GCA_947310385.1 of Nephrotoma appendiculata. Lineage (NCBI taxonomy): Eukaryota > Metazoa > Arthropoda > Insecta > Diptera > Tipulidae > Nephrotoma > Nephrotoma appendiculata. The sequence goes on from OX371224.1 coordinate 202,546,835, forward strand.
ATTTGTCAATACTGATTATTAATGATAATTTCTTAAAAATAAATTAGAATTAGAATAAATAGTTAAAAGAAAACAACCACGGTTTCTTCACCTTGAACGTGAAGCATAACTTTCACCAATTTGAATCAAAAATAGGATGGGAAAGGAAAATGTATTTTAAATTTTGATGAATCTGTTTCATTATCTTCAATGTCGCAATGGGTTTCTTAACTCACTACGAGTGATCCTCATTACAGTAGTAAATATGAAAACAGAATTCATTTAGGATACCTAATTGATCATTACCATGTTCTTGCCCTCTTAATCGCAATTGGCAGTCTTACTCTATTAACAGAGGAGCTCAATTGCGCGAGTTGACAAGCGCATTGTAATGTAAGTGAACCGAAGTTAGCGAGGCCTTTTAAATGATTAAGCGCTCGAACAACAGCTACTATTTTTATCAGTTAGGAACGATAATTCGCCGACTATCGTTGAGAATTTTCATGACATATGATATAATTACAATTAGCCTATGTCCGACCTCGTGGTCGATGCTCGTTCACTAGCAGAAAACTGAGGTGAACAGCTAAGTGTAAAATATTCTGAACGCGACTAAACTAAACTGGGTGGACTTGCAAACCTCATCCCGAAAGATGTAAGATAAAATTTGATTACGAAGTGGAAAAAAAAACGCAAAACCTAACTATATGTCAATTGTAGAAAATTAAAATTTTTATCAAATAATAAATTTATCTTACGGCTCGTGGTAATTTCTTACCTATAGCCATAAAGATTGAACTGAGGAAAAATTAAATTGTAGGGGCAGTTCCGCTTTATGAACCAGGATACGGAATAACACGTTTGATAGCCGGAGAAATAAGCAGCCCTTTATACCATCCGATAACTTTTCGGCAGGAAAGAGATATGCCCATTACCTCAGGGAAACGCGCCATTCACCCTTACTGGTAAAATAAAACAAAACTGTTGATTGTACACGGTGTCGAAAACCGTACAATCTGCTAGTTAATATATGTATTCTGAAATTAAGCATCGTAAAAATGGCTCATCGAATTCCAGATGCTACCACGAATATTAGTTCATTCCCCGGAGTGCGGGTTGGGACAATGCCACAAATGAACTGATCAAACGAGGATCCAGCACTGGAACTCGACAATACGAATCTTTTTTCCGTGTGTGTGTGTGACCCAACAACGCATCTGGTCAGGCATGCCACTAAGGCATGACCGCAGCCACACTCACACCAAAAATGTTTCTCCACTTTTTCATGTTCAATTATAGAACACATGATTTAGATTGGTTGTATAGAACTCCAGAAAAAAAATGAAGCTCGTATAGAAACTTTAATAGATTTGGAACAGTTGTTTTGTCCCTGTTTGGGCGCCACTTGAAACAGAACGACTTCTACTTGCGTAGAAACAATTCTGATTCATAGAATTTTGCCGTCGTCCGATACGTACCCCATGCGGCGTCGGTTCCCGCAGCTCAAGCCGGCAGAGGGGAACGGTGTGGGTTTTGAGGTACTCAGACTACGGCCTAGATTACCGCATTTTTTGAATATGAAAAGGGGGAAAAGAGACAACATAATGCATGCCATCAAATTGTGGATATATGGAAGAGATATTGGGACCCGGACCCAATAGGTGTTGAAGTATGCTCCCCGATGTTTAAGGTTATTAAACTGTGATTGTTAAATTAATTTAGGGTAGCATTATCACCCAACAAAAATTTTTAAACGTGATTTTTCTTATCTTGGCTTACGGCCCTAGTGGTTAGTAAATATTAAGATCCGCAAAACGTTGCTGGTAGAAGGGTGTGCAATGCCTGAGGCACTGTTGCTTAAGAACCACCCGTCCCTTTTTCCAGAGGGACAACCAACATACGCTCTGCGGATCGGTACCGCTTGGATTAGTATGACGAGTATGATTATGTTGTATACTTACCAAACGGCCGGGCTGCTACTGCTGATTTCCAAAAGTTCAAATATTTTCACCACAACCAATATCGAAAACACAAATGGGTTAACTGATACTCCCTATCAACCGCCACAAAATAAAACACTATATACTTAGTTCACGACTTAAAATTTATTGATGACAATCTTTGTCAAATTTCATTGAATAAATTTTCACAAAAAAAAAACACTCAAACTATAAATAATCAAAATATAACTCGACGTTTGTTTCTTTTTACTGCACCACACGATCGCCTCTTTTAAAACTCCACAATAAAAACTGACCACTAAAACTGGCCAAAACTAACAAAAAACTGACAAAAACTGACCAAAACTGGCCAAAACTAACAAAAAACTGACCACTAAAACTGGCCAAAACTAACAAAAAACTGACCACTAAAACTGGCCAAAACTAACAAAAAACTGACCCCTAAAACTGGCCAAAACTAACAAAAAACTGACAAAAACTGACCAAAACTAACAAAAAACTGACCCCTTACCAAAATTTTGGTACGGTATTTATACATATTACTTGGTTGAGGCGGGAGGGGAAAATTTTTAGTACAAAATGTACTACTCTCTCAACCAAATATAATAATTTCTGCCATATTGGCAAAATGTATAAATACCGCCCATTTAAAAGTGTTATAAAATAATCACTTGGGGAGTTTATGTATGCCGTGAAAACTGCAACGTTTTAAATTCCTACTTAGGTCGTTCGATAACTTTTAAGTAGGAAAGTAGAACATTTGCTTTTATCGCGGACATAAACAACATATGGATACGTAGTCTAATTACAAAACATTTATTTGCAATTAGATCGCGTAAACAAGAAATATTTTTATGTTTGCTGTATTGCAACTTATACCAATTTTTAGGTATATGAATGCAACAAGAAACACAGAGAATATTTGTAATTTCGGCATGACTAGATATTTGATGAATTTTAGTGAAGATGATCTCTTCAAGGTTATGGCGAAATTACTTCAAAAATTATTATTATAATTATATGAAAATTGTGTGGGTTGAGTTTTTTTAGAATTGATAACGGAATAAATTCCGTTACAAGCGCTTTCAAGATCGTCGCACAAATTACGAAATCCGCAGAATGGTCGAGGCACGTAAACAACAACCGAACGAAAGCTTCCTGGATTTCTACAACCACGTCTGGACCCTTACCTTACAATGTCGAACGCCGTACTCAGACGAAGAGCTCATTCAAATTTTGATGAACAACATGAAGCCTACGCTACAATACCACCTTACAGATCGTCAGTTCAGCAGCATCAACGAACTAATCAAAAGCTGTTCTGCTTGGGAGGAGTCTTTCCGGCGGCTCAAAGCTCCGGCGGATCTTGCAATCCATCCACGACGCGTGATCAATGAGTTATCAGGCAGTCCGTATGATGATGTTGGAGCATATGACTCTTATGAGAATTATCCCTTAACTGATGTTCTACTCGATAATTCAGTATCCGCCATTCAAACGGAGAGCAGGTATCAGTCGGCAGCGGCGAGACGTTCGGGTGGACAAGTCCCAGCAGGCAGTTCGGGATTGGTTTACAAACAACATGCCAATCATAGTAAAAATATCGTCTGCTTTAATTGTTCAGATATGGGTCACACGTTTATGGATTGTCAACTGGCTCCCGTTGGATTGTTTTGCTATCGATGTGGGCTACGAGGGACGATATCTGCGCGTTGTCGACGTTGTGCCGAGGAGAGAAACGTTCAATCAAGATTGTCGGAAAACCAGAACAGTGGTTCTTGGAGGACTGGGCCACGAGAATCACCACAACCACAACCGCAACCCAGACTGATGTTACCACGGACAAATCCACTCAAACCGATTCTGGAAGATGCAGCGAGCAATACGGACGCGGAAATCCGCTCCTATTCGAATCCGACGAAGAAGTAAGCTCGTCTGCCAGTAATGATTCCTTTCCCGATCCTTCTTCCCCATCCAATCCTTCCTCCCTTCCTGTCGCTCTTAAATTTTTCTATAATGCCCCATCATTGGCAAAGTTAGATCGTTTAAAGCGTTCAAAAAAATATTGGAACCGTCGCGTCGCAATGAGAAATGATGTGATTTCCTCCGTTCTATTCTCCGAGGGTAGTGACACTCGGCCTTACGCCCAGGTCTTTATAAATAAGATACCTTTTAAGGGTCTTCTCGACAGCGGGGCGAGTGTCAGTGTTCTCGGGAGTGGATCGGAGAAACTTTTGTCAAATCCCTTTGTTGAATTCCATAACTTTCCTTCCACTATAACTACCGCGAGTGGCCAAGTCCAACGAGTCTTTGGTTATATAAGAGCTAACGTCGAATTTAACGGAGTCACTAAATTTATGAATTTTCACGTTGTCCCTTCCTTGGAACAACCGCTTTATTTGGGTATCGATTTTTGGAATCGTTTTGGAATTTCCCCAAAAATCTCCGCGTTGAATAATTCGGACGAATTAGGTGAAACTACCAACACACCCAAATTCCATATTTTAACATCTGATGATCGTCGTAAATTGGATCTTATCCGCGAATATTTCCCGAGCAGCGATATTTTAGGTTTGGGCCGCACATCCCTCATCACTCATATGATCGATGTCGGTTCCGCAAAACCAGTCAAACAACGTTTTTATTCCGTGTCCCCAGCTATCCAGAAACTCATGTATGCCGAGTTGGATAGGATGTTGTCTTTGGGGGTTATCGAGGAGTCACAAAGTTCCTGGTGTTCACCGGTCACGTTGGTGCGTAAGGCCAATGGGAAAGTTCGTCTGTGCTTGGATGCTAGAGAACTGAACAAGGCAACCGTCAAGGATGCGTATCCGCTGCCCATAATCAACGGATTGTTGGGTCGTTTGGGACACACCCGATTCATTTCGGCGATTGATTTGAAGGATGCCTTTTGGCAGATCCCACTCGACCCAGCATCCCGCGATAAAACAGCGTTTACGGTTCCTGGACGGCCTTTGTATCAGTTCAAGGTGATGCCGTTCGGCTTATGCAACGCACCACAGACGCTTTGTCGCTTAATGTACCGCGTGATCCCGTACCAACTGCACGATAAGGTCTTTGTGTACCTCGATGACCTTCTGGTCACATCCTCCACTCTGGCTGAACATTTCGATTTGCTACAACAGGTTGCTGGATATCTGAAGGACGCTGGTTTAACAATCAATTTGACCAAAAGTAAGTTTGTGTTGAAAGAAGTAGACTATTTAGGTTATATTGTGGGTGATGGCTGCCTCCGTACAAACTCAGATAAATGTAAAGCTATTCTGGAGTACCCTATTCCGAAAACGACGAAACAGATTAGACGTTTTCTGGGAATGTGCGGATGGTATCGTCGCTTCATTCCTAATTTCGCCTCCTTAGCTTCTTCTATCACCGATCTTACTGGTAAAAACACTAAAGTATGTTGGTCTGCAGCTGCTGATTCTTCTTTTAACGCTCTCAAAACCGCCTTGTCAACTGCCCCAGTTTTAACGCATCCTGATTATACAAAACCCTTTTTTATTCAGTGTGATGCCAGTGCCGTTGGGGTCGGTAGTGTCTTATTTCAGGTGGACGCCGAGGGAGTAGAGCGGCCCATTGAGTTTTATTCCCATAAGCTCAATGCGGCGCAGCGAAACTACTCGGTGACCGAGCTGGAATGCTACGCTGCCGTCCTCAGCGTGCGAAAATTCCGTCCCTACGTGGAAGGTTATCCATTCGTCATTTATACCGACCATTCCAGTTTGCGCTGGTTAATGAGTCAAAAAGACCTCTCCGGACGTTTGGCGAGATGGAGTCTTAAACTCCAAGCGTTGGATTTTCAGATTGGATACCGAAAAGGTTCAGTTAACGTTGTACCTGATGCGTTGTCTCGAGCTTTTCCGGATGAATCCGCTCCTTGTGAGGATGATTCCGAAAGTAAGAGCACGCCTGATCCTGGTGTTCAATTTGGAGATCCAGCCTTGTCGAGTAAAAACATCGACCCTTCCGTGAATGCGTTAATACCTTCTTCAGTCCCAATTCTGCACGTTGATCAAAATTCGGTGGCGTTTCAAGATCCAGATTACGTCGATCAGATCGCGAAAATTCGTTCATTAAAAGATTGTTCGCACAACTATAAGATCCAGGATGATAAATTGTTGATATCCCCTTCGTTCGGTTTTAAATATACGGATACCGACCTTTCGAATTGGAAACTTGTTATTCCTAATTCCTTAACTTCAACGCTTATTGAACAGGCTCACGTACCTCCCACTTCAGCACATTTAGGCGGCAGCAAAACTCTCGAACGCCTTCAGCGTCAATTTTACTGGCCTCAAATGGCAAAACAAGTTAAACAATACGTTGCTAGCTGCACTAAATGTAAAATGAACAAAGCTGTTAATTTCTCTACACAACCAGCCATGGGAGCGCAGGTTACGTCAACTCGCCCGTTTCAAAAACTATATGTCGATTTTTTGGGTCCGTATCCACGTTCGAAACTCGGAAATACCTGTATCGTTATCGTTCTGGATCATTATTCGAAATTTGTAGTTGTCAAACCCTTACGCGAAGCGTCTGCCTCTTTATTGTGTCGATTTTTGGAAAATGAGGTATTCCTTTTATTCTCCGTACCTGAAGTTATCACCTCTGACAATGGGAAGCAATTTACCTCGAATTTATTTAAGGATCTGCTATCTAAATACGGTGTAACCCATTTACGTACGCCGGTATATTCGCCGCAAAGCAACGCCTCCGAGCGTGTTAATAGAACGTTACTTGCCAGCATTCGATCGTATTTGAGCGATCACGATCATAATTTGTGGGACAAGAATTTGCAAGAAATTGCAGCCGCGTTACGAAATGCTGTACATGATACGTTACATTACTCCCCTCATTATGTCGTGTTCGGTCAACATATGTCGATGCACGGTTCAGATTACTCACTGCGACGGTTACTCGATGAACATGATCCCAGCGAAGTCCAGGTATGGGCTAAGCCAGATCGAGTAAACTTTTTAAAGGATCGTATAACACATTATTTACGTGTGGCACACGAAAAGGGGGCCCAACATTATAACTTACGCAGTAATACGCGTTCTTTTCGAATTGGACAACCCGTGTTTATACGATCGTTTGCTTTGCGCGATGCGTCGAATAAATTCTCCGCCGAATTGGCAAGCAAATTCAAACCCGCCATAATTACCAGCAAAGTCGGGCGGGTAGCGTACACCGTCGAAGATTTGAATGGCAAATCCTTGGGTACTTATCATGTCAAAGACATCCGTGTTTAATCGTTTCTCTCTCTATCTTTATTTTCGTGTTGTTTGTTTTAGGCCCGGCTTATGAGACATCTCAGGGTGTGGGCCGTTCCCACGTTTGTTACGACTGTATTGTCTTAACAAGACATTTTTTGTAAATTTGTTTCTATTCTCCATGGTTTCTTGCGTCCGAGTTTTTCACTGTGTGAACGTGGTGTCTTGGTGGATGGATTCTTGTGTGTTTTCTTCGGTTATGTTGGCAACGGAACAAAAATAGGAGAGAGAGAGATAACAATGCGCATCGAGTGTGTGCAAAGTAAAACGTTTTGGAAGAAATGTTTTTCTTATATGTCTATCTCCCTTATATCAACGAAAATTTGATATAAGGGAGAGACAGAGAAGAGAGATTAATTTCTTCTAGAACGTTTTACGAGCTGTGCGACGCTCGAATTTTTTTTGGTTGTCGCCATTCAGTTTGTGATTTTGGTGGTGAAAAATTCGAGTAGTGATTTAAAAAAAAAAGAGTTTTTTGATTTTTTTTTGGAAAAGAACGCTTGAGTTCTATTTTGTTTGGAATTTTTTTTTTGAATTATATTGTTAAACAAAAAAAAAAAAAAAAAAATATTATTATATATTTTAAATATTAAAAGTCGAGTTTTTGGTTTTGTTAAAACAAAATTTTGAATAAATCCAGGTTACAAAAATTGTTGGATTAAAAATAAAAAAAAACATTACAATTGTGCAATTAATGAATGTATAAATTCAATAAATACATATGTAAAATTATTATAATTTTGGCATTCTGTGAGTTTTATAAATATAAAGTTTATTGGGCAACGGATCCTACGAATTTCCTAAACAACAAGAAGGAAAAATAATTTCTTGTATATTTATACGAAAGTGTGCTGGGAGCCACACCTTGTGTTGAGTGTTTGAGTACGCGAAAATTTATCGTCGGTCGTAATACTTACGTGTGTTGGTAACAATCTGTCCGTACAAGATAACCATTAACGAGTGTGAACGATCGTAATTACGGGTGGCCAGGTGAGGCCACTCACTTTTATTTACGTTATATACGGTTTTAAGGCGAGCCAACGCCCAACGAGTTTCGGGTGGCCAGTTGAGGCCAGCCGTAGTAGTCGCATAACGGTAGCCAACCGGCTATTGTTGTTTTGTATATTTGGATCGGTGGTCTGCCGCAACGGTAACGGTAGCCAACCGGCTATTGTTGTTTTGTATATTTGGATCGGTGGTCTGCCGCAACGGTAACGGTAGCCAACCGGCTATTGTTGTTTTGTATATTTGGATCGGAGGTCTGCCGCAACGGTAACGGTAGCCAACCGGCTATTGTTGTTTTGTATATTTGGATCGGTGGTCTGCCGCAACGGTAACGGTAGCCAACCGGCTATTGTTGTTTTGTATATTTGGATCGGTGGTCTGCCGCAACGGTAACGGTAGCCAACCGGCTATTGTTGTTTTGTATATTTATCGGCATCAAGCCGCAACGTTATATTGCCAAACCAGGCACCAGTGGACGGATCCGGCGGCCAGTTGAGGCCAGCCGTATTATTTGCAGTATTTTACCGGCGGTTGGGTCGCATCGGTGGATTTTGGTAACAGTATAGCCAAGCCGCAACGGTCCGGGGCGGTGACCCTGAGGCATGACGGCCGCGCAAGGCTGCAACATAAATTAAATTAATTAAGGTACCATTTTTTTTTATTTTTATTTTTATTTTTTTTAATTTTTGATTTCATTTTTATAATTTTTTTATATATTATATTAAATTTAAATTTTGTAATCGAGCGCCGCACAGCGGGTGCGCGCTCGATGCGCATTGCTGATCTCTCTCTCTCTTTCGTTCCCTCCCTTTCCTTTTGTTCTCGGGAAGTTGTTTCTTTTTGTTGTTTTTCGTTTTAACTTAAAATGAAATGAATTATTAAATTATTTTTCGGTCGGTGTGATGGGAGCGGAGACTCCCTCTATGTCGGTTTAGTGTTTGCGGTCCCTTGGTGCCCGCATCCAAATCCGTAACCAGGGCTCGGCCCCGTTTGAATTCGGATGGATGCGCGCACCAAGGCACCTCTTCCGTTATTATTATTGTTTTTATTATCTATTTGATTATTCGGTTCGTTCCTCAAGTTCCGGCCGACGAATTTCGGCGGAACTACGGTTTTTATTTATTATTTGCGTTTCCCCAACTTTCTGTTAATCACGGTGTAGGCCAGGAGCCCTGCATGCCTCAAACCCCACGACCCTCGCACTTCTCGCTGAGAACGTAGCCGGCAAAACATCACCGTGGAGGCCTCTGCAGGAGCTTAGTGAATATCTGCAGGTTGGCAGTAGCCAGCCTGTAACAAATTTAAAAAAAAACAGCGTTATCGTAAAAGCTAACTATGAAGATGTTACCTCTTATTGTAATTTAAAAAATATATTGGATGATGGAGAATCATCAGAGATGACGAGTCATATTTCTCAACCAATTCTGGAGGATTTTCCATCAGTGTCAGAGGAAGTCAGAATTAGTTCAGATATTATGGTTAATACAAGTACTATATCAGTTGAAGAAAGAAAAAAAAAGTAAATATCACGAAATTATAACAATTCGCTTTATTCCTTACAAATGTTTATTTTTAGAAACTGGTGGTAATGTAAGAAAGTGGACTGAAGGGCAAGCCAAGTTCATGCTTGAAAAATATTCGGAACATTTTAAGAACGTTGGACGAAAATTCTGGAATTTGAAAACTATGTGGAACTTCATTGCTCAACAAATTAAAGAGAAATTTAATGTTTCGTTTACGGGGCTACAGGTGGAGACTCGCTACAGATGCATTTTTAAAAGAACTAAAAAGGCGATCGACATCTGTGGAACGAGTGATGTTCTCACAGACAGTGGCTACGAGAACGAAATACGGAGCATTGTGACCCTGGATGATTCGAATATGCCAGATACGAATCTTTTAGCCGGAATTTTCACAACAAGAGTAGGCTAAACATCGACTGCAAAATTAAACACCACGAGAAAGGCGCAGTCAGAACAAAAATCTAGGTCACTTTACCATCGCGCAGCCCTGAACCAACCTCCCATTCATCACCACTTATTACGATTCCGCCACCATCACGGGTCCCATTTGAAACGCGATATTTTAAAACGCGAATTATCAAAACGCGATATTTCAAAATGCGATATTTCAAAACGCGATATGGTACAAAACGCGATATGGTACAAAACGCGATATTTCAAAACGTGATATTTCAAAATGCGATACGGTACAAAATGCGATATGGTACAAAACGGGAGTTTAGGATCGGGCTACATCAGGCGGGTGAAGGGGAAATTTAATTTCAGTTTATAGAAATTTAAAAATCGATAGGGGCGAGAGTATATAGGACCGGTATCAATCGAGTCGCTGCACTCCCGTCGCTTTGCAATGGACATTCTGTACCATAGCGCGTTTTGAAATATCGCGTTTTGAAATATCGCGTTTTGTACCATATCGCGTTTTGTACCATATCGCGTTTTAAAATATCGCATTTTGTACCATATCTCGTTTTGTACCATATCGCGTTTTGTCATATCTCGTTTTGAAATATCGCGTTTTGAAATATCGCGTATCGAGCGGATCCGCACCATCACAGCAGCTGACACAAATTTTTTTAATCAGTCATCGAATGAAGATGGATTTCCAGCATCAAAGAGATGTGTCACAAAAACACAAAGAGATTTATTTTGTGAAAAATTGAGGGAGTACTAAAATTTATTTAGATTAAGAAGCCAAAACAGAGCAGAAGCATAAACAAAAAGAGCAATGGCATCTGGAAAAGAAAGAATTGTTTCGAGAAAAAGAGAAAAGAAATAAAGAAAATGAGTAACAGAAGCAAAAACACAATGAGGAGAAAATGAAATTACATACTTACAAATTGGGAATAACTTTTCCATATCTAAATTGGCAGGGAAATTTATTCCCTATTTAATTTAGTTTTCAAAAAAATTAACACTAACTTTTTACCTCAGTATAATACTTATATTAAAATCACACATAAATTCTTTCCCCAGTTCCTTGGAATTACTAGAATAGTGTCACACACGCGTATTTTTTATTTTTATAATATTTTCTATGATAATTTTTATCCCTTTTTACACGATTTAGCACAGTTTGCAGATGAGTATTTTCAAGTTAACCATTTCGTTGTAATGTGTTATGCCGAACCATGGTTTACAACTGGATTTGTGCATAGTTTCGAAATGAGATGTTTTTTTCTCATCCTGACGCATTTTAGTACTAACAACGCCGAACAAATCAAAATTGCGGATTATCGAACTAAAATGAAACCAAAAAATCTAATATTCTATGAATTTTTTCTTTTACATTACGAAATTTTGATGGCGACACATTTTTTTCGTTTGTGTCATTATAAAATTCATTTCATTTAATCTTGGCATTTTTATGAACGCACGTATTGAAAGTTTTAGGAATCATTTGCGATTTGTTTTAGTTACTTAATAATGATTAGTGTTATTATTACCTGTTAAAACGATTAACTCAGTTTTCGAAATACAGTAAAACCTGGTTATAAAATCCTCGGATATAACGAAAACCTCTTTATAACGCTCAATTCTCTGGGTCCCAATTTTTTTCTTATATAACATAGTAAAAATCACCCTCAATATAACGAACACAATTTCCTGAATCACGAGTTTCCTGTCTAAAATACTTACAATTTTAGCTCTATGGCATGGAGCGGAATTATTCTGAAATATTACACTATCCACTTCACTAAAAAGTTGTTCAATAGTTGGTACAACACCATCATTTATTATATCAATGTACTTCGCGCCATTCACTGATCCTTCTAGTAATAGAATATTACCAACTCCATAAAATGTTATGCATCCCCAGACCATAACATAAGAAGAATGTTTGACAGTGGAGAGAGTACATTCTTCATTATACCGTTCTCCTATTCTTCTTCTGATCTCCAGAATACCATCCAGCCCAATTAAATTAAATTTTGATTCGTCAGAAAAAATGACTTTCGACCAATCATTTTCGATCCAATTTTCGTATGTGCGACACGAGGCTAATCTTTTAGACTTCATCTTCTTGGATAATAAAGGCTTTTTTGCCGGAGATCTTGATTTTAGTCCCATTTCATTCAGTCGCCGTTGGACCGTACGCACACTACATGGTGTTATTTGAGATTTTGCTATCTCAAAATGAATTTGAGTGGCCGGTGCAAATCGATTTTGCAGATATAGCCGCTTCATGTGGGATTCGTCTCTAGCGGAAGTTACGCACGATCTTGCGGAAACTTTTTTTCGTAAAATGCTACCATTTTCTTCATATTTCTTAATTATTTTATTTATAGCTGTGTGGCTACGCTTTACTCTACGCGCAATTCCCCGTTTATTAACATTATTTTTATAAAAACTGATAATTTCGATTTTCTGTTCCAAAGAAATTTGACGATTAGATTTCATTTTTTTTAAATATTTTTTTTAAATATTTAAAACTGTTATATGTTACACTATATTTTCAAGACTGCGAAAAACTGAAAATAATGTTTATACATTTAATATTAAAAACAAATTTTTCGGTGATTTACCTATTTTTATAAGAGAAATTCTTTTTCAAATGTTTAATTTGTATAAATTTTGTAGTGGAAACTTTTAATTGTCGTTGGGTATATTTTCTATATATATAAAAATGGTGCAACAAATGTATGTGCGCGCATCAGGTGAGAACGGCTGAACCGATTTGACTCAATCTTTTCTGTTGTGTTCGCAATTACCAGGAGATGGTTCTTACGAAAGAAATTTTTAAAAAAATCCACCAGAAAGGTCGGAACACCCGAAAAATTGAATAAAAACCCATTTTCATATGAATTTTGTGTGTATATTTTTTATGAGACAGGTGGTGTAGTGGTTAAAGCTTCGGCGCTTGGATTGGGAGGTACTGAATTCGATTCCCACCGAAGGCTAAATCCAAACTGCTACTTTATTTTTTATCCAATCTATTTATTTTATCTATTTATTTTCTCTATCTATTTATCTAAATAAAAAACAATTGCCGTGCGTTAGTCTCGCAAAAACTCGAGAACGACACGATCAATTTGAATGATTCTTTTTGTGCATTGTCCATCTCAATACAGTGGGGCTTAGAAAAAAAGAAAATTCGAAAAAACTCAAAGGAAAATCCGTAAACACGAAAAAAATCGAAACCAAATGGAAAACCGAAAAATCAAAAAAAAAAATTCGGAAAATCGAGAATTGCATTTTGTAGAGGAATTTTGTATGAAAGTACACTTAACACCACCGGTGAAAATTGTATTTTGACAATGATCATTCATTTAAATAGCCACTTCGGATTATTTTCAATAGATGGCGTTGGTTGCGGATTACTATAAATATAAGTTGTGTAGAATTTTGGCAATCTTATCTTCTATATATATTAAAACAAGTGCATTCAGTTCCTCGTTCTTTTGGCGTTCGCTATGACGATTAACAAAATACAAAGTCAATTTGCAAAAAACAACTAAATTTTCGATAGTTGCCTATGTTTGAATCGACCTTTTATTCACTTTTCAATACATTATGCCGCCTTTATGGTTGCGTTCGTTCGTTCATTCTGACAATTTTTTCCACCAATCATATTACTCAAAATTGACGATTCTGGATTTTTGTACAAAAGATGATTGGTCGAACAAATGCCCGAACGAACGAACGCAACCATAAACCTACCTTTAGTGTTGAATTCGATGAAAAAGTGAATGGAATGTCCACTCAATCGTCTAACTCAAACATCTATTGAGAATTGAGTTGAGTTGTTTGATTTTTCTCTCATCAAAATCAATTTTCGTGAAGGTCAAAAGTGTTTGCTCGGACGAAGTAATTTGGGGCGAGACAAAGTTCGCCAAGTCAGCTAGTATTATTATAAATTGATACCGGATAAAACCATGGCTTTTAAAAACGATCCTTGTTTTAGAGGTAAACGAAGCAAAGATCGACTTACTGTGCTTTTAGGGGCAAATATTACTGGAAAGGATAAGCTACCGGTACTAGTTATTGGTAAATATGAAAACCCAAGATGTATCAAAAATATTCGCACTCTACCGGTTTTATATAAATCAAATTTGAAAGCTTGGATGACTTTCCAGGAGTTGGAATTTTATCTTTGTCATATTGATAAGCCATTCTTTGCCTAAAAAAGCAAAATTTGGTTGATAGTGGATAATTGTCCGTCGTATTTAGAAGTTGAAGGTTTACAACTTATAACAGTTAAGTGCTTATCTCCAATTTCTACAAGTTTAATATACCAGGGTATTATACAAAACTTTAAAGTTTTTTACAGAAAACTTTTGATGAAAAAAGTTATATAGAGTCTCGATAACAACAGTATCCTGCCTCATTTTTATGTATTCAATGGCTGTGTGATGATAAACCTTGCAGCGGATTTAGTACAGTCAAGCACTATTTATAACTGCTTTAAAAATCCTTGGACTAGCGATGACGAGACGTCTACAAGCATTGAAGAAAACTTCAACAGTGTTTGCCTTGAAATAAAATTTTATTGGCAAAATTCATTAATGCAAACACTTAATGAAAACGTCGATTTGCCCGAATATTTGACTGTAGATGAAAATGTTATCGTTACAGACGATAGCGATGAAGTGATTTTAAGGTCGATGGAAACTAATTCTGATGAAAATGTTGATGGCGATAGCCACAATGAAATGGAAGTACCCTCGATGAAAGACATAGATAAACATTTAAATCTTATAGCAATTTCTTTCCAAAAAAAAAAATTGATTTACAAATCAAAAAAAATAATTTGAGATCAAAAAATTTTGATCGAAATACCGTGGTACGTTCATTCCAAGTAAAAAAATTGATTTTGTTTTTATCGCAATCAATTTTGAAAAATCTCAACATTACATTAGATTCTTTTTGACGTTTACAAACACATAAATATGTTTACGTCAGAAATATAAACATAAACACTTCAAAAAATATAAACATAAATATTAAAACTTTTTGACTAGTAGGCCGTGAGAATTTGACATACGAAATAATTTTATTTTTGCATTAAAATAATTGTTTCGTTTTCACTGTGTTAAAATAATTGTGTTGACAAAAAATTGTGTTAATAAACTGTCAATATACATTTTTTGAAAACCGAATGTCAATTTTTCACAGTTTCATTACAAAAAAAATCAATCGCGTATCGTGTTCTTTGCCACACAAAAAAAAATCAATTTTTTAGAAGAATAATTTTTTGAAAATCTTTGTTAGCGACCATGGGTACTTTTATAATCCATTTTGCTTCAAATAAATGGAATGACTTTGAAACGATATTTAAGTTTTTCTTACGACATACTAGCAAATGGATAATTCAAAAATAACAAATTCTCTGGTATACTGGTGCAATATTAATAAAACAAATAAAAATGCGCGTTATTAATTGTTCGCGAGGATTACGCACGTTCATACGGGTAATTTTTTTTAGATTGTCAGCGATTCAATTGAAGATGTAGATGTTCCAGCAAATATAAAACGGAAATGTACACCGTAGTAGATTTGTAGAATTTGCTATAAAAAAATATGTCTTTTTTACCACTATGGGCTACAGTCTTCTTAGAAAAATTCAGGTATGACCGTAGAATATCTAACTAATTAGTAGAAAGCTGATGATGAAATGAAGGAAATAACAGATTTTAACGAGCAATAAACTAATGGCAATGACCATAAAACCTACAAATTGTCACAAAATAGCAATAACTAACCCTGATAATTCTCATAACAAAGAAGTTTGGGGCAAAAATTAAAAAAATGTTTCAGTACTGTGGTAAGAATGCTCTGACAATGATTCTCAATTCAACACTCAATCACACATTAAAGGGCAATCTACGCGATTATAAAAGATTATTATAAAAAACTTAGGTTTTGATTTAAAAATTTTCAAATTTCCCTTTCATCAGGGCTGGGAAACTGCCATAACGAATACTTGTTATAGTTCATTGTCAAACAGGGAGTTTTTGGCCTCAGAAGTAGATTATAGTTCAATAAACCTTAAATTAAGAAATAATATGTTTGGAACCATACCAAATGAATAAAATAGGGGACTATAAATTGAATTATTTTGTCTATGACCGAGCTGTAAAAATAGCCGTTGAATAGTTTACATATTTTATTTTGAAAAACCCATATTAATCTACGACCCATTAAATCCAGTGAGAGTCCTAAAAGATTTATTGGATATTGGATAACGTTTTGCTTATGAAGTGGATACATTTTATCAACGGCAACTAATAAATTTTCAATCGGCTCCATCTGGTGCTTTAGCACAACAAAAAGCCACTCAGGAACAAACCACATCTCAAATCGATGCAAACCTCTTAGGATTACTCTTGCATTCAGTAGTAGTCTGTTATTTATTTTGGGAATATGTACCTAATAATAATAATACAGAGAAATAAGTTCCACAAAAGTCCTCATATAAAAATTATTAATTACAAATTATAATACAAAACCTGGCCAAGATGAACGAAAAGTATTTTTTCGAAATTATAACTATGATAAAATGATCGGACCAAGGTTAGGTGCACTGACGAACCACATAGACAAATGGCGAATTATTAATTATTGCAACATATAGGTCGTGTCACAAATTCCTTTCCCTCTTCCAACAAAAAAAAAACCAAAACATGAAAACGAATTTGCTTTAGACTCACCTTCAGTTAGTCCACGCAGCATTTTTAAGCCCGATAGTCTTCAATTGGTGGAGGGTTAGTTGTGGACTGAAGGAAGAGTTTGACTTTGCTGCTGATGTTCAAACATCATTGAAAAAACCAAACCAGTGAAAAACAAAGAAAATTTAGGCTATCAAAGTTTTAAATAAAAAAAAAAAAAAAAAAAAAACAAAAATAATAAATCAAAAATTGGTTTTGTTTATAAAATTTATTCATAAAAATTTGTGGTGAAAAAATATGTTTATAAATTTAGTTATAAAAACACATACACACACGAGTGTATTATAAAAAAACTATGCTAGCTACTAAGATTTTGATTTTAGGATTTAGACCAACAGTTAATATACTTAAACGTAATTTTGGCCAAATAAAATTTAATAATAATATGAAATTTCTTAATATTTTAAAGAATAAATAATATATAGTAATAAAAAAAAAAAATTATAAAGAAAATATAATTAGAATAATTAAAAATAATAACCACAAAATACTCGGTTTTACTTTCCGCGGCCGAAGAATTTCTTGATTATATTTCCCATGTAAGCGAAGGGCGTGGCGGATCCGATTACGGTGATCATTTTATTTTTTTGTTAGATTTTGTTCGATTTATGTCAAAGAATCATTTTTCATCTGGGATTATGTACTCGTACTCGGTATTGTCTTTAATAGGAAACAGTGAACAAGATTCCTAACAGTGTTTATCTACGAAGGATCTACTTGAATAACGCATACATCCAAAACTATATGTTAGAAACAATCGGGTACATAAATACAATTCAAATACACGCCGACTTGGATAAAATGAAAGACAACATAAACGCTAACGCAACGGTGACAAAGCTGGAGAGAATAACAAGATGGAATAACCAAGAGAAAAGAGCAGCGCCAATACAGACGATGAAGGTAACGCTTCAAGCCAATTACCTCCCAACGGAGATAGCAATTTACGAGGTGAAGAGAAAAGTCGCTTACTATATCCCGAAACCACATACAGTGGGTAACATTAATATTCGGTTTTTTTTGTTTAGCTGCTTTAAGTACTAATAAAAACGTTAAAATCAATAGAAAATTAAATTTAGTGATGCCAAACTAAAGTTCTTTATTTCAGCTAAAAAATTGATGTACAAATTAATGATTTTTTTTTAGGGTATTACAACAAAAAAATAAAAAATAAAAATAAAACACAAATTCATGCAACATTAATATTCGGTTTTTTTGTTAAATGAAAAATAAAATTATTTAAAAATAAAAACTTTCTGCAAATTAATATTTTGTGTGATATCCTTTGTTTTTTATGACATCACTTAAACGTTTTCGCATGTTGGATATAATTTTTGATGTATATTTGCTCGTTATTTTGTTCCACTCTTCCTGAAGCCGTGCTTTTAGTTCCGTAATTGACGAAACAGGGTTTCTTCGTACACGGCGGTCCAATTCACTCCATAAATTTTCTATTGGGTTTATGTCAGGTGATTGGGGTGGCGTTTCTATTACTTTGGGACAATTGTACAGCAACCATGACCTCACTTTATAGGCTTTATGTTTAGGGTCATTATCTTGATAAAGTTTAAAAGTGTGTGAAATACCCATTTTGTCAGCGGATTGTTTTAAGTTGTCCTTTAATATTTTTAGGTAAGAGTCCTGGTTCATAATCCCATCTATAAAAACCAAATTTCCAATCCCTTTGGATGAAATGCAGCCCCACACCATAACATTACCACCTCCGTGTTTTACAGTTGGTGTTAAGTGTTGATGACTTAGCTCTGTATTTGGTTTGCGCCACACCATTACTCTTCCATCACTTCCAAATAAGTTGTATTTGCTTTCGTCAAGAAATATGACATCATTCCACCAGGTTTCATCCTTCTTGATATGCTCTAATGCAAAATCCAATCGTATTTTCCGATTTCTCATATTTATAAGAGGCTTCTTTCTAGCTACTCGGCCATTGTACCCTTGGTTTTTGATGGTTCGACGAACTGTTTGTGCCGATACAGTTTTAGCATGCTCTGCGAAAAGTTCGGCAGCTAAAACAGGAGCACTTAATCGGGGATTTACTTTGATTTTTCTTACAATCTCTTGCTCCTCTCGAAGCGTCAATTTTTTAGGCTGTCCTTTTTGCTTTATTGAAGCCACTCTTCCCTCGTTTTTAAACCTTCTCACGATATCTCCTACAGTACTAGGCTTCATATTTAGTAATTCACCAATTTTTTTGTATTTGTTGCCCGTTGAATACAGTTTAAGAACTAGTTTACGTTCCTCCAATGAAGAATTTTTTCCTTTGCGCGGCATTTTCGTTCACACCTCAATGATTGACAGTCAACTAATATGTTTTGTTCATTATCCTTTGTCTATGTTATTTCTATACGGGGAATTCCCTTTTTATATAATTTGTGTATATTTGGAGTTGCCAGAGGGACATTTTATATCATTTAACAAAAAAACCGAATATTAATGTTGCATGAATTTGTGTTTTATTTTTTATTTTTTATTTTTTTGTTGTAATACCCTAAAACAAAATCATTAATTTGTACATCAATTTTTAGCTGAAATAAAGAACTTTAGTTTGGCATCACTAAATTTAATTTTCTATTGATTTTAACGTTTTTATTAGTACTTAAAGCAGCTAAACAAAAAAAACCGAATATTAATGTTACCCACTGTATGTGCAAAAATATTAAATTTATGGCCACATGGCGAAATATTGCAGAGGGAAGGAAAGATGCAACAACTGTGCAGAACTAGACCATGAAAACCAAAACTGCAAGAGTGAGATGAATTGCTATTACTGCCGCGAAAAACATCCTACCTACAGTAACATATGCGAGGAATTTCAAAGGCAAAAGGAAATAGAATACTTAATGGTTACAAAAAAGAAATCCTACAATGAAGCAAGAAGTAAAACAGTCCCGCAAGAGTATAAGCTAAAGGAAAACGAATTTCCAAGAATACATCGAAAACAAATAGAGGAGGTTCACAATGAAATTGAAAAGTTGAGAGGTAATAAGCGAAACGGAAGAAAAACGTAAAGCAGAAAATAAAGCTAAGGAAAATCAAATTATAATCCTACAAAACCACATGAAATGTGCAACAGGCTAAAAATAATGCAACTTAACGTCAGAAGCCTTAAAACGAGCAAAGACGAACTTGTAAAATTCCTGACAAGTGAAAAAATAGATATAGCATGTTTATCAGACATGGTCAAAGGACAGTGATATAATAAAAACAAGTGAATATAAAATATTTGCCTGAGCAATAAAGACGACAATTACGGCGGCGTGGGATTAATAATAAATAAAAGAATAAATATAAAAGAGATAAAAAAGAAAGTAAATACAACCTGATAGAGATGATAGGTGTGATTATAACAGACGAAGGTGGCAACAACTACAAAATAACAAGCATATACATTCCTCCCAACATAAATAATAAAAATATATTGGATAAATGAAAAACCTTAACAATACGAGACAATAACAAAAAGATACTCTGATTTTGGATGCATCAACGCACACCACCCGCTTTGGGACCCCAACAGCAGATCAAACAACCGAGAATGAACAACGGAGATACCACATGGATGAGCTTAAGTAGTAAACAATCTGCAATAGAAATAACGTTGTGTTCGATGGACATAAGTAACAAAATCAATTGGAAAGTCAAATTAACAAAAATCGGTAGCACGGACTATCTACCCAAAATAATAAACATGGATAACACCAGAAAAGTGCTCATGACAATGTTATTGTCGTGGCAGGAACTAATCAAGTAGATTCTATTGATCCAGAATTATTTAAATTAGGATTTTAAGATATTGAAATTGATATTGGTCGGTTAAAAGAGTTTCGAATTCATACCAGTTCAATCTCTATTAAATCACCACTTATAAGTGAGCATATTCCTATTTTTCTGCAAATAATAAACAAAGGGAAACCAATATTTCATGAAACGCGTTCACCACAACCACCACCACCACGTGTGCTGTTCCCCAATGAACCCCCAAAAATATCACAAAGACAGATTACGAAAAAAGTTGAAAGAAATCGAAAGATATAATCTGGACGTATACATTAACATCGAAGAATACGAGAAGGCATTAAGAAACACGATAGAAGAGAACTCCGAATGACGAGAAATAATCACTCCCAGAAAAATCAGTGGAACGAGAAAATAGGCAAGCTGTGGAACATAAAAAAAGCAAAGCTGAAAATATATAACTAAAACAGAAACAATATATGCAGAGAACGAATTGAAAAAAGCCACTGGAAAACTGAAAAGGAAGATAAGATACGAAAAGAAAAGGAGTTGAAAAAGATTAATAGAAAATAGCCCCACATGTGCTCCAGTGAAATATGGAGTAAAATACAGTTTTAAAATAAACCATAGAGATAATAAATGTGCTCAATAATGAACTCAATACGGAAAAATTCATGAACCTAAATATCATAGAAACAAATACACCACCACAAGAAAAATTACACTGGCCAAAGAAAAGAATAATGGACAACGAATTTAAGAAAGAAAAAGAAATAGTTTAGCGAGTTAAAAACTCTGCCCGGACTCAAACAAAATAACATACAAACTACCAAAAAATAACGAGCTGATAGAAATTTACAGGGGCATTCACCTGTATCAGACGATCACTAAAATTACAAGCAAAATGATAAAGACGAGGCTAAACACGTTTGCTGAGGAATCAAAGTTAATCTCGGGACACCATTTTGGAATCAGAAAACATAGATCCACCAATAAGCTAATCTCAATCGACGAAAAAAACAAAGAAGACAAGAAAACTCCAATAATCATATCTCTAGACATCAGAAAAGCCTTCGACAATGTCAACGAGGAAAAGCTTGTGGAAACAATGGCCACGAAAAGGATGCCGTCGGAATTCATCAGCAACTCTTTAATCAGCATAAAAATATCCATAAAATCTGGAGAAAGAACGGTTAAACGAACTGCAAGCCAGGGACTACCTCAGGGGGAACCGCTAAGCCCAGATTTATTCAATATTTACACGAGCCGGCCTCATGATATTACGAGTGCTACAAAGATGACTTTTTAGTAATAGCTGTTAATCTATTATCTTTTTTTCTCTCTACTTTCGAGATTATAATTTCGGCATTTTATCCTGTACTCCAGTTTTAGTACAATTTCGTGTTTAGTTTGAATGATGATATTTTTGACTTCCGCCTACTTCATTTTAGGTTTTAGTTCGTATATGCTCTTCCGATGAAGAACATTGTTGTTTTTTATTAATTTTAAAATAAAAGGTGAAATAAACCAGAATTTGTGTTTTATATAAAAATGTAATGTCCATGTTGTGTAAAGGAAGGAAATACAGTCCACAAACTAAAGATCAATTAATTATCACAACAAAAGCCAAACGAAGAAACATTAACGATAAAACAACATACATACAACGGGCGGTAACAGGCAGTACTTAAATAACAGGATAGTCATCAATAATAACACAATAAAAGAAATGAACGAAATGAGAGTCCTGGTATTTATAATTTTATAAAATAACAAATTGCAACAAACATATTAATAAACTAAAAAACGAATGACAGCAACAAACATCATAATAGTTGCCGCTAACAAAAAGGGAGGAGAATACCCATTCTCATTTCTGAACCTGCAAAAGAGCCTCATTGAAAGTAGATTGAGGTACAGCGCAATAATAGTGAAAGGGAAACAAACAGAAAATGCTACAAAAAATAATAAATAGAAGCCTAAGAATTTGCTTAAAAATCAAAACAAACCAAAAAGAGACACAAATGAGTACATGAAGATAGGCATGCAAGTCCACGAGACTTAAAAAACAAAAAAGAAACAAACACCATTTTATGGGAAGACAAAATAAAAGAACTCATGGAAAAATACAAAACGATGAACAAGGCATATACGGATGGCTCTATCGCAAACGGTAATACAAGTTATAGAATTGGTCGGAAGAGGTCTCATTTAAAGCCCTAGAAGTGACTGCGATATATGAGGCAATGAAAATGGCAGACGAAAACAATATTGCAGAAATAGCGATACTCACAGATTCACTAAGCATCTGCAAAGCACTCCACAACAAGACAACCAAAATAAAATATTGCGAAGCTGAAATACGTAATGCTGCAACACGATACAAAATAAAAACGACAATCATATGGATACCAAGCCACACGGAAATAGCATGGAATGATCAGGCGCACAAGGCAGCAAAACAGGGAGCACAGTCAAATAGCACCTATAAAATAAACACATCGGTGGAAGAAATAGCAAGACTATTTAAAACGAGAGCATACAACGAATGGAAGACGAGATTTTTAGAAGAGATAATGCAAAAAGGCAGAAAACATAGAGAAAACACGAATGGAATCATAAGAGACAGACCCTGGTTCCACAAAAAGGGGCTACAAGCGGGACTAGCCAAAACAATGAAGAGGTTGGAAACAAACCACACGTTCGAGCCCAAATATTTAAAACTAATCAAAAAAGTTGACGACGAAAGAGGCAACATGTGTGGTACAACAGATGACGCGAGGCATGCAATATAAAAATGTAAAAAATTCGAAGAACTAAGGAAGAAATGTAAAATAATAGGAGAGAAAGACCTCCAAAGGATACTAGAGGAAGGAAAACTAGAAGATTACGCGGTAATCTACAATTTCCTAATGGAAGGGGAAATCAAAATTTAAAAGTCACCTAAAATAATTGATTAAAAGCTAACAAAGCTAATAACACAATCGGATTGTGTAACAGAAAACCCATGCCGCATAATATAACATTCTAATATAAAAAAAATTAAAAAATAATTGTTAAACCGAAGTAACGTAACAGTGGCTATATGCCAAAATCTCCAGAATTCGTTTCATGAACCATTTACCGATTTTTTCGGTATTAACCAAATGTACGAGCCAACATATGGACCCTTACCAATCTCAAAGACCTGTAGCGTAATTTTCATCTATTGCACTGTGTATGGATTCGTTCAACAGAATTTCGATTTACGGACTTTTTGGTTATAATGAAGAAAAATAAACGTGCCAAAATGAGGCACCCTGCCTATCCACAAAGACATGTGTTAAAGTTTTCACATTAAAACCCAACATTCAGTTAAAACCGAAAATAAATTTAAAATTATTTAAAAAAGGTTAAAAACCAAAGCAAACTAAACAAAAAATAGAAATTGAATTTTAATTAACATTAAAAACTTTAAAAATAATCTTCGGGATATTTTTGAAGTTGTTTTGATAAATTAAAGCGAAATAGGTTATTGAATGATTTAGAATGATATTGAATGATTTAGACAAACTATTAATGGGGTTGTTTTCGGCAGTGTGTAGTTTGTAGAATGGTGTTCAAGTGCTAAAAACTCATGGTTTCGAAATATTCTGCAATCAAAGCGTTACCAATAAAAGTCGCGCCCAAGAAAGTGCGTCTATTTTCAAGCGTGCATATTTTGTAATCCGTGCATCATGTTGAGTATGGAGGTGACCGAGCTAAAATTTCATGGAATGATAAATTTTGGTCATAATCCCCTGTCACTTTTCTTTAACAAAAAAATCAGGAACTTCTTCTGAATGCTTTCACAGCGTAGTATGGATTCCAGAGCGTTACAGCGTATTCCAGTTGAGATCGAACGTAAGCGAAATAGAATGAACATAAGGTTTGAAGATCTTTAAATTCAACTGTCCATCGTTTAACAAATCAAAATGTAACACCTTAATCCATACTCTCATTGACTCATTGCAATACTTCGCTGTTGACTGTGTATGAATTGATTAACGGATTTCTTTTACAATGAAAAGAGATAATTTTGCATTTCTTGATATCTAACTTTTATAATTTTAAGTTTTTGCATTTCTTTCATATATTGAACTAAATACGTGATTATGAGTGAAAATCATCAGGACGCACTCCGCAGAATTTTCATTTACGGACATTTCCGTTATAATTATGAAAAATGGAAGAACACGGAGTACCCTGACGGTCCACATAAACATGTGACGTATTTTGTCGAAAAACTTACTGTCCATCTTAGAGTTCCCGCAATACAGCCACTACTATCATCGAATAGTAGACACTCGAGCCTATTCAAATTAGTATAGCCCATACATATAATGAGATTTAACTCATTAAATTACCGACCCCAGCCGCGGCCATCGGCCCCCAAACCATAACACTACCTCCTCCATGTTTAGTGGTATGTATTATATTTTTGTTTTGCAAAGCAGTTTTACGCCATATTTTCCGCCTACGATCAGACCCGGATATGCTCAATTTACTTTCGTCTGAAAAACACTATTCCAGAATCCAATGCCCTCTTTAAGATGTCTTCTAGCGAAGTTAAACCTCAATTCTTTGCCCTTGGTAGAAATTAGCGTTTTTTTGTAGAATCCTGCATTATATTCAGTCCGTTTGAGTACGCTACCAATAAATTTTTGGACTAACGTCCTTTCCTGATATATTGGCAATCTAACCGACCAATTTTGGACATCTATTGCTGGATTTTGTACCACTATTTTTAAAATTGACCGCACATCTTTTTTGGATAGCTTATTTGGGAGGCCACATCTAGGTATTTTAAGTATAGACCCTCGCTCTTCATAGTTTTTCATTATTTTTTGGACAGCAGCACGACTGAGCTACTAAATCCGAATATTGGCACAAATTTCTATACGCAGCACCATATTTTAATAAATTTTTCACTAATTTAACGGGTAGAAGTAAACGATTAATTGCGAACTGCTACCTATTTAATAAAACATAACTAAATAATGAACATAACGGGCACATCGTTTGCATTCGAGTGCAAACGGGTTTTAATGCTCAGTGTATGAGACTTTTGTCTTTTCAATTTTTATGTTTTTTTATTTATCAGAATACGTAACTGTAAAATTGCTATTAGTTTCGACCTAATATTAGATGACCATCATCCTTATTCTTTAATTGAAACCAGTAACTCTGATACTGTTTATATGATTAATCCACGATAGTTGAGAATTAATAACCGACCCAAGATAAGAAATGCTTTCAACTCGATGTATAACATTATTATTAAAGTTAATTTCATCTATTACAGCAGCAGCTTTAGGTTTTAAGAAAATTGAGACATTTAATCTAAAATTATTGCAACAGAACCAATTGTGAATTTTAAGATCATTTCCATCGCAGTTTTCTGTTGTGGAAACGATTCAGAGCTGTAGATTCAAACAGCACCATCAGCAAATAATTGCATTTTTCCCTACAGACTAAAATCAAATAGGTCGTTTATGTAAAGTAGAAACATTACTGGTCCTAGGATTGATCCTTTGGTACTCCGCGCTTCACAGTAATTTTTGATGATGTGTAACTAACAATTTTAACAACTTGGACTTAAATATTAATAAATTCTTAAAATCAATAATATAATAAATCATAATATAAATCTTAGTAAATAAATTTTTAAATTATTATGTGATTTATATATAACATTAATTTATATATAAATAAATAAATATTTTTCCAAAAAAAATTTTGGAAATTGAATGAAGTTTACGAAATATACTAGAAACAGCAGGTGTATGTGGACTTTTGTCCGAGTGTACTAATTTGAATAGGCTCGAGTGTCTGCTATTTGATAGTAGTGGTGCGGAAACTCTAGGATGGACTGTTAATTGGGTGACGTGGACGTTACACTTCTTTATTAATTTGTTAGAAACTTCGGAACGGTAGTATTGTCATACTTGTGACTATAGATAGAAAATGACAACAATTAAGGTAAATAAGAATTTGTAAGTACAGTCCCTGTTCATAGAATTATGGACACTATTAATATAGTGAAAAACTCTAGTATTTTATCAAAATATATATAAACTAGCTGACCTGTGACTGAATAATCAGTCACGTGAATACATTTTATTGAATTTTTGGTTAAGAAATGATTAAAGAAAATTTTTTAAGATGTAAATTTGATGCACTTTTATCAAAAATAAAGTAAATTCGTATGCGCGGTTAATTTTTAAATTTTAAACGGCAATCACGCGCTCAAATACACACAGTATGACTTACGTGCCAAGTCAAATATTCATATCTCAAACGGGAAGCACGCGCTCGGGATCACATGACCATTTACGCGCCCAAACCAAATATTCAAATCTCAACTTCGGCTGGAGACATTTTCATCATCCACTGCATCAGTTCTTTTACGAAATGCACCCAACTGCTTTTCGTTTAGTAGTTCATTTCGTAATTCAGCTTCTTCGGCTTCTCAAACTGTATCAAAGACTTGCACTTCTACGGGAGTTCTCGATGGAGTTGGTAAGCCGAACATAGCGCAAGAAAGTCCGTGCTGTATAAGAAGTATGTTGATATCGTAAGAGCCAAATTTTTTTGCTACATTTTCAATATGGTGTCATCTGCATACTCCATCCAGAGATCAAGAGGTTTTGAAAGTTAACAAAAGCAACAAATATAACAAAAGTCTCTCGAAGCTGTCATTTGAAAGACTGCTGTTTCTGTTAAGCAGTGATCCCATTCATCATCGTTTACCAGACCCCGTGCAGCTGTAGCTTCTTTGAAGTTTTTGTAAATAAAACCATTGAATGTTTGTACAAATTCATAACTGGTGGAACCTCGAATATGTAGCAAAAGCTGCAGGAAGAAACGCTCCTCATCTCTCAAGGTTACTGTATATATTCGTGGAAAAATCTTCTCTCCACCTCTTTAACGAAGTTGTCATTTACCGCGTACGTAATTGTAATGGTAGGGAATGTCAGTATATTATAGGAAATGACGTGCGTTTTGATCATTGAAGTTGAGCTGAAACCATGACTCAAGCTTCGCTCGGCCAATTTGTGCTGCAAGCAACAATTCATCTTCATTACCTGCTCCGAATATAATTATTTGTTGATTCGGTAGGTGGACAGAAAGAGGCATCACGGTCAGATAACATCGATCATGCAATTTTGACTCGATAAAAAATAATTTGATATATTCGCGGTTTGCAAAAAGTAGCTGACACCTGGTGAACAAAATGTAAACCGTAGTTTGCTATGAAGCAAGGGGAATTAAAACTGTGATAACAATGAATTTGACAATTCTCGTCCCTCTTGTAGACGTAGAAACTAACGCTAACTACATTCGATGAAAATTGCCAATAACAAATTCAGGGTTTTAATAAAGCAAACTCATGGCAAACTCACACAGCGTCAAATCTTGGAAATTTTCTGAAACCACCTGAGGTACCCGTTTCGGGTACTTCCCGGTGGAATTTTTCCGATTTTTGGCCTCTGCACAGCGCAATATTTATGTCGACCTACTCTGAAAAAATCTAACAGATCGTATCATGTTTAGCGGTCATTTTAAGGTTTAGTTTGAAAAATTAAGAGTATAAATATATATAGATAGAAGATAGATAGAAGCTGACCTGTGACTGAATAATCAGTCACATGAATACATTTGGTTGAATTTTGGTTAAGGAATAATTAAGAAGATTTTTTAAGATGTAAATTTGATGCACTTTTATCAAAAATAAAGTAAATTCATATACGCGGTTAATTTTTAAACATTAAATAGATAGAGTATCATGACAAAATTGTATTTTTACACTCACAACTATTAACACCAAAATGTATGTAAAATCATTTTATGTTGTCTGTTTTGTTTAATTGAGATTTAATTACAAATTTTCTACTCATTTTGTCATCACAGTGTGTCGTCACAAAAACATCGGCAATTTTAATAAATTTTGTCGTTGTCACGGTGTAATGCGCATGATCATAGATTCAATATAAACATATTTTGTCATGGCATTCTGGCGTCGTGACAAAATTTTGCTGAAAACACCTGAGGTACCCGTTTCAGGTACTCCCCGGTGGAATTTTTCCGATTTTCCTAGCAAAGGCACACGCTATATTTTGTCGACCTACCCTGAAAAATTTAAACGGATCGGATCATGTTTAAGGTTTAGTTTGAAAAAATTAAGCGTATTAATATAATAGATAAAAACAAGATTTTTTTAAAATGTTTTAATTCTTTGAAATTAAATAATTTTGAGTATACAGAAAATGGAAAACAATTAAAATTTGTTTAAACTACCTTTATTTTTAATCACAGCTTTTATTCTTTCAGACATGCTACAAATACAAGTATTGATCACATTGCGAATTTGATCACTATTTCTCCATTTTTTCAATATTTTTTTTTTTTTTGTGAACACTGTAGGATTGGGGTTTGTGCATGCATTTTATTATTTTAAAATATAAAACAATAGCAGAAATTAGGAATTTCGAAAATACTAATAGTGTCCACAATTCAAAGAACAGGGACAATTTTTCCAGTGTGTAGAAATAATTGTTTTAATTCCATACTAAATTCCGTATTACAAAATATCAAAGACATAAAAATATCGATTTTGGAGAAAAATAATTGCCTTTCTCTTTCTGTTTCGCAGTAATATTATTATTTTTTTATAAATTTTGTTTATATATTGAATCTTTTATTTTCTCTTCTCAGTTTCATGTGACTAGTCGACGGGTGAATATGCACACGATTGTTCATGCGGTTTTGGTTTTGTTTAGTTTAATTTTTCGTGTTGTTTTATTTTAATGATTTTTAATTATTACAGCAACATTAATTTTATTCAGTATAATTATAAAATAATAGTTTAATTTTAAAATGGTTGCAATCGGATTGAGCTAAAGGGGTAATAAAAAACAGCTTTTCCATGGCGTCGCCATTTGAATATCTACGGAATTTTTTTACATAAAACGCTTTTGTTTTACTTTTTTAAGACGCTGTGTGAGCATCTGATAGGCGGATGGTGCGTGAATATGTCAATCAATACCTTACATAGGCGGATTTTTAAAATTTAGACAAAAAAGAAATATGTATTGAATATCTGAATAAAAATTACCTTCAACAAATAGTTCTTTTTCATTCCAATAGAAAATTATTATAAATCCCATATAAAAGTGTTATGGATAGCTGTTCTATTTGCATGCAATAAAGTGTGTTAAATTAGTACGGAAATGTATATGGAATATACCCTAGTTTCCGACGATATTCCACCTTATTTTCACTTTGATTTATTCGCTTTTTAGTCGGGATTCACACCTACACTGGAATTTATGTGACTTTTCTTTGGTGAGTAGTACGGATTTCCGTGTTAATTTCATAGTATGTACTTTCCATAGAAAATATGTGGTTTTGCACGCGAATAGAAACGGAATGCCGTCTGCATTGCATATTGGGAACCCATGTAAATTGCACAATCGTTAAAACGTAACGAAACATACTTTGATTATATACTGGTTTAAGTAATACTTTAAAAAGTATTGTATTTTACTATAATAATGATAATGTATTTATATACCATGCAATTTGTTTTATTATCGTTGAATTTGGGTACTTAGGTAACTAATTTAAATTTTTCAGGATGCTGATTACGCGCCATTACATTACATTTAAACTGAAAAATTAATATTAAGTAGTCAATAGTGGGTTCAATCAATAATAGAGAGTACCTGTAATTTCCCTTCATTTTGTTATACGTAAAAGGGTGTGTGTCTTACAGGGAACACAATAACAGGATTTTTAATCGTGTAAAGGTTTTCTTTTAATTTTTATGTCCGTAACGATTAGCAAATTAAAAATTTTTAGTTTAATTTAATTTTATAGAATTGTACAATCGTCTTTAGTTGAATAATTATTACAAAACAAATGTTTTCTTAAATAATTACCACATATTTGATTTATTTTGGCTAATCCGTTGACTAACAATTTATTTTTTGTTACAATTTCATGGAATTATCGATCGATCCGGTAGTCAGGAACTCGAATGAAATATTAAAAATATATGTGTAAACTGTATATGCACTAACCTTGACTTACCGCTTCTATTTTTAATTTAAACAATTATTTTGAAAGTGAATGTAATATGAAATATCCTTCACAAGGTGACCGATTCTCTTGAAGCTTAAAACAGATCACATCCATGATCACATTCTAATTTAAAGTCTTAGTACACGGCATTCTACATATATCAGGTTAGGTCAATTGATGAATATATAATAAATTATACAAGTATACACAGCTCTATAACTATGAATATCCATTATCTTAAGAAAACTATTTTTATTTTTTTCAATTTAAATTCTTTAACTCTTTTATTATAGGAAAAAAAAATTAAATAAATTATGAAATAAATCTAGTCACGAAAAAAATTAAATGTACATATTTTTGATGTATTAATTTAAATTTGATTTTGTTTAGCATCATTAATTGCTATTACCTGTGGGGATTTGAATAAATATTATAATTTTTACACAAAACCACAAGACTATTACTATGTAGAATGTGCGAATTAATGTATCGTAAGATCGTAATAAATTTTAATCACCTCCTACAAACAAATTTTGGTATTTCCAAATGCATAGTTTTAAATATCTGTCTATACTCTATGTACGATTGTGTGTTTATATGTACATACATATATATATGCATAATTATTTAGATAAAACAACGTTTTTAGTACATAATAAATTAACACAATTTTATGAATTTTTTAATTGGAAATTGCATAAAGAACCTGTTGAATATATTATTAGTAAATATGAATATTTGACAAATTAACAACATGAAAATTGTGTATTTGACCATATCATATTATACACAAATCACAAGTTTTCAATGGCATTCGGATTTGGTTTTATATTATTGGATTTGTGACGTCCAGTCTCCAGTAGTATTTCATTTTTAGTTTGGAGGTCTGAGTACTTACTTTGAAGGCGTTATTATATAGTATTTAGTTATTTATGCGGTCAAAATAATTGAAATCAAATAAATCGTTTAATTTATATAAAAAATAGACCCTCAATCTATAATCTGCTGTAATAATATAACAGTAATGAAATCGACACGAAAGTGTTTCAGTATTTTTATTTTATACGAAATTATCGTGATTAATGTGGATTTTATTTTTCTTGAGCTTTTGTTAAATCTAATTTTGTGGTAGCTATCGGCTATAGAACCTCGTTTAAAAATTATTTACAAAATGTTGTTATAATTGCTAACATAACAAGAATAATAATCTCTATTAAATAATAGTTTGAATTTCGATACTGTTACTATGGTACGGTTACAAATTTATAACTTGAAGAGTACCATATCATATACCAACTGACATCAATAAACTGCGTAATCTTTGTTAAAGAAGAAATTATAATTATAAAAAACGATTTTTTACTGTCTTCTCTTATTAATTTGCAAAGTCACAGTGCGCGCGATTCAATTTTTTTTATACGTATGTACATCTAATGTTAATTATTTACAATTTGCATATACATTATCTTTACACGTATGAAGACCTATGTCGCACATTCTTGTAACAATATCATCAATCAAAATGAAACAAATGAAAAGTATTACATAATCATCTGAATTTATTGTTAAGATTTTCTTGTCTCACCTGAGAAAACATTTTTTTTGCATCTTACCGTATCGTATACATAGTAAAAACTACGATGTATTATGAGTCAGCTTATTTTTAAACACAACAAATAAATAATAAATAATTTCTTATTATTTTTATTTTAAACTTTATAGGTATATATTATAATATATTTATAAATACATAATTTGCATTTTTTATATTTTTTACGGTGATTTATTTATATTTGACCATCATCAAGAAGAACAATGTCATATATTAAAACATCTATCGGTATAATTTATCATGGAAACTGGTTATTTGATACTACATTGTCGTAAGATAAGCGTGCAGCATGCAGTATATGATAATAATATACATACATATTAAGGTAAAACTAACCGGAATACTGCTTAAATATTAAACATTTTTTTTTTGTTTTCTTGGGACGTGGAACTTTTGCTAATGTAACTTAACTATTTCCGAATTAAAATCAGCTTTTCAAACAAAATGAAACTTGTTTCGATCATCGCCTAAGCAAAGCACCATTTTCTTCCCCACTCTATACCACCTACTGTGAATTTGAGTTTTGTATGTATACTATTTCGTGTGTGGCCATTTCGTGAAAATAAAAGGAACAAATAGTTTAGATTGTAAGTATGATTCTGCAAAACGGAACTGAATTATATGGGTAATTGAGTACACAACTATTTTTAGGACATTTACCCGAATGGTACAAGCCCGTGATTTATTCCAGATATTTTCCATAGATTTAAAATCATATATTTTATCAATATCAAAATTGCTATTGCTATACCACCCAATTGCATTTTTGATATTTTCAATTGAATTTGTATAGATTTCTGGGTCGTTATCAATCCAAAGGTTGCGAGTTTGAATCTAGTTATAGTTTATAATTATATTGAGGTGATTATTATTCTTCACACGCATCGATATTGTCCTATCAAGTATATCTCCAACATACTGATTGAGAATTAAATAACGGTTGGCAATAATGATAGCAATTTTCAACTGCGGCGACAGTCATCATGGAAAATGCTGAATTTAACAACGGCATCCATCTAGACAGAGGAATTGATGACCTAAAACGTCCGAGAATTCAAGTACATGCAAATGATTAACAATTGCAATAACCATACAGCAATTGCAGCTTGAGCAATTTGGGACCCAGAGACAGTTGCACGTTAACCAGTGAACAGTCCGAAAACTAAAAGTGAATTAGTGAAACTAGTAATGAAGAGTGAAATTAGTAAATTGCGGCAGAAATTAAGAGTGCCAAAAAACAAATTATGTATATTTGTTTTCAAGGTATAAATTTTCAGCAATAGGCATCCTGAAAAACTAAGTTACCATATGCAACGGTAAATTTCCTGAAATAAAACTTTCATTATTAGAAGTGCATTCAGAATAAAGATTCAGATTAAAGTAAGATATAATTGAAACAAAATAATTATAATGTAATGATCATAGTATTAACTAAATTAACTTGATTCCTAGTATAAAGAAAATAGCTAAATTTGTTATAAAGGATGTTTTTTAAGCCTGATCGAACTTGAGTCAATCTGAGTTCAACTGTTGCCCCAATTTTTCCCATAAAACATATTTTTTGTTTCCTGCTTGTTTCGAATTGAGTAATCCCCTTGCCAACTCTTAGTGGGATATCCATAAACTCAACCCTCAACTGTTTCTGTATTGGGTTGATTGATTGGTTCCATTTCTAAAAAGATTGAGGTTATGAAACAATTAAAATTAAAATTTACCCATAATATTCAATAACAATAAATTTTAAACACGTATAATTTTATTAAATAATTAAATTAAAAAATGATTTTATTTGTAAAATAATTTTATTTGTTTTAGTAGTGAGAACGCACAGAATTAAATTTCATACTTGCTCAACAACTACACTGCTGTTGAGCAATTTTTGATGGTAAATTACCGGTAACACAGGATTCATGATACCGGATTCACAGTAAAACATTGATTTCCATCATTATTTGACCGGTCACGGATTCCACGATACCTGGGGCGGTATGTTGTACCATCACTTCAAATCGAAATGCGAAAAAAGTCGAATCGAAAAAGTGAAAGTTGTATCATTTTCGACTTTTTTCGTTTTTTTTAATCTTGCAATACTTTTTCTAGAATGAAATGTCAGCTACATTTATTATTACTTTGGTTTAAAATGATTAAACTTTATCATTTATCGCGATTCGAAAATGATACAACATACCGCCATTCGAATTTTTTCGAATTTCGATTCGAAGTGATGATACAAAATGCCGCCCCTGGTCCTGGTTTAAATTTAAAAATAAATTATTATTTCCCATCGTCGAAACAAAGAAGAATATAAACCTATAAAAACCACAAACCACCAAAATAAATGAGAAGAGAACTACATAATGAATGAGATAAATAATAATATAATACGAAAATGGTAAATTGTTTTTTTCTACAAATGATATTCTTATAAGAAAATCGTTTTTGAATTGAGGGATTTTATTTAAATGGATCTAACTGTAAATATTTCTTATATGTATTTATTATTGTTTCCAATTTTATCGTTTAATAAAATATTAAAAATCTTAAAGATATGAATATAATTGCCGTGTTTTTTATTTGCACCCGATAGATTGTATCCGGAGCACCCAGTTTTCTATGCCCAAACTTAATCGCGCTATTTTTGCATATAAATAAATTATTTAACTCCCAAACTAATAACATTTTGCATTCAACTTTTTGGTTAAATATCAATATCAAAATATTTTACCTATTTATCGGACGCCGCCATCGGGAACCGCTATCCATTTCAATGGAATATTTTAAAAGGTCTTTGTTTTCTGCAATCCTCAAACCATAACAAACTTAACCTTACAATAAAAATTGACAACGCAGCAAGATAAATTCTTGTTTATAATGAAATTTGAAAAGACAAAAATAAATGTTAATTGGTATATTTCAGGGGTGACATGTTGTACCATCACTTTCATTCGAATGGACTTTGACAGAAAATAGTGCTAGCATACATGTTGTAAAATTTTCGAATCAAAAGTGATACGTAAGCCTGGTAACACTTTTTCGAAGAAAAAAAGCAACAATATTTGACAGTTGTTTTTATACATAGACACAGCGAACGTCACAATATAAAGTTACTCTTCATATTAATTTAAAATTAAATCAAGTGAAATCAAAATGAACGTTGCGGTTGCATAAGTATTACTGGTAGTTAATAATTACGAATCTTCTGAAAATATTAGAAATAATGTAAATTATTATTTGGTCGATATGACGTCATGAATCTGTTCAATAAAAAGTAAGTTATTCGTTTTCTTTTCAATAAAAATGTTTAATATAAAGTTATACTATTGATTTTAAATTTTTTGAATCGTTTCGTGTATCGCAGGATAGTTTTAAATATTTGTTAACAAAGATAAACCCTCGATGTGAATTTATCCAGATATTATATATTTATTTATCCATTTATTATATTTATTTTGGCAGCAGTACTTAACTTTTACGCTACAGGTTCATATCAGCGTACTACAACACAGCATCGATCAATCGGTAATTTCAAGATCGGTCACAGAAATTACAAACATATTAGAACCCATGATTTGCAGGCAATATATTACACAAGCCATCCCGGTGTGATCGACTGTATAGACTCCACGCACGTTGATATCATCGTACAGCACGTAAATGAACACATTTTTGTTGATCGGCATGAAAATCATTCAATGAATGTGCAATTGGTAAGTTTTTGAATTAAATTAATTGTGAGCATGTTTGTTTCATTGATATCCTCATATTTTTTTAAGATTTGTAATTATGATCTACTGATCCTCTCAGTTTGCGGTCGATTTCCGGGATCGACCCATAATTCCGCCATATGGCAGGTTTCGAAAGATCGACGCAAACCTTCAAGAAGCATATCAAAATGAAGAAAGGAATGTTTGGTTGCTTGGTGACTCGGGATATTCACTACATAATGACTTCATATCGAAATTCAAATCAAAGGCAAACACTTTATAATGCATTACATGCTAAAACTCATAACCCTATTGAGCAATGTATAGGGGTATTAAAAACACGTTTCGTTGCCTTTTATAACATTTGCGTTTTGAACAAACTTGAAATGGTCGATTTGGCACGGCTATCCGATGAAGGTTCTTCTGTAGTACATGAGATTGAATATGAGTATGATGACATGTTCCAAAGTGAAACTGCTCAATCATTACGAAGCAACTTCCTAAATTATTTTTAAAATATTCCAATTCATGAATAAAAAACCATTGTAAACCTTAAAAAAGTTATTTTTATTTATTTAAATTTTTTCTATTTACTATTTGTTTTATTTTTTCTTCTTTACTGCTAGCCACCTTTCCTCTACAATCAACTTTTTATTACTGATGATGTTGACCTCTTTTAATAATATTTTAGTCTAAGCGTGGGGCTCCCCTAATTAAAAAAGGCTGACTTATAAATGACGTTTTTATTAAATTGTTTTTTTAATTTTAAAATTGACTAATGGTACTCTCTATTGGACATGTAAGTCCAAACCATTAAATTATTGCAACTAATGCTTTCATTAATGAAAATATAAAACAAGCTTATTTTTGAAAATTGAAATGACTTAAAAAAGGTTCCATTTTTTCATATAAAAACACCATTTTTAAGTCAACCTTTTTAATTTCAGTCTTTTTAAATTCAGGGAGCCTAAGCATGGATTTCTCAAGGCTGTTTATGTAACTTTCTTGATGCTACCATAATTTTTTAGCGCTTCAAACAACCGACTAGCATCAGTGACACGTCTCCGTTGTGCAAAGTTAACAGTGGCTGTTGTAATGAGTGTGGGTGTAATACGAGTAGTTATATCCATTTCTATCAAACAGCCTGTTTGGCTCACATTAATTTGTGATGTATCAATTCGAATGGTTATTTCTTCTTCAGACTCATGGCCAGGATGATAACCACCTACTCCAACCACTGTATCCGTCAAGCCGTTAAGCTGTAGAACCCTCACTTCTAAAACCTGTTTTGTTAATGTCACTATTTACTTTACGCATGTTTATTTTTATTTTATTTTTATAATCAGCCCACACCTAACATACAAAAAAAACGTAAATATTGTGCTAATTTTGTATATACATATGTATAATGTATGTATTTATACTTTTTTCAAGCTTCTCGTGTTGGGGGGGCCTTCCCCATTTAATAGATAGAGCATTCCAATTGCCACTTAGCGTTTGTTTTGAGGTAGATCCAGAAAAATGTTCAATTACCATATAATAAAAATATAATCATATATATCATAACATAATAGTTGTTGAACCAATAAAAAATAAAAAAACACCAGCTGCGAAATTTAGACATATTTAACCTTTATTAATGTCATTGCGGATCGTATATAACTGCGGATTACCATCGACAGTAGTAAACTATGGATCAGCTGACTTTCCAACAGCGGTTTCATCATATTCCTAAAAGTAAACAAAATTAATTTCATACACCAGAAAATATCCCACGGTTACTTACCAAACATTGTAAATTAATCCAATTAATATTGCTACCTAGAATTAAGAATTTCATTAATAATTTTATATTGTTAAAATTAATTGTAATACTTATCTTTTCTATTATTTTATAAACACAAAACAAGCTGTCATTATTGTCAATATTTAATGTTGTACTAGAGTAGTAGTACGACGAGTGTATTTAACCATGTAACCGCAGCTACATAGTATATTTTGTACTAGTATTTTACTTAATAGTACATTTATAGAGTAAAATTTTGATACAATCTACATTTATACAATTTAAAAATGACAGTAGTTATATTAACGTATATGTATAATTGTAAAACTATATTGGAAAATTAATTATAAGTATTCAATTCTCTGTAATCTGGCGAAGAGTGCGAAGACTCTCTAATAAAATAAAAAACCATTAAATTAATTCAATAATTGTAACAGTTCAGTCTAAAGTGCATTACAATCAATAAAATATACAAGTCATCCGTGATCACAGTGTTCTTTTCGTTTCTACAACGCATCAATTGGCCATCTATGCAGCATTTAAGTTCATCATCTAAAATCACCAGGTGTATCGCATATTTTCATCCACTGGCGTTTTCTACAAGTTCATCACTATATACAATAGTATTTACGTTTTATTTAATTACGTCCCAGCCATTATTACAGCAAATAATTATTTCAAATAGTTTTGCTGTTGTAAAATTTCACACAAATAATAAATCGATTCTCTGTTTCACTTTAAATAAATTCGGTGATAAAAAAGTATCATAATCGCGAGCCGAAAATTTTACAAAATACGAACGTTCTACTTTGAGTTCGAATTCTGAAAATTCGAAATTATAACATGTTCATGTCACCCCAGGTCGTTAAATGTTTATTTTTTGGATGAATTTATTTTTAATTTTTATGGTACAGCGACAATAAGGGTAGTAGCAGAATTTCGGATAGATAATTTCTCTTGCGGCGCTCAATAGCCCGCCGCGGATAGCGAATAAAAAACACAGCAAATATGGTAATCTGTGTGGACGAAAGCCGAGTTTTATTATCCGAGCACTATCCGGCGCTGATTGGGAAATTTCTACTGAAACTGCAGCTATTATTCACTGGTGTCTCTATACCATCAAAATGAAATCAAAATGAAAAATAAATGCATCCATAAAACAAACATTTATCACTTGAAATATACAAATTGACATTTATTTTGACTTGACGTTATAAATCAAAATTCATCTTACTGCGTTTTAAATATAATATATTGTAAGATTAAGTTTCTAATGGTTTCAGGGGTTTATAATTTAAAGGCCTTTTCAAATCCCCTATTGAAATGAATAGAAAATTGGGTACTTTGGATAAATCTATCTTTCAGAATTCTTCTGAAATATTTGACCTGGCGGATTTTCCTAGTAAATTTCTTTTGCGTTGTTATGGTTTAATGTCATTTTTTCACCACTATAACTTTTGTGACTTTGAAAATTTAATTAAATATGAAACACTTGTAAAACTTGTTTTCCTTATAGTACCAATATGATATTACTTTAGAATATCGATTTCGAAAATATATATTTTCATCTTCAGTCCCTAATTACAAACTATTATCCAAATTTCTTTTGATTACGGCAAATTACAAAAAAAAAAAAATCCATTGTATGTACTCGGTTTGTTACTATCCGCATATTTAACAGCAAGCGATTTATTATATTATAAGAAGCCAGTAGAATACAAAATATGTTTCTTTGAAGTAACTGGACCGAAATGGGTCTGCTAGAAAATCATCATGCCCAAATAACTGGAAAAGTATATAGGATCTCGATGATATGTATGGATTGGAGTAGATTGAACGATCCGGATGGACTGAATGAGCTATATTTACTAAATCGACCGAGTGAACTT
The DNA here is from genome assembly GCA_947310385.1 of Nephrotoma appendiculata. Taxonomy (NCBI): domain Eukaryota; kingdom Metazoa; phylum Arthropoda; class Insecta; order Diptera; family Tipulidae; genus Nephrotoma; species Nephrotoma appendiculata. The sequence continues at coordinate 202,586,614 of OX371224.1, forward strand.
TATGATACGGTAGGTATAATGAACTGAATAGGCTGAAAAAATTGTATGGAATTGTTGTGCTATGTAGTCTATACGCATTAGATGGTTTGAATGTAGTGAATGAAATACTTGCTGTTTTTATTATTCGCTATCCGGGGCAGACTATTGAGTGTTGAAAGGGAAATTATCTATCCAGAATTCCGCTACTACCCGTATTGTCGGTGTACCATAAAAATTAATAATAAATTCATACATAAAACATTTAACGTCCTGAAATATATCAAATGACATTTATTTTGATATGAGGTTATAAACAAGAATTCATAGATTAAGTTTCTAGTAGTTTAAGGGTTGTATAAAACAAAGGCTTTCAAATTTCTCATTGAAATGGATAGCAGCTCCCATAGAGCAAACTATTTTTATATTGTTTTTTAACTAAAAAGTTGAATGAAAAACATTAGTTTGGAGTTAAATAAATTAATTATATGCAAAAAAAGCCCGCAAAATATAAGTTTTAACATAGAAAATGGGTGCTCCGGATACATCTATTGGGCCCTAATAAAAAAACGAGGCAACTGTTAAAAAATTTTTTATAGCCCAGTTGTACTATCAGCTTTAAACCTTTGCGGTCGTATGTCGTACGTCTATATTCTCAGCCACCAGCGCTTTTTTACCGTTCCAGTTGTATGTCCGCTCTCATCCATCACAGGAAAGAACCATACTGATCTTATATTAAATTAAAATTTAATTAAAAAAACAGCAATAAATACATATATGCATCACCTTCCTTTTGTTTGCTGTTCTATGTACGACAGAAATAATAAAATTCGTAAACCAATAATTCTAACGAAACAATGCATATTGATTTGTGCCTACAATTTTGAGTCTCGTTTTATTTCTCTATCTTTACGTTTACGCAACATTAAAGAAAACACGTATGTATTAGTTTCTGTTGGAATTTTCCATACATTATAAAAATAAATGCGAAACAAAACCAAATTCGTTCATAATCTTGCTTATGACTGTTCGTTCATGCTGAATTCACGGAACGGGATTATTTTTTATCCAACTCTTTAGCCAATCAAGTCTTTATATTCAACTAAGTCGTCCCGCCCAATTTGATCTCGGTTTAGTTGAAATATTTCCATCTTTTGAGCAAATAATCTAATCCGTACCAACATAGTAACAATTATTTTTGACATTTTTTGAATGAATTTGTTAGTTTATCGCCTTAAATAATTTAATTTAAAGTTTATATATAAAATAAATTGAATAAATATGCGAGATGCATTTAAGTAAAACGATTAGGATGAGAACCAAAAATTTTGTTTTACTGCAACTGTTGGGCTATAAATTATTTAGATAAATGTATTTTTTTTTTAATTATTAACGCTACTGTGATGCTGAGATTATTCATTATTAGCTTTATAAAATAATTAATCTCAGCATCACAGTACCGTTAGCAATTTAAACTGCATTTATCTCAAAACTGTAAGACTCAAAGACTCTCAAAGACTTGTGTGGCATATTTTACCTTCATCCGTTGAAAATTATTGGGGTAAATGTGGGAGTCTGTTAAGCGAGGCATTAGTCGCAAGTTATTCATTTTATCACTGTTATAACAATCCTGGAAGTATTTCCAAGAGGTGGCATAGTCATGCTGATCTTTCCAGTGGAAATGAATAATCATTAAATTATTGCGTATACTTTTTATTAAACGAGGCGGGTCGAATATATAATAATAATTTTTACCTTCTCGGACGAAAAATGGCTATCAGGGTTTACCTTTAAGTGGCTAGCTAACTTCAGAAAATTCGAACCATGATCACTAATAATACCTCTGACACTTAATCCAATGCTAGCCAATTTATCCAAAGAAGTATTAACGATCCAAGCTAAATCTCCATTTGGACAACTATTGCTTACAAAAAAATAAGCCACAGCTTGCTTCCATTTCGATAAAATTTCCTTAACCATGACAACCTGCACTGATGTAGCGGGTATTCCGTTACATGCAGCCTCACCAAAATCGACCAAACCTATAATTTTATCCTTCTTGCGGAAAAAAGTTAAAAAAGATTTAATAGCCATTTCGTCGATGCAGATGACACATTCTTTTTCGATATCCCGAAACTTTTCCGTTTTAATTTGCAACCTACCTGTCGAAGATCTCAACCTCCATAATGTCGTCATCCTGTAGCATCCATTTATTTTCTCCGGCGCATAAAATTTTTGTTTTCGGTAGTTCCGGCTTCTCGTATTCTGATGATGATGGAATTGGTGTATAGGACCAATCGGGAATGGAACTCACTTCCTGGCGCTGTATTACGTCCATTCTGAAATAAAGGAACTATTTTGAATAGATAGGGGCAAAACATTTACCTTTAAACGATATCTTTTTGTGCTCCTGTTGATATCTTGTTCTTTAAAATGCAATTGGCATATTTTATACTGCGTATATTTTTTGTTCAGTAAATCACATCTCATTACTCGTGACATCCATATTGTCGGTCTGTAATACAATATAATAAGCATTAACGCTGATAATTCTAATAATTTTTAAACATACCTGGCTAATCGGGTTGGAAATTTCAAGAACGCCATATTGGGACTACTCCTCTTATTAGACCGACACTTAAATGCGGCACAATATTTTGTTTTATTCATTTTTCCTAAAAAAAATATGTTTAAAATAATTAAATAAGCACTAATAACAGCTCTGCCTAGCACAGATAATATTGTAGTAGTATACTCCGTTATCCAAATCATTCCACCGTTAACATGCAACATCTTGTTAGATTTCTCTGAAATATTTGTCCAAATACTACTCATAACTACATTCTAGCCTAAACACATATAATTTAAGCGCACTTGCAAATACCTTTAGGTCAAATATTTGAATTTGCCACTCTGCCTAAAAGATATTTAACATCATATAATATATTAATGTACTCCCTGGAAAGTTTATCCTCCAGTATCCCATGCCACTTTGCTGCATAAAATTGTAACCGGTTGGTACATTTGATTGCATTCATTTATCTGCCAAGACCGCGGTATACACATTTTCATATACACTCGAACTTATTTATTCAAAGCCAAATTTGTAGTTTTGACATGTAGTTGAAATTTAACCCAACCTCTAGGTTAGGTTAGATTAGGTTAGAGTGGCTGCTATCGCACACTTAGGCCAATAATGGCCCATTGTGATACCACAGGATCCAATCTCCCCTTACTCCCGCTGAAACCAACCAGAGCTACTGATGTAGCGTAAAATATCTCGCACCCCACAGTCCGCGAGTTCAGAAAGACAGTACACACCCAAGTACTTACGTCTTTTGTATGATAGTGCCGGACACGAGCATAGGAAGTGAACTAACGTCTCTTCCTCCTCTTCGTCCATACAACTTCTACAAAAGTCATTCGTCTCTAGACCCAGCCTTCTCGCATGTTCCCCAAAAAGGCAGTGTCCTGTTAGTATCCCTACAACCAATCCTAAATCTCGTTTTCCCAGGGATACAAGTGCCTTGGAGCGCCGCAGGTCCAGTTTTTGCCAAACCTGTTTTGCTACCCTGCACGTGAGAGTGTTGGTCCACCTCTCATCTGTCAAGGCGATTGCCTTTTTACTGAGCGCCAATTTGAGCGCTGCTATAGGCCTCCCCAGACCTGCCCTTTCCGGTTGCATCTGGAGAGTCGTACCGTACCTAGCTAGTTCATCTGCCCTGCAGTTTTCCGTGACGTCCGAATGACCAGGGACCCAGATCATATAAATAAGAACAAATACAAACAAAACACAAACTATATCACATTTCCTTCACCTAAAAATTGGATGGAATTGAATGTTGGATGGAAATGGTTCTTAAAATGGATTCTTACGATTTGTGGAAGAAGTTCTGGAATATGGCCTCCTAGGACAGAAATTGAGCATTGTGGATGAAATGAGAATACCAAATAATTTTTGGAAAAAGTTCTGGAATATCGCCATATGGATTATGTGCTCTTGTATTGCAAGTACCTCAAAAGTGTACATTTTCGCTTGGCTCTGAAGATACGATGATCTTAGAAGACAGCAAATTCCATGTTTCCGTGAACAGTTTTCGAGGTCGTTGTTGATAAGAATAATATACATTTATGCGAGCCCTTTGTGAAGGGTTCATAACGTGATTTTTTGTGAGAGTAAGTAGTTACCTACTAGTCCCATGAATGGGTTAGCGAGAAACGTAGTTTCTATTAGCATGGTTTAGCTCACACAGCTCATTTGAGTTAATTACATCGCTCACACATACATTTCAATACAAGTAGAATGCTATGTCTAGTATTTTGTTAGAACCACATAGGCAGGAAGAACAATACTTAAATATCATCCAAACTTCAATATGTTATAAATATGTACACGATAATAGCAATGATGTGTGAGCGATATAGCTGACTTTTGCAATCCAAAGACAACCCGAGCTGTTATTTTGCATCGCTCAAAACAGATAAGTATAGCTGGCATAGTTTAGCTCAAGTGTTCATCCTTCCATTAAAACTCTTTATTTAGAACCAAGAGCGATGAGCTAACATCGCTTAGCTTAGCTTAGCTGAAATGTGCAATGGGCCAACCAGAAAATCTTAAAATGATTTCGAACAAAATTAAATCAATTTTTCTTTGGAAAAGAACATGCGATGGTAATTTAGAGCAACATTTTTTGATATGACAGTTAATTTTTTTGATCGAAAATCATTTTTTGGGTTGAAACAAATTTGCCATTATTATCACTTACGATCGAGTATCGATTTACCTAAAATAGTTATTTAATAATCAATTATTTGGAAATGTACTTACTTGATAATTAAAATTTTCAATTTCCTTCACTCACTGTTTGACAAATGATACAAAAAATTTGACAGATAGTTGAAGAGAGAGAATTTATTTTTACACTTCTAAAACTTTTAATGTTTACAACATGAATTTTTTTTCTAAATTTAGAGCGATCTATTGGTGAACATGGGAACTATTTTAGAAGTATTGTCAAAAAAAATGATTTCTAACTGTCGTTTCTGATATATATTCTGTGACTAAAGTGAAATACATGATGATTAATCAAGAAACTAACAAATTTGTATGTTGTCCGAATTGTTTTATGTACGAGAAGGGCTTATCGATCATAAAACAGAATGCGAATTACAGCGAAACAAACAAATCAAATGTCGGCGACTATGGTGTTGAGTAAAATTTTAATTCAGGGATGCTTGTTCATATAAAACATTTTGAATTTACATGACTATTATGTTGTAATGGTCAGTGGCACTATTCTGGTTTTCCCTGGGAATAGGGAATTGGGAAAAATATTTTCATAGCATTTTGTTCTAAATTATACTTTTCTGGACTACTGCTGGAATTAGTTGAGTGTAAATATTTTTGAAACAAAGATATATTGAGAATTATTTTTTCCTATAAAAATTTTGTGGAACAAATGTTCAACTTTGTTTCGAAAATATTTACACTAAACTAATTCCAGCAGTAGGCCAGAAAAATATAATTTAGAACAAAATGCTATGAAAATATTTTTCCCAATTCTCTATTCCCAGGGAAAACCAGAATAGTGCCACATAGTGAGTGCGAATTCCCGACAAATTATAAATCCCGGGAATCGGGATTGTGATTTTTTCTATCCCGGGAACAATACATTTTCAGATATAATTCAATTGATTTCTCATATATACCTCTACAAATATCTGAAAAAACTTATAAACATTTTAAAAAGACAGTTTTTGGAAGAATTCATTTATTATCACATAAAAATATACTGTTAATATCACTTTAAAAATAACAATTTAAATCACATTAAAACAAAACATACTAATTCATGTAGTTGTAAGTGTAGTAATTCATTATGTTGTACAACTAGTAAGCAGTAACATAAAAAATTGAAAGCAGTATCTTCTTGTTTTATTTTTCTTTGCGCAAAAAATAGCTTTTCAGAAAGCATAACGAGCTTAACGATTTGTCGCTAAGGCGTGTTCCTTATTACACAAATTTGAAGAATTGGAAAATATTCGTTCATATTCAACTGAAGTAGGTTGAATAGTTTTCAATGCCTCAAATAGTTTTAACAAATTTGCCGTGAGTTTGTTTGAAGTTATATATATTTGGATTTCTTTTTGCAAAATTTTATGTTTCTCAATTACATTTGCGAAAGATAAACTAATTGATGCTTCCAATTCTCCAGCTAAATCATGTGAAGTTTCGTCAGGTAATGGTTGAACTTGAATACGATCCAATCCACAATCTAATTCAATAAGTTCCGACTCTGATAAGCTGTCATTGCCAAAGTCATCATCCTCAAAAAGTTTAGCATATATTTCTCTTGCTAGTTTATATACTATATGTTTTGCTGATATTGGCAAATTTTGGTGCCGGGCTCGTTCTAAATTTTTCGGGCTTTGTAAAAACAACATCAATGAGACTAGTTCTTTGTTCCGTCGCTCGGTTATTCGTACTTTTAGAGAATTCAAAAACTCTTCTGATAGTGCGTTATTTTGTTTTTCCAAAGTTTTAAACAAAAACAAAAAAATACCTTCACTGGCAATGAAATTTGAATTTCTTCGACCGAGCGCTTCTACAGATAGTTTTATAGGTTGCAAAATATTTTGATTAATATTTGTAATTTCTCTGTGTATTCTTCAGAATAATAATTCGATAAATTTAAATCATGTAGAGCTTTTATTACACATTCACGGATCTTTAAAAAGCGATCAATCATTGTCTCGATGCTGTTCCGCCTTGTTTTGCAGTCCAATAATAAATTAAATTCTCGCCTATGCTGGACTTTGACGTAATTTTGTAGTATTGAGTTTCGTACCGGGGATAATTTAAAAAGTTTGGCAATTTTCCGAATACTTCATACAACTTCATCTTCACATAAAAACACATTCTCATCCAAAATAACATTACCATTAGAAAAAGTAGTAGGCTTATAAAGAGACTTGTATAATACGTCTAAAACGGTCAAGTGTTTACCATGATTGTAACACTGCTGATGGTAAAAGTTAGATATTCTACCAAACCTCACCATCACGGCTGCTCCATCCGTCGTTGAACATATGATATCTGACGCAGACTTTGTCCTAAGTGAAGAATTTGACGATGATGATATCCGCAAATGAAATTCTATCAATTTTTGTTTCACTAAAGTATAGGTAGCTGCCGCATTTCATTTTCCGTCTATCTTCACTAGCCCTAAATTGATACATGTTTCACCTCCGGTTGTAAACAAATTGACATTCATATACCTTCGATTTCGGTTACTTTTCCATTCGTCTAAAGTTAGACTAAATTTTGAGTCGTTACGTTTCAGATCATCAATCTCTCTAATCAGGGATGCTTTCCTACCGGTTCGCACCGATTCGTGCGATCCGGTAGATGTAAATTCTATGGTTCGTGCGAAACGGCTATTATTGTGAAAAAAAAATTATTTACTTTGGCAAAAAAAAAATACGCAAAAAAAAAATTATTTAAATAAAATTTATTTACCATTTGGTGAAAATTTATATAAACAATTTGAAAATTGTATCTAGTTTTCATTGCGATTCTAATTTTTTACTTTATAGAAATCTTTCAGTTACTGCGAGTTCGGATTTCTCTATCCGCCGTTTAGTTTTGTTTTTTGCTCAAATTTATGGTCTATTTCACCTATCAATTTATTTTTATTTTTTTATAATTTTTGTTTTGAATTATTCTCTATTTCTTTTGGTTCTTCGGAGGGCTTTACGGACAAAACCCGAGTCATTACATTCGAGACTATTGGTAACCCAAAAATTATCATCTAGGAAAGAGTTTGTTAATTGCGAAGTACGCCGTAAAAGCTCAGTTATATTTGTGACTTATTCATAAACTTTTTTATTACATACTAAATATTTCTTACATATGAACTTAATGGAAAACATTTAAATTATTAAATATAGAATTTAAATATTGGTCAATATCATCAATCATATTTATTGTTATCAAAGTTAGTTAAAATTAATTTTTTTAATAATTATTACGTTCAATAGCAAAAGATGCTTATTCCATTCGTTTATTTGCTTAGTACTTTTTAATTGAAATCACAATGTTTTTAACTTAAAATTCGATAATTCGTCGTGACTAGCTTTGTGTGACGATGCGGGGCGATCTGGGTTCCGCTTACACTTCAAGCAACCGGGGTTTGTACATTGTATACATTCACAGCGGTTCGGTTCACTAACGGCTAGAGTTTTAGTATTTAAACCGCATTCTAAATAAATAGTTGCTAAACGTTTGGGCTCATTTCAACAAGCAGCTCCATTTGAATATAACATCACAGTATATTTGTTCAGAATTTTTCACAATTTTTTGTTAAGTTCAGTTTTTTTATATGTAAATTTTGTATCTCTTGAAATGAATAAATAACATAAAAGTGATATTCATCTCGTTGAATTATTTTTTTATTCTCTTTTATCCTATTACATTATTGTGCAAAGAATATGAACGATAGTTAAGTATTCTTGACTTAGTCTGCTACTCTGAAAAACCATAATATTTTGATGGAAATATTAATATTAAAAAAATAAAAAAATTTGTAAGAAAATATCACTGCGAACCGGTTGAAAAATTTTTGGAAAGCATCCCTGTCTCTAATAGTATTTTGTTTGGCTGTCTCATAGAAACTATATACGAGGGCCATTATGCTTGTTTTTCCCTTCGGCAGGTACATTTGCTTAGCAGATAATGATTCTCGAATAAATGTACTTTTTGAAATACCATGTATGGAAAACCCATCTAGAGCAGCCCATCTTGCGAAAATTTCATTTAAAGTTCGTTTTTTCATAAAATTCAAGACAGACGTTTGTTGATTTTGATTGTAAAATCTTTAATTTAGGGTTGTATTGGAATTAGTTTCGGTGGTACTAGAGGCATCATCATGGTCTACCGAGCTCGCGTTTGCTCTTTTTCGTTGTAGTTTAATATCATTATGCATGGATAATATATGACGACTCATTCCACTTGTTGTTGATCCTATGCAGCTTATTATTTTATTGCACTTCGTACATCTTGAATTATTGGAATCGACTTTAACAAAATATTTCCAAACTTCGGCTGTTTTGATCGTTGACGTTTTGAGGTTATACGTGATTAGAAGCTTTAGAATAACATTATTACTAACAACAACGAGTACCAACTAATTTACGATAAATAATTAAATAATTACGAAAGAAATGTGATTGATTTAACTTTCTTTATGGTATTGCAATTACATTTCACATTATATAAAGTTCGCATTATACCTTCTTAAACACAGATTGACAGTTGAAATAAAAAAAACGAAAACATAGCAGGGTGTACAATAGTCAATTACTTTTATATAAAGTGGTGAATATCAAATGTGGAGTGGTGATAATTAAATGTGGCGGCGTTTATAATACAACATTTAATGTGGTAGGATTATTATGTGGTGTCTATTATTTTTATGGAAATGTGTACGTTATTCTTAATTTTTTTTTTAAATCTCGAATCCCGGGAATTTTAGATCCATAATCCCGGGAAACGGGATCGGTAAAATACAATATTTCCCCGGGAAACGAGTCCCGGGACGCACCCTCTAGTGCCACAGGTAACTTTATGTCAAATTGCGGCAAATTTTTTGTAACAAATTTACCGCAATTAAATCAAGGCTTCAAGTTAGATAACTTAAAACTGTTCTAGTACTAATTTATATGTATGCATGGATTTCTTATTTTCCCTATTTTAAAATATAAGTAGTGGGAACTACGCATTTTCGTCTTCGGAAGCGTTCGTTTAGATTATGGTAATGAAGTTACATTGCAAAAGAATGTATGATAATCCTCTGTCACTAATACTAATCGCTAATTTATGCTTGCAATAGGTTTTCATACGATGTTGCATGATGCGATGTTGCTTACATAACTATAAACATATTCATTTAACAATTTCATTACATATTAATTTTTTTTTAAATAAATTGATTGATTTTATAATTACATTTCTAGTTGGTTTCATACTTTGGGTTTCATCTTTACACTTTTGTATGTAAAAGAGAACAATCGTGACATTTTCAAAAACTGACTTGTTCAAATTAGGTAATGTTTGCAATAGTTTAGTCTCTCCTTCATACGAGTACATTCATAGATTGCGAAAACAGAAGATCCAAATCTAACACTCTAAGCAAGAGATTTGGTATTTTCTGCAAAAAATGTAAATCATTCGTATTTCTACAAACATAATCATGCATTTTTTCTATTTCTAATGTTTCAGTTAGACAAAACAAAAAAAAAAAAAAAAAAAATTAACAATGATAAAAATTGCAATTCATATCTAATAAAATACAAAATTTCTATTAAAATAAAATATTTAAATCAACCACCCGCTAAGTATTAACTCTTGTACATACTTCCATAACGTAATATGGAATATGAATTGTAATGTAATTTTAAAAAATATTTGTTATTCGATTTTGCTACGTATTTTACATGGATCGTTCGAAACTCTTTTTATCTACTTTCCGTCATTAGATATTCTCTATAATTCTCCATCCAAATTATAATATCAATTTACATCAATATGTTAAATTTGTCTATTACAATAGAAATATGTAATGTACTATATTCCGTGATTTAATTGCGTTAAGCAATATGAATTGTATAAGAGATGTATGCCAGTTCTTCTGTGCATTGCCATTAAAAGATCAGTTCCTTTTTGAGCATTTATTGGTTTATATGTTGTATCATTATTGCCATCGAAATTTCCAACATTTTCCATAAAAAAAAAATAATAATGTAGATTTAAGATAAAAACTAAAGATTATCCGATATCGTTTTAAATTATAATACGACGAAATTTGAGAATTGTTTAAGCCTTAGCGAAAGGCGTGAAATTAAATCTTTATATAAATATTTTCCGATTTTATTTTTGTTTATTTATAATAAATTAACATAGCAGTTTATATTATAGAATAACCCTTTAAGGCATTTATTTAAAATAAATGCGGTATAAATTTAAAAAAAAAAATCAAATATTTTGTACACAACGCGACCACCCATTATTGATGCATTTTGATTTACTTTCGTCTTTTTATTAACATTTTATTATTATTATTGCTTTTATTATTATTGTTGTGGATCTGCTTATAAATAAGTAAAACTATTTCCAATGTATTTCAAAATTATCATGTTTTATCAGGTTATCTGCAGGTGAACGAAATTTGGGTTATTTTATGTTGTACATATTACACATACCGCTTATTATAATCACTACAAATGATGAAGATGCACAATGTGTATCTTATTATAACGTGCCACTATCTATCCGACTCCTTGCACAATAATTTCTCCACACTATCTTATATATTTTTAAATTGTCCCTCTAACTTTACCCGAGATTGCTATCTTCAACCATCTTAACACCTTATCTTTTGAGTCATCAGGTCTTACCACGAAATCAGTCTTTTCACGAACATTCTGTTGTGACTTCTCATTGAGCATCGAGACTGACAGTTCACAGAAATGTTCGGGAGTTCTGAATGGCTGCTCTAAAATGGCTTCTAAGTGCCCCGCCAATATTGCCCGTTTTTCTCTCATCTTTGTTCAACATCGAATTGTAGGAGCAATATGTTGATCAGGTCGCTGTAATATAAAATTTTGAGCAAACTGCTCTAGTTTGGTGTAATACTTTGCAGATTTTCGAATTATACTCTATCCTCATAATTTTGTGAAACTCGACTTACTGGATTTCACTTGAAAGGAACGACTTGTTTCTTGGAATATTTCGATTCGGTCTAACTTTTTTAATATTCGTTTATAACACTTGTACACAATTACAAAATATTTATATGTATAAAAATAAATTAGCAAAAGCGGCTTCTGAGCCGTATACACATTGACTTTAAACTTACCATGTCTAGAGATAACTTGGCTAATCGAGCTCGTTAATTGTAATTTCAATTTTAGACGTTCTAACCAGATTTTAAAAAAAAACCTTAACACATTAAAAAAAAATTAAATACAAAATATGTATGTTGGTTGAAACCTGACCACGAAAAAAATATACCAATACAAGGACTCCATGCGGTAATTTCTTAGCCGAATTCAGCTCAGGGTTAGGGTGGGGTTTTTGATGTTTATATTGATCCAATTTATACGGCATAAATATAAATAGAAAACAAAACAATTGTGGGACAAACATTATTCACAAAAAAAAAATTAAAATTTTAAATAAATCTAACTCAATAAACATAATCAACAAAAAAAATAATAATATTAGCAATTTTCTTATTACATATAGACGAAAACTAACCTCTTCCCTTGTCGTTACACTCCAATCTTAATTAAACATATTAAACCAATAAAAAAATCACACATATTTACAACACAAATATTAAATTGAATTTATATTCTAATTATATTGGCATTAAAAAAAATGAAATGTATGTACACATACACTCCCGAGCATTTGATTATAACCACTTTAAATTTTGCCTCAATTCTTCTTGTGGTTGTTGTATTATTATAATTTATCTTTTTTTGATGTCTTTTTCTCTTATTGTATACTAGCTGATAAAGGAGAAGTTAAAATAAAACAAAGGAACGCGGTTAATTCAAATTTTATATTTTGCGAATATTTAAACATGAGCACTTGATTATAACCATTAATTGGTTTATAGATTGTAGACGATTGATTTTAATTTTTTTTATTATTAATAATGTGTAGGTCCCCCATTCTTAAGTACTACTCCAAAAACTCTATCTGATAAGGAATTAAACAGGCTCTGTACATAATTTAATGGTATTTGCTCGAAAGCATCTTCAATTGCAGCAATCTGCCCATCCCTATTTTGAAATTGCCTTCCCTCTGCATAAATTTTGCGCGATAACCATCCCCACAAATTCTCGATTATGTTGAGATTGGGAGTTACAGCCAGTCCAGAACTTCTACGTTATTGTGTGCAAACCATTGTTTAATACGGCCTGCTGTATGAATGGGCGCGTTATCTTGTTGAAAAATCCATCGTTGGCCATTGAACATTTCTTGGAAATTAATTTTCTGTATTTCTAATAGTTCAATGTAATTCGCTGAGGTCTGCCGACCATGAAATGAAATTGCAGCCCATACCATGACGGTACCAACAGCGGTATGACGACGAGGCAGAAACTGCTCGGATTTCCTCAAATCATGGAAGTAATACTGAAACCCGTCAGGTCCATCCAAATTAATTTTTTTTTTCATCAGAAAATATCACCTGATACCATTCTTCCTTCCAATTAAAATGTGTCCGGCAGTACTCTAATCTAGCGTCTTTATGACGCTGAAGTAAATGTGGTTTTTTCATAAGTTTTTTCCGTTTAAAATGCAGATACTGTTTAATTACTCTGCGTACTGTCCCGATACTGGCTGAAGTTCCCACTTTATCTTTTATTTTGCGAGCGGTGGCAGCAGAATTCGACGCAGCGCGTAAAATTAACCTACGCTCTCGTTATGTTGTTGCTCTTGATGTGCGCCTTTTACGGTTTTTAACATAATTTTCTTGATTATTTAGATAATTATTGATTGTCACATGATTTCGACCAATTTTAATCGCTATTTGCCGATTAGAATAATTTTCTCGCTTCTAAAACGCAACAATTTTACAAATTTCTTCCTTTGTCAACGTTTCACCTCGAACCATTGTTATAAAAATGGATTTTTTTTTTATTAATAATGACGGGAAATAAATTGCAGCAATAGGAAAAAAACAATTGAAATAATTTTCAAGCATTTTAGTCTTTCAAAGTTTAAAAACAATTAATGTTTATAATCAAGTGCTCATGTTTAAATATTCGCAAAATATAAAATTTGAATTGACCGTGTTCCTTTGATTTATATAATAAACTCTTGTTGGATCATTTTTCCATGATCGATTTATATTTTTTTCAGTTTTTTTTAGTTGATCAGCATATATGTATATTTTTCACAAATACTTTCTTTAATTGATATATCATGTATCTTGTTTTATATAATTATTTAAAATTTAAAATTTTACACTTTTACACAAATAATATACAATATCAAATAGATATTTGTGATTTTTTCTTTTTCTTTTAATTAATCAATATTTACATTTAAAATAGTTGAAACCGTTTTCTTTCATGTATTTTTGAACACTCCCGAAAAAAAAACAATTTTGCTTTTCAATTCTATTCAATTTTTTTTCAAAGTGTTACCACTAGCACTATTTTCCAAAAAAAAATTGTATGTAATTTTTATTTAGCCCTTTTCGCATGTGTACTAAACACAGCAAGTATAAAAATATTTAGTACTTTCGTAGTAATGAAACAGTTCGACCTGTTTCAACGGCTTTTATGTCTAGCATGAAGCCAAATGTGTGCTTTCCATTGGCTGATTCACTCCACCTTAATTGCCAATCGCCATTTCCTGTATATCCTTTTCATTGTTAAATTGATTTTGCCTACTATCTGCATCATGTACATGGTCACCTATTTCATTTTGGGCACTTCTTCTTAGGTGGTGCATGTGTGCTCGCTTCTTGATTAGAATATTGACCTGGAGCACGCCGGCCAGAACCACAACCACATCTTTAGACACTGTTCGGAAGGCCTGTGTTACTCCTAGCAGCATATTCTCTGAGCACTTTCCAATGATCTAACGTGGTGACAGTTTAACCTATCATACCAACTAGCCGCGGCATACGTGAAAAGCGCCTCCGCCACACCTTTGTAGATTAACAAAACTGTTTTGTAATTAAGTCCCCATCCCTTTCCTGACACTCTCGCCAAGGAGTGGAATAGCTGACATGAGATGTTACCCCCATACGTTCATCGAGGTCAACTCCTATATATCTCACGCACTGACCATTTTCATCTTTCGACCGTTTAACGATTTTGTTGGTTCCAGACTAGGGGACCTAGAATGGAGCCCTGAGGACATCCTTTTGTAATTTGTTTTGATACAGAACCATACATGTCTCTGATTATTCCGGATCGGATGCTGAAGTAGCTCCTAAAAATATTCATAGTGTTATGTTCCGACAATGTCCAGGAATATACGAATAACATATTTTGAACTATGGGTTTTGACAGTGTTTGTTAGCGCTATCGCATCTTCAGTAGACATGATACGTCGGAAACGGAATTGTTTGTCCGAGAACGGTCCGCTCTGTTCAATTCGTGGAGTAATACGAACGGCTAGCAACCTTTCTAGGAGTTTCCCCATGACCAGTAGCAACATTATAAGTCTGTAAGACTTCGGGAAAAGTTAATCTGTATCGCCGGGTTTCCTGTCATTTCTCCCATTTTCCACACCTTTGGGAAGTAAACAAATTTCAAGCAGCTGTTTAATAATTTTACTATGGTGGACTCTATAATAGACCAAGCTAGTTGGATTATTTCAGCGTTTAAGTGGTCAAGTCCTGGTGACTTGTTACGCTTAAAGCAAGTAAGGGCACTGGCGACCGCTTCCCACGTAAATGGGGTGTCTTCAGCATCTGTGGGTGTTCAACTGCTGTTGGTGGCGATCTCGCGCATTTCTGCTTGAGGCCCAGTTTTGTTAGGTATTTCGTCTGGCAGAAGTGAGTTAAGTAATTCCAAGCATGTCATGCCACGTATCAGTACCATTTATCTTCCTAGTGGTGCTCAAAACTTCAAGTGGCTATGGATCTCTATTACCGTGTTCGGTAACATATCTTTGGAAACTAATTTGCTTTGCTTTAAATACTTTATAGAAGTATTTATTTCTTGCCTCTCTAAAAAGAGACAATCGCAACTCTTTTGCTATTTAGTTTCTCTCCTTCTGGTATGCTCTTCTAAGCTTGTGCACAGAACATATAAGTTTCCTTAGATTACAGTTCCACCAACTATTCCGTCCCTTAGCTATTCTCTTCCTAGGAATTGAATTGTTGCAGACATTGGCTAGCTGTGTCTTGATCAGCTCGACACGAGCATAAATTTCATCTATCGAATTGATCTCTGGGAGAACTTCCTCACTGTCCCAAGAGCCAACCAAGTGTCTAGCAAATAGACCTCAGTCAGCTATCTTAATGGCAAATCTCGGAGTTTTGCTACTTGCAAGCGGACTATTCTGTGGTACGTTTGATAACTCAAATGTGATGACTATGGTCACTAGATGTCCAACTTTCTCTTACACACCACTCAACTGTCGAGCCCAGCAAGGCTCTATTGACTATTGTTAGGCCAATATTGGAGTTCCAATTAGATGAGAACGTCTTTGAGTTTCCCTGCAACTTCATTATGAAAAGGTCATTCCTGGATACAAAGTTCTCTACTTTTCTTCCGTTTTCATCGGTTAAATGGTCATGCCACATTTTTTTTGTTTTTAAAGAAAGGAAGTATTAATTGTCCAGTGGATTTAATGTCCTTGAAGGTCAATTAATACCCTCCTTTCATTCACGCACAGACCACCCATTCACACAATTACAGTATACCACCTGCACATTGCAAGCTCCATGTCAACCTGTAAACTGACATGGACGGTGGATCGGCGCTGAATTCTGCACTCCAACAGAGGGTCTTAGTTGTGTTTATTAACATTACCGATCGTAATCGATGACAAAAATTCGCTTTGCATCCAGCCTCTGATGGGATTCGAACCCAGTACCTCCCGGTCCAAGTGCCGAAGCTTTAACAACTGCGCCACTTGTCCGGTAAATTTTACTTCTAGCAATAAAGTCTGCAGCGATCATTACCTTTGTCCCGTTGACCCGATAGAGAGGCAAGGTACGTTTCGATTTTGCACAGCTGGTACTCGATCGGTTCACTGTATCGGGCGTATATCGATTGCGATTCTCAGAGCATCCTGTTGCTACTCTGGCTGTACTAGGCATGCCGCTGATTTGACCATTGACCGAGTGTGGTTCTAGCACGCATAGTATATCTATGCCGTGGGTGGAGATGTGTTCACATATCTCTGATACAACTATTTTAGCGCCTTGCATGTTGAGATGAGCGATACGTAGGTTGCTGTTACAATGTCAATGATTATGACTAATCAGACGTTGCAAAACACTTTTGTATGCGTTACATGAAACGCAACCTACTTGGTGGTCATGTGCTTTTTGCATTTCTTTTCAGCTAATGCAGCTGGCAAGTTTGTCTTTATTTGGACAACCCTTATAGCCATGACTATGATGTGCACAGTGAGAGTAGGTCTCTGTGCGCACCCTTGCAATTCTTTGCAACGTGACCATATCGCTGGCACCTGAAGCACCTAGTTGGAGTCACAAACTCTCTGTCACATGGCATCGAGCTCAGTCCAGTTGCAGTCTTCCACACTTCAGCAACGTGATTCTGGTTGCCGGTTCTATTGCTACCAAGCCAGTGAGCGGTTTCTTTATTTCTCGCACCAGTTTTAAATAAAACCTTAAAATCTTTACGATCCAGGCAGTTTTGATTTATAAGGCAGTTTGTGATATGGTCACCATCAAGCTCAGAGCTGACACCAAAGTTTATTACCTTAGGTAATATCTTAATAGACGCTCATGGTTCGGTGGCCTATGCCTTCCAACTCTTTATTTTCCGTGAATAACTTCAAATCCGAGGAAGAATCAACAGTAACCGTGACACCATTTAGGCCAGCGTTTGTTACGTAGTGAATATTTATTTTACATTCACTAGGACGTATGACTTTCTTAATTTTCTTCGTTGTCTCGGTAGTCGAGAGACTGGATTCATTTTTATTGCTGAGATAATTAACCGTTTTGTTTGTTTTGTCTTTCTTTGCCAACGTTTTCTGTTTCTACGTTTGTTGCGTTTTTTACCGATCAATTGCCAGTTTCCTTCATTTTCGTTTGGATTTGTTCCAACTTTCTTCCGAAGACTGACCCGGATCACTCTGATTCTTTTCTCGCTAGTAATTTAGCTTATGCTTGTTATTTTATTATATTTAAGTATTAAATAATTAATATAACGTTTGGATTCCCCTCCCAGATCCACTAAAATCCCTGCAATAGTGCAGTTTTGCCGTGCAGTGGATTTTTATTACAATTTAACGGTGGTACCACTCCTTTGTTGCCTCCTCTTTTCCACGTTGAGGTAACACTGCACTGTTGAGCATGGTAACTATTTTGGTTATTTCACTATACGATAAATTATTTTCACATCGAAGCTTTATAATTAAATTTGGAATTCCTGATGTAATTTCTTTCCTGGCTGACATTTTTAACTAAAAAATTATTTGCACAGCTTATAACTCCAATTTGTTTCGACTGAAACTAAAACATTATATTTAGTTTTATTTTATGTAATTTTTTGAAAAAGTAACGGCATTCTAAAACAAAGGATAACACATTTATTGCAGATGTTTTATTTTTATAGTAGCATACATAAGTGTTTGTAGACTTTTTTGACATGGATTTTTTATAGATTTGGATTTTGTCGGGATGTGAAGCTGAATTATTTTGGTTTTACTATGTTAAGTTAAATTTTTTATTAAATTAAACCATCTGATAACAAAAGAAAATTTTTGACATTTTTATTTTTCTAAATGTGAGAATATTAGTAGGTGTACCCAAACTTTATTGATTGACTGTATGTGACAAGTAACATATACCAAATATAGAGCAAAAAACCGATGTTACTAAACTTGGAGTCAATTCGCGTTCCGTGAAATAATGAAAATGAAAAGTGTTTTTCATTAGCAATCGAGTAGGTTTGCTTTCCCCATAAGAAATTTTGATTTCACACAGTAAAATTTAAAATTTACGTGCGAAAAATTCAAGCTACTAGATTGCCAATGAAAAAAACTTTTCATTTTCATTATTTCACGGAACGCGAATTGACTCCCTTCTCGTTTAATGTGTAAAATATCCCGGGTGACCATCCGACCAATATTTTTCGATATTTTGTTTGTACCGGGCTTTAGGGGTATGGCCTGACTGCAAAATTGGTTTTGTCATGCCAATTCACACAATTATTTTAGAATTTTTATTTGTTTTGCGATTTTAAAGTAGGAATACACGAAAAGATTGTTACGCATTCTCCGAAGTAGCAAATAAAACGTAGTAAACTAGAACAATTAATAAGGTAGAACAAAATAGAGTCGCAATTAATGTGATCGATGAAAATCGAAAACGAATTATGAAATAATACTGGGCAGTTGTGCAAAATGATGACAGCAATGAGAGCGTTCGAAAGTAATATTAATATTTTGGTTCAAGAATCGCTGTGTTTCTGCAATCTGCTTTATAATAAAAAGTTAATTAAATTATTTGATATTTTTCGATTATATACCGTTATTAATAATTTTTAATTATAGAGAAAGTAAGTAAAATATTTGTTATTGATGTCCTTACATTTCTATTTATTGCACTGTTTTAAATGCTTTACCGTATTTTAATATTATTTAAGTACGAAATGCAAACCAATTTTTATGCCAATTTGCATAACACCGACCTTGACATGATTCACATAACCAGTTGTATTAAAAGGGATTACAACACCAATTTGACCAAAGGTATAATTATTTTAAACTTGCTTGAAGGTATATTCATTTCTCAGGAGGTGCATGCAATCGGAAGGCAACAGCGGCTATTAAGATTTGATAAATCGAGATATTTCTTTTACGGTTTTATAAATAGTGGACTTCGTTTGTTATTTTGAAAATAGTAGCTATGTAAGTTTTATTATTAGGCAGTTTGTAGAAAAATGTTACTTGAAAATGTTAACAACTAATTTAAATTAGTCCAATCTTCCGTTTGTTAATACTCCTCTTATCGAAATTGTAAATTTTATATTTTACTTCTTTATTGATGATGAAAATGTTCCACCGGACGATTTTTATTGAGTTAGCCAAATATTTATTTACTATAGGTGGCTTAGCATGATTTACAATGACGTACTTCTTGTAATGGCGAATCAATTCCACCAAAATCTGAGTACTACAGCATGATTTATCTGATAAGCGATAGTGATTCAAACATATGTTAAAACGAATAAACTGGTACATGTATACCTGACACACTGCGGATCACTCTGGGAAACACAGAAAGCAAGGAAAAATTTGCAATACGAGTAAATATAAGATAGAATAAGAAAACCTTGCATTAAACCTGTTACTGTACGTTATTTGTCTTCACATTTTTAGAACAAAAAAAAAAAATCCGTACAGTACATTTTTTTCGATTTTTAATTTTTATTTATTTATTTTTTTTTTGCTTGCTTGTTGAGAAAAGTAAAAAGAATCGTGAGATATTTTTAACGGTATTTTTTGTTCATTACATTTTAAAAGCACTCCCTATTCTTATTATAACATTTTTGTTATTTTCTTCTTATAATATGTCTTTATTTTTTTCTGTTTTATTGTTGTTGTCGTTGTACTATTTATGATAAATTAAAATAAGAAAAAAATTATGAACATCATTTTCATTATAATTTTATTTTTAACCCAATCATTTTACATAAAAATTAGAAAATTATTTATAAAAAATTTAATTTACAATTTTGAGTAATCAACTATAGTTTTAGAGTACGCGATTAAATTTATAAACGCCAAACGAAATATTCATTGAGAAGTATAACCGTTGGCGCCCAATGTGGGTTTTGTTTAGGTAAGGACACTTTGTATTGATGCACTTGGTTAGGTTAAGCTTGGTATGGATATATCAACATAGGTTACCATATTTTAACTTTTTAGATTTCATAGTTTGATAAATGTACTATAGGTATTTATATTTCTAAAAAAAAACATGTTGAAATTTTTTTTTTATGTTATGAGACAATAAATGAAATTTTTAATCGCGGTCTTTAATTCAATTAAAATAAACATTTTTTTTTATAACAATAAGTAACCAAATATAAAATATTTAATAAGACATTTTGACGTTACCATATATTTATAAAATATATCGTATAAGTATGGAAAGAAATTAACTGATTTTTAGCTAATTACCTTACTCCATAAATGAGTAATACTCGTATATAATAGTTTTTTTTTGTATTAGAAAAAGATGCATTTAGGTTTAAGTTTAAAAGAATTTGCATAGTTTTTTTGTAAATTGTGTTTGACAAGCGCTTTTAAAAGTAATAACCATTTTAAGCTTACAGTGCATACTGGTTTTCTTCCCATGATAGAATTTTTATTATCAATTTAAATAATACGAATTATTAACAATGAATGGTAATTAACGATAAATCCAATTGTTTTATTGTCACAATAGGAACATCTGCAAAATAAAACTAAATTTTTTGAAAAGCTATTTACTAGAATTTTATTTAGAAATTTTATTTGACCGACATTTGTTCTAGTCAGTATAGTATTCTAACATGTCGGAACAAGAAAAAGTAGATAATTCCAAAAATACGTTGTTGTTGTCCAATGTTACGTGGGTTGTCTTCAACTAACACTTCATTTAAGAGTATAGTTAAATACGTTAGAGACAATTAAAAAGCAATTTCAACATAATTTATTGCTTAGATGTCTTAAAATTTAGCTTTAAACCAATAAAAATAACCTTTAATGTCTCACGCGCGGCTATGTCCGGAACGAAGTTTGATACAATCCATCCGGTCAATTAAGAACAACTAGCTCTAAGTGTGTCTCAAAATTATCATGATGGATCAGGGCATAAAACCATAGAGTTTGAAACGGAATAAACTCCTGGAAGTTAAAGATCTTGGCAATATACTAGTTCGGTTGGGGATATTTCAGTTAATTTATACTAGAATTGTAGAATTTCATAGAGATTGTTCTAATTTCCGTTTTCTTTCAACTATAAAATATTTAACGTTAGTGTGCTGGAATATCAGTGCTTGGACATCTATTTTGTTAATAGTTTTTGCACCTCCTGACGAAGAAGTGCACAAACCACATGGAAAATCTTTGAAGCGTCTGCAAACCAACTCAAACAGATGGATTATCAGTGTAAAGACCTGCAGATCTACATCGTTCATACCATTTCTGCACAACTGATTTACAATCTCGGTACGCATACATTGGCAGAAACAATAAATGGAATAATTTCGAACATCGATGCATAAGTATGTAAAAGTGAACAATTTACAACGCAGACAGTATATGTTCTCTCTACAGAAATAAAAAGACGTTTTCCTCAGAGGTAATTTTTACATTTTTCCTTCCGTTCAGTACACGATTTTCTTCTTTATACTAAAACAAAAACTCCATTCTTCTTTTTTTTTAATTATCGCTCGCTTTTAACAAATAATATAAAATTAGGCGCGTTCCGTTGATATTCATTAAGGTGGCCGTAACATCCTGACCAGCTTGTGAACTGCCTTGACCGCTTCTACAACTTAGCGACATTTAACTACTGCCTTGCTCTACAAATACAAATTTTTACAGGAACATCCAGCATTTGCTCTATTGATAATGGGGCAAGCTCAGGAAAACTTATTTAACAATCCCTAAGGAAAACCAGCATAGGATGTTGCTACCTCCTCATTGTACATTGATAACAAAAATAATTGGGTGATTGGGCGTATACTCTGTTCTCACCTTGCACTTTCTTACTTTTTCATCTTGTCCGGGAACCTCCTCGCCAACAACGTAGCCAACTCCTCAAATGTATACAACTGCACTCCTCCTACTATTCTTAAATGATACTTAATCGATTTGTCGGCTGCCTCCCATAGCCCACCTCTCATCTCTAGCCTCATAACTACTAGGTTGCTCCTTATGGCCGATCAAGTCATTCTCCTGAAATTCACGTCTACCTTCTGATTTACAATCCAAAAATTGCTTAAGCTGGTTAAACGTACACTGAGAAAAAAAAACCAGTAAAAATAAAAAAATATACATATAAAATCAAAAAAATATACATATATTTTTTAATCGAAAAGTCTCGTTTTTAAAATCAAAAGGATAATCTTTTTATTTTTAAAATAAATTTTTTCGCCGAATTTGTTTATAAAAATAAAAAAATTGTTTTTATTTTCAAAAATACTTTCTTTACTTATGTCAAGTAGTTTTCTTAAATTTTAAGAGATTGTTTTTTAAGAATAAAAAAAACTATAGGTTAGTTTTAAAAGATTTATTTTAATTTTTAAATAATTTTTTTTTAACAAATGTCACAATATTTTTAAATCAATGTTTGCGACTGTTCAAGCTAGAAAAACCAAAGGGTCATCTACTCATAAGAACATAACATATCTACCACGAAAGGTAGAAAATTACCTCCTCTTCCCCAATTTTTAACCCCCAGGGCCATTTTGTAGAAATACAACCCTTAAAAAATATAATGAGAACCTCCGCAAGTTCTTTCTTGGCAATTTCATTTTGTACTGATAAACAGTATAAATAGCCGAAAAAACTTTAAAATAAAAAATAAAATATAGACGAATTGAAAAATAATACAACGGGATTTCTGGCCAAACAATAAATATAAACATTTTCGTAAGTTGTCATTATTGTCAAAAAAATTGTTTTTAAATGCTAAAACACTTCTTTTGAAATAAATTATTAAGTTTAAATAAATAAACTTTTTGAATTTAAAAAATATTTTATAAATCATTTTACAAAATGTGTTTTTAAAATAAAAAAGCTTTTTATTAGTTTGCAGAAATTTCATTTAATTTCAAAAAAATACTTTTGAAATTCAAAAAAATTTATAACTTTGAGAAATTAAAAACTTCGTTTTTTAATTTTACAAACCAAAATTTTTCTCAGTGTAGGTACTACTTGCAGTATCGCGATTACGATGCTGTTCCCAAGAATCCGATGTCCACTTAGGCAAACGCTGTTTTGCACTATGAATCCAAATTTGATCCCACAGCTGACTGGAAGTAGCAATTTGTTTCTCACTAATCTAATACTGCCCACAATGAATCATGACTTTCTCGATCCTGTTTCTTCACCGTATACGTTCTCCCTAATATTCCATGAATAACATGGTAATTATCATCGTATAAACTAACCAAAATTTCCATGCTCCCTTATAACTATCACTAGTTGGTTGCCAAGGACCCAGCGTTACAGCAGCCTTTCCCGTACCAACTTGTTGCAAATAAAGCAGTTTCGTAACTGGGTCAAAGTGTTTACTATGAACCTCAGCTATAAACAAATCCCGAAATGCCGGCCGGGTGGGTTTGCATTAAACTTCCCAAGTTATGGGGGTCTGCTAGTTTCAACCTTGATCACTGTCGGCCCTTGGGCTCAGCCAAGACCGACACACTACAACTCGACTCATTACTACCCAGCGCATCTAATTTATCCTGAATCCTACGCAAAGCTGGCATAAATCTATTCTTAACTCAACGTATACACCATTCGTGATCAAAATGATACGTTGACGAATGACGATATAGCATATCCATTTTCTCGAAATGCCACCTTAATCTTTCCATTCGTACCCGTAAATCAGATCCTGACAATAGCACAAATATTCCACTATCTGATATTTGCATAAAAAAACGTTCCAATGAATCAATGAGCCTATATCTTCTGCAATCATTTCATAATCCTCCGATTGGAGATTTGATTCACCCTCGAAGTTCATGTTCAAGTTCTGTTTCTCTGAAAAATTACAATTCAGACAAAAAATTAGGGCAATTAATTACTTAACGTGACGACCGCAACTCCTGTCTCAAATAAATTTTAACTCATATCATCCTCTATCCATTATCTCATAGTAAAAGGAGCACAAATTCAATTTCTAAATGCAATTCTCAAATTTCTTGTGCTGACGAACAATTTTATTTATTTTATACAAAATTCAACTCATATTCCACTTCATGTGGTTCGATCCACCACCAATAAACGGCGTACAAGTATATGTACCCAACTCACAGTGCGGCTCTCCTACCCTTTATCTGTTCGCCTTTTGCCTCGTGCAACACGTGCCTCTGTACAACTTGTCTCGATTTTTCTTTATTCTGCTTGCTACGACGCACCCACACTATTTGTAGTACAATTTATAACTTTTTCCTTGTTTTTTCTTTCGACACAACTACGCTCTATATCTCTATTTTACACGATCTTTATTTTATTAGACTGAATTTCCTTTTTATTATACTGAATTTTCGTTGAAGGTCCCAATCCTTGTGGTTTTCTGGCACCATGTATGTTCTCTCTACCGAAATAAAAAGTCCTTTTCCTCAAAGGTAATATTTTATATTTTCCTTCTGTTCAATACACAATTTTTTCTATACCAAAACAAAAACTCCTATCGCTCGCTTGCTTAAACCGTGACCGTCACACATTGAACGGTACAAGTTGAGTAGTAAAAGTTAACTAGTGAAACTAGTTAAATAGTGAATTTATTAAACAAGCTAATGGTATTGGTGAATACAATTTGTAACTGAAATCGCTGAATGCTTGATTTGTAAAGTACAATACGAATCCGTATCTAACGCCCAAAATTCGTAACATTTGGTGTCAGAAGGGGAATTTTGCAAATACCAGCAATGGTTACATCCATAAGCATCCATACAATTGAGAAACTTAATGATCCGCTCCAGGGTCTCGGTCTTTCAACCGAATACAAATCCAACTGGAGGTGGAAAGTCAAATTAAAGAACGTGCTGCAGGTTGGAGAGATATTTTCCACACATCAAAAAGAAGTTTAATAAATGATAAGGGACGTTGTTGCCAGGACCTCGAGAAAAATTTTGGAACCATCGATATTGTGTTCGACGAAGTTAAGGTTCAAAAAGCAGTATGGTGCAATGCTTTCTAAGGCAGTGACATAGATGTGATGCAAACTATACCAGTGAGTCTATTTACTGAAGTAATACCGATAAGAAGCCTCAACTCGGATTAAGCTGCAGTGCTAAGGGCGCGGGAAGAGCAAACGGTGAAAAGACTGGCAAACATCATGCCGGGTCAAGAATAATTGGAACTGTCATTTGCAGATCGCGGCATAAAATTCATTCCGTACTTGTATTTCAAAGTGACAACATCGCTTATGACATCGCTTTATGACAAACCTATATCCGAGATTAAGTTTATCATATTATCATATCTATTTTGTTATTAAAAACGGTAAACCGCATGTTTGCGCTATAGTTAACAATAATCTTGTGTTCTAAAGAACTGTGCCATTCTGTAATCTGTATTACGTGATGTGATTGATATTTTTTGTTTCAACAACGCATTTATTACTCAGTTAATTCATTTAAAGATTTTCGGTTTTTTTTATAGACAAATATTTACTATGACATTCACAATGTTTACGACTTTTCGAGCCAGCAAAAAAAGAGGCCATTTACTCATAATATTTTACCGCAAAAAGTAGAACATTTATTTTCCCCCCATTTTTAACCCCAGAGTCATTGTGTAAACTACACACAACCCTGACAAAAAAAATTGAGAACTTCCTCAAGCTTTTTCTTGGCAGTTTCGTTTCGTACTGATAAAATGTTGGTCTACATCGATTTAGCGAATTATACCGCCAAATCAGAACTTTAGGAGATTCTCAATAATTGTGAGTATAATGCCCACATTAATTATAAATTAAGAAATTTGAATTCGTCTGAACATTATGAATTTCATAGTAAATAATATTTGTCTATAAAAAAGCGGAAAATCTTTAAATTAATAATACAGACGAATTTAAACTTCTTAAATCAGTTAATTCAGTATTTCTTGAGTTACAAGAATTGACACATTGACAGTGAATTGTTTTTATAAATATGGTTGTGCGTAGCTACATGAGAATTTTATCAGATTCAGAAAAAATTCCTGTTGCTAAAAACTGTGAATTATATCTTTTTGGTTGGTACATATGTATATATTTACCGGTTCAAAACGTGTTGAGTAAATATGTGAGCACATAACTAGCTCATAAAATAATAAACTGTATAAAAAAAACAAAAATACCGCATGTTATATCAAAAGTGCGTACTACTTTCAACATCTGCATTTTTATTGTATAAAGTATGTGTCAAGGATCTTTCAATTATCGTAAATTTGTCGTAACGAAATTAATCACGTCGAAATTTCCGTAAGTGTGGATCAATAAACCGAGAAATCAAATATACAGCACTGAGTTTTTGTTGAATTCTGTAATGTTTCATGTATTTTTAAAGACGTCAAAATAATTAAAAACTTTATTAAATTTGTTTGCTACCTTGACAAATGCATTTTGATGGTAATTTTCACGGTTTTGCCTGACAGATTTTTGATGAGTTGGATACTGAATTGCTAGAATTTAAGTGAAGCCTAATTTGGTGGTGAAAAATTTGAAAATTTAAGAACTATTTAAGAAAATTTAAGAAAATTTTTCAATAATGAAAATGGTATAAGGAACGATAATAAATCATTAAATATTGAATAAGGTATTGAAAGTGTGGCAAAGAATTCCAAACAATTTCACATCTAAGAAAGTGTGCAATAGTATTATTATCTGTGTTTCCATCTACCTATTACTGCGAATTCCTATTTTCACAAATGAACGTCGTTTTAACAAAAACAAGGAATAGAAGGACCGGAAACAATTCTGGAGCATGTGCTGCATTTAAAAGTAACAATATATACTCCAAACGTAGACCACTTAGCATCCAAATATATACAAAAAATATCTACCACCCATTCTCACTTTCTATTGTTACGATAAATTTTCCATAATTTAAAATTTACAGTAGGTTCAACAAGAGCGTGTACTATATAGGAACTATATAGAACGGAACTATATAAGAAAACTGTATAGGAACAATATGGGCGGGGCTTTAATTGGCTTTTTATTAATTCCTCTTGGAGGCTCTAAAACAAAAAATAGGTTAACTGCAACTGTTTAGCGGATAACATACATGAAAGAAATGAGTGCGATATATAAAAAACGATTTGAAGCGGTGTTTTAAGTGCACATCCAAAAAAAACAAAAATGACGTTTGCAAATACAGCAAAGAATATAAAAAAGTCGAAAATATTTGTACAGAAGAGGATTACACATTATTCAATGTATAAAAATGTTGACGATTGGCAAGATAGAGGCAAAATCCGAACCACAACAAAAAAAGAGGATGAGGCTATCATACAGTTATTTACTGAAAATTCTTCGTTTACGCTGGGTGTAGCGAAAAAATTGGAGAAAAAGAATATTATTAGACCAAAAACAACCATACTAAATACATAGAATTATGGAACATGGCTACGCATATGAAAATACTTTGGTCAAACCGTCAAACCACTGGTAACACAAAAATACATTGAAAAGCGAATACAGGAGGCGAATGAACATAAAAACTAAGATTGGACGAATATTGTGTTTACCGATGATTCATCCTTTTGGGGTTTTAAAGTTAAAAGGCGTGTTTGGTCAACAAAGCAAAAAAAGGATTGTCCGAACTGTGAAGCACCCACCCTAGCTCCATGTATGGGGATGCTAAAACCTAGCAAGGTCTTGTTTTGTAAATTAATCGTTTTCACACGGAACAAACACACTTTTCATGAATAAAATTTATTCTCGAGGTTTGTTACCATCTGTCCTTAAAAGGTTTGGAGCAGGGAACTCTAATTGGATCTTGCAAGAAACAAATGATCCAAAACACCGTAGCATACTCTGTTCGGAATTTAAACCCAAAAGCGGCATCACAAAATTGAATTGCCCATCTCAGTCACCTGATTCGTATCCGATCGAAATTTATGAGCACTCATGAAGATTAAACTGAAAATGTACCACATAAAAAATTTGTCACCACAGTATGCAGAGAATGTGGTTCAAAATATGGACAAAAGGTGCCAGACAATTATTAGCAGTAATGGTGACTTTACTATGTATGATTTGATAGCGCCCAAGAAAATACAATAAACTTTGACTTTAAAAAAAAATCGTAGTTTTATTTTTACTTAGTTTTTTACCGTACACGCTCTTGTTGCACATACTGTAGTTACAGATTCATTTATAATTTTATAGGTTTAAATTTTGGTTCCTATTAATTTTATTCTAAGTTATTGTTGGTGCTTATTTTATAATTAAGACAGTTATGAAATAACACAATTATGAATTAAATTAAAATTAAAACTATTGTTTTTCGATTTAAAAAAAATAATCCTAATTAGGAGTGTCTTCGAGTATGCAACTCAAATTTTGAGTCCATTTTACGATAAATATATTGACCAATTAGAACGGATTCAAAAAAGTTTACAAGATTCTTGGGATATAAATCTATCCCGCAGTCAGGCAATATTATGTACGGCACAAGGTTGAAAATTTTCAGCATGGTTAGCCTTGAAAATAGGAGACGTACCAGAGCCATCTATGATTTTGAAGAGCCGTAATATTAAAATATTAAAAAGAGCTTTCAGTAGAGGGGCAACTTTTATTAAATTACTATAAGAAACCGTGGTAATTAGAAAATTTTTGAACATGAATTTATGAATAAAAAATTAAACAAATCATCTAAATTTTAATTTTATATTTTTAATAAACTATTCAAAGAACACATATTTGAAAATCAGCCATCATAATCTAGTATTTATTTGGTAAATTTAAACTGAAGCGGAGCATAAATTTATTAATTTTCAAAAAAATGAGCTTTCCGTTTAGTTGTGTAGGTTTATAAAGTAAGATAATAAAGGGTGCTGCCGCAGATTCCTATTACATCCAATTTAAAATTTAGTTTTATAAAAATGTAACTTATTTGGTAAATTCTGGTCACATGCACCTCAGAATTTTTGAGATGAACGATGCACTTAATAGCAATCTAAACATTCTCCATTTATAACAAAATTAAAGAGAAAACGTGAGCTGAAACGAAATTTTATGAATCACCATGTAGAAACAATAATGTTATTCATATAATAAAATTTTTACATCAAAATCTATTATTATTTTGTATACAAAAAATCAACGTTGTCATGGTTTTCTTAATTAAATATTATTACAAAACAGAACAAAACGTAAAAAACTTCAATTTTATTACATTGCAAAACCGAGCTATCTGTAATTTGAAAATCCGTTTACAGATGTCTCTGTAATAAATTTACTTGAAATTACAGAAAATTGTAAAATAATTAAATAACTATTTGCGAAAATAAACCATTATTATTGTAAGTTAAGCGCGAAATCTTTAATATAATAATTTAACATAATTAATAAAACTCAAAACAATTATAATTTTTATTTATAAAACGGTTGGCATAAATAAAGCTTTTCATTGCAAAATATTTATCATCGTAGTGCGCGTTGAAAAACAATAATAGGAAAATGTCACATTTTTTCCAAATTTTTTCTTTTCTTATTTCAATTCGCTCGTTTTCGGTTATTTTCAGTTCCAGGAGATCTCAATAATCTATTGAACCAGGCAGTATACAAAATAAATTGTTAAATTTTAGTTAACAAACGTTTAGGTTTTAATATTTAGCTTTAATTTATACTTAGCGACATCTTTTGATTGGTTTTGTAATTGCGAAAAGCTCTATAATATAATGTTTTTATTTTATGAAGCGCAGTTTTGTTTATACTACAGGATGAAACAATGTAGGCTGCAAATTTGTTGCGATGAAAAATCAAATTTTTAACAAATAACGAAAAAAGAGTGTTCGAAGTTTGTTCATCAAATATAAATTGTAATAGAATCCAGAGCACAATAAACCCCATATTACATAGCTACTCAAAAAGCATTTTTTAACCAACTTTTGTTTTGGGAAAGAAATGCTGAAATTTTTGATGGAACACTCTATACTAATTTCTTACATACATATATAAACAAATTCTTATTTCTACAATAAAAAAAAATTTTGTGGTAGACTAATTTGAATATTTTCGCGTTAATTCGACATAATATGACGCAATTTTAAAATATGCTTTTCCTAAATATTGAACTAACCATTCAAATTAAAAATTGAAACGAAACATTAATGTTTTTAAATGCAAAAAAGCTTCTAAAAAAATATTAAAATACACTGATTGGTATGAAAAAGAACAAAAAGCTTCCCCTCTATGGAAAGCTCATGGGAAAAAATGGCGGAATGTTACGGCTCTTATATTAAGGAGGCTCTGGACGTACGTGCACATGATGAGTTATTAAGCTCGGTCTTCACTCGCAAAACTTTGTCATGACGCTAGAATGCCATGACAAAATATATTTGTATTGAATCTGATCATGCGCATTACACCATGACAATGAGAAAATTTATTAAATATGCAGTTGTTGTCATGACACTGTGACAAAATGAGTAGAAAATTTGTATTTAACTCTCAATTAAACAAAACAGAGAACATAAAATGATTTTACATACATTTTGGTGTTAGTAGTTGAGAGTGTAAAAATACAATTTTGTCATGACACTCTAACGTCATGACAAAATTTTGCGAGTAAAACCGAGCTTTACTGTACAAAATAATAAATTTTAAAATTTAAACCTTCGCCTTATCATCGTTGAATTTCTATGTTCCTGCTTATAGGACGCGAAACCAACAGTTATTTCTTCCAATACAAACCATACGCTTACCAGAATGCAAAGTGGTCCTAACGAGCTTTTCGTCTCCTTGAACTTGTCTTGAGATCAGGGGTTTACCGTCTTGTCTATATTAATTGCTTTCCTTCTGTGTTGCACTTGTTTTTTATTGTAATAATTGTTTGATCGAGGTATTTCAACTTCTTTAATCACACGCACAAGTATCGATATTAGATAACTAGTAATGGTTAGTGGCTTCCATATAAGAGGTCCACTATTAACTTCATTTTCACTTGACTAACTTGATAATTATTATTTTTATTATTTTGTATATTTATATTTTTTTTAGTTATATTTCTTAGCTTTGTAGAGCTGTAGATTGAGGTGATGCGTAATTGAACTTTGTCTGTGTGTTGCCCAATTGGAAATCTTAAATAAATAAATAAAAGAAGGTTAATATATAACGATCGTTTGATGAGACAGCCTGATTCCACAGGCGTGCAACATAGAATTTGGTGAGAGGTGCAGAGAGCAGGAATACAGAAGACTACAAAGAATTCAAGAAACAAACAAGACCAGTGGCAACGCTCAGTTAAGATCCGATAGTGCAAGTATACGTGAAAACAGTGTACAACCAGAGAAAACGCGTTGGCTTACTGCGTGAAGGGGAGATCCTTGGAGGAAGCCCAATCGAAGTTTCCAACACGATCGTTGAGGGTGAGTCCATCGCTAAAGAGAGAGCTCTGCAGAACGCCGAGCTGGAGAAACGTGCTATGATGATATGCATTGGAGTGGTGAAGGAGGAGTGTGACAAAAAAGAGAAAGGATTAGGAGCAGGATGAGTCGGCAGTGAAGATATATCGATTTCCGACTAGGTGATTTAGTGTGGCTGTATAATTCCAGGAAGCGAAAAATCAGATCTCAGATGCAAAGCACAATTGGATAGGTCCCTATAAAATTATTAAGAAGATCGACAACTA
Organism: Nephrotoma appendiculata; assembly: GCA_947310385.1. Classification (NCBI taxonomy): domain Eukaryota; kingdom Metazoa; phylum Arthropoda; class Insecta; order Diptera; family Tipulidae; genus Nephrotoma; species Nephrotoma appendiculata. Next base: position 202,618,891 of record OX371224.1, read on the forward strand.
TGGGTAACGAATCTAAGAACACCTCTGATTTTATAATGGCATTCGAAAAGCAATTGTAAACGGCAATGAGAGTTATTATGGAATATACTGAAAATAACAACGACGTTATTCATCAAGGCAAGAGAATTGATAACTTTGAAGATACAATAAATGAAATAATCTCGAATGCACACACATTTATAATTCGACAGTGAATAGTACAAGTTGAGCAGTAAATGTGAAATAGTGATCAGTGATAAATAGTGAAATGAAGAAATGTGAATTTATTAGTCAAGCTAAATGTGTTAATGTTACGGTGAAAGTCCGAAAAAAAATTATTTTTTTTTTTTTTTATTGGTCCGAAATCTATGAAATGGAAGGTATCTATATTCTCGAAATAATTCACCCTTCACCTCCATGACCAATTCAGTGCAAAATCATTTGGAATAATTAGGGTTAACGGTGGGAACTAATTGCGCTCCTCATGTCGCTCAAATAAATGAAAATTCTGGGATGTAGGGGGAGGTCAGCAAAAATTTCGATAACATCGGTCCTCTGTAAAACCGATGTTTAATCATGTAAAAATTTGAAAAATTAATATTTCGAATATTCACCGAAAACAGCCTTTAACCGTAACATTGATAAATGCTAAAGTTTGTAACTTCAAGCGTTGAACGTTTTATTTGCAAAATACGAATCCGTATCGAACGCCCGAAATTCATAACAATATATCTATATTATTCTTAATTTTCAGATCAATTTTCTCGTGGAAGCTACTCCTGGCCTACTTGGCAAATCAAGTTGCGTCTCATTTAATTTTATTACTTTTCATGAATAACTTAGTAGTAATCTAGCTCACACCTTGACGATTCAGTTATTGAATTATGATGATAATCTAACAAAGCAAACATTCTATACATTTTTCTGTTTAACTTGATTACATCAAACTCTCAAGATAAAAGGTTACAAAACTATGGTTTATTGGTACTAGAACCAATAATCCATAGAGATGTTGCCTTTCCCAATGGTAATATATTGGTAACAGCTGCTCCAAACCAACGTGTTCTAACACTCGGTAATTTTTTAGTGACCGATCGAGGTCGTAAATTTTTGTGTTAGGTTAGATTGAGATCCATCATGATGTAAAATTTAGTTTTCATCAGATGATTATGATAAATATTAATAGATTAACCTGTGAGAATAAAATGGATGATGATTGATCTTTTATTTTAATATAAAATAATTGCACTATACCAAATTTATTCGATGAGCCATCCGGACCAAATATACTAGACACAGCCGAATTTCTTGTAGATGTTTTCCTACATTATTATTCCAAATCGACCTTATTGAACATATTGTATTTCAAACCAATTTGTGTGCTGTATAAAGGAAAAGAGAAAATACACACGCCTTTGTTCCATCTACGATTGATGAAATAAAAGTGTTCCTGACAGTAAATCGTCTAATGGGGATCAAAAATTGGATCGTCGAGATTATTGGTCGTCGACGGTTCAGATAAGAGACTCTTAACGTTCCGTTATAACGAGAGATCGATTCGAATGGCTCTTAAGTTTTTTACATTTGAACGATAGCGAAAAGAAGCCTGAAAAATACGAGACAAATTTCGATAAGTTGTACATTCGACAACTTATTCAATTGTGTGCCACTTCAAAAATACTTGTTGGATAATGAAATATATTCTTGTGGGACTGTACGTAACACAGAAAAGGAATGCCTGAATATATCAGTGATCAAACATTGAAACGACGGGATTGTAATTGGCGGGCATCATTAAGTGGATTAGTACACGTAAAATGGATTGATAGAAAATCCGTTTTGTTTCTAGGAAATTTCCACAAACCTACCGAAATGCAATCTGTAGGAAGGCGAAGAAAAGATGGTACCCCTGAAAACATATCGAGCTCGAGCATGGTCAAGGATTATAATTGCAATAACTAAAAAATAAAATAACTCGTTGGGTAAGCGATTTCCAAAAAAGGTCGAGACTCCGAACAACTATATAAGAAAAAAGTTCCATTGGAAGTGCTCTATGATAAGAACGTTTATATTCCTAAAAGGTCAACTTCTGTAAGATGTGTTCAATGTATAGTACTCAAGGTGAACCCCACAGGACCAAGTGGAAATATTCTACGTGCGATATCGGTTTATGCCTGAATGATAAAAGAAATAGCGGATAAAAGAAATACGTGTGTGAATGTTAGATATAAATCAACCCTGCTTTTAGCTGGATGAATTTAAATTTATTTAGGTAGCTGATTGACAATACCGAATTTATTTATTTTTTTAAATTTTTCTTTACAATATCAACGTAATATTTAGGTCATCATATGTATGATAATGCTGTAGAGTCATTACGAACGTGAAGTCCTTCAGTTAGATGGTGTTGGGTGGGAAGATAGGGTAAAATAATGTTACAAACAGCATATGATGAGATGACTCGTAGATGTGCATTAAATAACCTAACCATTCGATTATGACTGATGCCGAATACATATGATGAATATTAGTATCCTTTACCTCAACCACAACTAACCCAAATCAATAAACTAACAAAATCTTATCTAGAGTGTGAATTTAATTAAGACTAACATTTTAATATATTTATGTAGTTAGAAAATTGACTTTGCTGCGGTTCGCCCTAGTTGTTTCTGCGACTAACATCCTTTCCTAACTAACCTTGTCTGTTAAGGATGCAGGCTGGGCCCGCATGATGCTGAAATATTATTCCCATTCAGACATATGTTATTTGTTATTTGATCGTTGATATTTTAAGATTATGGTATCGTACCTAGGATTGCCGTTATGGTTGGCCTGTACGCCTCTATCATATCATAAAAATAGGTAGATGCAATCGATTGCGATCTTTTATCAAACAAAACCTAGATTATTGGCATGTTTGTTATAGCTTGTTTAACTTTTGTTTAAATTAGTTATTTATATTTGTTAAATAGGCCTTTCATATAACCACAAGGAAGTATATTTAATTTTTTTTTTATTAGACATGAACTATTCATAAAACTGCGACAGTTTTAAACGGCTGCCCGGTTTTTACGAGTAGCTTCGTAAAAATTTTGATAAAGATATAAAATTAATGAAATAAAACTTTACCTACCCACCAAACAAACTAATAAAACATTTTAAGAATAAAATAAGCATAAACATTCGTTACTTGTTAAGAGAAACCAAAAAATTTAAAATGCAAATTTGGTACTAAAATTTGTTTTAAAGAATATCTCGACATAATCGCTAAAATTGGGATGATCGTTTGATGAAAATATATATTTTTGATTTTTATCGATTGCAATCAATATTAGCTAAAAGCTTTAAAAAATATTTTATATCTCTATAAATTAAGACGACTAACATCTAAATAAATCGCATATTGTTTTTTTTTGTTTGTTTTCGAAGGACATTAAAAATGTTCGTGACAGCTGGATCCATTAATTTATGCGATCATCCTTAACTTATCTGTAACTTACAGTACGCACAATGCAGTCCCATAAGCATGCAAAATTTATCAATTGTGATTAAGTCATATATAATTAACTTTGATATGTCACAAATACAACAATACATATTTTATATTGTTATTGTTATTAAATCGATCATTATAATTATTAAAAACAATTTTTTTAATTTAATGCTTTAATTATATTGATTTTTAATTTATTTTATATTCAAATCATGTAAAAATCTGTTCTTATAAGCTCAAGGCTTTTTTTTATTTTTTGAACAGTTTAAATTTAGTGAAAATTTTTATTTATAATTTTTCTTTAAATATGTAAACCAAATTTTACATAAGGAAAGAGATATTTACGTACATACCTATACCTACCTATATATTTTGCAAAGTAAGTAGTTTATTAAAAGAAAATTAAAACGAAAAAGCAACTGAAATTGGTATTGAAAGACAATTAAAAGTTAATTTCGCTCGGCCATACAAATTATTTATTGATTTTTTTTTATTTTAATTCTATCATTTTTATTTTTTTTATATCATAATTATATACTACTCAATTTTATGACATATTTTTATTGTTGTTGTACGTTGACGTAAGTTTTCTTGTATCTTTAAGATGAATTACTATTGACAGTTTAAATTAACGTGAATATTACATTATATTATGACATTAATTCATTTTTAAGATAACTTAATTGTTACTGAATAATAAATTTTGAGAAAATATATGGAAATTATTTTATTTTAATAAGAGGGAGACAAGCTAACCTGCAGCAATTCATGTTGTGCGTGAAACATGTTGGATGATAATAAAAAATAAAATTTACTAGAGAAAAACATGAACTACATAATATATTTTTTCACATGCTTGTACCGGTTAGTTACAATGTCACCTACTGTTTGTTATTGTACCTGAAGAGGTAGAGCAATTTAATTCTTTAAAGTGTGGAATTTTCAATACCCAAATTATTTATTATAAATAATACTTGTAAAATAAGTGGAGCAATTGATTGCTCTCGGATTCACCACATCAATGGCTGATACTTTGTATTAGAGTTTCGTCCAAGACATCTAGATGGAAATAGGGGCGGTAAATCCGGCCATTCACCAAATATCATCGCTAGAAATACTAACTGTACCGTATTTCTCGAAATAGTAAGATAATTTGTTAACTTGTAAACAAAAATTTTGGGTTTTTTCAACATTCGCATTCATTAATTGTCCACCAAGATAAAATTTAAAACGTTTACGATAAATAAATGTGAAAACTTAACACACTCTTATGATTTATGTAGATTCATATTTAGACTTGGGGTCCCATAACCATAATAGTTCCCATTTAAATTTTTAACATTAATTTTATGGATACAAGTTATTCTAAATATCATCTAATCACAAACAATAGTTCTATAGTATTATTATTGGTTGTGGTATGGATAATTTAACAGGTGATAATTTTATACAATAATTATCCTAGCAATAATTATCCTAATTAATTACTCTATCGCAGTCGTAAAGATGTTAATATTATAAACGATTGACATGAAGTGAACAAGATAACATTATTTTATTTTAGACTACAATCGGCACAAATGATAATCAAAAGCTTCATAAACCTTGTTAAACAGCCGCGATACCCTCGGAATTTGATTAAAAAGACCGTAGTTCGTCACCACTCGTTCGATGAACAAAGCTCCGTCGCGTTGGCGCATTCAACGGTCGGGAGCATATAAGTTGTTACGTGCTAGTAACTCGACACGGGAATTAATGATATCACGCACAAACAGCGCTGAAGCTGAATTTATTTGACTCTGAAGCAACATTTTCTGCAGAAAAATTTGCTGGAGAATAAAAATCGAAGAGACAGACAACCAATCAAATTAGCTAAATTGGTTATATTGTTGTAAACAAATTTCCCCCTACATTTCATTTTGTAAAACTTATTGCCCCTTCGGAATAAAAATTATTTATTCTGTAGTTAAATTTGCTGAAGGCAGGCAACTTAACAAAAATAAATTCTTAAATTCACATCAAACTGCATCAAATTTTTCTGAAGAAAATTTTGCTACAGAGTCAAATAAATTCGGCTTGAAGCTACATCTCGGCGATTATCTAGACGTTTCGGTTTCAAAAGATTATATCGATTCTGATAAGGCGCATTTTTTTTTTTTTTATTTAAATTATTACAACTGAATACAATTCATCTAGTAATTTTTCTTTCTTAATTTAGTCACTTGTGAATGAGAATGTCCATGAATTACTGCAAATTTTTTTATTTCTTCTTGAACCGTCGGGATGAAGGTCATCATTCCTAATGTACCACGGAGCGTTAACTATACCACGTAGCACTTTGTTTTGAAAAGTTTGTATTATTTTGGCGTTGGTTTTCTTTGTATAGCCCCAGAGCTGTATCCAGTAAGTCCATACAGGCTTTAGCACCTGTTGATACAATAGCAATTTATTCTCGGTTGACAATTCCGAATTTTTCCCGAGAAGCCAATACATTTTTCGATATTTGATATTAAGCTCATCTTTTTTCTTTTTAACGTGCTCTTTCCATCTGAGCCTGGTATCTAAGGTCATCCCTAGATATTTAGCATTATTTGCATACGGAATCTGCTGACCGTTATTGATTACAGATTTATAACTGACTTTTAGATTGGTGAAATTCATATGCGTGGATTTCGATTCATTGAGCCCGATACGCCACATTTATATCCATTTTATGATTTTGTCACATGCTTCGTGAAGATTCGTTGTGGATTTTTCGATAGTGTCTCCTACGGAGAGAACTGCAGTGTCATCAGCAAACGTTGCAACGGTAACATCGTTTAATTGAGGTAAATCTCTGGTGTAGAGCAGGTAAAGAATAGGTCCCAAAACACTACCCAGCGGGACTCCTGCCGAAATCTTTTTTAGCTCGGGATATTCATCTTCATATTTCACCCTAAAGTGGCGATTCTCTATGTATGATTTTAAAATCATATAATATTGTTTTGGTAAATCTCTATGTAGTTTGAAGAGTAAACCTCTGTGCCACACCTTATCGAAGCCCTGCGCCACATCTAAGAATATACTAGAACAAACCTTTTTCCTTTCTAATGTATTCTCAATGACATCTGTAAGCCAATGAACCTGCTCAATAGTTGAGTGTTTCTCTCTGAAACCAAACTGATATTCTGGGATAAGGTTTCTTTGTTCTATGGTTCTTTTCCATCTTTTGAGCAACAGTCTCTCAAACAATTTCGCTAGTATTGGTAGAAGTGAAATTGGCCGGTAAGATTTTCTATCATTCAGTGGCTTGCCCGGTTTCGGAATCATTATTACTTTCCTCTGCATTGGCATATGCTTTTTCCTGAGAATCGCATTGATTATGTGCAGTAATTTACGGGTACTTTTTTCAGGCAGCTCCTTTGCTCTGTTATCAGATCATAACTAGGGGGTTTCTTTACTTTTATGTTCTTAATTTCAGCTATTAGTTCTTTTAATGCTACAGGCCTGATCTCTTCGAAATCAGATATTGTGGGCGTATCAGCCGTGTTTTCGTAACTGTCTGCCAACCTATAGGTGTAAATGTTTCTTCAAGATGTTTATTTTTTTTATTTTTTTTTTTTATTTTAAATTTTACCAAACAAGGTATATATTGTAAAAATATTCTTATGAAAGTAATTTTGCATAGTTAAAGGTTAAACATATAAATTCTTATTTTCTAACAAATTTGTAATACATTTTCGATATAAAATATTTCGTTAACTTATTCTTTCAAATTTTTATTTTATTATTAATTTTTTTTTTTATTTTGATACTTAAAAATTTAATATTAAATGTTCTTGCTAAGTTTATTCTTACGGGTTCATACAAACCTACGATTGGTGGACTCGGAGTACTTAGTGTCCTCACCAATAGTAGTTAGGTAGCAACCCAAACATACAATCCGTTATATAAACTAAAAATTTATTAAAATTGCGATCTTAAAATTTTTCTTATATGTTTGTTTTGTCAAGTTCGTACCTGGCTTGTAAGCGTCAATATGGTTATTAAAAATTTTACATGCTCTATTTATTGGTTCATTCATTCCATAGTTGGTTGGGTGATGAACTTCTTTTAAGTACTTTGCATGTCGAGTGCGTCCTTGATTTAAAACCACAGCATTTGAAATTTCATCGACGTTGATGTTTTTTTAACACGTCAAAAATGAAACTGGCCGCTAGCAAATTTCGCCTTAATGAAAGAGTATCTAAACCTATTATGTCGAGTCTAGAATTGTAACTTGGTAGGTTGGTATAATCTTGCGGATCGAACATATGCCTGAGCACGAACAATAAGAATTGCTTCTGTACTGATTCAAATTTTATTGCATACTCTTCGGTATATGGCATCCAAGTTACCGAAGCATACTCAAGGATAGATCTCACAAATGAGCAATAGAGTGATTTCGTTACCCATAAGTTGTTGAATTCTTTAGCTCTTTTTTTATGAAACCCAGTACCTCATATGCCTTTCCCAACGTTACTTAATAATGTTTATGGAAATTAACTTGCGTGTCAATTATTACACCTAAATCTCTTATTTCGTCCACTCTTTTCAAACTCCTCTCATCAATTACGTAGTCAATAATATGAAGAACCACTTTCCTTGTAAAACTGATTACGTAATACTTGTCAACATTTAGGTCTAATTTATTACTGTGGCACCACGATATCAATTTGTTTAGATTTGATTGTAAACAAATTGCATCGTCTGTATTTTCGATTTTGTGATATATTTTTAGGTCATCAGCATAGAATAAATGCTTAATGTTTTGCACTACTGTTGACAAGTCTGATATGGAGAGATTGAAGAGCAATGGCCCCAAGTGACTACCTTGTGGAACCCTTGAACTTACTTGTACTGCTTGTGATATGTGGCCTTGAAAGCTAACACATTGATTTCGGTCTTTTAGATATGAGCTCAACCAGTTGAGTAATGAGCCACCTATTCCCATGAGTTCTAGTTTTTTAATCAACACTTTATGATCCACTCTATCAAAAGTCTTGCTGAAATCAGTGTAAATTGCATCAACCTGAAATCCTTTTTCCATTTGTTTTAATAAATAAGAAGTATAGATTGTCAGGTTAGTTGTTACGGATCTACCTTTGATAAATCCATGTTGCTAATCATTAAGATTGGAGACAATGGTTTCTGCAAGCTTATCATGAATTAATTTTTCAAAGAGTTTGGGAATATAAGATAAGACAGCAATTCCTCTGTAGTTAGCTACATTACACCTTCCGCCAGATTTGTAAATTGTTGTCAAAAATGACAATTTCCAAAAACTAGGACAGATTCCTTCCACTAGAGATCGGTTAAAGATGTAATATAATGGTTTAACTAGAGAGTTTGCACATTCTTTCAAAAATATGTCCAGACCTCGCAGTCCGGTCAAAATGTCACTCTCTTCCAACTCCACATTCCGTAACTCATAACGGGGTGATATGTTTTCCTGATAGAAATCAGGTAAGTATCCAGGTCAGCTTTATCTTTCGCACTTCTAGCCCATTTCCCATCGTTTGTTTTGATTGGGGGGATCTGCGTTTTTGGTCGTTTTAACCCTTTTGTTGCTTTCCAGAGGGAATAGTCGGTATCTTTAGTTGGAGCTAGGGAACAAAGGTATTTTCCAATTGTTTCATTTTTCACTTTTTTTATGAGTGCCTTTTCACTTTTTTTATGATGCACGAGTTGTTTAAGGTGGTTTTATCTTGCGGCGCACGCGTATTCTGCCATTTCTTTCGGGCTTTTCGTTTTTCCTGCACTAGTTCTCTTATTTCTATTGGGTAAATAACGGAGTTTTCTCTCCTGGGTGATAATTTGGGGGTGCATTCCCAAGCCGACCATTGTATGACATCAAGGAGCTTGTCTAGTTCTTCTTCTATTTCATTTTCACTTTCGATCAGTATAATAATGTCAAAGTTAACGGTCAATAAAGTTCTTGCAGTTTCGTTAACCAAACGTAGTGTGCGACTTTGAAATAATGGTGTTAACATGCATTTCCATCCAACATACAAAATCCTATCATAATCCATGATCGAATTCCATTCCAGATGGCCATATTCCAGAATTTCTCCCACAAATCATTTAAGAATCTCATTTCCATCCAACATACCCAAACCCATCATAATCGGTTTAATGAAAAATGGAAAATAAAAAAATTGTCCGTTAAATCGAGCGTCCGTTAACTCGGGGTCCGTTAAATCGAGAGTTTACTGTAATTGAAACCATTTATATGAACCACGTTCTTGTTTTATCACTTGTTTTTTACCTTGGGTTTTGATGACTAGTGCATGATTTTACTAGTTTTAAGCAATCAGTTATCCGGTTTACGAATTTATATTTTTACAACTACAACAAGAGAGTTTGCTTTTGCACAAATGATTAGGTTGTTCTCCATAAAAACTCCATAATAATTATATAGGCGGCTCTTAGCTATTCCAATTCTATTGGAAACCTGCCGAGTTAGTTGTCAAATATCAAACAAAAATATTAACAATTACTTTTGGCGATAAATGAATGAGGTCTGTATTCATTTCGACAAAATAATATAAATGTTTTTGAGTTTTTTATAAAAAATTTTATAACTTACCAATAATTATTTGAAAATTTTTCCTATATTTATAAACAGAAATCTCTTACGAATTATTTTCTCGTATATTGTTCAATTGCGTCGATGAAATTTTCGACTTTTGGATGCATTTCCTTAATCAGATATAACACCGTTTTTTCGTTTGAATTACCATCTCGTACTTCTAATGCTCATAAAGACATAAATTTAATTTGTTTTCCAAAAGGCAATAACCTTTCTATTTGTATTTTTTAGAAATTGTCAAATGAAGTTTGAATTATTACTAGCCCTCAATAATTTTGGAAAAATAACAATATTCTTGCACACGGGTTAATACACTAACACCCTTTGATGGTAGTTGTTAATAACATTAGGGAAGATCAGTAAAATTTTTGATATTTGAAACTGTTGAACGAGGTTATAGGATGGTAATTAATAAAATGCCCATCATGGAGTAAAAGAATTGTCGAAACTGCGAATCAAGAGATAAAATATTTTTAACTACGTCCTTAAAAGATAATTACGTCCATAAAAGATACAATATTTTTAACTTTAAGCAAAATATTCTCAAACGACCAACCTAATCAGAAAAAAAAATAAAATTATGCGCTACATTGTGCCCAATAAATCGGTGGAAAAGTGTGATGCTAAATTCGCACAAAACTTTGCATTCGCACAGTCGCCTGTCAAAGTCTTTAAAAATAGTTTAGTCGTATAAATAAGCTAAAACTGTAGTGTGTAATCACACATCTGTGCTTTAAGTTTATTAAACAGAAATCTAAATTTTTTTTATACAAATACATGAATGGTGGCATGAATTTGAAGAACCAAATAATGGAAGAAATAAATATCCTGTGCGCACACAAATTAAACTGGACGTAAACTTAGTTTTTTGGATTTTCTTAGAGTTGGCGTAACTATAGTACTAAAAATTCTTTTTCAATGACACCTACTGCGTTTTAAAATGTTGATATTCCACATTAAAACTTAGTTTGTCATTATTCGTGAAAGCGTTAACAACATATTTTTAATCCCGTTTAAACATGTCGAATTTCGTACCAACAAAACAGCATTTGCGGGAAGCCTTCCTTTTTTGCTTTAATAAAAAGAAAACAGCTGCTGAAAGTTTTAGTTTGCTTCAAGAAACTTATGGTGAACATGCACCAACTCAACAAATTTGCGAAAACTGATTTAAACGATTCAAAAGTGGTGATTTTGATGTCAGTGACAAAGAACGTTCTGGTCAACCAAAAAAAATCGAAGATGAAGAATTGGAAGCATTATTGAAGAAAAACACACCTCACACAGAAAAAGAACTTGCATAACAGTTAAATGTCACTCAAGCAGCCATAAGCAAACGTTTACATGCCTTAAAAATGATTCAAAACGGAGGAAAATGGGTACCACATGAACTGACTAAGCCAACATTGAAAATCGTTTAATGGTTTGCAATTCTTTGCTTACAAGACACCGAAGATGGCATTTTTTGCCTCAAATTGTGACTTGTGAACAGAAAAATAAATTTATCTTTTATTTTATAATTTGGTTAAATATATTTACTTATACATATTATTTAAAAGATTTTTTTATTTAAGTATTTTAATAATTGGAAAATATGTTAAAACGAGTTTTTTTCTTATTTTTATTTACAATGCAATCTGTTTTAGCGCTCAAGGCTCATCCTGTTCTTCGTGGTTGTGCTTTTGACGTCCTTACTTTACGCCTACTCAGCCAACGAAAAACGTATTTAATCAAAATCAAAACGATTCGATAACCGTGTTTCGTGATTAACAGTTGTTTTTATCATTTTTAAATACAACTAGTTTTAATAAGCTTGATACTATTTATTTCATAAATGAAGTTAAAATAATTAATTAACACAAATTAGAACGTCAATACGATATGTCACATTGTTTGTAAACACAGTAAATTGAATAAAATTTGAACATATTACGTCTGCTTTAAAAATAAAAATACTAAACTTCATTGTTCGTTCGTTTTTCTAGCAATTGCAATTAATTATATAGCTTGGTTCCGGTTTCCTTAGGAATGGGATCGATTCTGGTTTTCAGGAAAAAATATTTGACATTTTTCTAGCAGTTTTGAATTTTTTCCTAAACGTTTATTCTGGCAATACGGAATAGGGATTTTATTTTTCCTATTTATAGCAGTTTTGACATTTAAAATTTCTTACCTACATGATGTAGAGAAAATAAATTCCTATTTATTTTTTGATTGACTGCGAATAATACAACCTTGTTAGAATTTAAAATAAGATATATCAAATAAAATTGTTTATTTATAAAAATGACTGATTATAAATAAACAATATTCGATATAAAAACGAGAGTTAAGTTGCGTACCAATCCAAGCGTAAATCGAATTTTTCGATCAGTTAACCATAGAGTTTTTCAAAACTAGTTAAATTTACTGAAAAATTTACTTAAAATTGACTTTTACCCTTGGATTGGTACGAAGCCTAAGTAACTAAAATTCAATTAGTTTAAATTAAACATCAAAGCAAATGTAAAAAAAAAAAATTATAACCTAAAATTCGCATTTGAGTCTGTATATAAACTAAACTAATTTGCCAATAACGCATTTTCAGAACAAAAATATAACAAAAGAGCAAAAAGAACTTCTGATCGCTCAACTGTAGTTAGATCTGGATCTGGTAAATGGGAGGTAAAATATTTTTCAAATAATCTAACATGTAATCAACAAAAATTCTTATTAGATTTTCAGGTGTTGAAGGCCAGCTTGAAATGAGAAAAAAGTGGTCTACTGTAGCAAAGCAAATATTTGGAATGAAATCGCAAGAAAAGTGGCAGAATGTGTGGGGCGATATGAATTACGTAAGACATAGGTGTTGGCATACATTTTTTATTTAATGGTATTTATATTATAGAAAATACGCCCGCAAGCAATGGACAATTCTGAAAGAGTATAAAAACAGAACTGGGCTGTGAAAATATTTTAAAGCGACCTACTCTACTAAGCCCTATAGATCAAAGAATTCAGAAATCATTTCTAAGGAGTCAGTGCCTGGTTACAGCCAGGTTGAGAAACTTGGCCTTTAATTAATTGGTTTTTGATTAGTTTATTAATCTTAGTTTACTATAAATATATATATAGAAAATTCCACATTCCACGCCACTATTAAATGAACCAGATTTAAGTGATGGCTCACAAAACCCCTGATGCAGTTCGTCACCCAATACGACGTGTTCGAGATAGTATTTCTTATAAATCTTATTATTAAACAGTAATATTTCTAAAAAAAAATCTACTTTCGTCCAATTCAGGAACAGCCTACACACGGGATACAATTTTAAAAGAGGCGAATGACATCGAAAAATCGAAAGTGCTGATATTAAACAAGATAGCCGATGCCATAGAGAAGAAAAATGAAATAAAATTAAAAATTGCCTCAGCTCTAGAAGAATATAATATTAAAACAACTTTTCGTTCGTATAATATTTAGGTCAATCACTTTGATTATGGATTGAATGATATAATCAAAATATGTATATCAAATGTCTCTGTCATCTAGAAAATAAATAGGTATTATATCCATACTCAATTTCCGGCATCAGAAAACTACGAATTTTTAGATTGAAACTCGAGATTGTTATCTGTGCTCATAATTAAAAAATTAAAAACGAATACTACATTCAAATAATCTTTGAATAATTTCCTAATATTTACTTAACAGTTATACCACTATCAGGATATTGCCGAATCTATCAGAAATACTCACACGCTAATTTTTCTAAAATCAAATAATCACTAAAACACAACAACAAATAATTTCCACAATTATTTATTAATTTACTCTCAACACCGTTTACTATTATTTTTAACCCCCACCACTATTTCCACTTTAACACAACCTACTATTTAATCGTACTATTCACTTTTTCTGATATTCTTTACTTAAAATTCACTTTTGTGTTCATCGCACCCGTTTTTAAATGCCGTGCTGAACATTCATTCCATCTGAGTGTACTTTATGCCAAAATAACAAAACATTCACTGCGACCCCAAAGTAGGTACTTAAAATTGAAAAATAACTTAAAATTTGAAAATTTCATTATACAGGAAACCATTCAAGAACATGATGTTATGGTATACAAAAAATAAAATAAAGATAATGATGAAAATCGTGTTGTTTGAAACCGTGTAAGGGAAGGGGTATACGTGTTCTTCGAATACCGTGTTCTTGTGGGGTTACCTGTAATATGTTAAAATTTCTACGAAAAACAAATATTACTACACTATTAAATAGAAAAATAATAATTTTTTGGAAAATTTGTGACGTAAGAAACCAATCTTAGTTAGCGACATGCTCGGAAACCACTGAGATTTTTGTTATTCGTGAGAGAATATCATTGACATTAATACAAAATTCCTTAACGTTTAGAAATTTGTATCTCGACCCCTACGGATCGCAAAGCGAAGACCGAAGTGGTTCTGACTTAGTACTTGATGTATTAAAATTCCAGAACCATCCAGAAACCTAATTCAGAACCATCTCGATCACCTCTGTGCGATTCGAAGAGTATTTTGTTTTAAAGAATTTCTTTTCATAACTTTCACTCAAAACTAATATTTTTTAATTTTATACTGTTGAAATATTTGTGTTTATTAAAAATTTTAAAATATGATTATGGGAGTTCAATTTCTGAGTATTTTTTCAATTCTATGTACTTATGGCACACATTGTATATTTTGTTATTTTGGCCTAAACTTCACACCGATAATCCATCAACCAATTTGCTAGTAGTACCATAGAAAAATAAGTTTACCATAGATTTCTCATTTGTATAAAACGACAGATAAAAATGAAATTCCAATGTCATGATTGCATTTGTGAGTTTACATTGTGCGCAATATAAAGTCACAAATACAATCAGGCATTGGAATTTAATTCGTTTTATACAAATGGGAAATCTATGTTAAACTTATTTTTCTATAGTATAACAACAAGTAAAGTCCTTCAAAAATTTATGATTAGGACAACAATTATGTCCACTATTAAAACTAAAAGTATACTGTATTGTCACCCTGTGTTCGAATATTATGTTCGTAAATAGGGATCAAATAACGGTACTGTATTGGAAGAAAGAAAAATCATTTAATAAAATTTAGAGTAATTTAGTTAAACATTCGTATAAGGACAGCTGACAAAATCGTGTTTTTACGCACTTAATAAATATATATTTGTTTTAAATTTTTGATATTCGATCTTATTCAGTAAGTATATTACGATGCTTATAAAATGGAATTTTATTTAAAGTATTATTTATTGTAATAATATTTTATTATAGTGATGCCAAAGGGAAAGTTCTTAAATAAAGAAGAAAAGAATTTTTAAAGAACAATGATTTACCATGCGTCAATCTGGTACTAGAATTGGAGGAATCTTCAACTGTGGTCCACGACTTCCTAAAAAAAGCTCCAAGTTGTGGTCTAAAAACGAAAACAAAAGGAATAGTACGTTACCCAAATTTCAAATGGACAAAAAAAAGAAAGAAAACAAATCGTAATAAGTTATCCGCCAATCAAATTAAAGCAAAATTGGGCTTACCTGTTACAAAATAACATATTGCTCTTAACACTCGAACATCAAAAAATATTAAATGGTCGAAATTGCAAAGTAAGACTAATTCTTCCTATAAACATATTAAAACGCGGCTACTGTTGGCCAAGCGACACATGCATTGGAAAGATAAATGGCAAAAAGTGATTTTTTCGGATGAGGAAAAATTCAACCAAGACGGCCCAGGCCAGTACTCTTGCTACTGGCACGATATCCGTGATGAAAATATATTACAGTCTAAAAGAAATTTCGGTGGAGGTACGTAATGGTGTAGGAAGCTTTTCAATATGGCGGGAAGCTACCAATTTGCTTTATTACCCCCCCCCCCCCCCCCCCCCCCCGAATGAATTCAAATATGTACAATGATTTGTTAGAAAACGATTTGATAACTTTTCTTGAGGACCACAACCACAATGATTTGATTTTTAACAAAATAATGCTTTCATCTATGCATCAAAGCAATCAAAGGAGTGGTTTTGTCAAAAACAAATGAATGTTCTGGATTGGCCTGCATGTATGTAGTCTCGATTGTAGTCGATAGAGAAAGGTTTAAACGAATGGTCGGCAATTTAAAACAGTCATTGACTTAAAGCAGTGCATTAAAGACTGTTCGGGCGAAATTGAGTCAGAAACTTTAAAAAACATGTCAAACTCAATGTCAGAGCGCACATTTGAAGTCATTAAACAACAAGGGCGTCATACGAAATATTAATTTAAAATTTTCTTTATTACTATGCAGCTTTTTTATGAAAAATTTGAAGTGTTCTTATACGAATATTTAAGCAATTTGGAGTATTTTTTTAAACTAAATTAATATTAGAAGTATCTTAATTGTTTGCTTTGTTGAAATACCAATTAAATTTAGCGTAATTCTTTACTGTTTACGAAATAAACAATTTTATTTAAAAAAAATCATACGTATCTGTTTATTTTATTATTTAATAAAAAATCAATGTTGTTCTTATACGAATATTTATCACTATAGTATAGCACTGCTATAATAAAACTAGTTCTAATGCTGCTTCTTAAACCTATAGTAGATGTTACTAGTCAACGCGTGTGATCAATCCATAGTCCAATAGGTGAAATCATGAAAATAGAAATGGAATCCTGTTTATGGGCTCTACGAATTTTGATAATGAAAGCAAGCATGAAGTATTGTTGAAAATGATAGGTTGGTTGGCGAATGCTGTTTGTGTGTGTGTGTGTTACTGATCATGTTTTTGTGTTCTCCATTTAAGTTGCTCGCCATAGGCAACAAAGGTGAAGTGGTGATCGTTGTGAGTTGTGTTGTAGTGTTTGGAATTCTAAACGTTTTGTTGGATGTTGAGTATTTGTTAGTTACTCGACCAGTGTGTCTTATAGTTATGGCTTTTTTTCTGTTCTAGTCAGTCAGCGAGCGATCGAATTGGTGGAGGAGAGTAATTCTCAATTTGTTGAGAATGATTAAAAACTAATATTTTTCGATGATAATAATATGCGAATTTTTATCTGCCATTTTATTATTTTTATGGTATCTGAACTTTAATTAGGGATTTAGGTAAAATATTAATCGCCTGTTATCGTTCGTTGGCAAATTGGTTCCCTAAAAGCTGCAAAAACAAAAATGAGAACATGATGATTAAACTAGCCCTCATTTGCCTTTTGATCAGAATTTCCTTTAAAAATTCGACAACAAATGTATTCGCACAGTATAAATAATACTGTACGAGAATTGTTGTGCAATAAATAAGTTATGTTACATAATACCTTAGAGAGATCGATAGTACCGTCACAAGACAACTTAATTTCATGAATATGAGGTCAACATTACATATATGATGAAGGTAAAATTTTCGTTGAAAAGTAAAATATAAAAAATAATAATAATAAATTGCAATGCCCGTTAACTAAATTACTAATTTGATATTTAAACCATAAACATAAAAAAAACATCAATAAGTATTATATTGTTCTCTTCTTATTAAATCCATCATCATAATTGACAGATTACAATGAATATAGATATAACTAAAACGTAATCATCATCATCGTATTAAAATTTTGAATCGATTTCAATTCTAATCGTTCGCGTTGTATAATTTACACGGTAAAATTGCCTTCGAGTTACAAGTACATAAGACACAAATTTTCTTCCATTGTACAAACAATCAATATTGGAAAGACGGTTTTCTTTAACTTAATTTAAATAACACAATAAAACAGTTTTTATTTTGTAGTGCTTTGTATGCGCGCCTTCGAGATATTTTATCTAAGCAACTCCCACCCACCTTAAATTTTGAAATGATTCGATAAATTATTTTCTCTTAGACATCATTAAACGAATAAAAATAAATTGCAAGATAATTTTTTTGTTATACAATTTTATTATAGTAAAAAGAACACGAAGAAGAAGCCTAATTTAGTTTATAGATTTTGGGTTTTATTGGTTTTGCGATCAAATACAAAAACTTGCATTCACTTTTATTTGTTTGCTCGACTCGAGTGCTAAATTTGGTAAGCTACACACTAAGTATGAGTGGATATATCTATAGACATACAAACATATACGTATGTATAACGTGCGAAAAAGCAACACAACAAAAATTTGTAATCGCATCTTCAAAATGATTTTATTACAGCACACGCAACAATCTCATTCAAATATACCAAGAATGAGCGCGGGGCGAGTTAAAATAATTTTGAAATCAAATAAAATTTCGCTATATCTCGCATCGCGCGCTATACAAAAAAAAACTATAAAAATATCGCCAAATTGATTGTATGGAATTATACATACATATATGTATATCGGCTAGTTTATAGTGGATTAGTTTTCTGCAACCAATTTCACAAGCAGTAGCTTAGATTTGAAATTAGTTTTGATAATTTTTTGTTCGTGAAGGTGGACATCGGAAGTAATTAAGACTATAATTATGGTTATTTATATCCCGCACACCGCCGCTCAGTCTATGATCTCTTGTAGACAAGTTTGAATTAAGTATTTTTCACCTTCAAACATGAATTTATGCTTCTTTCACCGCTGGTCCGAATTTAGCCTCTCTTTGCTTTTAATTCAACAACGAAATCGAATTACGTTATTTATGCTTTACAGATTGAGAACAATTTTATGATACTCAACGCAATTATTTTGCGTATCAAAATATAATTATTCAACATTTTTCACAACACATTAATTAATCCATCATGTTCTTGAACAAGATCTCCTTTCACTATATTGTGCCGCGTCTGAAGATCACGGTCAATTTTATTTTAGTATATGCACTAAAAACTGCCAATCATAATAAAGTACTTAAGCGAATAAAAGTTAAAAATGTAACGGCAAATCGTGATTGTTATTTTTGTACATCGATTTGATGTGGAATGTAACAAAACCAAATTCTATTTAAATTTGAAAACATTATTTCACGAGTATTCAATACTCTTGAACCTACCCGTTAGAGATATTTGTTCTTTTCTTCCAAACCTCGCAACGAAAACGAATTTTAATCGAATCCTTTTGATGATATTAAATTAAGTTAAGCCATCTTAAAGTTAACGTATACGAATATTTTAGAATCTGAAAACTGACTTTTAAGAAAATCGAAAAATGGAAAATTGACAGAGCTAAACTCTTCTGTTATTATTGTTACTGTTATTTAAATTAACTTCATGTCTGCGGGGTTTCGCCACCATTACAACAAACATAAAAAGTTGAAATTATGATTTTAAATGGGATAGGAGTAGCATTCAAGAGGTCAGGAGTGGTTACTCAAAAACAGCAGCCACCCAGGGAATCGCCATAAAAACATAAAATAATACTAACGGTCAACGTATCTTCGCAAAATGTCTCACATCAAGGCTGGCATGTTGTACCATCGCTATTTTCGACTTAGTTTATGTCTTAATTTTCTCATATCGCGATTTCAACCTCTCGATATAATTGTGAGCTTTCTCTCTTTTCTACATTTCGATAAACGTTGGAAGTGAAATAGTCTGCCATTTTACTCGTAGAAAATGAGGCATAAACTAAATCGATAGTCGAAAATAATGATGGTACTACATCCTAGCCCAGAAATATCGAATGAAATTGCTTATAAAATTTTAGTCGTAAACTAATCCATTTGTATACGAGTCGCGTTACTCACTGTAGATTAACATGTTGTTACGAATTTTACTATATACACACATATAACACTTGGTGGTGGAATGGTTAAGGTTTAGACAATTAATGTCCGGTTGTACAGAAAAATTACTAACGGACCATTAGTTGTGCACCAGTTAAATGTTTTATATGAAATCGGTTTTCACAATCAGAAAAAATCAACGCAAACTTGATTAAATATATTTTAGAGTCGATTCCGAGATTTAAAATTTAATGTTATGTTATTTTTGTTTTTTCAATACAAATTCCAATAGGAAGCGGGGATATAAAATAACATAACAGCAATTTTATGTTACGAGAATCGGGCCCTTATTCTATGAAAATATTTAACGATTAGTGAAAAAATTATTCAATCAAAATTGGCCATTTAAATATTTATGCGCAAGGTAAATAGTTCCACGGAATAAAATATATTTAATCAATTTTGCGTTGATTTATTTCTGAGCATCGATTTTGTACGAAAAGTGACGAGCGAGGTGAGATGAACCGGAAGATATAGTATTGGTAATTGTGTGTGTGTTGGTGAACAAGCATTCCATGATTTTTTTTTAATTTGGCATTTCTGTCCAAAACAAAATATTATTTTCGAGTTGTTTATCGACACTTCATATGTTCACGGTTATTGGGCCCGATTCTCGCGGCATAAAATTGCTGTTATGTTATTTTATCTCCCCGCTTCCTATTGGAATTTGTATTGAAAAAACAAAAATAACATAACATAAAATTTTAGATCCCGGAATCGACCCCATTGTCTCATTATTCATAAAAAAATAAATTAAATTAAAATGAATGGTAATATTCCATAGATTTATTAAGAAAGGAAAGTAAAGACTCGGCGGTATAACGAGTGTTTACGTGATACTTTAGATCCATTCAACATTTCTGATAGATGGTAAGTAACATAAACATTAGTATTAAACAATATTTTAATGGTGAAGTAAATATGTGATTGTGATTTAATTTTATTAATTTTTTTATTTTCTTACAGTTTTATAGATACTTATCGTATCCCTAAAAAGGTTGTTATCAACGTAATAGAAGAAATAAAACCGTACACTGAGGAAAGTACCAACGTTTTAAAAATACCGTTGCATCTAGAGGTGTTGGCTGCCCTAAACTTGTATGTTAGTGGAGTCACCAAAGACGTGTCGGCTTAAATGCGCTTTCGCTACAGTAAGCCAAAGCAAGATTTCGTCAGTATAGCCAAGATCAGAGAAGTGATTGGGAAGAAACTAATACACAAATATGTTGTGTTCCCAAAACCTGTGGCGGCAGCTAAAATAAAGAAGGACGAATTTTTTAATAAGTACACATACATATTGGAGTTGCAAACATGCCAAAAAATGATGAATATGCCTACGTGAATAGAACAAATTTCCATTCTATAAACACGCAAGTGGTAATTAATTAAATTATTTCTGTTAATACTAAATGTTTTATTAATACACTAAATTTTTTTACAAATATCGTCGGTAACAATGCAAAAGTGTGTATCTACAAAATTAGACAAATTCATTTTATTTCATTATCCTTAATTTCTCACTGTTCGACTTGTTCTCTAGTTTCAGTTCCACCTCAAACAGGTTTGAATCTTATCAAAATTAGAATTTTGTAATTTTATTTTCATATAAGCTAGAGTAAAATCAAAAAGTTTTTTCTTCTCCTGTAAAAAACTGAAAACGTAGATATACACTAATGCATTGTTAACGACGATATGTAATTTAAATTTAAGAATTTTATCGCTTAATGCGCGATATCCAGGCCCCACCCATGATGCGTTCATATAGCAGCGCAATAAAATGAAGCCTATAATCAAAAGGTTAAACTCGGAAGGCAACACTACATGGTTATTTGGTAAGAAAACAGTAAATGTTTTTTAAATGATTTCCCTAGTAAACAAATTATTTTATTTACATTTTAGGTGACAGCGGTTATGCCTTAAAACCATGTATGATGGTTTCATACCACAGACCAACAACAGATGCCCAACAAAAAATCAATAGTGTGCATAGTAAAGTTCGTAGTAGCATAGAGCGCTGTTTCGGTATTTTGATATCACGACTCCGATGTATAAAGCGACAATCGGGATACTTACACCATCTGCATAAAAAAATCACACATATTATATTATCTACTCATGTGCTACTTTACACAATTTACTCGTGGATAATAATTATCCAATATGTGATGTCGATGATGATGGTCAGGAATATATGCCGACTCGGGATGCGGAGGAGGCAGATAATTCTGGAGAGCAAAATAGGGCGTTTGTGACTAATTTGGTTAATGAAAGAAAATATTTTATAAAAGCAAAACATTTTTTTATTTAATATAATTTCCGCGCTATACAGGGTGTTTGGCAGGTGGACCGACAACGATTTATGGCAGTATAAGGGTTCATTTGGAAGCTTTCATCCCATGGAACCGATGTCCTAAGTCTCACGGTAACTGAGATATGATATTTTTAAGTTTTTTTTAAATTACCGAAAATCTTACTTTTAAATGGTCATAACTTTTTTGTTTCTAAACGTAAAGAAACGAAATAACTTTTATTGTATTCTGCAATGTGATTTTATTCTAAATAAATCATTATCTAATACAATCGGTGTAAGAAAAATGAGTTTTGGGCTTCCAAATCCTAAAAAATGTATAAAAGTATTAAAAATGTCTACCTTCTATGTCCTTCTATATGCCCTTTCCAACGGTATGCTACATGTCATAGAAATCATTCAGTTTGTGGTCAACTTAAGAGATACTATTCCGTCGGGGCAAGATTTAAGAATATACCTTTTATGTTATTGATACATTTTTAATCAACTTCATTTATTAAATTTTGTTTTAAATGACCTCCTCCACTCCGAATGCATGCAAGGTACATTTTTCTTATCTCCAAGGTTGTTGTGTGAGATTTTACATTTTTTTAAATGCGGCGCTTATCATTTTAATTAAAATTTCTATGGTAGGTACTTTTGCTGCGTACAGTAATTCCCTAGCAGGTCCCCAGACGTAGAAATCCAAGGGTGTGAGGTCTGGGGACCGTGCGGGCCAAGAAACAGGGCCACCTCTATCAATCCATGAGATTGGGAATGAATCATCTAAGTATTCTCGTACCGTTCGTTGGTTATGTGCCCGACAGAATCCTTGTCAAAATTTTGTATTATTCTTCTATCGACTGTAACATTATTTTGCCTCACATCCACTCGAGACTTGTGAAAATGAAAACTGCCGCTTTTCCTCAGACGTCGATAGGTTGTTGAGCGGTAAATGTCAATCAGGATATCACTCTCAATTCTTCTCGCATTACGCATATTGAAATTAGCACTGCCATACAGAAAAAATTCTTAATAATATAACTTAAGTCCGGCACATAACCAACGAACGGTAAGAGAATACTTGGATGATTCATTCCCAAACTCATATTGGTAGGAGATCTTTATTTATTTACTAATTAAATAACGGTAACCCTAATAGGGATAACCCTATTCCTTATCCCGCACGGTCCCCAGACCTCACACCCTTGAATTTCTACGTCTGGGGACCTGCTAGGCATTTGCTGTACGCAGCAAAAGTACCCACAATAGAAATTTTAATTGAAATGATAAGCGCCGCATTTAAAAAAATGTAAAATCTCGCACAACAACCTTGGAGATAAGAAAAATGTACCTTGCATGCATACGGAGTGGAGGAGGTCATTTAAAACAAAATTTAATAAATGAAGTTGATAAAAAATGTATCAATAACATAAAAGGTATATTCTTAAACCTGGCCCCGACGGAATAGTATCTCTTAAGTTGACCACAAACTGAATGATTTCTATGACATGTAGCATACCGTTGGAAAGGGGTTTTTTGTTTTAAAAACTTCTCTAGTTTATAAGTTTTTAAAACAAAAGTCATTTCAATACAATTGCTAGTTTTTTTAATACATGTAGAAGGTAGACATTTTTTTATACTTTTATACATTTTTTATAATTTGGAAGCCCATAACTCATTTTTCTTACACCGATTGTATTAGATAATGATTTATTTAGAATAAATCACTTTGCAGAATTCAATAAAAGTTATTTCGTGTCTTTACGTTTAAAAACAAAAAAGTTATGACCATTTAAAAGTAAGATTTTCGGTAATTTAAAAAAAACTTAAAAATATCATATCTCAGTTACCGTGAGACAGCTTCTAAATGACCTCCTTAATCTGCCATAAACCGTTGTCGGTCCACCTGCCAAACACCCTGTATGTATCTGCGCTATATGTATAGAATAAACGAACGATTAACGATTAATTAAACACAACATTTTACTAAATTCAAAATATATTAAATCAAATAAAAAACCTCTTAACGAGGTAAATGTTCGAGTGACGAAAGCCGAATTCAATTCACAAAATTTCTGATATCAAATTTGTGCCGAAGAAAACAATTGCGTTCGATCTGTCAACGATTTTCCGGAATGTTAGTGCATTCAGCGCGTTGTTGTTGAACATTCCGAAAAATCGTTAACATGTGGTTGTTTTTGACAGCTAGAAAGAAAAATTTAAACAAACGCGCCGAATGCACTAACATTTCGAAAAATCATTGACAAATCGAATGCAATTGTTTTTTTCGGCACAAATTTGATATCAGAAATTTTGTGAATTGAATTCGGCTTTCGTCACTCGAACTTTTACCTCTTTAAGAGGTTTTTTTTTGATATCAATGATTTTGGCACGGCAAATTGAAAATGAATTGAATTGCGATTCGTTTTATTGTTGTCAGTCAAAACAGTTCACACTCACACTCGATATAACACACAAGTTGAAAATGTAATTTACTCGATTTGATTAGTTTTAATTTTGGTAGATGGGTGTGAAATGAAGATAGTTCTTGCGATAAGTGCAAGAATCCACTGAAAATACGTGTTAACTTGCGAATACGCGTTGCGTTCTCATATTTTCACTTGTCATTGCCGATCAATACTATGTGAAAATTAATAGTCTACAACTTTCTTCTGTACCTCAGACAGAATTAAGCTTTGGAAATAAAAAATATGTTTTGTCAAGTGCCATTTTCCATCATGGCACAGAAATAAAAAAAGGCCATTACACAGTAATTTTGAGAAAGAATGGAAACTTTTTTAGAGCAGATGATGGCGTCATCTCACCATGCTCTTGGCCTCGAAATAGTAAAGACTTATATTATCTGTTTTATGTTGAAAAGTAGGGTCAGGTCTCATCATTAGGTTCAGATAGGTAGTTTTTTTTATTATGTTCAGCATGATAGCCTACGTTCTGGTGTACTGTTTCTGGTGTGTGGTAGACGATTCTATTTCTTTATTTTGTATGCATTTTTTCAATCTTCGTGTTATAGTATTTTAGTAGATTTTATTTCAGAATCCTTTACCACATGCCACAAACAGGTCATACCGGGTGTGATCTTATTACACACCCGGTTCTCGTAGGCTATCGGCTGAGCATTTGTAGTTTAGTTTTTAGTGCATGTTACAGAGTAGTGAACATTTAGATCAGATGCATGTGTTTTTGGTAGAAATTCGATTGAGTAATTCAACAATTTGTTTTGCATGTTTCTTAAACAATATAATAACATATACATATTTTAGTGTGTTAGTTGGAAACAAAAATTAATGGTAGCTACCCTCTCGCTGATATTCTATCTTCATGCGATGGGAGGAGAGATAAGATCTATTTTTTAAAGAAATCATCATAAAGATTAAAAAAATATCGATTTTATGCAAGGAGACTGTCAAATGTTCAATGTTTTTGGTGATTTTTTCGATCACATCAATTTATCAGTTTCTACAATTTTTTTGTTTTCAAAAAATGGTCATTGGAAAAAATTCTCTTAGCAATGATAATAATATGATGTATTTATATTTGTTTCATTGTAATACGTTGATTCACTATCATTATGAACCGCAACGGACCGATATTAGGGTGCATTTGAGCCAAAAAATGAAATTTTGCAAAAAATTAGGGTGGCTTTTAAGTTATGAAGGTCAATATCTAAAATATACGATTTTTCTGGGACAAACGGTTGATGTCATATTGTAGGTGAGGTTTGTGGCTAATAATCCTGAAAGTATGAACCAAAAATCTTGGGCTAATTTTTTAGCAATTTGGCCGAATGTGGCCAGCCGATGACCCTCCACCCTAATTTTTTGAAATTTTTGTATATGCTATTTGATAGCTGGCGTCAATACCTTTTCAACGATATGCATATGTCCAGAGTATGTCAAATAATTTCAGCGCTGTGGGCGTGGCCAAAATGGCTAAAAACGGCCGTTCAGAGGCCGGCCGCAGCCAACATGGCGGCAAAATCAAAAAGTTGTAGAACAAAAGTTGCTTAATTTTTCAAGTTCTCAAACCCTGAAAATATGAGATCAAATGAAAGAACTACGGACAAACAAACAAACATATATACCAAAGCAAGATTATATGGTGACGTCTTAGAAAAATTACCAAATGTCATAACTTTGTTCAAAATCATTCGTTTTGGACGTTTGCTAGTATAGTATAATTTGCTAGTTAAAAAATAATTGACGCACTTTTTGGGACAGTTATACCTGAAAAACTGATTTTTTGGGACAATTTTCGGAAGGTCATATCTCCACTCAATGTTGGTAGAAATTCATGCTTTTATACATTATTTGGGTGTACTTTTCAAGACCTTTCCAATGGTATATAACATGATCTTGGCGGCCTCAAGCGAAAAAGTTCGAAACTAGCTATATTTATACGAGTCCGACTTCCAGCACAGTAGGTGCTTTCGTCACTCGTTTGGACTGCCGATATTCAAGCATATATTGCATTTCTCGGTCCATTTCATATCTTTCTACTTTGAAATTATACTTTTCTAGTTGAGAATTATATTTATCAAATTACAAATATTACTTTTCAATTTTGATTTTAAATTTTTCGATTTTCGAAACATATACATATTTCAATTTTCGGATTATATTATTCTAATTTTAGTTCGTATTTATCAGTTTAAAGATTTATATTTTTCAATTTATGTAATTATATATTTCAATTTGCACTTTATAAATGTTTAATTTCAGTTTAGAATTCACAATAATAAATTCAAAATTCAAAAATATAAACTCGTTTAACTTGTTTTATCTAATGATGCCGTTTTCTAGACCAGACTTTGATTAAATATATAAAATAGTTTTATAAATTTCAATCACTCGTTCGCGTTCCATCTACAAGTTTATTTAAACATTTCGATTATTAATAAGCATTCCGTATATTTATTTAACAATAATTAACTAATATTATAATGTCAGCAACAAGAAAATATAACAAAGTTTCCAATAACATGCGGGAGTTATTAATAAAAAAAGTGAATAACGAGTGTATGAGTGTTAAAGCAGCAGCGGCTGAGCTGGAAATAAATTATCAGACAGCCATAGCAATAATTAACGTGTATCATAAAGAAAACCGAGTGACTAAAAAGGCGAATATTACTGGTAAACCGAAATTGATAACACCAGAAATTGAACGGACAATAGAATCAATCCTCGAACCCGCAAACCATTTAACATTAAAGGATATCAAAGAAAAAAATTTCGAAATCCACAATGTAACCATGTCAATAGAGACAATTCGGAAATCATTGTCTACCATTAAAATAACTTTTAAAAGAAGCTGTTTAATAATTGATCGAGTAAATGACGACCAAAGACTAACTTTGCGGAAAGAATATGCCACCAACTTTATGATCAACGGATCTCAGGACGACAGAAATAATATTTTTGTAGACGAATCTGGATTCAATTTACACATGCGGCGTAATTACGGAAGATCGAAGAGTGGTTCTAGGGTTAACGTCATTGTTCCGGCTATTAGAGGTAGAAATGTGACCTTTATCTTAGCGGTAAATAATTTAAACGTCATACATCACGCTGTATTCACAGGAGGTTGTAACTCTGATAGAATGATTACATTCCTTAAAGAGTTAGATGAAAAATTAACAGGGCAACACGGAATTTCAAACGGATGGATTATCATGGACAACGCAACGCCACACCGCTCAGTCGCAACCACTAATTCTTTTAATTTATTAACGAATAAAGCGCATTTCTTGTCACCTTATAGTTACATGCTCAACCCAG
Source organism: Nephrotoma appendiculata (assembly GCA_947310385.1). NCBI lineage: Eukaryota > Metazoa > Arthropoda > Insecta > Diptera > Tipulidae > Nephrotoma > Nephrotoma appendiculata. Next base: position 202,646,805 of record OX371224.1, read on the forward strand.
TTGAGTTTGCCTTTTCCAAAATAAAAACTGCCGTTAGATCCATGTTACCTGAGGAACTAGAACGTAATCTACCAGAAATAATCGACTCCGCTGTTCAATCCATTACTTCTGAAGATTTAAATGGCTATTTTAATTTAATCCGCAGGAATTGTTCATTAGCGATGAATCGGCATCAATTTCAATAAGAACCTCGTTTAAAATACCTAAATTTTATATTGTACATTATTTATATAACATGAAAAGTTAGGTTATTAATTAATTTTGAAAATTATAAAATGAAATTCGAAATTTATAAAATATAAATTGAAATATATAATTACATAAATTGAAAAATATAAATTGATAAATATGAACTAAAATTAGAATAATATAATCCGAAAATTGAAATATATTTATTTATTTATTTATTCAAAAAAAATATAACGAATTTTGTGCCGAAAAAACGGCAGAAGCAAATTCGCGTAATACATAAAAATACAACATAATCCTAATATTTACAAAATTAAATGATTAAAATGAGAATAAAATGTGATAAAAGCTTACAATAAAATGACTAAGATACTAATACTATTACTACCATTACCATTACTACTACTTTTACTACTAAATTTCAACTTCATAATATGTGACTAAATACATCAAGTTTTATGTAATAACCCTGAATAAATAGGAGATATCAACAGTTTCAAATAGCCATTGTTTAACTCTAGGTAAAAAGGACTTCAAATGAATGTCCTTCCTAATGTAAATTGGTAGCGCATTAAAAAAGGTTGGTGCAGCGACCAGAATAGAGCGTCGGAAGTGGTCATTGAAGAATCTTGGGATGTTACAAAGAAATTGATGGTTACCGCGAAAATTGTAACGAAAATCGCTTCTCATTATTTGTTGACCACTTCGATTAAAAAAAACTCTCAATACCTTATAAACATACAAATGTTTCAACGGCAAAATATTCGTCGTAAAGAATAAATTCCATGATGGTTCCATGATATGTTTCGAAAATCGAAAAATTTAAAATCAAAATTGAAAAGTAATATTTGTAATTTGATAAATATAATTCTCAACTAGAAAAGTATAATTTTAAAGTAGAAATATATGAAATGGATCGGGAAATGCTATATATATATATATATATATATATATATATATATATATATATATATATATAGTTTATTTACATTTAATTCAGTCTTTTAAGTTTTTTTGTTAATTCACATATTTTTAATTATATATTTTTTTGATTATCACATTTTAATGGTCCTCCTTTGGTTGAGCAGAAACTGATACATGTTCCTAATTGTCATTGTTAATTCTCTCAAATAATTAACGGTTTCCTCCTGCAACTAGAGTTGTCGAGATACAGCGGCAACTGCAAAGCTTCCCTATAATTTAAAATCAGCCAATTAAAAATCAAATAAGATGGAATTTACACTTCTTGGATCGTTATCGCGATACCTTTGTGAACGGAAAAGCAAAATCTCTGATATTCTTGCACGTTATCAACGAGCCTGTATAGAACCTCAACTGGGTCGTGTGAAGGTAATCGTTGTGGTGAAGCCGTTCGCGATGATTGGGACGGAAGCGGTGATGTAGCCACGATTAGTGGCGTCGATGCATTTGATTCCTGCGAAACCGTTTCTACTACTAGCGTTCGGATAGTCTCAATAGTTGATTTATATTATCCGTTCAGTTCATACGCGTGTCGTGTCAGACAAAAAAAACATTGTTACGTGTATTTTCTATAGTAGTATTTATATTATCCGTTCCGTACGTGTTGGAACTAAACGGGTCATTCTGACAAGATATGTGTAGGAACTGAATGGAACGGATAATATAAATCAACCCTAATACGCATGATATATTCACTATGTTACTCTATGTTACTATGATAACTGTTACTGCGAACAAGAAACGTTTTCAATACTTAAACACGTATAGATATCTTAGAAGAAACAAATTCAGCATATTTTAGATTACAACAAAGAATTAAACACTATCAAGCACATTGGCAACAAAAACGGACATGCCACATCATTAATCAATAGAATTAACAACAAATACAAAGCGAAAACACAACTACAAAACACGACACACTAGCAGGAACTGATAGAACCACTCCAAAATACGTGAGCGTAGAATTCAACAAAACAACCCACAAAGCCATACAAAAAACGTCAATAGACTCGGATATAAAATAGCGTTTAGAAATAACAACAAATTACAACACAAACTAAAAAACAAACTACATAGACAATCCTTAGATACAGGCTTGCACAAACTATCATGCAATGATTGCAACAAATTTAACATAGGACAAACATGAAGATTATTTCTAACAGGTTTTAAAGAACACACCAAAGACATAAACACAACAAATCCAAAATCGAACTAGGTACGCACAGCAGATCAAAACAGAAAAACATCAATTCACAGACTTTGATCACACCTAACAATATTACATAAAGCCAGAAAAGGACACATACTTAACAGATTTGAAGAATTCGAGATTTACCATTTAAAGACACCAACATACTGTTAAACGACAAATTGAATACCAAAACAAACAAGATTTACGATTGAATTATAGACAACAACAACTACAGTAGGAGAAGCCTAACAAATTAGACCTAAGATTAGTTTATAAGCAGCATAATTGTAAGATAAGTGTATTAGTTGTAAAAAAGGAACTGAAGAAGAAATTTAATTTTCGAAATCGATATTCCTAAAAATAAATAAATATATTCACTCTAAGGAAATTTTTCATTTTTTTTTTTTTTTCATTAAAGCAATTTAATTCAATTTTATAAGTGACAGTAACAGTGAGGCAAAAAATGGTTTCAACCATTATAGAACAAATACTATTTTGAATAAGATCATAAGTCAATCCGGATGAGACACTTGTAGTGGTGCTGTTTATGCAAATAATAAAAGTTAATATTATTTAATTTTTTTTTAATTTTTTTTTTACAATGCAATCTGTTTTGGGGCTCAAGGCTCACCCCCTGCTCTTTCGTGGTTGTGCTTTTGACGTCTTTACTTTACGCCTACTCAGCCAACTTGAGGACGTACGGCTATAGGACCAATTAAAAACCATCTGCACATTGCAAGCTCCATACCAGCCTCTACTGGCATGGAAGATGGGTCGGCCCATGGGTGTTGCACACCGACAGGGGGTCATAGATGTGTTACTTTCGTTGTTACTTTTGTGTTACTTAGATCGAAATCTGTTGGTGAAATTTCACTTTACATCCTACCCCCGTTGGGATTCGAACCCGGTACCTCCCGATCCAAACGCCAAAGCTTTAACCACTGTGACATTTGGTCGGTTTATTTAAATTGTTTTTTAATTTCTTACTTATATTTTTCTTGGCCGTTTCAATTTGTTTACCAATTTCCAATTTGGTCTTGTGTCACGAAAAGTAATTTTTCGGCCTAACGTCAGATTTGAGCAAAAAATGGGTATGTTCGGTGGCAAAAGAATAAAAAGACTGTTCAGGTACCAACCTTTCCTTTAAATAATTTATTTTTTCTTCAATATAGTTCAATTAAATCAATGGAGTTCATGTATAATTAAAATCAGTTTTTTGTGTGTTAGTTAGCAGTTTACAATTAATTAAACTATAATTTATATTGAACTATTCATTTACAATTAATTAGTTGAATAAAATGAATAAAATAATTAATTTAAATGCGTTGTGTAAACTTTATTTCGTTAGACGTTACAACAAGTTATTAATAAAGTAAACTGATGGCATCAGTATAATATGCCGATATGAACTGGTGCATCGTGCGGATAAATTCAGCTTAAAAGGGAAAATCGTCCGATAACGCATAAATTACCTGAAAGGAAATAAAGTTTAATTTATTGAGGATAATTTCAAGCTGTATTTGGTTATTCGTATACCTGTTATGTGTATCCATAAAGCTTGTGGATTATGTCAAGCCGTATACCTGTTATGTACATCTATTAAATTTGTGGAGTCCAGCCGATTTATAATCAAGGAAAACATTAAACTAAATTGGTGACCCCGACGTGATTGGAGGGAGCGCAGTATATACCAGATTGGACACCTAAGGAGGGGTATTACAACCTAATTTTAAAAATTGTAAGTACCTATGCAAGTTTTTAATTTTTGTCCGTTTTAATAAAGATATTTTTGTGTTTATTATTCATTTTTTGCTGAAATTTTTGCTTACATTTTTGCCCAGGGTTGCGTTTTTCCATTTGCATATAAAATTATTATATACCTTCATTTTTTTTAATAAAAGCATAAAAAGTGCAATATATTTATTGTTCAATAATTTTTGAATATTAAGTACATTTTATGGTTTTACGTTTTCTCTTGTAAATTAAATTGGTAAACATTTTGATTTGGCGTATCGTTATTTTATTCTATTTTTAAAAAATGTTTACAATTTCGTGCTGTATTTTTATACTTTCATGTTTATTTTTATTATTGTGTTATTTTGCTCGAAAGTGTAGAATAATCGAAGCAGCATCAGTACATCTTCCGGAAGTGGAAGAACGTTCTTCAGCTCATTCAGTTGATGGAAGTTTGTCAGAACTGAAAAACCAAAATATCAGTATCAATAATCCAACTTTGGTGGAAGCTCGTGTTAGAGATTTGATAGCGGGTTTGGCGTCGAGTTCTGGAGCTCTATTTTATGGAATGAGTAAAGAACAGAAAAATCAAGCGATTCCTGTAAATCGCAGTCAGTTAGAAAATGAATCTAATATGACTCAGGTAGCTCACGTGTCTTTCAAAGCGCCACAACCTTTGCATACACAAAAACCAGAAACTTGGTTTGCAATTCTGGAGCAACAATTTATGGTTGCTGGTATAAGAACCGAAAAGATTAAGTATGCTCATGCAGTCAGCGCGTTGGATGCTAGATTGCATAATCAGTTCGCTCATATGATAACAAACGACAATGGTCCTAATTCGTATTCAGTTTTTAAGCAAGAGGTAACTAGGGTGTTGGGCGAATCTGAAAAATCCAAGTTGAACAAACTCCTTCATGGTCTCTTTTTGGGAGAGAAGAAGCCTTCACAATTATTAGAAGAATTTTAGGTGAATGCTTTTGGGTTTTCTGCAAACTCCATTAGGCAACTGTGGATGAAAAGGTTGCCATCTCAAATCCAATTGGTGTTGACTCCTTTGAACAAGATATTGATATTATCACTTTAGCTAAGAGGGCTGATGATCTCGTGGAGACACTTTTAAATTCCAATAATCTGATTGCGAAAACTACAATGAAACCAGTTTTGTTGGATGTTAGTAAAAACAAGTCAGGGACTTTGGACATATGTAGTATGATGCAATCCTTCAAAAGGAAATTTTATTAGAAGGCGCAGGGATTTTAAAAGAGGCAAATTCCAGTAATCGTAATCCACGACAATTTAACCGCTCTTCATCTCGAAATCGTTGAAAATCGAGAGATAACTCGAAACAAAGAAATAAGTGCTATTACCACTTTAAGTTTGGCGAAAAAGCACAAAAGTGTGTATCTGGATGTAAGATGTACGATATGTTTTTGGCAAGGATGAATAGTGACCAAAAGTTAAACTAAAAACTCATCAACATTCAACGGTGTGTCTTGATGAGGTTAGCACATCAACTGTCTACTGATTTTCGAGAAACATCTAAATATAAACTTTTTGGTAGATACGGGAGCGGATGTATTTTTTTTCCCAAAAAGATTCGGTAATAAAGATATAGTAAATATGTCTTTTAAATTATATGCAGCCAATGGTACCACAATACTAGCCTATGGTCACCAACAAATAGTTTTAAATATAATGAGTTCACATGGACGTTCGTTATTGCGGATTTATTTATTTATTTAAAGAAATCTATTTTGTAATATACATGTATGATTTCAGATTATTTACAGTTATAGTTAAAATTATATAAAACTTTAAAACAGAATAATAAAAAAAAAAAAAAAAATATAAACCAAATTTTGGTTTAAACAATTAAAAATTTAGAAAAAAGTCTTTAAGGATATTTTTAAAGTTGTCCTTTGATAAGTTAAAGTCAAATAGGTCGTCGATTAAGTTGAAAGATTTAGACATCCTATTAATTGGGTTGTTTTCTCCATAGTTGGTGGAATGGTGTTCAAGTGCTAAAAATTTATGGTTTCGAAATGTTCTGCATGGCACGTGAATTGATATGTTTTCTAAGATGTAAGCTGAATCTACGTGACCAAGCAAAACGTTACCAATAAAAGCTGCTCCCAAGAGAAGTCGTCTATTTTCAAGCGTGCATATTTTGTAATCTGTGCATCTTGTTGTGTATGGAGGTAAGCGAGCCACATTTTCATGGAATGGTAAGTTGTGGTCGTAATCCCAGTCACTTTTCTTTAACAAAAAAATCAGGAACTTCTTTTGAATGCTTTCAATTCTTTTTATGTGTACAGCATAGTATAGATTCCAGACCGTTACAGCGTATTCCAGTTGAGATCGAACATAAGCGAAATAGAGTGAACATAAGGTTTGAATATCCTTAAATTCAACTGTCCATCTTTTAACAAATCCGAACATGGCATTCGCTTTCGCAATACAATTTTCAATATGCCTATTGAAACTGGCGTTTTCGACAAATGTAACACCTAAGTCTATAATCTCATTGACTCTTTGCAGTACTTCGTTGTTGACTTTGTATGAAGTAATAACCGGATTTCTTTTACGATAGAAAGACATGATTTTGCATTTCTTAATATTTAAGTATAGTGAGTTCCGATCACACCACTCACTTAATCTATCTAAGTCTTCTTCAAGTTTCTCCGTATCTAACCATCCATTAATAGTACGAAAAATTTGCACATCATCTGCAAATATGAGCACGTCTGAGTTTTTGATTATCTCGGTTATTCGGTCTATGAAAACAATAAAAATCCAGGGCCCGAGGTGTGATCCTTGGGGAACACCAGATGTAACTTTAATAACGTTTGATTTATCATTTCCCATTATTACAAATTGGCACCGGTTTGATAGATATGATTTAACCAATTTATGTAATCGAGAGAAAACCCAAAATTGAATAAACTCTGGAGTGCTTTATGATGACAGATAGAATCAAATGCTTTACTAAAATCCGTGTACGCTACATCAACTTGACGGTGTTTTTCTATCTCGTTAATTAGTTTACTGGTGAATTCAACCAGATTAGTCGATGTGGATCGGCCAGGCATAAACCCATGCTGGTTTATTGATATATGACGTGCAATTGTGGATTTAAAGCTGTTGCATAATACTAACTCAAATAATTTTGGAATTGATGATGTAGTTGATATTCCTCTGTAGCATGAGATATCCTCACGTTTACCCGATTTAAAAATTGGAGTAATTTTTGAAATTTTCCATTTTTCAGGAAACACGCCGGTGTTTAAGGAATGATTGAATAGATAACATAATGGAATTGTTAAAATTTCAGCGTACTCCTTCAGAATAGAAGAGGGTATATCGTCAAGACCGCAACCATCTCCAAACCCCCTTAAAGCCGATAAAATGTTGTCCTGAAAAATAATAGGAGGAGTTATTGATGTGTTGTTGTTGCTGGGTTGTTCGTACAATCCACTAGTAACGCTTGGTCTGGATGGATGTTACTATGCCCATTTTAGGAGCCGATTTTTTGAATGCGACTGGTTTGCTTGACTACAGTGACAGCCATAGGTCAAATTACGCAGGTAAATATTCCCACAGTATCCTTAGTAGACAAGACGATGTTCGAACAGGATTTTCAGAAATTGATCTTAAATTTTTCAGACATAATACGTAATATGGGTACTTTGAGTCCATTAAAATATAACGTGACTCATTTTATTGAAACGAAGGGACCACCTATTTGAGACAAGGCATTTGCAGGCCAAGTGACAGTCCTTGGGCTAGTCCTCTTCATATGGTGTCCAAAAGGAATGGAGGTTGGCGTCCGTGCGGAGATTATAAGGCTTTGAACAATGTTACTATTCCCGATTCGTATTCTATTCCGCATTTGCAAGATTTTTCATTTCAGTTAGAGGGATGTGTGATATTTTCCACCATAGCTGGAAGCTGATGATATTCCTAAAACAGCAATAACCACTCCATTTGGTTTATTTGAGTTTGTTCGCATGACATTCGGTTTTCGATATGCAGCTCAAAACTTTCAACGTCTCATGCATCGAGTCTTGGTTCGATGGTTTATCGTTCTCGTTTGTATATCTTGATGATATATTAATTGCGTCGAAATCAAGAGAAGAGCATTTGAGACATTTGGAAGAGATTTTTAGTCGATTAAGAACGTACGGTCTGGTGATTAATCAGGATAAATGTGTGATTGTACAACCAGAGGTACAATTTTTAGGTCATTTGAATCACTCCTAAAGGTATTTTACAAATCCGGAACGAGCTAAAATCATTAATGAGTTTGTTCTACCTACAAACGTGCAACAATTAAAAAGATTTTTAGGTATGCTCAATTTCTATATTTCTATTTCTATTTCTAATTTTTCTAGTAAAAAGATAGTGCAGTGGACCCAGGAGTCAATTAAAGCTTTCGAGATGTGTAAAGCAAATTTGAGTGACGCGTCCATTTTAACACATCCAGTCATTGCCGCACCCCTCTTGATTATGGTCGATGCTTCGGACTTTGCAGTAGGGGCAGTTTTACAACAATTGTAAATAATGTTTGGCCACCTTTTAGTCTTTTTTCAGTTAGGTTTTAATAAAATGAACAGGGTGGATAAACACACATGGTTAGAATACAATATACAGAATAATTAATGCAGTAAAGAATAAATTTTTAACCATTTAGTGTTTTGTCAGTAATTTAAATAAACAGTGTTCAACAAAACAGAGCTCCGATTTTTCATTGGCATTTTGGCCAATAACAAGCTAGGTGGATCTCATCCGTGGTAAGCCACTTATAATTGTGATACCGGCACAATTCCGCTACAAACTGACGCTGCTGACATGCAACAACCGTTCGCAGTCCATTTGAATATTAAATATCCACGATAACCAACAACAATTAAAGCTCCCATGGTAACAAAAAAAATCATTCAAGAACAATTATAATTATTCATTGAAGATGACAATATTCCAGAAGAAAAAATCTCACCGAGAAGGAAATAAAACTTGAAAAGTTCTTTGAAGAAAATTTGGGGCGCACGCACTCCGGATAGAAGATCCACGGTGAGGATTTCTTTGTAAACGAGCCATAATACTCTAGGAGAGTCAAGAAAAATGGCTTTAGTCCGATTATTACAGTTCGAAAGGAAGTTTACAAAAGATACACCATTATGAGAGATCCACCAACGCAAGAACGAACTGTATAGATACCGTATGTAGCACTAGGATAATAAAATCTAGTAATCATTGAACCAAATTTCACACTACTAATCAATGTATATATGGGGTGCCCAACGAAACCACAGTTGATGTCATATGTGGTTCCCAGATCTTACACCATTTTAGGCTCCGTTATAGTGAAAATCAAGGCCGGCTGCATGCCCAGAGACACTGATGTTCATATAATGGTTATAGATACAGCCAAACACACTATCGACAAATCTTCTCACCAGTCAACTCATCTATTGCAAGGCACCACAAATTTACGGGTATTTTGTGCATTTTTGAAGGAACCATCATGCAATGATCTGAATTTAGGTTTTGGTTAGATTTTCGATTTGGGTTCAAAGCTAGCTTTACATTAAACGACCTAAAGTTTGGTCAAGAATGAGTAGTGGAACCCAAAATTTCATAGAGCATGTGATCAGGCCATAATTAGCCAAAAATTATTAGTATGTCAATTGATCATGATATGCGTTTAATTTCGGTTTTGATCTTAATGGATCTTGGTTTGCGTTATAACTTCGGCTTTGGTCCGATTTTTGATTTGGGTTCTGCTAGGGCTAGCTCTGAATATATAAAGCCTAATGCTTTTTCTAGAACGAGTAGAATTAAAAAAAATTTAATGGGACATTTAATTAGTCTAAAATAAACTTTTAATTTTCCAATTGTTTTTAAATCATTTTTTGATATGGGTTCTGCTAACAAAGCTAGCAAAATCCATCGTTTTAGTTAAAAGCGATGGAGCCCAAAATTCTTTAATATAGTGTTTAGTTAGGCTCTAATTATCCATACTTACTTGTAATCTTCTGCTGTATGGGTTCTGCTAGCTTTAGGGAAATGGAAAATAGTGATTTTACCAGAATCGAAACATCAACGATTTTACGCTGCTCATTTGATCATAACAGTTACCTACATATTCAATAAATATTTTATCGGTGGATTCAACTTTTCAAAAAATCAATTTGATTTAGATTTGAAGGTGAACCGACCAAACCTACCTATAATCTAATTAATTAGTTTCTTGCAAGAATAAATTTCCTGGTTGAATATTCTGAACGGCTTAACTATGCGCGTTACACTCTTAACTCATTTAATATGCGCATACATCAAAATAATACACGATTGAAATTACATGACAAATATTATCCGCATACTCAACACAAATGAGGTAACAATCTAAGCATCTTCCTAAACATACTATCATCTATAAACTTGTTTAAAAATTTTTTGGCGATAAATCGAATCATGGTTACTCATTATAAATTGCATATAAATTGTGGCTGACGCTGTTGTATGAATTTTTAATGAGCCGCGCGCTATATCAATTTCGATTTTGGTTCAGTCAAAGGACGACTACTTTTTTTAAGTATTGTGTTTAGTATTCGCTTTAAAATAGATTGTCTCTACCTCCACAGAAGTAAGCGACGAAATCTAAAAAAATAGACTCTAAAGTTATGGTTTTTTGTTTGTATTGTAAGATTTATTACAATGTTATTGGATCGTATAGTAATTTTGTTGCTTTTAACGTATTAAAATGCAAATGACTTTTTAAGTCAAACTTTTTGTTGCTGTTGATAGTTTGGACTGCAAGTTGCTTTAAATTAAACAGCGTGTTCTGATTTGGTACTAATCTGTAATTCCTTTGTTTATGTTAAAGAAACAAAATTGATTCATTCTCACAGTGCGAGTTCTATTTCAAAATTAATCAAGAAATCATCCCGTAACCAACACTATCGAAAACCGAGTCACCCTGTATAATTTTTGTAAGCTGTGTTGTATAAATTATGTTATATGCGCGTTCTATTTATTGTCGGAACTACCAAGCGAGGGAATATTTTTTAAAACTTGTTCGACAAACCTGCACTAAATTCTTTGGTGTATACCTGAGATGAGATCAGGTATACACCAAAAATTTAGTTTAAGTGTATATATTAAATTTGTGGATGGTGCTGAATTAGGTATAAAATAATTTAGTGATAAATCAGGTATTAGTTTGTGACCATTACAATAATTTTAAGTTTTAATTAGTTGATAAATTAGACATGGCTTAATTCTCTCTGTATTATGTAAATCCTTGAGACTTACTATTTTGTTGAACGTATATTCTCTTATCTTTATTAATTTACCAATTTTTTTAGCAATCAATTTTTTTTTAGATTTTGTTTCCGAAAAACGTTTAATTACTGTCTAGATAACATGTTTGTTTGGTTGCTTAAGAGCATTCAACTTAAAATATGTAGGTGAAACTCGTAATTGGCAACAGAGCGTAAGTTTGGACAATAATGAAATATCGTGCGAGTACGCGAATTTATCTTTTGGTTTGTATAGTATTTTATTGGGAAACTATGCAGACTCTTGTCTGTTAATAGGGGAAGTAGAAGTAGAAAACATCCGTCGAATCGAAAACATGGGCACGAGAAATCATGCGTAGATTCATGTATGGAAGTACATACCTACGGTGTTTTAATCTATATTACGATTGCGTTATTTTCTTTATAGAAAGAAAGAGTCGCTGCAAAAATCCCGATTATGAAAGCCTCTCTCTTAATGGGATATAACATCGAGAATTGTAAATTAAAAAGATCCCAAGATAAACTTTTGAAATATAATAAACCGTGTTTTAAATTCATTATAACGTTTTATTATTACTTTTAGACTTTTTATTCCAAAAAACAATTATAAGTCAATGATAGTCGTGTTTCTTAATGCTTGATCGAATCCGGTACATAGGTTATAAAACCACACAAAGAAGCTAATTAGATTTCAAATCAAAATTTGTAATCTGAAACAAAATTTGGATCACGTCTTCCATATAAAATTTATCTGATCTGTACTGGGATGTTCTAACATCACAATTCTCGATATTTTATCGCAGTTTTCTTCTCTTTTTAGATACTACACTTAGCAATATTTTGTTGAGAAATTTAGAGGCCAGTTTTGGAATTAGCAGGTTTGGTTTCTGAATTTATCATTGCAGAAGAAAACTTTTCATCATAGTTGGCTTGTTTATAAGTACTAATCATGATTTTTTTACTTATACAGGGTGATTTTTTAAGCTTAAACTTTCAAATATCTCGGAAATAAGCATTATCATTCTGGGAAGCTAGGGGGGGGGGGAGGTATGTGCATTAGCACTAAGATTAGTACCTTTTCTCCCTCGGGAGTAACTTTGAAATTAAAATAGGAACCCCTATTTTTTATTGCATATTCGGATTCTATAGCTTAAAGTACGTAGGATTTCTTTGAAACATTTTTTTCAATTCCTGATAGACGGCGCTGTTAAATTAAATAAATTTTACATTTTTTTCGATTTCTCTTACTGAGAACCTATGCATAAGATTCTGCAATACGTTTGAATTAAAATTAACTATTTTCGTAACCTAGGAACATGCGATAAAATCTGCTTCAAATAAATGATTTTTTTGTATGCATTTTGTTTTAAAAATATTGATTCAGTTCGAAGATTATTTCGAAAATAAAAAGACATGGTTGCGTTAGGCTATTAATACAATACAAAATAGACTATTTTACTGTACAAGAAAAAATTGAAATGGTCCAATCACGTTTTTCGGATAGGATTCGGTCACGTGCTTCATTTTACCACCATTTCATTTTACAATTTACTACTGATGGAAGTGTTCACCCCGAAAAAAAGGACTCGTCGAGGAACAGTCACTGAGGAAACTAATGAAATTGCTGTATTGGCTGTAATTACTTATAATCCTCATATTAGTACACGAGAAATTGCTAGCAATTCCGGATTGTTCCAAACCATTTTTAAAAACTCATAAGTATTATCCGCGTTATGTGTCTTTTTTCTCCGACGAGCCGTCTTGAACAAACCACGAAACGGTTAATCGTCGCAACATGCATTATTGGAGTGTTGAAAATCCGCACTGGCTTCGCCAAGTTGAATATCAGCGCCCTTGGACTGTCAACATGTGGTGCGGAATAATTGGCAACAAACTCAACGGCCCCCACATTACTGAAGGCAACTTGAATGGTCAAATGTACCGACACACTTTGGAAAATGAACTGCCAACATTAATTGAAAACTTGTGCTTAGAATTACGACAGAACATGTGTGGTTTGAACTTGATGGTTGTCCAGCACAATATTCGTCGGTAGCACGTGAAGTACTTGATCGTGATTTCTATGGTCGCTGGATCGGTCGAGCTGGTCCAGTAAATTGGTTTGCCAGATTACAAAATCTTATTTCGCCAGATATGAAAGTGGAATCACGTTAATCAAGCACCCTGAAGGTAACAGACTACTACTACGTTCGGGTCGTTGTTCCTGGGTTACGCTGAAAGTAGTTTATTCACCAGCCAATTACATTTCTACACGTAACAATTTCCCAGTTATCCAGATATTTTTAAAACAAAATACAAAAAAATCATTTACATATTTGAATGCAGATATAATCGCATGTTCCCAGGTTACGATAACGGTAGTTTCTTGACAAGTTTTTACTGAAAAATGAGTAATTAAAAATTTAAGAAATACAATTTGATTAAGACTAATTTCGAGTATTTAAATTGAAAACGTGTTAACTTTAAATCAAATATATTGCAGAATCGTATGCATAGGTTCTTAGTAGAAGTGATCGAAAAAAAATTAATATCGTTATTACAGCGCCATCTATCATGAATCGGAAAAAATGTTTCAAAAAAATCCTACGTACTTTAAGCTGTAGAATCCGAATCTGCAATAAAAAATAGGGGTTCCTATTTTAATTTCAAAGTTACCCCCCGCCCCACAAGAAGGGGACGAGGGTACTAATGTATGGCCTCCCCGGAATGATTAAATTTTGATAATGAATATTTTTTTCGTAGAGTGCTTATTTTCCGAGATATTTAAACCTCTCATCTTAAAAAAATCACCCGGTATAAAGCAAACTCGAATTTAACCTTTTAACTGTTTGTATCGAGTATACCCGTCAAAGCAAAACGAATTTTTTCGCGTAATGGTGAGTATACTCGTCATAAAGATAAAAAATATTACATTCGTATTATTATTCAACGAATCAATTCTATTTTTTTCCTGAAGAAGGTCAAATATAGATTATTTAAAAAATATTCATTTTAGAATATTCGTTAATCTGGTAACTTCATTTATTTTAATTCACAATAGCTTGTATTGTCTTCGCTGAAAAATAATTAAGCAGTGAGAAAACGTTTTTCGAAACAAAATTGAATAGTTAAAGGGTTAATCCGACTGATAAATACGCCAACTAAGATGAACAATTTACATTTACTATGATAAATTGGAAGGAATTGGAACACAAACATTACTTATTCGAAAACTGACGTCTAATATTTTAATTCTCAACAAAATACGGCCATTGCTATCACGCCCTAATAGAATATATTTGAACAACAATTAAAATGCGGTGGTTGTCTGGATTAAGCCTATTTTATTAACAAATAAAAACTAGTCGACGTTTCGCACAGTTTTCCTTTACTTCATCAGGACTTAATACTAAAATAGTTTACAACAAATATGAAAAAAATTAAAAATACATGAAAAAATAAATTCTTAAAATAAATAAAAAACTTACAATTATATAAAGCAATAAAACAATTATTTAAAAAATATATAAACATTTTTTTTTAAAACTGAAACACAACATAACCAAAAATTGAAACTGTAAAACTATTATGAAAAAAATTTACAAATAGGTTTCTTCTGAACCCATTCGAACGCCTTGTACAATATATTGTACATCGACTTGGGATGCACATAGCAGGCTAAATATAATTTTTTTGCTACAGAAATGTGTGTAAAATCATTTTTCATTATGCAATCTCAATTGTTTTAGTATGTTTTTCTTTTTTAGTACTCTCTATTGTTTTAGTATTCTTTAAGAATGATTCAAAATTAATCAAGTATTCAAAAAAAAAGTACAAAATATTTGTTGCTATAGTGCATATCCATACTAGAGTAACTTGAATCCAGTAACTTCTTTGTTTTTTTCTCCTTTACCTACAAAATAAATAAATTTTATAGATAATGGGGCTATTTCACTACACAGCGTTTTATTTTGCAGAAAACTAGAACGAGATAAAAATATAGATTCTCTCTGTGTGTGGATCTGTGCGCACATCTGTATTTTTTTTATTTTTTGAAAATTTTTGTTTTGTTGCCATAATTATAAATAAAAAATATCAAGCAAACTATTTTTTATGGCAACCAAACAGAAAAAATTCCCTCACTCCCAGCAAACTTTTACTTTTTTGATACTTTTATGGTGAGTGAAGGTTAAACATTTTTGTGCTTTGTGTGTTACAATAAAATTAATTTTTTTTTGAGAAAAAAAAAATTGGAAATCCACACATTTGAAATAAATTGAATTTTACTGGTGAAATTAAGAATTTTACTTCTGAAATCTTAAATAAATTTAAGAAAAGGACATAAATATGGACAAATATGGTAAGTTAAAAAAATTTAAGTAGAAATAAAAAGTGAAAATTTGTAAAAGTGCGGTATTTTCTTTTTTCTTTTCAAATGTCAAATTGCATTCAGCAACCTAAAATTAAAATTTTATTTTACGTTAATAAAGTAAATAAAAATAAATTATAAAATGTAGATATTTTTAAATTGGTTATGTATTGTTTAATGTTTGTTTAGTGATTATTATAATTTATGTTCTTATTAAAATCTAGGTGACAAAACAATATTGGTGCTAGAAGACATCCAGGTAGAGGCAAGCGATTTGAGCAACGAAACTGTGCAAAACTATTTTGCAAGTTTTAATTCATCTCAATCGCAAAATAATGCGCAAGGTAATTTAATTAATATAACATCTGATCAAATAATAACTAATAACTATTTTCGTTTATATAGAAGAATTTAATTTTAACGCCTCGTTAACAAACGTGACGTCAACGCCGGTTGGGGATAGTGATGTGAATGGTATGTATAATTTTTATAAAAAAAATTCAATTTTTAATTTTTGAATTTTATATCAGAATTAATTATTGATGCGGTAAGGATCCGACCAGCATTATGGGATATTCGTGCGTGACCCACAATACAAAAATCGGGTGTTGAAAAATCGGGCAATAGAATCGAGTAAGTTTAAAGCAGTAGAGTGGTATAACTTTGATTTTATTTTAATTAATTATAATTCTATGTTTCTATACAGACCAACCAGACGACATTACCAGTGTCCAGAAAGTGCACAAGATGTGGGACTGCCTGAAAGCTAACTACACCCGATGGAGGAAAAAATGCCCAAGTGGTTCAACTGGAGCGGGCAAAGAGTATAAATATGCAAGGTTACTATCATTTTTAGGTGATACCACCGCACCTAGAAGGTAAATCGATAATGTAATTACATTTCTTAAAATTTTAAAATAATTTATTTCTTATTCTATTAGATCGGTAGACCTGTATATACCCTAATATAATCTGTATATAACATACATATTGTTCTCGCACTGAAAAAACTAATTTGGTACATTTTCTTATGGTAAATTTGTTTCAACCCAAAACCTGATTTTCGATCAAAAAAATTTGCGGTCAGATCAAAAAATGTTGCTCTAAATTGCCATCGCATATTCTTTTCCAAAGAAAAATTGATTTAATTTTTGATCGAAATCATTTTTAAAAAAATCTTTATTTTTTCCTAGATTTTTTCGTTACATATAAAATGTAATGTCAAAGTAGACCAAAACATAAACAAACATCGTAATTTTCATTAACTCGTCAATCAGCTCTTCATTGAAAAATATTAATGCTGTTTGTCATATTCTTTACCGCAGAATAAAATTGATTTTTTTTGGAAATCGAAAAGAATTTGCCATTACAGTCGGAATTAGGTTTTTTTTAGGTTTCAAAATCTGATAGCTACGTTTTATTTTTATTTCGCCTGCTGAGTGATTTTTTTAGGTTTTCCCCTCACATATTTTATAGTAGAACATTTTTTAGATATTTTCGTAATTTAATCAAAATAATAAAAAAACATATTTTTTGCTCATCTCAAAAATGATATTATTTTTTTTATCAATTTTTACGATATAAAATAGTTGTCAATTTTTAAAAATAAAGATTTTTAGTTATTTATTTAAAAAATGTAAGGTTAGGTTTTATTGAATTCAAAATTTTCCCAATTTTTTCTACCATAAAATAAAAATGTTGTATCTCAGTCGCTCTAATGTAAATTTCAGTACTTGACTTTGTCACATTCTCTGCAAAATTTTTGTAAAATTTTTCTGTTTTCAGGTGGAATCGTACCATAAAGGGGAAAGAAACGAAGAAGTTACCGGATTCAAGTTATCGTAGTATGGATATGCACATATTATTTAAAAAAGAAGTTCGAAAGGGTTAATAATCCCAATATATTAATAAATAATTATATAAACTTATTTAAAATCATACAACACCGTCTATTCAACGGAAATTAAATAATATGGTTAGTGATTGGGAAAAACAAAAACAGATAACATTCAATGAAGGAAAACAATTAAGAAGTTACCATGGAGTAGTAGCTAGACTTTATGGTTTACCAAAAATACACAAAGAAAATACTCCTTATAGACCTACATATACTCAGTTATGTATATAGGTACACCTTTATATAGGTACACCTTTATATTCATCATCTACATCAGTAAAAAATTCAGTAGATTTTAAAGACAAAATTAAAAATATATTTTTACCCAGAAATTACACAAATTTGTCACTTGATGTTGTTTCACTATTAACCAATATTGATAGTAAATTAGCTCTTGAAATTTTTGCTAAAAGATGGTTAGAAATAAAAGACAATTCAGGAACTAATTTTAGCAAAACTCAATTTATTAATGCTATTAAATTAGTTTTTGTGAGTTTTCGTTTAATAAGATTTACAAACAACTTTTTGGTTCACATATGTGTTCCCCAATATGTCATGCTATAGCTGATTTAGTTATGCAATTTTTAGAATCTAGTGTTTTAAATTCTTTAGATTTTAAACCAGCATTTTATTATCGTTATGTTGATGGCATAATTACCGCAATTCCTAATCATAAAATTCATATATATTTTTTCAATTATTTAATAATTTTAACCGTAATATTAAATTTACTATAGAATTAGAAATTAATAATAAAATAGTATTTTTGGATTTATTAATAATCCGTAATGATGATGAATCATTGATAACAAATTGGTTTCATGAATCAACCTGGCAGTCTGAAAGATTTCTAAATTATAATTCTCATCTTATAAAAGAAACACAATTAAATTTCTAGCAAATAAAATTATCCTGGGATCGGATACCATTTTCCATTTAGACAATTTTCGGCTTTTAAAAACCACACTTTTAAATAATAGTTATCCAACTTCTTTATCAATTCATTATTCATTAATTAATCCAATTATTTGTCAAAATTCTAGATTAAATCGACGTGTTGTTATTGATCCACCATTAAATAATAATGCTTTAATTAATTTTGTGACTATTCCGTATATTAAATCGTTACATGAACAAATCGGTTATTGTTTAGGTAAAATCCGATAGAGTTAATGAATAAAAAAATGTAGTTTATAAATGTACTTGCCAATGCAATAAATTGGGTTGAACAAAATATTACCCTAAATAAATTAAAATGGCAACAATGCTAGTGGTCTTTCTGTACATGTACATGACACTAAGCATGTTTTATTTTAATGATAATGTTGTAGTTCTAGAAAATTCTTCAAATAGAAGGTTTCTAAAAATGATCCATTTTAAGAGGGATCGTTCTGGAATAAATAAACAGTCTGATTGTATACGTTTCGAAAATATTTACAATCATTTATTGTAAATATTTTTTTATTTTTTTCTAACTATTTTTTACATGGGTTTTTTATTGAACCTTTCTGTCTTTTGTATGTCATAACATTTTCAATGTCAATGTGTTTTTTTCTAAGACTTTTTATTTTTTTCCGGATTTTATAAAATCGAGGTTTCTTAAAAAATATTTTAGTTTTTCAATAAAATGAATACATATCTCTTTTCTATTGTATAGAATTCAAATTTTTTTCATAATAGTTTTACAATTTCAACTGTTGGTTGTGTTGTGTTTCAGTTTTAAAAAACCCTTTATAATTATATTTGAACAATATCTATTTCCCTAAATTCATTCTAGTAGTGAAAATAAATTATTTGGTGATATGGAATAGACCAGAAACATCACAATGTTTTAATCTAGCAAACAAATTTTACTCTACAGAAACCAGAATCTATTACAATAAAGTACCGAAAAGAATGATATTAGAACATTTTAGCACTCTATCAATGTGTGTCATGAAACACAGCAAATGCTTAAGATGCCTAATTTTTGTTTGTTTTTTATTTTGTGAAACTTTGTTTAATACAAGGCTGCTTTGTTTAATACAAAAAAATCGGTAGTTTTTTGTTTATTGAACTTAAAACTAGAACAAAGCAATTTTAACTCCTCAAATCACAAATAGTAAACTGTTTTTGTAGTTAAATCAAGAGCCTTACATTTTAGTTAGTAAATTAGGAGTTTAACGTCCAACATAAAATTAAATTTGCCTTACCATAGTTCGTTTTAAAATAGAATTGTAAGCTCAGAAAATGGATATAAGATATTACTTTTGCTTCAAGCTGTGATATATAAGCATTTTTTATTTCGTCAGGCTTTATGATAGTCGCAAGTTTAAAATGCATAACATTTCAGATTAATTGCTAAAACGTACCCGTTCAGGTTAGTAATGTATGTCATGTGCAAATGCACGTATATTCCAATTAATAATGATTTAACAATGATTCAACAACCATACACACAAATTTATTATGCAGATTAGAAAATTTCTTATATTAATCTTCCAATTTCATAATTTCGATTATTTATAGTGATCTTGTCCTTCAAATTTGATGCTTGCCATGATCAGTTTTAAAAAAATTTAAAAAGATTTTTGTTGTTATTTGTCTATTATAAATTATTAAATCACGAATTTGAAATAATATCTTGAGCGCAAAAATTGAATAAAACAAAAAAAAAATTGCTAATGATATTATTTTTTGTTGTTGTTGTGTGTATAAAATAAGCTTAAATAGAAATTTATCAATAAAGCGAGTAGACAAGAAAAAATTAACCCGCTTAAGAGTAATTTGTCAAAAATAGACGATAGAAAATATTTCAATATCATGTCATGAAAGCGAGACCCATAAAAAATTGGTTTTAAAATAAATACGAATATGTAATAATAACAACAAACAAATTACTGTTTAAATATTAACTTAGTGTATAGGGTGTGCAATAAACAACTGTAATCATTGAGTGTAATGTACTCGTTTTTAGTCAACTATATTATGTCAAACTTATGATACTGACAAAGAAAGGGAAGATGGGGCGACAAAGATAAATTCTGCATTCTAAGATAGCATCGTTATTAGAAAATATATTTTATGAGCCAATAATAGTAAATATATAAGGTTTTTTATTGGTATATGGCACATATATAAAATTAAAATAATTAATTGCTGAGCTTTCGATGTCAATTCGTTTAGCTTTGATAATGATGTCGAATTGACATCGAAAGCTCAGCAATTAATTATTTTAATTTTATATATGTGCCATATACCAATAAAAAACCTTATATATTTAGCATCGTTATTAGTTCATTAAAACTCCTTCTAGCTCACCGATGGAATTCAAACATAGGATCCCGAATCACATGACCTTGTCTTAACCAATTGGTTCGCAACTAATCATCCTTTTAAAATTGTTTGTTAATGATTCACAATTTGATGAAATATAGGCTGTAACAATTTGCAAACAATACAAATTTAATTTAACTCGGTTTATTGAGTATTTCATTATTATTAACAGTTGATTTATCGTTTAGTCTTCTACAGTCAATTTTATGCGGTTACACGCAATAACATAAAACAATTCTGTTCGGAAGGGATGTGTTCGAAAATGGTGTGCTCATCGCTAACTCAGAACAGATACATTTCACTTTTTTTTACACATTTATAAAGATACATCTCATTTGTGAATATATACGCTTCTATACTGAGGTTCAAAACCCACATAACACAACGATTCCTACTAGTACCAACTCCCGGCTAAAATTTTCGCGATATAAAACTAATCGCTTGGAACGGAATTAAAAATTAGACTATAGCAGAGTTGTCCATAAGGTCAATCGTGATCGATTAGTCGATTTTTTTTTTTAATTTGGAGTAATTTAATTGACTAATTTTGGCCATTCAATAAAATGATCAGCATACTTGAGTGCACCTTTATAATACTTTGGAAATCAAAAAGTAGATATCTCAAAAAAATTAGTGGGCACGCCTGGACGATAGGCTAATTACGTGTTGTAAATGATTCAAATTGATCAAAAATTCGAGACATTTAACTTTTGGTGTTTATTGGTCAACCACACAATATTAAAAGACTACCCAACTAACAATTTTGACATTTATGAGCGTCATATAAGAGTTAAAATGCATCTTATATTAAACTTTTAAGAGTCTTCTGGTGAACTTTTTGGGCATATAAGGTTAAAATAAGTGACATGTAAGGTGTATATAAGTATCATATAAGGCCCATCTTTCTTCAAAAAGAATGATATAAGTTATAAGAATAGTCGTACAGTAGTCTTTCGTGAGTTTGTTATCAGAATATATATACATTCCTATGTAAGAGCGTTTAAAGACTTACGTTATATTCCTAAATATAATTCATTGTTATAATCTTTAAAAATTATGTAATAGGATTATACAGCTTTAATGATTCTTAATTCAGTTTTATAACAAACTTGTTATTATCATTGACAATTAAAACAGATAAATTAAATTAAAACAGATAATGCTTGAAAAACTATTTGCTTTTTATATAATTAAAATTTACATTGAAATTAGCATAGAATTTAGCTGCGAATTCAATTAAAAATAATAGCTACCTGATCTAAATTTTTTGCGCTCTTAAAAATTCGAATAATAAAATGAAGAATTATTATTATTTAAAAATATAAAATTTATAAAAAAAACAAATATCATAAAATGGACTAATGGACTAAAATGGACTAATTATAATAGTACTTGTTATGAAAGGAAACTCTATAAAAGCACTTGCTAAGTTCCTAAAATTGCCAAAATATTCCATTTGAAAAAATTTCTAAAAAATTATAAAATGGATGCTTTTTCATAATGGAAATTCCTAAACCAATATGCACGAAACGACGTTGTACGTGAAATTTCTTAAAAGCGTCTTATAAGAAAACGTTTAAATTAGTTTCCAGGGTCGGCTTAAGTTTATATACTTCAGTAAAACTGAAGAAATAAATATAAATTAACCAGCAAAATATGCAAAGAATTCTACACCATATCCTGGAATTGGCCAGATTCACCTGATACAACAACTCGGTTATACTGTTGCTATACTGTGTATTTGTATACTTTTTCATCAAATAATTAAATGCGTTTATCGTGAGCCCCACTGATAAAAATGTCACCTAAAATAATATTTTTAATTATTTTCTTATATAAGAATATAGTAAGTATCTAATAAGGGAAAAGTATGAGTTTTTCTTATAGAAAACATCTAAGAGTATTTAAAGAATATTTTTATCTTTATCTTATGTAAGAATAAAGTAAGTATGTAATAAGGGAGAGGTATGAGTTTTTCTTAAGAGAAATTATCGAAGAGTATTAAGAGAATATTTTTCCGCTGGCTTATATTTAGAGACATATTTACTATATTATTTTAAATAAAAAAACTGAATAGAACAGTAATATATCTAACACTCGATTTTTAACATTAATTATTTTACAGTTACGTCGATCACTAAGTTTTGTTTTCTGCGGTACTCAAACAAATGTCATATTTTCTAAAAGAAACACACTTTAAAGACTCTTGAGATGTGCTGCTGTTGATCGAGCATGTCACCGGCAAAGTTTGAAATGTGAAGACATACTTTGGTTTTGAGATCACTGTGGAGATTTGGTGAATAACCAAACTTTTAAAAATATTTTTTTAAAAACCAAGGACAATTTTAATCAAAACACATTTTATCAAAACTTATCGGAAGAAATAAAATTAAATAGACTTCTCATTAAAAACGTTTTGCAGCTGCTTATTGTGAAAAATAAACTAGTTTCTGAAACTATTTTTCATGCTATGTCGATTGCTACTAGGCCATTAACCACAAATCTTACACCGTGTAACAATATTAATTTAGTTAAATCTACCTTGATGTTCCATCCACCATACCGACTGTTTTAGTGAAGAAGAATTTTTGTAATACATTTTGTGTCAATAAGTCTAAAGACTCTATTACTCACACTAAACCGATTCAGGCAAATGTAGATACTACAAACGTAACGCGCATCTTTATCTTCTACCGACACTCAAGATATTTTTACAATTTTATCAGCATTATACACTGGAAGTTTACATACATTCGCAAAAGTGATAATGTCCAGTGGGTCTACTTCCGTTATACCAGAACATGAAACGAGTACATCAGATCTTTCATATTTGAAGCAATACTTAATCCTACCCTTTCGGAAGTTAAATGTTCAGAAGTACATACCTTACTCTAGAATTGTTCTTAACTTTCTTATAGTATTAAAATAAGGCATCTTGCACATACGAGATTAATTCACGGAACTAATGAGTCAGTTGAGAGCTTTGAAATTATTCCTGTTCCTAAGATGTTTTGGCATCACTAAATTTCGTGGATCTAATCATTCTGTAAGTGATGCTTTTGTATATGGTAGATTTTAAAGTATTAAACTTTTTTATCGATTCCCTCTTATAATTTTCATTATTAACCAGTGTCTGACAAAATCTGGGGCCTAACTATTGAATTCAACGTTCATTTTCGACGGCTATCGTTTTCCTATAGCAAGCGTGGTAACAAAAGAGAAAAGAATAGTAAAAATTTCATACATTTTTCTTTTTCCTTCTTTTGTCTGCTATAGGAAAACGATAGCGTTCGAAAATGAACGTCGAATTCAATAGTTAGGCCCCTGTTCTTCCTGATTTATGAAAGGTAGCATCCATAATTCCTATTTGTATTTTACCTGCTCTGTCAAAAGTTCTAGAAAGGACCATGCAACGTCAAATGCAGGAACATATAGATAGCTTTTATTTCCTAATGGCAAGTTGTACAGAAAAATCAGTAACGGCCGGTTAGTTGTGCGCCAGTTAAATGTTTTGTATGAAATCTGTTTTCGCAATCAAAGCGTTGCCACATACACATCTAATAATAGACGATTCGTGCGTAAATTTATTTTGCCTCGCCACATACCAAAAAAAATACAGACGATTTTTACAACAACAATTCTTTATATTTTGTTTTGAGCTGAATGTTTATACCCCCATTTCTATCCAAAGTGTCAAAGTGAAAAATTGTAATCGTACGTTTAATCATGGTGAGATCAAATGAACTAAAAATTAAAATATTATTATACTCGGCGATGTACTTGTATTACAAAAATAAGCGCCGTTGCAAATATTGGGTTCATCCTATTAATTCCCGTAGAAAGCAATTGGTTGAATATTTTACTATTGTAAAATTAGTTGAAAAATACCCAGAGAAATATTTTACATATTTTCGAATGTCAAAAAGACAATTTGATTTTATTTATTCGACTATATTAAATGAAATTAAACCCTCGGGAGTGGCAACTAGGAGAGACACGATAACCGCAAAAGAAAAATTAGTTATAACTCTGAGGTAAGTATCCAGCTTAGAAATAATTAAATTAAATTATGGTATTTAAAACATAATTTTTATTTAGGTTTTTAGCTACTGGATGCAGCTTCACTGATCTTGCATTAAGGTTTTTAATGGGAAGGTCTACAATAGAAAAATGCATTTACCAAACAATATTGGCTATCAACAAGCTACTTATGAACATTGCACTACCAAAACCTAAATGTAATGATTGGACCCGTATAGCCAATGAGTTTTTTACTAGATAGGATTTTCCCAATTGTTTGGGTGCCGTTGATGGCAAACACATGGACTCGTTTGCCCCCAATAAATCGGGAAGTTTACATTTTAATTATAAAAAGAGATTTTCCACAGTACTTATGGCGGTCGTGGACGCAAATTACAAATTTATTAGTGTAGACATAGGTGCATATGGATCAAATTCTGATTCATCAATTTTTAAAAATTCCCAATTCGGCAGAATGTGGCTTAACAACCCAGAAAGACTACATATTCCGCAAGATTCGTGTTTGCCTAACTCGGATAAAAAAGCATCTTACGTACTGGTAGGAGATGAGGCTTTCTCATTAAAGCCGACATTACTAACACCATATACGGGACAAAATTTGACACAAATTCGTAGAATATTTAATTACAGGTACATATTAAAAGATTGAATTTTTTAAGAAGATATTTAAATTTTATTTATTTATTATTAGACTCTCTCGCGCAAGGCGGATTGTCGAGAATGCATTTGGCATACTAGCCAATAAATGGAGAATTTTATTAAAAAGGATAGAGGTGAAACATCACAAAACAATGAATAACATTGTGATGGTATGTGTGATTCTACATAACATAGTTAAATCCGATGTAAATGAATTGGAACTCTTGCGTAATATACAGCCATCATCTCCAACTCCAACGGCTACCAATAATTGTACTGTTTCCTGCCTCACGCGGATCTGACATAAGAGAAATGTTTGCCAACTGGTGTATTAATGAAGGAGATGTTCCATTTCAATATAATATGATATAACACTTTTGCTGTCCGCTAACACAATTGGGTGGGTACGGCAAAAGGATCATGTCAAGAATTTATTTTTGTATGTATTTTGAAGAAACTTACACATTTGTGTATTCGGTTCAAACTTATTTTCGTCCGAAAAAGCACTATAACTATACACACAATTGTGTTGGTTGTACTTCAAATCAAGCAAAATTTTTTATCAAAAACGCCATTACATACTATGATTTTTTTACTCACATTTGTATGGTTTGGATTTAAATTGAGCCAATAATATTTTTTTTGTTTGAAAAAGGGATAAAATAAATAAGACATTTTTTAGATATTAAAATAATCTATAAAAAAATTATTAGTTTTTAATTTCAATATATATATATAAATGACACATTTTAATTCATTAATTCATTATATGTAATCCTACTAATAAATATATACATTTAAAATTAAAAAGATTATTTATTTTTTTTGTGATTTTTCGGATATAACTTTTTGGAATATTTCCAAACATCCCATTTGCAATTTTAATTCTTCAAATTGGGTTAATTTTGAAGCTGCAGCTTGCCGGGCCAAAGATGTAAAGAATTGTTCCAGATATGGGGTTGGAGGTGGTGGTGATGGTACAGGAATTTTAATGCATTTAACCGCATCTAACAGTTTTCCGGCGGTGACAAATTTTTATTTTCTTCTTCATAATCTTCGTCCACTTCAATCAGTTCATCAAAAATATCATTGTCATTATCAAGTTGACTCTCTTCGTTCAGGGGCTCGTTATTCAAGGATTTATAATTACTCAGCGTACTGTAAAAATAATATTAATTATGTTTGTGATATTCAACTACTGTTGTTAAGATTGTTTATTTATTACCTAGGAATTTAAACGAATTCACTCAAGAATTGCAGGCTATTATAGTGCTTCCATTTGATGAAAGCAACTTGTGCCGAACCACTTGGAATTTGTTGTTCCGCTTTAAATAATCTCGCGAATTAGTCTCGCAGAGATGTCCACTTTTTTGACATTCTGAAACTTAAATATAAAAAAATTATTTGAATTAAGCAAACTGGATGCACATTATATCGAATATTTATTTATATTAAGTACGAACCAGGTTTTCCAAGTATTTTAGAAATTGAATTTCAGCTGTTTGCCTTTTTTAATCTATTTTTGTAATCCGGTAAAGATTTATTAAATAGAATCGGATGGTCTTCCACTTCACTGATTAATTTAGTTTCAAATTCGTCCTAAAAAAATAAAATTTTCATAATACATAAGCAGCTAATTCATTTTATAATTAAATAAGTTTACCATACCATATTCATGATGAGCCTTATAAAAATATTAAATTAATGAAAAATATATATTTTGTTTTGGAATTTTTGACATTTGTTGAAGTTCACAGACAACAGAGAAAAAAAGACGGGAAAGGTTCGGAACCGAACTCTATAAGCATTTTTGGTGTCTATAAAGATGTGATGTGTAATTTGCGTATTTCAAATATCACGCCCACCCACACAACCCCCCTTAAACACAGCCCAACCGACCTCAATCCACCGTAACTCAACCGACCCCAATCAATCGCAAACCACCACACCTAAAAATTACTACCACCCCCCACCCACTATCCAACCCCTAAAACTCATCTCACCCGCACTACCCTATACCACACTATCCATATCAACACTACCTCAATCCTCTCTCCCACACACACACAGCACACAAACCCTCATCCATCAAATCCCAATTCCCACACCAAACCCAAAACACCTCATCCCATCCGCCCCTCCACCCTCCATACCACTACTCCTACCACCCCCATAACTACACCATCCACACAAACCCACATCCACACGGGTTATATTTTTATTCCACATTCACATGATCTATAAAATCAAAATAGTATGGAAAATTAAAAAAAAATCTTTCAATTTTAAGGAGGGGGGTTAACAAAACCCTTCGCATCTCCGAACACCCTGAACACAGAAATGTCCAAATCAATAGGGCACATTCCCATGAATTACTTGAACTTTTAGTGAAAAAATTAAGTTGATATCTCTATCTGTTCTCAAGTTATCGTAGACACGATACGGACACGTAGACACAGACGGACAGACGGCAAACCGAAACCATATAGCATTTTTTTTAACAAAAATGCTTAAAAATCGTTTAAAATTTTTTGATGAGTTCGGAAATCGTTTTAGATTTTTGTGCGTTCGTTCACGTGTAAAATTATACCATTCAGAGAAAAACTCGTTTCTAGGAACGGGTAAATAGAAAATTGATAATTTTTCAATTAAAATTATTAAATAATTCCAAATTTATTATTTTAGCTACTAATTTGAGATATTTTACATATTATCTCATTGATTTGAGTCAAAAATATGCTCTAATTAATTCGTAAATGCGAAATATGTTTTTAGATGTCGTCCGTAGAAATGTGTATGTGGCATCGCCTTCAGAAAAAAAATCAACGCAAACTTGATTAAAAATATTTTATTCCGTGGAAATATTTAGCTTGCCTATAAATATTTAAATTGAAAATTTTGATTGAACAAAGGCGGTGATACATGTACAGATTTTACCTTTATGGCATAAAAATTCTGCGCGCTGATTGGTTAAACGTCGGCCATCTTCCTAACCTCAAAAAAGTGACTATTAAAAATGTAATCATTATTGGAGACAACATAAGGACAATTTTGATAAATTTGCTCCACGGATTAATACGCATACTAGGTGCAGCATAGTCATCAGAGAAAATTTAAATAACTATATTTTGTGTCAGATGGAGCAGTACCATTCCAATCAGAAAGAATTTAAAATATGCACATATATTAAATCAGAATGTTTACGTTTTTATTTCAACAATATCACAAATTAATATAAAATATTTTTTCTTTTTTTTTTGGTTAATTAATGTTATAATACCCAACTCCGTCTCTTCCCCCATATCATCTGGCTTAGCGGCTAAAGTCTTGTTAAATAAATAGCAAACGGATCAATGATCGATTTTTCGTATTGTTCAGTTGGTGTTACTGGTGGTTCCAAAATTTTTTCGATTAATTTAATAATCAATGTGCGCTCATTCTGGAGCGTCCCTAACTTTCCTAGAAGATGTATATTATTATTTCATAGTAGACAAACATTTAAAATAACATATTAAAATATCTTACTTTTTTTACCCTGGTCTTTTTATAAATTCCTCACTCGATGAACTAACAAGCGATGAAATGGTACTGGACGTAGAAGTAAACATGTTATGTTGACTATTCGATTGCATACTAATATTCATCAACTAATAACTTTTCTTCGTTTTCTTTCAAACATGTCATCAAAGAACGACAATAATGTTCTATATTTATAGTCTTTCCGCTGCTTCTCACTTGCCACCTTGGAATTTAATTTTGGATTTCATATATGAATATCGAATGTTAGTCCATCTTTTTTTTGCTGTTTGTGGTGTTAAATTTTCACCTACTTCGATTGCCACTTCTGCCCATCTCGATATTTTGTTTGTGTGCATTTTATAAAATTTCGAATTCATATTCCACAAAAATTTTCGCCTTCGCACTAATTCGATTATTTTCTCTATAAAAGTAAAGGTAAATTTTCACACTACATTTGGGTGTAATACAATAAACATACAAAGTATTAGTAATTAATCACCATCAATAGCGTTTTCATTCGAATTTGAGATATTCATTTCTTGGGTACCAACCGAATCTACATCGCAAAGATGCTCTTCGATAAATTCGTATAGACATGGTTCTAACCCTTGTTCTGCATCTGATGATTCAAAAGGTGCGGTATCCTAATTGCTTATTGATGATCCAAGCCTAACAGTTGTCTTGCACAAAATGATAATTGGTTTTGTGACATTTTTATTATTTATGTCGGGATCGTCCGTCTATGTCAAACGCGTTGTTCCGAGAATTTTGCGCAGCTGCTCAATGAGATCCACCGGATCTGGATCCGCTGCACAGTTTGAGCCCGCTTGCACAAACGAAGGAGTGCTATTCCCGGACATTATAATTTACGTAAAAATATACACGACCGCGATTACCAAATTAAATTTATGTCGGATACGCAACACATCAATCAAAATACGGAAAACTATTCACGGTTATGTGGCCGTCCGCTAAATGTGATGTTATGTTGCCACTTGATATTGCTGTCCTACGTTGTCGCCTAATGTAAATCCCGATTGCAGTTAAAATGTATTACCACGTGCTGAATTTGTTATTTGTGGTGGAACGTCGGGGTTACTATACTTTTAGAGACCCACTTTTATGGCCCTCAAACTGCTGCTGAATACGCTTTTGTATCTTAGTTTGAATCCGCTTTTAGGTCACCACTGAATAGTTTGCATTTTTATTCAGATACTGCACTGCATTGTTTAATGCAGGTTTTGCTTCACTTCATTAATTATTTGTTTGGTTGATATTGAGGAGAAATGTCGTATCGGATGTATCCGGTTAACAATGATTATAAATAAAATAGTTAATTTTCTATATTTTTTAATTGCAACACATTTATATAAATTGAATTGTCTTTTTAATATTAAATTAAGTTAGATTTTTTAAATATAATAATTTAATGCTGATGACAATTTTATGAATACAATACTGCATGGCGCAATTTTCTTGAATGCAACGATTAAAAAAAACAAAATAGATTGAAAAGAAAAAACAAAAACTATTCGTAACTTCGAACAGCCTTCTATATTTTATTACCACTTGCTTATTAACAATAACCCGCGATACTGTCAATATACGCTACAAGCTGTCACTTTAAAAAAATTATGCAAACAAATTGTTGCAACAGTTATTGCTTTGATTACATTTTTGATAGCCACTTTTTGAGATTAGGAAAATTTACCTTACACAAAATTGAAAAATGTTCAATTTAGAATTTTTACCTTTAAGGCGATTCAAGATGGCCGTTGAGTTTTACATTTGCGTTTCCGACTATAGATTGCTGAGCAAATTGTTGTTGTGTTGCCATAATTTTTCATAAAAAATATAAAGTTTAGTATTTTTTAACGCAAGCAAAACGAAAAATCCATCCCCACTCCTTTTTATTTCTAGAATATTTTTATGGGTCAAACATGGCGCTCACGTATATTATCGTCTCGAATATATACGTGTAAAAATTGATTCAAGTCAAAAAATTATTTTAGATAAATAAATTTGTTAAATTCTTGTGTATGAGCAGAAATTTTTTTTTATTAAAAATAATTTAACGCCCGATTGCACGTATTATTTTGTAGGTTATGTATTTTACAGCAGAACTTTTATATTGTGGTCTTTATAATAACAAAAATTAATGACTAGCCAAATTTGTTCATTAATCATAGTTAGGCCTACCATTCAAATATTATCGAATAATACCGCCATGTCTCGGTTTTCATAATCTAATTATATAATTATTAAAATTTTTGCAACTTATGAATTTAATAAAATGATGGTAAAGGAATTTAATAAATAAATAAAGAAACTGTATACTTTCATTCTTTAGAGACACCTAATTAAAAAAAATATATGATTTTACAGGCGATGCAACCCAATTAAAATATTTCCAACTTTATACCCAGTTAAAAAGCAGCTAATCATTCATCGGCAATTAAAACAATCTTACTAAATTAAATCCAAACCACAATAAAGTAAAGATAAAAGATACAGTACAACGGATCAATTAACCTGCAATTAACTTACGAAGGTTTTGACACACTAAACAGCATAAAACAATATCCATATATCGTATCTTCTTCGATCGTACTTATTTAAAAAAAATTAGCTACTGCAGATGAACAATTTATAAAAAAAATAATTTCTGTTTATTTGTAAGTAAGATAATGCGACTTATAATAGTCAGACGGCAATCATAATTTGTCAATTGATTAAATATATTTGTGCTTGTATTTACGAGAGTGTATACGAAGAATTAGCCCGACAGTCCTCAGTCTGTCTCGTTTACAATAATACAAAGTATTTTATTATCCTGCCACAATTGTAATTTTTAATTCTTGTTTATAATTTACATGTACAACGTACTCGTACCTATAGTGTACGCAATATTATAAATTTTATCGTTCCATATAAATCTGATCGCTTACATTTTATAAACAACAACAAAAATACGTATCTGTCAAGAGCCTAATTATTTATGTATATATACCAGAAAGCGCGACATAATATTTCCTTGTTTCAGCATTTTCACCAGATAATTTAATTTAATTGTTTCTGTTTATTATTGTTCTTTAGTATATTTTATTTTCTTAAATCAAATAACTTCCAATTTGCGAGGTCAAATAATTGATTTCAGTTTTATTCTGTAAAAGGTATTCGCAAGGCTATCTTCATTATTTCTTATCTAATGTACTCTGACGAACTGTACAGTAAATGTATGTACCGCGTACTTACTATAGGTATAGAATTTCTGTAAGATGAAAAATTATTACTTATAAAATTCCGCTTAATAATTTTTAATTAGCTAGAATTTTACAGCAAATAAAACAGCTAAAATGCCTAAGTAACTGAATCATACGATAAGACGTGCACATTATGACAGAATAATTTATCCTGGGTATGAGTGCACAATTTAGATCTATTCGACTCTTCGGACGACACTTTCCTTTGAATATAAGACATTTTTATTTGAAAAAATGTATTGCATACGCCGAACCAGGTCACCATGCCCTTATTATCTATAAGGCAAATTCAACTCTTCCACAGTCCACTAGTGTGTAATTCATACATTTAGCAACAAGTCTATCTTCCTACATACATTATTCATTTCGACTAGCAGTGACTAACTGACTAATCATTAAGCGTCTTCCATTGGCGAAAGCAAAGCACTCGCAAGTACTTACGTTAGCTATGGCAAGTTCAGTTGCAATAATTACAATACATGACTTTGTGATATTCTTAGTTATGCTCAATGTCAAAATAAAAAAAAAGATTTTTGTTAATGGCTTTTTCTCGACAAAAAGTGGATGCAAATATAAAAATGGATGCGAATTACTATTTGTTTATGGGAAAAGTACCGTTCAAGCAAAGCAGTTTCTTGATAAGTGTTATCTGGACTCTGCACCAGGAAAATCAACCATCATTGACTGGTATGTTGAATTTAAACGTGGCCGTACAACCACTGATAATGCACCATCTTCTGGACGCCCAACGAATTGCTTCCGCATCCACCGTATTCACCAGATTTGGCCCCCACCGATTTTACTTGTTTGCAGACCTCAAAAGCTACAGTCAAAGAGATTTAGCTCCCTTGAAGATTGCCGACTCTAAAGCTTATTTTGAAAACAAAGATAAATCGTTCTTCAAAAAAGGCATCGAAATGTTAGAGAGGAATCGTTCTAGAAGGAAAATACGTTAATGAATAAAATGTATTATTCTCCAAAAAATTGTGTTTTCTTTGTTACCCCGGGAACTTATCAGGCGATGTGTATATGATTTGTTTTTTTTGAATAAATATTGTATTCCAGTCGCTGGAGCAAGCATGCGGACTACTTTGTCACCGGGGCGGCGTTACTTATGAAAAACAATATCAATCAAATGAGAACCCATTTTGTTGAACGAAAAAATCCGCTGTATTTTTGGAATTTTTCATAACTTTGAGTGTTTTTTGCGGTATAAGACAAATTTATTCATGAATGTTTTCCTTTAGTTACTACGTGGTTTGGGACTTATTCACATATGATTCTACGAGAAAATGTTTGTGGCAGTCAAATCAGGCGATTTTGGAGGCCATCTGAAATCGTCGTTTTTGGATATTGTGTGGAAATTGTTGCCACAATAACTCCATTATTAACCGTGCTGTATGGGCTGTTGCACCATCTTGCTGAAAACATATATTGGCGTTTGGTGGCAATTGTGGAAATAAAAAATGCTGGAGCATTGCCCTATAACGTTCTCTATTTATGGTCAGGCTTGCACCTCGATCACATTCGAAAACAGGCCGTAAATCTTTTCGGCGTTAATAGCAAACCAACAGTAACGCAAATTGGGTGTGCCTTTGATGAGATTTTTAGAATTTTGTTATCCCAAAAATTTACAGTTTTGTTTATTTACGAAATCGTTCAAGTAAAAAAAGTGCTCCGTCGGTCATCATTCAATTTACAAAAAGTTTTCATTACACCAAACAAGAATTAAAACTGCTCTACCGTATTCCAAGCGTAATGCGAGGTCCCAAGGAGTTAATTTTTGAACTAGCTGGATTTTGTACGGGAAAAGGTCCAAATCTTCTTTTAAAATCACCTAAAGGGTGCGGTTAGAAAGCTGCAACTAGGCAGATCATCTTCTCGTATTTGCTTCTGTTTTTTTGCGACGATCTATCTCATAACATCAATATTTTCGAACGATTTGCAAGTTCAATGGCTGCTTGGCTTTGTCGTCTTGAATCTCCAACAGCGAACGAATGGTTAGACCATTTCTTTGGCCATAAAATCTCCTGTATGCACGTTAAATATTAATTATTGAACGATTGTTTTCAAGGATTAGAACAACAAAGCATTTCATTTCATATGTCTCCCAATTTTTATCTGTGAAATAGAAAAAAGATAATTAAATAATCATCCAGTTACTTTTGCCACACCCTGTATTAATAAAATAAAATCATGCATAAACGTTGAAACAGTACGTATAAATGTGGCCGTTTCATCCCTTGTTTCATCACGCAGTGTACGTTTTGCCTAATCACATGCTACTTTAAAATATATGATACTTCTTGCTTGTGTTTAGTATCTTGATTTATTTTTGTATTTAATGTTGTTCTCTTTTCTCGTGAGTTCATATTTTGAGGCAAATTCTCGCACTATTCAAATTTTTGTGTTATACAATTTTTTTTTATTTATTCTGAGATTTTATTTGAAATGGTATTAAGTAAAGTAAACTAACTACATATTTTTAAAAATTATTTAAAACAGTTTGTTTTATTGTAGGATTACTATTTTACAACTCGATTATAATTTTTAATCGAAGCATTTACAATTTACTAAAAATAAAATATATACATATTTTCACCGTGAAGGTGAAGCACAAGCTTACACAGCCGGTGTAGCTTAATATAAAAAAAATCAACTCAAAATAAAATTTTCAACAACCCTTTCTAGAAAAATTGTAAACATAAACCGAACAAAACTGAAAAAATAATAATTAAATACTGGAGTTTCATTTTAATATGTAATTGCATTCAAATTAGTTGAGGAACGTGTTGAAAACAGAAATAAAAAATCATTTACATTTTGATAAATTATTTACTATCGCAAAATGTTTAAATAATTAATAGAATAAATTAGAAAATAAATGTACATACATATATATTTTTTCGGATAATATCGAAAATAATGCACAGCAAAATAAAATAAAATTTCAGTTAATAACATAAACTGCAACTATTGGCCCATTAAATAAGATCTCAAGAAAACAAGAGTATCGATAGTATCGATATTTGACGTTTTACGCCCTACTTCAATTGAAATAGGTGTTTTCGTTCAGGTACAGTTTTTTCTAACAGTCTGGGCTACAGCACTTTCCAAACTGCTATTTCCCGTTTTATTATTATTGCCATTTCTGAAGATGTAACATTTGGATTCCATTTCAATTTCACCCTTGCTATTTTCATCATTGTCACCATTTGCACAGCTGTAATTGTCTGTTTAAACAACCGAATATATTATAATGGTTTAGCTTCAGGAACAGTCCCGTGTCTGTTTGGATTTACTTAGAAGAAAAATCTAGAAACAACTTTTAATCGTTCTTCTTCAATTCGATTATACAAATTAATACGTGAATGTTTGGAGATCTGTGTGCCTTTGTCACTCAATTTGTTTTATCGTGAATTTAAATATCGATTCCGATTTTGTTAAATTGCAGTCCCTTCGTCCTAGTGCTAAAGCTCCTGCTTCAATTATTCCGATTACGTTTCTTATATTCGAAATAATTTTAATGACTTTGCCAGAAAGCAAGTATTCTGTAACGAATGGTATAAAACTATTATGAAATTGGACAGAAAATACAACATCGTCGTAAAATACGTTGTCGTAAAATCCAATCCGCGGCGGATATTCCTATTATAAAACTAGTAAGTATAAGTTTTTTAACTGTCAAATTTTAATGAATCAAAATAAGCCTTCATTCCTTTAAATAAAAGAAATAAGTATTTAGAGTTGTTGTCCATTTGTTGAAGATTATTGATTAATTTTTCGTGCGATATAAATTTTACGATGTCGGAAAAATTTCATAATAGGCCCCCTGTTTCTAAGTCATCAAAAAGTCCGATTTCCGAATCTTATGCTATCAAACCTCCATCTTCAGCATTGTGCTTTGACTCCGATTCTAACACATATTATCTCTCTTAGTTTTCAGTTTCCGAGTCTCGAAATAAGAAAGCAATAAAAATTAATCTACGTATAAGTGAAGATGATCGAGTAAAATATTCGAATGTTTGACTTTACCGAAAGAATATTTTCATTCCAACGAAAACAGTCCATTTTTATAAGTTCACAAATTTACATTCTAAATTGAAATAATTTCATTACTTTTTTATATCGCAGTTAATTAAATTATTAGAGCTTCAGCTTATTTAATTCTAAAATAAAACTATACACTAAAATATCAAAACTTACATCTAATTATTAGTAATATGCAAACGAAAGCCTTTTACACGTTCAAGTAAAGTTATTCAACGATAAATTGTTGGTGATACTTTTTGCCATAAATTTAGCTTGCCACTTTACATTTTATCTTTAAAAAAATTTAGAGAATGTGAATTTACTAAAACATCACGATATCCAATATAAATCAAGACTTATATGATATTTTTTTTTCGTGTGTAAAAGTAATTTTACAAATTATTTTGGTTTTTAGAGAATTAGGGCACTGGTCGATATTTTTAAGACATTTTACTGGAGATATCTTTTCGGGCGTTTAATACTTTTCTACTGACTCCTGCATTTTGTGCAAATGCATTGTGGTTTTACTGCTCCGGTTTATTTTGTTCATGGAAAGCGTAATCTCTCTAATTAAAACCAAAAATTTTGATCAATTTTTAGTCGGACGATAAACATTTAAAATGATTCTATAGTTTTGAAATAATGTAATTTTTATTTGCCCTTAAACAATTGAATCACGTTACGGGTTCCTTTATCGTTTATCATGATTTAGTTTTATATTCGGTTATAAGAATATTAATGTTCGAGACACATTTTAAAACACATCCTAATGTTTTAAAAAACTTAAACTAGGATGATAGATAAATGATAAAAAAAATCTAAAGTTTCAGCCTAAGGCTAAAAATTTAAACATCGAAGATAGGGCTTAAAATTTTGCTTAATGTCTAAATAAAAAAGCTGAAGCCTACTGGTTTATTTTGGGCTAGAGCCAGCGTTGCCATATATTTTTTTTCCAAAAACTGAAGAAAAAAAATCTGAATTTCGGGTAAAAAATCTGAATACACTGAATTAGAAGCAAAAAAATCTGACAAAAAAATTAAACAAAAAAAAAAAATGATTTTAATTCAAAAATTGTTCATATTATTTATTATTGCAAAGTCCAATTTTTATCAATTACTTATTCATACATATATAATACATACATTTTAGAGTTTAGTTTTTTTATCATTACATTTGAGGGTTCCAAATTTTGCGAAGATCCTATGTCAGTTTTTTTTAAACATTCCTTTGTCCTTAAAATTCCTGTTAAAGTCCGAATATCTAATTTATTCCTTAGCTTATTTTTATTAAGGTTGATTTGCGAAAAAATTCGTTCAACGTTGGCAGTGGCGACCGGAATTGACAAAATTGCAAAAATTATTTTTTTTAAATTGGGGAAACACTCACTTCCATCATTTCTCTTTAATTTAAACACCGTTTTCCAAAATATTTCGATATTGGTGTTTTCATTAAGTTCAATTTCTTTAAAATTTACGGCACGCAATTCTCTCCATTCATCATCGACCTGTTGTACATTTTCAAGATCAAAAACATTGGGAACAAATATTTGAAATTTGGTAATTTTTTTATCAATAATGTTTTTAGGAGCGAGCATGGCAACGGATTGCAGAAATTCATTTTGAAAATCAAATTTGTTCAATAAATTATTGCAAAAACTTACATAAAACTAAGGCAGTGTGTTCGAAAATCTATTTCGTCAGTTTCAGACAGTATGTGAGTTGATTCAAGTGCAGTCGAAATTTCAGCTCCAAAATGAATATCGTTCAAATTTTTAATTTTTTCACTGGACAATATAGTATCGGTTTTTTGAACATTTCACTGCAAATATATTCCTCTTGGGTCTCATACGAAACGACACATTTCACAACAGGATGTGCTAAAACAGGATGTCACAAAACAGGATATCACAAAACAGTACATGGTACGCTACAGTACATGGTACGAAACAGGACCGATTAAAACAGTACAACACAAAACAGTACATGGTACACTAAAGTACATGGTACGAAACAGGACCGATTAAAACAGTACATCACAAAACAGTACATGGTACAGTAGAGTACATGGTACGGAACAGGACCGATTAAAACAGTACATCACAAAACAGTACATGGTACACTAAAGTACATGGTACGGAAGAGTACATCGCAAAACAGTACATATTAAAAGAGAACACCACAAAATAGTTAATAGTCAATTTTATTTTACGGTTTTAATAACTAGTTGTGTGGGTACGGAAAAGTACCATGTCAAAAATTTATTTTTGTATGTTTTTTGAACCAACATACACATTTGTGCATTCCTTTCAAACTTATTTTCGCCCGGAAAAACACTATAACTATACACACAATTGTGTTGGTTGTACTTCAAATCAACCGATATTTTTTATCAAAACCGCCATTACATACTATGGTTTTTTACTCACACATTTGTGTGGTTTGGACTTAAATTGAGCCATTTTTTTTGGTTAAAAAAGCGATATATTTATTTATTTATTTATTTAAATTTTTGATCTATTTTGCAACGATCAAGTATTAGCGATTTAAATAAAAATAATGTTATATATTGTTAGGTGAAGGGATATTTTATTATAACTTAAAGCAATTATAATTCTATATAGTATACTGTCTAATTACTCTAGGTGAAGGCAAATATCCACTTGATAATACCCTAATTACTAAACGTATTCAATAAAAAATATTTAACAAATCAAGCTGAAAAAATCCTCCAGCTTAACATTCAGTAAAATGTACTTTAGTGTACCATGTACTGTTTTGTGATGTACTCTTTTTATCGGTCCTGTTTCGTACCATGTACTGTAGCGTACCATGTACTGTTTTGTGATGTACTGTTTTAATCGGTCCTGTTTCGTACCACGTACTTTAGTGTACCATGTACTGTTTTGTGATGTACTGTTTTAATCGGTCCTGTTCCGTACCATGTACTTTAGTGTACCATGTACTGTTTTGTGATGTACTGTTTTTATCGGTCCTGTTCCGTACCATGTACTGTTTTGTGATGTCCTGTTTTATTACATCCTGTTTTGAAATGTGCCATAGTGAGCGGCTTCGATTCCTCTTTTATAAAATAATCAAAAATATTCATGTACAATCTAGAAACTTCAAAATATAAATTGTGAATTTGAGGTTACTCACTTTGAAACAGACGATTAAGCTTATTCACATGGCCTAAAATAAATTTTAAAAACTTCAATTAAAGTTCGAATTGAGGATTGTAAAGATTATCAATTATACGTTGAGTTTTGGGAAACTTTTCTAAATCTTCTTGAATGAAAAACAATTTTAATGCGTCAATTCGACTTAACAATTGCACCACTGTCGCTTCAATAGATAGCCACCGAGTTTGCGATGGGTGAAGCATTTTGCGAGGTTCGAAGTCGAGGCGGACTTGGATTTTAGAGAATAATTCATTCCGTTTAGGACTGTTTTGAACAGAATTATATATGTCTCTTGCACATTCTTCTACATAAGATGGAAGGGAATCCATTGAGTGGTTGACACAAAGGGCGAACGAGTGACAAATGCATTTAAATATAATTAAACTGGGCAATCTTTTTTTAATAATTGCGCCACCGAATGTGTCGCTCCCGTCATAACATTTGCCCCGTCGGCCGCAAATCCGATAAGATTAGTTTTGTAATTAATTTCGTTTTCTTTAAAAACTTCTATAATTTTGGTATAAATTCCGGTCGCATTGCATTGTTCTATTTTCACCAAGCTAAAAAATAAATCCTGAATATTTCCATTATATTCTACCCTTACCACCAGGGACAACAATTTTGATGTCGAAACGTCCGTCGACTCATCAACATACAGCGAAAAAAATTCGTTTTTAAAATATCACATAAATTTTCAAAATGAGTCAGGCCAATTACATTATTTACAATTGCTGTGGCTTTGGTACGACCAAGGGTTATTTTTTTATAACATCGGAATCGGGCACCGCAACTTTTAAAAATGAAACCAGCTCTTCAACTGCAACAAACGATAAATTATGTTCAGCGCCGAATGCTGCTATCTGTATTTCAAGCTTCGATACTTTCTTTTCGTTATTAAGAAATTCCTTAATAACCTTATTAGATGCCGATTGGATATCAATGGCCCTTGATCTTTCACGGTGTTTACTTGTTTTGGCGTGCATTTTCAAGTCGGTAATACCTCCACCGGCTTTTAGTTCACAGTTGCATACCTTACAGAATGCAAAATTATTATCACTTTTTTTAAGCCATAATTTTAAATCTACGTCGGCCTCCCATAAAATAGAGTAGACACCTTTGGTTTTTTTTGGCTTTTCTTTTTCTAGAAGAAAATTTAAATTGCAATTTATAGTACGAAAAATAAAACACAAAAATTTAATCTTACAGTAGTTTCATCTTCTTTTTTTGATTCTGCAGATTTCAAAGATACTGATGTATTAGGGATAGGGTGACTAGTTTCCAAATCGCTATCTACCTTTAAAATAATAAACATATTTCCAGTAAGTATAAGTAAGTAGTAACTACTTAACACGAATATAAAAACGAATAAGTACTTACTTCTTCATGTTCTAATTCTAATGCCGGTTGTGTTTTATTATTTTTATTGCTTGGTTCTCCTACAGATTTTTCTGGAAAAAATAAAAATTGTACCACAATTCCACCAGGTTTGTTCAAATAGCATGTATTAACAATTTTATAATGGTTACCTATTGGTGTTCGAATCAAAAATGTATCCATTGAAATTATTAAAATTAATTTATTTTTAAAGATTACTATCACTTCACATCGTTTCATAATTATCTTCAGTTGCAAACATAACCATCAAATAATTTGACAAACAGATCCTAACAGCCGTAATCGTAAACGAAATTACATGCAAGCCCAACA
The DNA here is from genome assembly GCA_947310385.1 of Nephrotoma appendiculata. Taxonomy (NCBI): domain Eukaryota; kingdom Metazoa; phylum Arthropoda; class Insecta; order Diptera; family Tipulidae; genus Nephrotoma; species Nephrotoma appendiculata. The sequence continues at coordinate 202,688,171 of OX371224.1, forward strand.
AACAAACAAAGGAAATAGTAAACATTTTGTATAGTCCGAATTTTGATAAACAGCTTGGTTTTCGGAATTGCTAAACACATTATTTCGGAAGTTTTTTCTTCATCATTTTTTTTACGATAACTATAAAAACGAAACTATTCAAAAACCTGACCAAAATCTGAATTTTCGTAGAAAAACTGAAAATCTTTTGTCCTATTAGAAAAACTGAGATTTTCAGATAAATCTGACAATCTGGCAACACTGGCTAGAGCACTTGTATTTATATAGACCTAAAAATAAAAAAGTTTGGGTCCAAAAATTGATTTTCGGCGCACCAGCGTGTTTTGGTTCTCTCGTATTTACTTTATTTTGTTTTTTTTTTGTATATTACGCTCACTAATTGATGTAGATGACAAACAGGTGCATAGAGAGAGCACATTCGTATTTACGTTATTTTTTATTTTATTTCGTTGCATATTCTTGGAACAAAATTTCGTAGCATTTTTCTATATAATGCGACCCCAAAAACATCTTCGATGTTAAAACTCACATCACAAATTTAATGTGATTCACTCAATCAAGTCTGTAAGAAAATAATTACGTTTATTTCTACGTAAACGAACAAGGTTAATAAAGTGAAAATGTAAAATTTAATTTTTCCTAGTATTGGAGTATTTTTAAAACTAAATATATATGAACTATTTTAATCTGACACCCGCGTGTTTTTTTTGGGTATTTCGAGAAAACATGTTATTCTTTATATTTATAACACTAGAGAACAATTTTTGTAAAGTGGAAATGCACAAAATAATTTGATTACATTAACTCTTCGGATTTATACCGATTAGCGTAATTTATTTTAAATAAACTAAACTAAATTTGTATCTTTTGAAGAAGTAAATTCTCTAAACAATTTAAAAAAATATTCTGGCTGCTCAAATAAAATTTGACAACTTTGAAGAAGAGGGTTTTAAAATACTTTATTATTATATATTATATTTTAGCGAAAACTTTTCAAGTTAAAGAGTCACATAGTTTCTAAATTGTACAAATTGAAGTCACTGAAAATTTACGATTCGGATAAAATGATTTATGACATTTACAGCAGCTGCATTTTTAAGTTTAAGGTTTTCAAAATTATAAATACTCACACATATTTTGTATGAAAACTTTAAGTTACTGTAATAAAAAACAATGACAAAATTATTAAAATTGTCAGTTTATTTTTTGTGACATTTCGGAAAAGTCACCGCATGCTATTTATGCATGCTAAGTATTTGTCACAAAATTGTAGCAGAATTTTTAGTACAATGTCCAAAAAATTGTCATTTATCACTTGATCAGAATCTAGGTCCTGGTTAGCGCCAAATCTAAAACGATAAAATTTGATTTGTTTCTCATGGGGAGTTAAATTGTTTTTGTATTTGTCGATAGTCGCATTTTTCTCGTATAGGGAAACAACCATTTTATAGATTTAATAGGTGGGTGAATGATTTTGCATCAATTATATATACAAGATGGCCCAGAAGTGTAGGATCAAACAAAGTAAGGTAATAGAGGAGTTCCTTTCCAATAAAATCATTTTAATAAACTCTATTATCTTCTGTTAAATAAAAGTAATTGAGAAGTCTTAATTTTCCAAAAAACTTTTATTGATTTTTAAGTAGCGCTGACGGAAAAATATTGTACTACCGAAAGTTGGCCAACTATCAGAAAAATATGCAACATTAGAGCCGATTTTAAAATGCCATGACGCATCGGACTACGCGAAACAAAATGTTTAAAAGATGCACTTAACGAGTGCTAAACAACTGCTTTCTCAGAAATAAAACAAAATTATTAAAATAACAGTATACAATTGTTTTTAAATAAATCTAGTAACCAGAATTCAACAAAATTTGTTTATCATGAAACATTTTGTAGTAGTTCGATATATATTCGACCATTTGTAATTAAAATGTCAATAAGCAATCGGGTTTACCCCACCGTGAATAAGCAGAAATGTTTTTCGTTTAAGGCGTGGCAGGCTCGATTTTCAGCAAGAAAATATCAAGTACGATGCTCCAATGAAGATGCGACAAAGAATAATCAATGCTTTTGAATTTCTTGATACAACTTGATATAAACACTAGCAAATGAAAACGTCATAATAATAAAATAACTTTACAGAGTCAAATGAACACCTGAATTTACTGACGGACGAAAAATAATCGATGTCTTGTTTATCGTTTATTTTCTTCCATTTTTTTTTTATATACTCTTATATTGAGTGTTTAATTAGAAAAATACATATGATATATGACTAGTTTGAATGCCCAAATTTCTTAACAATATAATCATTTGAGATATAAACGCTGTATAATGGTTTAATAATATAATTAACATTTTCTATTGTGTGTCAGTTCTAGGATGGTTTATGTTTGTAATTTTATTTTGTAGTGCAGAATTTTTTTTGCTGTTCTACACTATACAGCACTACAGTATTAGCCTTGAAAAATTCATTTTTTTCTTTATGTACAAATTTTTTTTCGAAGATTAACGGTTTGTCAAAGGTTTTTGGAAGTCTATTTTAATCATTTTAAAAGTTTACAAAGGTTATTTTTTTAAATATTTTTACATGTATACCTATTTTTATTATAATTAAATATATTTTTTTGAATGTTTGTGTTTCCCAAAAATGTTTTTTCCATCTACTTGATAGTCATTTTTTAATTTTTTTTTTTTTTTTAATTTAATTTAAAACTATGTTCATAATTAATTTTTTGTTTTAGAGATTTTTTTTCAAAATGAGTATGAATTATACTCGAAACGTCGACAGATATTAATAAATAATTAAAAAAACCAATATAGGCTTTAAACCAGATTTATATATTAATCTATAAACACTGTATTTCTAAGTCTCAAATTATTGAAATCGAAACACAAATTGTTCAAACTATGGGTTAAGATAATTTTGAGATTAAAATAAGAAAAAAATAAAAAATAAAATTTGAAAACCCCTTCTCCACTTGAAATATTTCACTACTGACTGTAGCATTGAAATACACTTGCAATCATATGAATAGGTTCACCGAAATTTTTCAATTTTTTAAAAACAGTAAAAGTTTTAATGTTTTTTTCAATTGTGAAATCAAAGAGTGCCATGGCTACATAGTTTAAGAACAAAATTTGGTATTTTGAGAAACCCGTTAGCTTTATTTTTAGATTTAAAAAAAAGTTATCAATAAAAAATGCGTCACTAGAATAGGTTCAGTTTTATTTTGACTTCGTTCGAGGTAATTTTGCATTTCGAACTTTTGTGTTAAATTACGCAAAACAGTATATGTTTGAATTTTTAATTTTTTTTAAATCATAGGTGATAAGTCGAACTAAGATATGCTCATAAGTCCCGCTGCCAAATAAAAACGTTTTAGCGACATTTTCGAATTCTACATGGACTATTTATGTTCGCTATTTCAGCCAGAAAACATAGTTTTTAGTTTACAATATAATTTTGTTCGTAAAATTTTACTTGCTGCAACAAGATTTTAAATTACCAATAAATCAAAAATAATTATGAAACTATTAATAATTGATTTGTACATACTCCTGTAGCGTGCGCATAGTAAAAATAAAAATATTCCGCCCATCATGTTTGCAGGACAATAACCTCTGAGTATGTATTGGGTCACTTGTATCATTTATATTAATACTTGCATACAAATAAATTACTGTACACGGAAAAATTCGTTATCTAATTGACAAAATTGCATAATTCAAAATGGATTTTCTTAAATGCAATAAAAATTCATTGCTAATTTTTCAATTGAAAAGTGTTTATTTTTTTAAATTTTATTTTAGTTTTACTCAAACCACATCGTGTATCAGTATTACGCATCTAAATCGAATATTTATGTTAATGCAGAGACGTTACTAAAATTTATAATTTGACATTTTGACCTGGAGTTTCATAATTTTCCACTTCTTCGCCTTCTACTTCTTCATTACTGTCTTATTATTTTAAGCGTAAACGAAACGAAAACGTAAAACAAATTAAATTTCTTTAATGTTTGATGTTGTGGATTTAACTTTTGGTATGGTGTTTCGATATACTTTTTATATTTTGTTTTTGGGAGATTATAACAAAAAAAAAAATTATACATAATGTTGCCACCGGCAAGAGCTGGACGGATTGTCTAACTGGTATTTAATAAGCCTCATCAAATTTGAAACTTATGGTACTTTATGAGATAATTATTGATCGAATATAATAAAAATGAGTTTCGTAAAATTTTGGCTGGGAGCATGTTTATTGAGCACATGCAATTTTAAAATAACTATCGATCGACTGTCGAAAAACTATAATTAATAAAAACTTAAAATATCCACTATTTAAAATTTAACATAATTCCATCTATTGGGATTAATAAACCATCGCTGAACCTAACGATAAACTAAATGTGTTGAACCTACTATTAAACATACACGAAGCAAACATCGTTTTGCATATGAGCCGCTAATTAGATTGCATAATAGAATTAAAAATGATTTTCACATAGAGCAAGTCGAGTTTGTTACTCAACAAATGCTTATTCCGATGAAATGGTATTCAATTTACAATAAACATGAGTATTAATTGGTTGCATTTTGATAAACAGTCAATTATGTTGTCTCAAAATAATCTAAATAATATTAATTAGTACTGGTAAATCATCTTAATCAAATATTCTGTTTTATATAGCAGACATTTTTCATACTATGGTACCAAAGAACTCCTATATATAGCGGTTACGTGCATATTTAGAATAGGCCATGTTTGCTAAAATAAAAACTATAAACGGCTTTTAACCCGCTACTCGAACGTCAATAAATTGTATTTGAGTAGTCTGAACATTTTTCAAATTAACCAGTGAAGACATCAAACAATAAACACAATTTTAATATGGTTTATTTCTACTAAATTTACTTTTTTTGTAATTAAATTCATTACAATTTAGTAAAAATGAGCCAGACTCATCGTACCAGGGTTTGAATCCCGATAGGGGCAGGATGCAAAAAGCGATTTTTTTTTCATCTGTAATATAGGCGGACATATCCGTACGTTTTTGATTTGGTTACTGCGTAAGGTAAAAACAAACCGCGAAAGAGTTATGAGTTTTGCGACCCCAGAACAGATTGCAAAGATAATAAACACACAAACCAACAAACTAGACCAAATTTGTGTTTATTGTCTTAATTTATTGTCAATTTAAAAAAATTTATAAAAACCTACTTTATAGTTTTTATTTTAGCAGAATTTTTTTATAGTAAACTTGTAGGGAATCGGTACCCCTTTCTGTAATGAAAAATAAAATATATAGCACAGTCCGAAAAACTTTAAGTAAGAAAGATATGTATGTATATAGTGCGCTTCATAAGTCATAACTATAACACCACTCATTTTTTGAATTTTTTTTGAATAACCGATTAAGAATATTACAAAAAATTAAGGAAAACAAGTCGTGAAACGTGATGAAGGAGCACTACGTCATTCAAGTATTTTTAAGAGAAAACATAGAGATGTTGTACTTTTCCGCACATGTATTGAGCACAACACATCATGACAGACAACAAAAAAGGTTCATTTATATCAGTATATAAATTCAAATAAACTAACCTAGGTTATCGAAATAAAACAAAACATCACAATTATTTAACATAATTTTGTTTTTTTTTTGTTTTAGTTTCGTACACAAAGTTATTATTGTAGAAATATTGGCTTCATACAGAGTTCGGTGACAATTATATGCTTGTACTAAGGACATTGTGGTAGTGTAACTGTAAATATTCAAGCAAATTAGAGCGATGACAAAAAAAATCATGTATGACTATCTTGTGATTAGTTTAAATTAATTTTGATATTGAATTTAATATTTTTTATTTAAAAAGTAAAGATTTTACAACAGTGTTTAGCGTGGTCAGAATAAATAATTCCCTTTTTGATCTTTCATAGGACTGGACGGAGATATTTCAATTATAAACCGCCTTAAAAGTAAAAAAAATTTCGTCTAGGAAGATCACCGGCCCCTTAGACGAGTGACTATTTGAAACCAGTCCTTCGAACAAATAATAGTGATGATGAACAAATAATTAAAATTATTTTAAGTTAAAAATACATCAGAAATTAAAAAAGCAAATGATTTTGACATGATTAACCACAAAAATTAATGTAATTATACATTCAAACCAAAATCGCGGAACTTTTCTCGCACACTTTGATTATTCCGAAAAAAAAACAAATTAATTGGCACCTTTCGATTGTTTTTAGATGCACTAAAAATATAAAGAGAACACAAATAATAATCTTTTCCTCTACTTTTTCTAGAATATCAGTTTTGTTTGCCTTAGTACGCTGAGAAGTTTCTCGGCTACAGGATAATAATATTTTATTACTATTCACTGGTGAACTTGTGAACAAATTTAAGAATTTCTAAATAATTGCTACAGATTTAAAAAAAAAACTCGATATTATACTATTAAATAGAGCTGATTAAAATTATTGGCAATATTGGTATATTAAAATCGATTTTAATTAACACATTTAAAATATAATTTAGACACACACATATATTTCTGAACAAATTTTCGTCATTAGACGTCATCAAAATAATTCACATTACATGTATTTGAAATTCCGCCTACTTCGTTATCGGTAATATTATTAAAGAATAAATGATGAAACACGAAAAGCGTGTTCCAAGCGTTCCACACTATCGGCTGTGTATTTGGCGTGCACACCAAGACGTTTGATTTGTTTTAAATCTTATTGTGGCAATTTTATCGAGGTTAATAGTAGCACCAAGGAGCAGTAAATTGATGATGCTGGGTGTTGAATCTATTGATGCCGCGGCAGATGCAATTTCATTCAAAATAATTTCTTTAAACTTTTCTATTAAATTTCCAAATTATTTATTTGTTTTATTAAGCAATTTTATATTTATATTCAGGATTATGATATAGCATCATTACACAAGCGAATAAGCTAATATTTAAATTTTCTGCTCGCTGCTTGGTGTGTTTTATCCTTAAATGTTTTGCGTATCGAATTTATTTTCTTATCCATAAAAACCCACTAAGGCGGTACCACCACGTGATAGATTTATCGCTTCAGCTATAATACGAGGGCTGCCTTTTATATTTCGGGATTAGAGAACAAAAACAAATATTAATCATCGAAAATCGTTTTATTGTTTTTCAAAATATTCCCCATGAAGATCTTTACACTTTTGCATGCGTTTGAACCAAGTGTCGAGCACTTTTTCCACTCTGATTGAGGTATCTCCAAAACATTCATTCTGAACGCAACCGCGCTTCTTCAGGTGTCGAAAAATGTTGACCTCTCAGTTTGTTTTTTACGTACGGGAATAAAAAGAAGTCATTTGGTGATAAGTCAGGACTATACGGCGGATGACTCATCAAACCGATGTTTTGAGTGCTCAAAAATGCAGTTGTTTGAACCGATGTGTGAGAGCTCGCATTGTCGTGGTGAAGTCCGTCTTCGGCAGTTGGTTTTTCTGATTTATTGGAAGACAACTATGGCAAACAAATGGTTGTGTACCACTCAGAATTGACTGTTCTGCGTTGTTCTAGTGGTACGGTTGCGACGTGTCTATTTTTTCCGAAAAAACAGGCGATCATTTGCTTGCAAGTGCTTCGTGCGCGAACAACTTTTGTTGGATTCGGCTTATCTTGAAACACTCATACAGTCGACTGCTGTTTACTTTCGGGCTCATACGCGTAAATCCACGATTTACACCTGTCACTATGTTATAGACGTGTTTGGAAGCACCGCGATCGTATTTTTTGAGCTTTTCTTTCGACCAATCGACACGAGCCTTTTTTTGAGCGATTGACAAATTGTGTGGGATCCAACGCAAACAAATTTTTTTGACATTCAAATGTTTATGCAATATTGAATGTATGCTGGTCCCACTAATGCCTAAGGTTGTCTCAATCTCACGATAGGTCACATGACGATCTTGCAATATCAGTTCGCGCACAGCATCAATGGTTTCCGGAACAACAACTGATTCTGGACGACCTTCACGAAATTCGTCTTGGAGTGAACTGCGACCTCAATTGAATTCACCATACCATCGATAAACACTGGTCCTTGATGGAGCTTCATCGCCAAAAATTGAATTAAATTCATCCATGCACTCTTGCTGCCTTAATCCACGTCGAAAGTTGTAAAAAATAATCGCACGAAAATGTTCACGATTTAATTCCATTTTTTCGCCGAGATGTTGAGTTAATGAGTACTGTAAACAACACAAATAGCGCTCGAATGTCAAAACGTTCTGAGTACGTATAATCTCAAAAATGTCAAACTTTACGATAGAGCTGTCAGTTGCCAGATTGCAACACTAGGGTTGTCCAATCCCGAAATATAAAAGGCAACCCACGTAGTATACTTCTCAACCTTGGTATATAATATACAATTGTTCAAACAATTCCTTCAATTCTTGGTTACTTCGATTTCGCTCTAAATTTTGGCCCAAGAAGTTTCAATTCTGCAATCAGCTCCTTCTTAGATTTGAACAGTTCAAAAACTTTGCGGCTGAGCCAGCCACAGACATTTTCGATAATATTTAAATCTTGTGAAACGCTGGCTAAGCTTACAACTCTGTTTTCACACGCAATCTTCAACATGATAGGCCCCAATGCCCGGATAGTCTCTTTATCCTGTTGGAAAATTTACAGAAGAATAGTTTGTGAATTTCTGGAATAGCTGACTGCAGCAAATGTCCACCTATTTATTTGGAAAACAACAAAACTCCCATTTTTCTGACATGATGGCGGGTCATTAGGTTTTTTTTGTTTTCTGTAATAATAAAATCAGGAAATAATCATTGTAGCCGTCCAATTTGCAAACATTTTTCTCAACTGAAACGGAAATTTGATCATAAATGTATACATTTTAGGATGTGCTTATTTAATTGGACTGAAAATATGCGTTTATTATTCTAAAAAAAGTGCAGGTAGATTGATTGCTCGGAAATTTTGTTCAAAATTATTTTACCGAGAAATACTTTCGCACTCTTCTTAATAAATTATTTTCTATTCTTTCGGCTTATCACCGTAGTGTATTTCAAATTTTGAGTTGCACATCAACTCCTAGTAAACCAATATTAGGTATTACACGAAGAAAACTGTTTTGGGCTGTTGTTTATCTAAACTAACTAAAACTTGGAAGACAGAGTGTTTGAATTTTTTAATTAATAACGTTCCTAAAAGAGTTGTACTTTTCAATGGGTGGATGCCATAGTTCACTTTTACAGGAATATAATTAATTACCAACACGATATAAATTTATTTGGATTTGGTTCAAAAAAGAAATGCTTATTTTTTAGAATTCCTTAACAAATTTAAATTTACCAACAGATAAGTATTTTCTTTAATTATGCTATATTCTGCAATTTAACATTTAATGGAAAATTAGATGTTTTGAAATTGTTAATTTAAATTTTAAAGTTAAATCCATCTTCTTTATAAAATTATGAAAACTACAAACAAATACAATAAATTTTTCATAGTGAATATCCAAATTATAGCGTTAATTAATTTTTTAACTGCTAGAGCCAACCGTCTCATTCATCAATAATAAAACACTTTAATAGTGAATTCTTTTTCATAGTAAAATTTGCTCATACCAAAAAATTTTGTGATGATGATGAATTTGATGGAAACTTCGGGACGTCTTCAAATGTTATAATTTATTTTATTTTTATTATAATTTAGTTTAATAAATATATTTCAAAATTAATATTTTATAATATCACACAAAATATGCACTTTTTACAGGTTTATAACAAAATACAAAATTAAACAAAAAGGGATAATTGAAACATAACAATAGTTACATCTAACATCTTTAACCTAGTTATGGGTTAAGTTAAGCAACTTATAATTTTTGGATTTCAACTTAGATTTACTAAAGAAATCTACATTGAAATTCTTTTTATTCTTCTTATTCTTTTTACTTTAAGTTTTCATCAATTTGGAAATCCACACAACCAAATGAATTATCTACCTCCTTCGTTTTACTATAAATATTATACGAAATATCCTGTATTTATTATAAATATTTGCTCTAGAAGGCCTAAGTTAATAAGCTTCGTCGAGTAAGCTTTAAAATGGACAAACCTGTTCTGATCTTCTATCTATCTTCTCATCAACTATCTAAATTAATTTGAGCTTTACAAACATCGCAATTGTGAACTTCCATACGCTTGCTGAAAATGTATCCTGAGAAATAAATTAATGCTTTTGTACTTGTAGCGGGTAACTCTTTATGATAAGTACTAACAGTGTTCCAAATTCGTCCGAGTAATGATTTTTTCGAAAAATAACAACTTGATCGTCGGGTAAGGTCATGTTTGCCAGCAAATCTACAAAATATTGTGGAATTGTTTCGCAATTATCAAAATTTGAGGCCCACACTAAATCTCCTATTGCACAGGTAACAAAAAAATAAGCCACTGCCTGTTTTCATTTACTAAAAATACCTCTAACCATAATTACTAAAACTGACGTCGCAGGAATTTCATTGGAAGCACTCTCACCAAAGTCCACTAATTCTGTAATCTTGTCCTTTTTCCTCTAAAATAACTTGATGGACATTTCATCGAAACATATAATACACTACTTTTCTAGCTGTCGGAACTTCTCTACCTCAATCTTTAAAGCGTCAAAAATAAAAGTATAAAATATATTTACAGAAATATATTGCTAAGCAATTATTTTTAAATTCGAAATTAAATCTTCCTTTTCTAGTTTGCGCATCTGGAAACATTTTAACATTCGAAGGAATAATTCCATTTTTAATCTGTTTTTAATGCTATTTGTACGTCGCAACCGTTTAAAATGTCTGCATAATGTCGTCTTGCGTAGCGTATTATTTAACTAACACTACTCGAACTATTAAAATCCAAAGGTCTATGAGAATGAAAATTGTAAAACTTACTATCAGCCTCGGGGAACTCTACTGGCATGAACTTATCAATATCCATTGATCCTCTCCAGCTTACAATATTATATGCTGAGAAGAACCATTCGATTAGCTTGGGAATGCTATAATACTTGTTTTCCGGCAGATGAATCATACTATGAAGAACACCGAGCTGGTATCTGTTGGGATAGCTAAAGTTGACATGGTGATGATCTTGGGCTTCGTGCACTACAATCTACAAAGGAAGAAGAGTTGATATTAATAGGGACTGCTTGCGAAGCAAAACGATAATAATGCATAATCGATGCTCCTTATAATTTTTTAAGACCAAATCGTCCCTTTGAACCTATACCTTGCTAAAGCTTCTGGAAATCGGGAGAACGAAATTTTTAAAAAACTTTTACATGTGATTTCACAACCGAGCACAATTCTGAAAGAATATTACGTGTTTAATATGTATATTTCATTACTACACCATAGCCCGAATAATCCAATACACTGGATCCAAGTGTGAATTTTTCACGACCAATTTGAATTCATTTGTCTTAATTTCACTATTACACTATTCAAGTGTAAATTTCTTATATAGATATGTATACCGAATAAATATAATTGTGTACAGAATAAACCATTTTATTAGTATAAATTTGATACATCCAATCTAACTTGCCAATGCCATTGTTCATCTATTTAAACCAAATATAGCAAATGAATTTATATGAAAAATATTTTTTTGGAACTGCGTATAAAGGAATGCAACACCTAAAATCGACACTTTCACTAAAAACAATACTTCACAATTAAATCAATAGATGTAAGTAAACAAAATTTATCCTGTCACTTCACTCACTACTATTTGAATTTATGTATCACAAGCAGTCATAGTTGGAATAGCAATGGAAAAATTTGGCTTTTAAGAGAAATACTAAAGTGAATATAAATGAACGCCAAGCAAGCACTGTAAATACAATTAATGCACACAAGGAATATATTTAAAAAAAATTGTTTGGATAATTCATCTGATTCTAGTAAAAATCACTTTACAATAACAACAATCGTCAATTTTGTTGTTGTTGATAATTTGCAAGTATTTCCAGCAGTGTCAAAAATGTTCAGTGGCTAAATTTTTTCAAAATAATTACAGTTCAGAGTTGCATACTTTAACGTAGGAAAAATGAAAAATTTAATACTCAAATAGCGAAGAAACGGTTGACTAATATTCGATGTTCTTACATGAAATCAAAATTAAATACAGACAATTGTTGCAATTGTTGACAATTTTTACAACTAGATACTACATCATTGGTGGGTTTTTTTGAAAATGCTGCTCTAGACCGCCATAAATTATATTTTGATTAAACAATTTATATAATATTAAAATATTTGTGCTTCGTATTCACTATATCGAATCCTAAAGAACTTGTGCTAAGTTCATATCATGCATTATATTATTGAATAAAGTCAAATCTTGATTTTATGTGGAGTACAACAGAGTTCATCAAAAAACTTAATAATTCCTGAACTGACGAAACAGGGAAATTTTTTTAGTACACCATTTTTTGACTGTTAAAATCTAAATAATAAATGGACAATAATGCGTAAGTATAAGTATTTTGCTTTCTATATATTCAAAAACATGTTAACCCTTATGTTTACAACCGTTTACCCGGGTAATGGGTCAACTATAGGTGGAATAAAAAAAATAACAGAAATAACGTAAGAAACGAAGACAAAAAAATTATTTTCCAATTTGACTTTTCGGCTATAGATTACTTAAAATATTAAGTTCATTCATATTTTTCATGTAATATTTTTTGATGTATTTCCTAAAATCTTGAGTGAAACTACAAAAAAATTTTTTTTGAGTATAAACGTATTACATATCAACAAATATATGTGTTTAAAATTATAAAAAATATTTATATGCGGTTTAAATTACCGCAATTCGATAAATTATTTTTTTAGGTTAGGTTTAGAAAAATACAATTCTACAGTGTAGTGAAAATTATTTGTGATTTAATATTCATATTTGTATATGTGTACATGAATATTTTATAAATATAAAAGATAATATACACGAACAATTCCAAATTTCCATATATAAAATAATAAACATGAATATTACATTCAACGCACTAAAATTTGTTTGAGCTTTGTTGTTGTATTTGTTAAGTTTTTTATTCTTGGACGAAAATTTTCGCTCGGCTATTCTTTTTAAGTGACAGCAAAATAAAACGCAATTTTTCTTATAGTTTTTATTTTTCTTATTCTGAGTATGGTCGAATATATAAGAATCATATCTCTCGCTCTCTTACGTTATTTTTTTTATTTTTTTTATTCTATCTATAGTTCCCACTTAAGTTTTCGTGTTTTATTACCCAAAATTTTATGGATTTAGGTCAGCTTGAAATCTTTAGTAATTATTATTTGTTAATAACAGTTATTTGTTTTAGATTACATTTTGCCAAAATGTATTTATCAATTTAAAATGAAATAACAAATTATCATTCAATACTAAATGTATGGAATTATAGGCATACCCGGGTATGCTGGTTGTAAACATAAAGGTTAATGCATAAATTAATTAGAATGATATATTATTCCATTTACATAATATCTACAACAACTCTGTCTAATTCAAGATGGGTAGTAAAAAAGGCTATGTTTTGATATTCAGGTTATTAAGGGTCATATTCAGATGGAATGGTTAAAAATTTACCCGATTAAAAAAATTAACACGGCCTTCTCTAATGCTTTCATAAAAATGTATCGAATTGTAGATACATGTCCGGTTTATATCGTGATTTCATTCTTGAAATGTTTGGCGTTTCTGAGAAGAAATGAAAAACCCATTGACACAAAATTGGCTAGTGAGTTCGACTATTACTATTTTGGTCGAAAATCATCTTTTCAAATGAGGCGGATTTCCATCCCGGCCGCTATATAAACAGCCACACGTAATCGTAGAGAAGCCAATGCATCCGCCAAGAGAGACTGTTTGGTGTGTATTTTGGAATGTGAACAACCTTTTGTTTCAACAAAATGGTGCCACATGCCATACAAACCGACTGACAATCGATCTCTTGCATACCACATTTAACAACCGAATAATCAGTCGTTTTGGAGATGTCAATTGGTCTGCGCGGAGCTGTGATTTGACGCCATTGGATATTTTTTTATGGGGTACTATATAACATTGCGACATTTATTCGCAAAATAATCACAGAAATCTTCGAAAAAGTTCCTAAAATATGTACTCACAGGATGGCTTACTATAAGGCCAGCAGAGGGACCCACATGCACGAAATTGTTTTTCATTCTTAAATAGGAGACTCAACCTACACAATAAAAAAAAAGTTTCCACAAAATAAAGATGTATTTTATAGAGTGTGGAAAATTTTCCTTTTGTTAGAAATTTCATTGCAACATTTGACTATGACTCTAATAATTTTACGAATATAGTATATTTTACTACAGCAGGTCGATTCTCGCTTTCCTATAGGAAAAAGAAATTAGGAAAAATTGTTCATAGTAATTTTGTGACAATATATATTGTATAATTATGAGGAAACGTACTGCATTCCCAGGCAATCACGGGAGTCCAGGAATGCACTTTTCCTCCGAATTGTACATACTATTTTTTCTCCGATCGGACTTTAAAACGAATATAAACCCAAAATAATTTTTAGTATTATTCATTAATTATCATATTAAGAAATCAAAACAAAGTAAAAAATCGAAAATAACATACAATTATTGCTTAGTTGGCCACGACATCATAAGACATAAATACATTTTGTTTTTTTTTTCTAAAGTTGTGAAGTTTGTGTACCTATTTGATTTATAACAAACGTGTGAACGAAATTTAAGGGATATGGACAGTGAAAGGGAATTATCCTTATCTTGTACCCCGTGGCGAATATAGTGGAAGCAGCTAATTCAGCTACATGTGATTTATTCCCGCAAAAATCGAAGGAAAAATACGAAAATGCTTTATGGATTATCGTCAATCTAGTAATCTACACACATCAAATCATTTTCGGAAAACGTCATTCTGGCGTATTTCGCTGATTTATCTACAAAATTGAAATCATCCACATTATGGTCAAACTACTCAATGATCAGGTCGATGCTAGTGGTTAAAAATAATGTGAATATTGCAAAATACCAAAAATTACGTGTCTTCTTGAAACGCAAATCTGACGGATATAAAGCGAAGAAATCTAAAATATTAACTATGGAATATGTTCAACAATTCATTTTGGAAGCTTCAGATGATTCGTTCCTAGTTACTAAAGTAAGCATGTAGGTATTTAAAACGATTATTATTTGTATTTACACATTAAATTCAAATATGTTTTCGGATAAAATACAATTCACACTGCAATATTTTTTTGTATGTAATATTATGATTGTTTTTTGTAGGCTGTAATCCCGAATAACAAGACAAATAAACAATCCCGAATAACGTTATAATCCCGAATAACAAGACAAATAAACCACGATCATTTATCGTAAACGAAACTTATTTAAAATATTACAGAAAATATATACAGTGAGTCGCACTCGTATTCGTAATTGCAGTTTTAAAAATGATAAATGATTAAAAAACACTTACGTGCATCAAAAATTTAATTTTTTATTTTTAAATTAGAAACACTATAGTTAACTTCATTTTAATATAAGAATGTGTGAGGTATGTGTTACATATTTTAAGAAAATTATAACAAATTGAACTTAGTCTAAAATTCATATCGCTTTCGTATTCGTAATTCATCACAGAAGCTTACTAAATTAGCCAGTTAAATAAGAAAGAGCTAAGTCTTTTTAATAATTAATATTAAGTTGGATTTCCCTTGGTTTTGATCACCTCTGACAAACGATTTGGCATTAATGGCACCAACGTATCCGTTATTTTCGTATCAATATTATTCCACTCCGTCCTCAATCGATATATTAAACCGTTTTTATTAGATATCGAATATTTTCGAATTCTATTGTGCAATTCTTGCCTCAGATTCTCAATGGGATTGATATCGGGCAATTGCGATGGGGTTTCTATGACTTTTGGGCAATTATATAAAAACCATTGTCGTGTATGGTATGCTGTATGTTTTGGATCATTGTCCTGGTAAAACATAAAATCGTCTTGTATGTCCAATTTTATAACACTTTCATGTAAATTTACCTTTAAAATTTCGATGTACTTTGTTTTATTCACTATTTCCTCTATTATGTGCAATTTTCCCACTTTGGATGCCGAGAAACAACCCCATACCATTACAGATCCTCCGCCATATTTTACTGTAGGTCGTAAATTCTCTATATTCATTTCGGTATTTGGTTTTTTCCATAAAATTTGTCGCCCGTCAGACACAAGCATGTTAAATTTGCTTTCGTCTGTAAATAAAACCTTTTTCTAAAACTCGAAAATCTTGTTTACATGACACTTTGCAAAATTTAATCTTATTTTCCGATTCTTCTTACTGATCCATGTTTTTTTTCTGGCTACTCTACCGTTATGTCCAGCTCTCTTTAGCACGAGCCGAACAGTATCTAGGTGTACATTTTTATTAAAAGAAGTGTTGATTTGCGCTGTTAACTTTGGAGCACTTAAACGAGGATTTCTTTTAATTTCGCGCACAATATACCGTTCCTCTGCAACAGTAAACGTTTTGCGGTTTGTGTTTCGCGGTAAATTTTCTACTCGAATTTCAATTTGGTGTCGTTTTACGATGTATTGTATTGTAGAAATACTTCTTTGCACTATTTGGCTGATTTCTTTAAATGTTTTCCCTGCTTCCCTATGTAAAATTACTAATTTTCGTAATTCAATTGACGTTTCATCTTGCTTACGGCCCATTTGACTAAAATTTGGATTAAATTAAGATAACTTCCAGTCAATTCGAAACTAAATGCTATACTGATATTGAATTGCAAACCGCAAAAACAAAAACAAAAAAAGGATAATGATAAATAACGGTAAAATTCAAACACAAATGGAATTTTACGAATATGAATGTGACGCTTATTTTCCCTCATGTACAGATTTTAATTTTTTTCTCTGAATTGCACCGTTATCGAAACTTGTTATTCATTCTATAATGAAGATTAAGAGTGAACATAAGAATTATGCAAATTATTAAATTATAATATGATTTGTATATTTTTTAATCGAGTTTTTTTGGAAAATATTTGATTTAGGAATACGAGTGCGACCCACTGTAGCTTCGCGTCCAAAAGATTTAAATTCTTTGCGTTTTTTTTTAATTACACAAATGGTAAAGGTTTCAAACAAGTAGTTGGCATAGATCAATTTGGTAAAATGCCGCAAATTGTTCCTACTTTTTTAAAATTGTCAGACGCAAAACAATACACAGGGCACTGTTTCCACCGTTCATCTGCGACAATTTTAGTTGATAATGGCGCAGATTTAACATACGTAAAAAGATTTGGAGGATGGAAGTCATCGACTGTTGCTGAAGGGTATATCGATGAATCCATTATCAATAAAACTGAAGTTGCTCTTAAGATTTTCGATACAACGGATAATGAAACAGCCGATGCAAATAATGTTAATAATTTTAATAGCAATATTTCAACAACAATGCTGGGATGCGATACTACTAATCCACCAATGTTCTCAATAATTGTACTAATTGTACGATAACCGTTAATATTACAAATAAGCAAAATTAAACTCCTACACCTAACACATAATTAGTTTGGCATAGATTTGTTAAATTAAAATAAATTAATGCGCTTGACCTTATAAGTGTACTTTTATTTCTTCTAAACCGGGAATATATTCCCGGCGTAGGCCAGAAAAAATATTCTCGTACTATTATTAGTTTTTGCTTAGCAACAAATACAACATACTGGAATCATGAGCTTTTCGTTTGGAAAAAACAACGGAAAGATATACTTTTTCCTACGATCGGCGAAAATTTTTTTTCCTAAATTATAAAAATTTAGATCAAACATGATGTCTCAAGTAGGCTAGAAAATGATATTTTGGACAAAAACGCTATGTAAATATTTTTCCTATAGGAATTATAATTCTTTTTCCTATAGGAAAACCAGAATGGACCTGCAGGTCTGAGACATTTTTTTACATCATTTTTTATGAATTATGTGGCGTACTGTATCGACTCTGTAAATTAAATTACTTGGTTAATGGGTTAAAAATGCATTGCATTTGTAATGAGTTTCATTACATTTTTAGATGAACTTCATTACACTTTTCCCACTATGTATCGTCAATTGTTCTTTTTCTAGATCACCGATGGATTTGGCTTGTGTGCATAAACTTTTGAGTTCGTATAAACTTTTAAGTTAAACCCAGGAAAAGTACCAATGCAAATTGCCAAAACTAGAGATTATTGGTGATTTGTGAACACTGGATCCACTTTGTTTGTAAGAGGGACATTTTTTTTAATGCAGCCACAACTGCTATACCAATGCCACATACCGAAACAATCAAAGGTGAAATTTAGGTTATTATTTGTAACTGACTCAGGTGGCATGTCCCGATATTGTGACATTGATAAACACATACTTTATTTGAATTTTTGACTTATAGATGGCTAATGTGTAAGAATCACAACAATCAGTTTCGAACAGATGAGACTATTGATTTGAAAAAATCAGTTTTCTCATCAAGTCGCGACGACTGACGATATACTACTGTGGGCAAAAAAACGTAAGACTTTGTTCATAATTTTAAAATTCTTTATTTATTTCTCTAAATCTATTTTGTCCCCCTCAAAGTAATCCCCTCCCCCCCCCCGGCCTCAATATACCTGTGCCAACGTTATTTCCAATCCTCGAAACAGTTGTTAAAGTCATTTTGCGGAATAGCCTCCAATGCGCGTAGCGATTCACGTTTAATGTCTTCAATTGACTCAAAACGGTTTCCCCGGAGCGGTCGTTTGAGTTTGTTGAACAGCGAGAAGTCACACGGAGCTAAATCAGGCGAATACGGTGGTTGCGGAACGATATAGGTGGAATTTTTGACGAAAAAATCACTTGAAACCAATGCAGTATTAGAAGGTGCATTATCGTGTTGCAAAAACCAAGGGTTTTCATTGATCCTTCCCATATTTCAACGATGCCAGTAAGGTCTTTGACTGTTAATCGTCTATTCTCGAGCACCAATTCCTTGATTTCATTAACGTGTTGATCATCGCAGTTGATGTTGATGGCCGTCCTAGACGTGGTTCGTCGTCAACACGTTCTCGACCCTCTTAAGAATTTGTACCAATCAAAAACACTTGCTCGCGACATAAAATTATCACCGAAGGCCTTTTGCAACATTCGGAATGTTTCGGCACCACAAAATTTAATGGAACTTCTTTGTTGAATAATTTTACTCAATGTAAAAATCGCCGAATGCACTTTTTGTACTTCAGAAAGACAAGCGTATACTAAACACTAATGATTATTTTGATGTGACATTTGGCACAGATGTCACTGGCAGTCATACCAACATAAAAAAAAAATATTTCGACGGTTGGTTTTCCGCGCGAAATTTAAATTAAAAAGTCTTACTATTTTTTGCTCATATTCCATTTTAACAATTAACTTTTCGTATTCACGTATTTTTATATTTTTACTTTGGTTTTTTCAATTGTAATGGTATTATTGTGATTGTTCCGTATATTGGTATATTTCAGCACTCTTGAATTAAATACACAATCGTAGGAAATTCTTCCATTTAGCGTCACAATCTGTGTGACAACAATTATGATAATCGACACTTACTTATACACAATCAACTGTGATTGTGTATAAACATGCTTTATACTTTTAAATAAGCATGTGCAGCTATTTAGCAAAGAATTTAAAACATCCGCTAAATCAGTAACAATAACATTACTTACAAGACCAACTCACGAAAATTAAACACATCGTTAAAAGTTAAAAACAAAAACAAAATAAGTAAAATATTTGTGTTCAATCTAATTTGCATAATAATATAATTTGTTTGTGGCCATACGCGCGACTCAACCAACAACAAAATCTCGTTTGCATATGACATTGAGAATAATTTTTTTTTATTTTTTTTTTTTTTTTTTTATATAACATCATTAAAATGATGATGATCACCATCCTCATCATCATCATTATCTTAATAATCACCATACGCGTTTTTTTATTTATTTATTTTTTATTGGGTTTGGAATAAACACAATATATTTTGCAGAAAGTTTGCGGAGAAGCTTGCAGATTTACACACATCAGCAAAGACAAATATATAATAAACAATTAAGCAATCAAAACTAATTCAAATGCACGATCTCTCGAATTTAGTTCAAATATTATATTTAAAGCTTTTCACCATAACTAAATATTATCTTTTACAAATATAAAATGTGTGATTTTTATTGCAAAATTAGGTAGCCAAATTACCAAACGAGAAAATAAATGGTTTTGTGCATTTTAGGAACCACAAATACAGTTGTGCCATAAAAACTATTTACTGTAGTACTGTTATGTGACAAATGGTAGGGATACGTACAATACTGTATCATTATTGAAAAATTCGTTGAACCACAATATTTGTTGATGCCCAGATAAAAAAACCAAAAATATTTATTTGCCGGTGATTCAAAAATTTAAGACTTGTCTTAAATCATCGCGATTTGATTATACATTCAAACTTACGCACATATGTGTATGAAATAAAACTGAAACAGACAGCGAAATTTGCATCGCTTTGTTCAAGGCTATTTCCAGCTTAGTTGGTGCGAAACACCAATAGCCTGACGTCAATTGGAACGAAATTTAATATCAAATTAATGAATTGTCTATATTCAAACTAATCTTCTTTGTCCCTACCCGTATATTTTTGAATATCGTTGCGCGATTATGGTTAAATTAGTCATTAATTCATCAACGTGTTCTCGTATGATTACGTAGAAATCAAAACGATAAAACTACGGATAATTTTAAATCAGAAATCAAATTCTTCTTCTCATTATCGGATTTGGATGTGGTACAATTTTATTTTAAAGTTTTCGTTTAGTGGAATTTATAACAAGTTTCCCATTTTGGCGTATACAATCGATTAAAAGGGCGGGATCATGCAAGATGAAAAATATGTTAAACACTTACTCGATTAAATCTGCCAAAATTAGCCTTGGATGATGTGGGGTGATGCATGAATTCAATTTTTATATTATTTTAAGAGCAATAAGAAACCTGCTAGAAATTTTTCAAAATTCAATTTATGTAGGAAATTTATGCAAACGTATACCGACATTTACGTTTAAAATTGTTCGATACTGAAATACGAATTGTAGTTGTCAAATATCGAACCATTCAATAGATTTAGGTCAACTTTAAAGACGAATAAAGACGCTGTACCAGATGGTTCTGAAAAGATGTCAGGCTTATAACTTGTTAACATAGATGTAATATAGGTGTCCTTAGAGTTGGGCATGAGAGAGAGTTGGGATTTTGATTCGGCGTGGTGGGATAAGCGAACCGCAAAAGAGTTGGGATTGCATATCAAATTTCGTTATATCTCGCTACATGAGTTCAATACTCTAATTCTGGCGGCAATCCACAGTGCTAACCTAGACATTTCTGATAAGATACACAGGCAATACGGCCAAGAAGAAGAAATGTGCCAAAATTGTTTGGTTATGAACAAATCAAAATACAGTAAACTTTTTATCAAAGTATTCAAAAAAAACTAGATAAGTTATACCAAATAAATAAAAAAAAACTTGAAATATAAGAAAAAAATCAGAAAGAAAGGGGCAGGAAGCAAGATGAAAATTTTTTGGCAAACCTAAGATTAACAGAAGCGAAGTTGACAAACTTTCTCAGGACTATAATGTGACTCCCTCGAGACTAAAGGCACCGGAATCTTCCTTTTAATAGTCCAATTCATTTTTCGAGGGTATTTCTGGTTTTTGAAAGGCATGTATTGTATCTGGACTCCGCAGTATCTTCACCAGCGGCTCTATAAGTAGTCATCATTCATGGTTTGAGTAGATATCCATTATCTCCAAGGAATATATAAAATTGTATCGCTTTTTCTCTACTGATAATTATTTGACAATTTAATTTAAATAAGAATGAAATTAGGGGTAAAAGCTCAAATTGAAACAGAACAAGAGCGACAACGACGAGCGTCGACGAATAAATAAAAATATCGCCGAAATATTGCGAAGCTAACAGGGGCTAGATTCTGTGTCGGTGATATTGATAAATGATAAAATTATCATCGATAAAATATAAATTGCGATTCCGAGTTGGTGATATTAATGTCAAATGTAGTGAAAAAACTAAATATTTTATCATACACATTTTGTCGATGAGAACTATTTATCACGGTATTAAAAATTGTTTTTTTGTGGTCTTATGTCAATTTTTTGAAATTTGTGTATATCAATTGTTAAACTGTTGTAATCTATCGATTATAGAACAAATTTGAATGGACAATTTAAAGCATAGTGCTCCAGTTTTTGGAAGAACCTATAGATTTGGCCAATGATAAGTATGTATAACGCAATACGTATGTATAATAAACTAGCAACATCATGCCTTCCATTTTATATAATTTTTTTCTAATTTTGAAACGAAAACAATGCCACGTTAAATTCACAAAATAAAGAAAATATGATTTTTTTTTATTTTGACGTTTCTCAAAATAAATCGAAAGCAAACACTGAACTGAAAATAATAACCAATTTGCTCCGACATCTCGCGTAAAATGTTTAAATTAATTAATTTTTTCATGTTGCACAAGGAATTGCATTTGCTGAATAAATGATAATTTGAACTGATAAACATAAAATGAAAATTTAAATGAAATTTTTTTTTTTTCATTATCATTATCACCGACACAGAATCGAGCCCCAGAACAAGAGCGTCAGCGTATGGCGATAAAAAAACAACCACAAATGACATAACGACGACATATTTTGTCTATGTCAAAATGGATTCTGAAAGTTAGCATACTCGGATAATAGAAAATTTAAGATTATAAAAATTGTTTATCTTTTATGCTTTTGGCACATGACGTTGGGGAACGAAAAAATCGACGTCGCCTGCGTCGATGGTTGTATTTGTATTGCATGTTTTCGGGGTTTTGTAATATGACAGGCGATTTCTCTAGTCGCCTTCGCTCTCATTCTGTTTTGAGCTTAACTAATATGTTTTATCATTTAACCAACTTGCGTTTAAGTAGGCCCTTTCAGCGCTTAGATTCCATATCATTGAATCGTGACATGAACCACCATATCGAGCACTCACTACACTTACTTGCTGTTTATAATCGCAAATCTAATGAATTAAAAATTATCTTACTTATTTAATATTAAAAAAAATTAAATCGTTATCCTTACAAAAATAGCATTCATTCCTTTTGGACAGTGAAAATATGTTCACTATCTTTTGGTTTTACCATTTTAATGTGGGATCCATCAATCAGGTGACCATCACACTAGGAACACTACTTTTTTAGAATACCATTTCATTCTCTAATGTTTCTACTCAGTAGTTACCAACGAGACCCATTCCGCACATACATTTTCTTGAAGTATGGTTAGAATTTCTGGAAATGCATTTCTTGTACTTTATTGTTAGAGTCGTATGTGAAAGTCTTGCCCCACACTTTTTTGATAACTTCCCTGCGGTAGAAACGGCAAAGTTGCTGCAAATTTTATTATAGGAGGAATTCCAGCTGTAGTTGTTTGTTTAAATTGATTTTATATTTTTCCAAATATGTACATACATATACATAAATGCCTGTTAGTGTTTAGATAATCTAAACAAAATTTTTGAATTTAAAGCAATAGGAATTTTAGTAACTAACATATTTTAATATAGAATGTTTTTTATTAATATTTTCAGCATGAAATGTATATATAGGTAGTACATAAATTTAACTTACTCAGTTTTATTTAAAGATAAAATATTCTACTTCTTCCTAATATTTTTCCTTTTTAAATTAACGTTGCAATCGCTATCACTACTATCACTAAATACGTAACGATACGGACCGTTTGAACCCATTGCAGTAATTTTTATTTTTATTATTATTTTAACAACACTTAACAATATGGTACTAAAATTATTTTAAAATTAAAATATACCTCTGGTATAAAGCCTAAATTGGTTTTTTAATTATTGTATTAAAGTGTATGCCTATAACATTTTTCTGTTTTGGTAAGTTAATTTTTCTTTTAATATTTGTATTTTTTTATCTACAAGATTTACACAACATAAAAGAGATGCTAAGAGATTGTTGTTAAAAAAGACTACAAATATTTCTACAAGTTCTTTGTCATTTCATTTATATGAATCTAACCATAATACATTTTTAGATAATGTTAAAATATTAGAACATGAACCTAAACTTTCTACTAGACAAGTGTTAGAGATGATCCACATCAAAAGCAATCAACGTTCCTCGAATTGTATCAACAAACAGTCAGATTCGAATTATCTTCAGGACACGTATAATGGTTTAATTAAATAATTGTTTATTGTGATTCGGTTCTAAGATGGTTTATGTCTTTAATTTTATTTTGTAGTACAGAATTTTTTTTTTTACTGTTCTACATTATAGACGGTATTAGCCTTGAGAAAAAATTCAATTTTTTCTTTATGTACAACATTTTTTTCGACGTTTGATGGTTTTTTAAAATAATATTTTTTTTTTGAATTCCGTTTTGAATTATTTTAAACAGTTGTACAGGAGAATTTTTTTGGTAAATATTTTTACGGGGGTGTATGCCTATAACATTTTTCTGTTTTGGTAAGTTAATTTTTCTTTTAATATTTGTATTTTTTTTCTGATTGTTTGTGTTTCTCATTTTTGAGGTTTTTAATTTAAATACTATGTTCATAATTAAATATTTTTTTTTAGTATGTCTGACTTGAAAATGAGTTTAAATTAAACTCGAAACGTCGGCATTTTATAATAAATAATTAAAAAACCAATATAGGCTTTATACCAGAGGTATATTTTAATTTTACAACATTAAGCCTAATAACCATATTAATAAAATTATTTTGATAATCGAAAGTGGTAAGCGTATTGCATTGGTAAAAGTGGATTAGGATTTAGTTTTGGATTTATAATTTTCCAAATCAACAGCAGAACAGCTCTTTTTGGATTTAGGTTTTGGCTTCGTAGTTTGTAAGTAAAAATGTTTTTACCTATATAGGTATATTTGCATATTTCGTGATTTATTTAATATTTTAAGTGCGATTATTAGAAACTAATGAAACACGATCTTCGTCACATTGAATGCAGTCGGAAAAAACACTATCGAAAAATTTCATAATTTCTCATTTTCGATAATATCGAATAAAAAACACTATCGAAAAAAAATCAATATAGGCCCTCAGTTTTAAGTTGGTAATAGTAAGGGTTTACATTGACTAAGAGGTCAGTACTAGCCATATGATAGTATTGGCACAAATAACTACGTTCCATACGGCCCATATAATTATATGAGAAAATCGTGACATTCGCCTAGAAATATGATTTTCCGGAAATGATTGCTCCAATTATATTGCTAGGAGAATGGCATGGCAATTATTAACGTGTGTTTTGTAGTAGCGTTTATAGTAGCGAAGCGACTGCAGCATTTTTCCAGCTAGGTTTCGGCGGTGGTTCAGGTTTTTGTCGGTAAACATAAGGAGCTTGAAATGCTGCTAAAATGGAACCCAAAATTGACAGTATTGGAAAGTGAAGGGCAATTTATGAAACAATCGCAACGGTATTGTGCAAAAAACAAAAGAAAATAAAATCTAATTAATTTTTGTCACCGCCATTTTTAAAGTGGTTAAGATTTATCTTCACTAGTGCAGGCCTTCTCCCCGATGGAAGTATCTGATGCATATTATGCCCCATTATAAACACTATTCACTCTAAATCTTAAATTACCGAACATTACCTAATTAATAGTTGCAATATTTATAGTTTAGTCTTATAATTGACTTAAATATGTAAATAATATTAATAAAAATAAATTAATTAATAAACATGGATTTTAACCAGTTTATTAACGGACACTTAGCTTGTATTTGGTAGCATGTGATGCATGCATGGTGATGATCATCAAATCACTGTTATTACGTTATTAGTGACCTATCCTTTATTAATTTTTTTTTGTATTTGTATGGCCTTGTTACAAATAGCAGATTCTGCGGCCTTCTCAATATGTAACTGTTTTTTTTTTTTTTTAATTCCGCCAATTTGCGATGCATTTCCTGCAACACGCATGATAACTCACCGGATTGGCTCCTTAATTTATTTGATTTAAAACAATAGAAAATTTTTTCGCTTAACAATTCCTTTATCCCGAATAAGAAAACAAGAACACAATTCAATAAAACAACAAAACCAAAATCAGTTATCATTAAAATTAAAACAATTTTTTTTTACCTTTCCGCGACTATCCAGAACACACCAATTTTTTCGTCTTTTTAATGTGGGAGTGCACAATATAATACACCACACAACATATCTTTATGTTTGGGCACTGTAATACTCTAGTGTCCGCTTCACGTACACTGACTGATTAAAATTTGTGATTATTATACAAAAAAAAAATTGTTATTCTTATTTTTTTTTTTTTTGTTTGTTAATAATAAGAAAAGAGGCTCCAACCAAAATACTACCTGGACGATCACCACCATCTATCACATTTTAAGATAAATTATAATTGTGTGTTATATCACCACCAAATGCGACAGCAAGTTAATATCTGAGAACAACCATATTATACCAACTGGCAAATTCAACCATTTGGTCCTTCTGAAACATTACCCTAATGTTACACGTACCATAGGTTATTCAAAACATAAAGAATCATTTCCGGCAAATCATATTTCTAGGAAAATGGCTCGATTTTCTCATATTCAGTTTTACGCTTTTCACGCACCAAGTGTCCTTATTTAGGTAAATAGTATAAAACATTTATTACATTTCTAATTCTTTTAAGGACGAAACTAACAGGAACGGACACTCGAATTACAACAGCGATATGTCAATTTGTAAAAGAACGGCTGCACCTACGCCTTCTTCCAATATTAGTTCAACCGAACCCAACCCGATTGTCGGTTTTTTGATGTCATTAGCGCCCTACTTAGAGGAATTACATATTTTGCCAAGGCGTGTAGCTCACCAAGACATCTTAAAAATGTTGGCTGATGCTATAAAAAAGCAGAACGATGAAAAAAGATAAGTAGTGTTCCATATGTTTAAAAATTACCCAAAATTTTTAGCGTTTTTTGTTGTTTTTCAGGAAATTAGTTTTGCGGCAACAGACTCCTGTTAATGGTCGGTGTATGGTAGTTTATAGCTCCACCAAGCTTTTTATTAAAAATACGAACCACTAATATTTTTTAATAATTATATTTAATTACATATTAATATGTATTTTGATTATCTCGACAAATTATGTTTTTTTAATTTCTCTTTTAATTGTTTTTTCTTTAATGAAAAACTTGAACTGTGAAAACTATTTTTTGTTATTTTTAAATAGGCTTCTAAGAAAATAGAAAGTTTTTACAAAAAGTTGGTTTATACCCAACTAACCATTCGGGTGCTAGAAAATTTAAATAAATTTGTATAATGAATTTCGACATACAAGGTGTAAAAACGCCACAGGTGCTTTACTTGAATATTTATTTTATTTTATTATATGTTTGGAATTGTGACTTTTTTTGAATTTAGAAGTCTCAATATGTGCTTTTCCTTAATAATAAAACATGAAATATAAAAAAGTTTGATTTGCATCAATTTATTTTTAAACAAAACATTTTACTCAAATAAATATGACCCGACTGCTTTGATTGGGTTTTTACTTACGAAATCATACGAAACAATTAAACATACTTGCTGTCATCTGACTTCATTCATGATTGTGTGGTTATAAAGCTCGAGGTATATAAAATTCGTTTTGTTCAGTTCCGTAAAGTTTTTTATACAAAATTTAAAGACAGATCCCATTGTTTAATTTTTCATATAAAATGTTTCACAAAACGAAACGAACTTAATGTGCCTCGTCGAACTTTAAACTAAGCCTCTCATGTGTATGTATTTATTATTTAGTAAAACGGTTCAAATTTTTTTAATGGTATTTAAAAGTTATATCTGTGTATGTATATTAATGGTCGATTACACTATTGAACTTACAACTTTTGAAAAAAAATTGTAGGTTATGTCTAAATTAAACCAAAAAATTATACTTTAAAAATATTTCTGTTCTTTGTTACTCTTATTGATTTTTAAGATTTTTTCTTGGTTTCGTTTTTTCAGCTCAAAAAAATTCTGTCCGTTAATTTTTTCTATGGAATAAACGCTTTATTAAATCTTGTTTATTAAATCGCGATAGGAACGGTTAGAATTCTTAATATAAAAAATAGAAAATTGGTTTATTGATAAAACAAAAATGTTATAAAAATGCATTTTTGTTTTTGTTTTTTCTTGCCTACTTGATTTAAAGCAGAGAAAAAAGTAGTTTTGTACTGCATTTTACAACCTTTTTATGGTTACTTCAATACTGAGGCCCCTTTCGAAACGAAGACTTATTTTGGGCTTATTGACTAATTTGCCGCCATCTTAAATAAGTCATTAAAAGTGTTCGAAACGATAACACCGGCTTATTTTGAATTTTTGAAAGCTGTCAAAAGTGAATTATTTTTTATTATAAAAATAAATTAAAGTCAAATAATAAAAAGTTTAAAAATTAAATAAATGTAATTAAATTTAAAACGGAAAGAAAGAAGCATTTCATACTTTTAAACAGTCTAATTATGAAAAATTTGAAGCTGTGGCTTCGTTTAATTGAAAACGATAAAGAATTGTTTCAATTAGTGGAACGGCAGAAAATGCGAAAGGTATAATATATTTTTGAAGATAAAATTTATAATAGTAATTGCAAAAAAAAATATAAAAAATTGCAGGGATTAAAATATTGCCACAATATAAGTAGTTATACTGAAATATAATTAAGAAAAGAGACGCCATCTCTA
Organism: Nephrotoma appendiculata; assembly: GCA_947310385.1. Lineage (NCBI taxonomy): Eukaryota > Metazoa > Arthropoda > Insecta > Diptera > Tipulidae > Nephrotoma > Nephrotoma appendiculata. Next base: position 202,717,125 of record OX371224.1, read on the forward strand.
TAAAAAAGCACCTGCGGTTATCAATTGTAGCGTTTGATAAGCTAGTAGGTCTCGTTCCAGTGAAACACCATGGCTATGATGCGGACATTGAGGTTGGAATCACACTGTTTTGGTTGGCTTGCGGAACGAGTTATCGGGTTGTCAGTGCAGCATTCGATATACCAACCACGTCTGTGTATGATATCATCAACAGAACTATGGAGGTTATCTTAGCTTTAATCCGGAAAATAATTGTACTCCCAGACCACCATCTCTATAAAACAGTAGGTATGAAATTTGGCAATCGAGCAGGATCCCATATTTTTCATAAAGCGTTAGGTGCTGTTGACGGCACTCATATAAAAATAAAATGTCCAACATATCGGCATGACGAGTATATCAATTGAAAGTTGGACTACAGCATCCAATTACAAGGTACAAACAACTTTTACCATAGATTATAAATTTATATATTAAATTTGAATTTTATTTCAGCTATCTGTGATGCCGCGTGCAAATTTTTAAATAGTTGTGTAGGTTGGCCAATGTCAGTACATGATCAGAGGGTACTGAGAAACTGTGAGGTGTACTTAACTAAACAGTACCCTCCGCAAGGATATTGTTTATTCGGCGATCGTGCTTATCAGCTCACGCTGGACCCTATCGCAATTATATCGCCGTATAAAGAAAACCGCAGATTAAACGAAAGGCAAAGGAGGTTTAACCACTCACACAGCAAAGCTCGGATGGAAATAGAACAAGCATTTGGGCAATTAAAAACTCGATGGCGATGCATATTTCTCCGATCATTAGAAATAAATATAAAAAAGTGCATAAAAGTTATTGCGATTTGCTGCATCTTGCACAATATTTGTTTCAGTGTAGGAGGTTTGATAGATATTGATGATGCATTCCAAAATGAGGATCATGGTCCACCGGACCACAGCGATAACTTACTTCCATCGCAAAACGCTTGCCAATTTCGCGGTACACTCTGTGACGAGATGTGAACGAATATATGGCTAATCTCGTTTAATTTGTTTATAATGTAAAATTCATGTTACACATCTACTATATAATAATAAAATACATAAATTAAATAAACATTTGTTTTTATTCAGTCTTTTATCACAAGTTCAGTCTCATTTATTTCAAATAAATTCATTTTTAAATTAGGTACATTTATAATAATATGTTTTGGTGGATCTGATCGCTGTAATCATTTCAAAACTTTAGTCACTATCGGATGAGGATATTTTAACTTCTGGAAAATATTTGACACACACCTTTTTTATAATTTTATGGTTTTTTTTAATGGAAGAACTAATTTGATTGTCCCTTTTTTCTTTTTCGGTGGTTGCGATCGATTAACAATTGGATTAATGCGTGGTCCGGATGTCGATGGTTGTGGTGCGATCGTAGGCGAATCCTCGTCTAATAACCATTCGATCTCATTATAATCATCGATATTGTCATCAATTACACTCCTACTGATGTCGGGGTTATAGCTGAGGCTATCAATTTGTCCGACTGGAGTAATATTATGTTTAGCCCCATTAAAATCGTTTATTTTTTCAAAATAAATCCAATTTGATAAGTTTATTTCGGAAGAAGCTGTTCCAGTTTTCGGGTCCTTCAACTTTTTATAAGTTGTCATTCATTTTTTGAATTTTAATGCACTCGATAGCATTTCTATGCGCCAGCTCCTGTTTTGATGCTTGTATCATTCTACAATAAAGAACAATTATTAAGACGTATGTATAAATTCTGAGGGTAAGTTATGAGATTTATCATAACTTACCCCCAGATAACATTGGACTGACTGGTTTTTTTCTTGAAATCGTCGTCGAACGATGCTCGAGCCTCTATCAAAGCGAACGTTTCTATTTCGGCCCCTAATATACAAATAAATACAAATTAAAATATATTTTCATAACCTCAACTTGAAAACGATATGTAAATAAATTTGGTTTTATTTGCTATAGTATATGCTTTCTCATTTTATTTCCCTATATGTTCTATTATGTTACTTTTAATTATGATATATTATTATATTATTTCAATAATATTATGATATTTGCGTATTGCACAGATTAAATTGAAATATTGAAGCAGTCGAAAATTTTTTGACAGATCCACAACTAGCTTTTTGTGCAAGAGAGAGACAGAAAATAAGTCACCTCGCGAGGTAACTTATTTGAATAAAACGGGTTCCATAAATAAGTCTTCGTTTCGAAAAGGGCCTGAGAGTATAATTTAGAGAAAGAAAACATTTTTGCCAAAATGAGAATTATCAAATTAAATGAGGGTCCCGAGAAATAATGATTATTTTCATTAATATCGATACAAAAATTTGATCAACACTCTTATGCATATACTTTTAAAATACTTTTGGCGTAACACACTTACACTTAATAAAAACATTTTATTAAACACTTGTTTTTCTATTTCCCAAAAAAAATGATTTTTTAATATTTTAATTAAAAAATTTGTTCAAAAAGTTTTCTCTAAATTGTATTTTCCATTAATTTGGTTTTTTTAGATTGCCATTTCTCTAAATTAAGAAAATAATTTAAGAAAGATAAATTACTAGATGATCTCTGAATCAGTCGTAATATTGAATAAATAAATAAGTAAAAAAAATAATCTAAATAATTTTTTTCAAAATGGTCGTTTTGTCGTAGCTTTGTTTTCTTAAAATTTTCACGTTCCCACGGTTGCTTTTCTCAGAAAAGCTTTTCAAAGCATTCACATTGTACCTTGCATCCTCAATCAATTTTTTGTGGTTATATTGGCTGGTCGTTGTGTTTTAATTATATTCACGCAATTTTCCTCATTTTACAGAACAACAACCATTCCAATTTATCTTGAATTTCCATGAACGACGATTAATCCTTCCCAACAAAACAAACAAGAATCGTCTATAATTTTATTAGAGAATTTTTATTCAGCATTACTGTTATACGATTCGATTTTTCTATTTATTTACGTTTACCTATTTAAATAAAAAATAATCCTATTTATTTGCTATTTTATCAGCTATTCGGATTTTAGTAGTAAAACAAAATATAATTTTTGAAAACATTTAAATTTTGGTCTGCGCGTGAGAGGCAAGTGTTCTCCACACGAAAAGCCGAATAGAAATTTAAAAAGTATTGTGTTTCGCGTAAATTTGAAATGGAAGCTATTATGAATCGTTAATTAATATTACAGTTACAGGTTATGCCCAAACTTCTAAAGTTGTGAGAAAAAATAATGGAATGGAGAATGGGATAACCCCCAAGAAAAGTTGCATAAACAATCAATTTCGATTGGAAATATTTTAAAAATCCATACATGAAATTACCAATATGTTATAGAATTTGAAGATTCGTATCGGAAATAGAATCCCAAATTAAGCTTTAAACTTTTAGAGCATCTAAGACAGCACAACCATACTCGACATAATTTTCTACAATACAATATAAACTGCAGACCAAATTTGGTCTAGCGATCAATCTCTCGAGACCAGCGTCGACTTTTTCAACCTTCCAATTAAAAACGAAAAAAAAAAACTATTTCTCATTACTCGCAACTATAAATTTATAATTATTTTTTTATTAATTAATATTTCGAAGGTAACACAAACACTTTTGACATAACAAATTGACACATTTCATTACCATAATCACCCGACATCTCACGAATCTCTCTAATGAATATTTCATATGAATGCAAAGCCTGTCATTCGGCATTTTCACAATTATTTGAAATTAAGTTTTCAGAGAGACTCAACGAGTTAAAGGTAAATTGGTAAGAAGTACACAAAAAAAAATTCAATTTATTTATATATTAAATGAACTTTGGTTAACCTCTGCAATTAACATAGAAAATGAATATGTAATAGTTTTTATTACTACCAGAATTAAACAAATTTTGGGCTAATTTCTCGCTGGCCTTCATAGAAATTTGCGTTTTTGTAAACACGTAATAAGAATAACTTATTATCAATTATTTTGTCCGATATACTTCAATTATTGTATTACTGGTAAAATTAATTTCATCAGTATTTTCAAAAGCACAAAATACAAAAACTTGGCGCACAGTGGGATATGCTATTTATACTTGTTGCTTCAGATACAATTCAGATGCAAAACTAATGGAAAATTAATAGTTATAATTTAATTTACACAATACGAGTGGTAGTTATTTCAATTGTTCAATTATATTAAGACTTATTATTTTAAATTAAAATCTTGTACCACATTTCTCTCTCTCAATCACGTCATCTGTAATCACATCGTTATATGTTGTATACGAATAAGATGCATGCAATCAAAATTGAGCCATTATTCCACCGTGATCTATTCAAAATTGATTTTAGTTTTTGATTCAATCTCGATACCGCTTTAAGAAAAGGGAAAGTCTGTGTGTAAATCTTTTGGTTTCTTTTGTGTCGGAAGATGCGCGCACCATAGAAACATTCTACTGATTAGATCGTTTAGGAGAGGAATTTTTGTTTTGGTTGTTAAAATCTATTTTTTTTTAGTTATAATAATTGAAATGTAAATAATAAACAACAATGGTAGTAATACAATTAAATATGCTTAATCATCTATCGTTTTATATATATATGGTTGGGTAAAAGTTTTGTGTGTATCATCTATGATCATTTTTGTGATCGACAGGTCGAGTTCGTCTTTAGGCTAAAATTACACCAACCGATATTTTATTGCGGGAGTATTAATAACTGGCCATTAGTTAGGTGCTTGTAATCATCACTTCAGGATAATTTTTATTTCGAGAAAACGTGCTTGTTTCCATAACACCTTTCCATTGATGTTGGTAAGGTTTCATGAGAAGAGATAATTTTGTGTATCGTGCCATATCTGTCTAATATTAAACTATTAAACTCTAGTCTAACGGTTAATGAATGTTTTCATCTGAGAATAAATCCCACTAAACTATATATTTAATTTTCTCACATTGTGCGATTTCACGAACGCACCATTCGGGAGAGACAACTGCAAAAACATCTTTGTTAAAATGGAAATTAATTGAACAAATAAAATTTTGAGAGTAGCAGTAAATCAAGTGGTTCAAATTTATTTTAGTAGACTACCGGCAACCGAATAAAATTGACAAATGAAAACCTCACAAGATGGCCAGGAAGAAATTACATAGAGGAGTCTAAAAGAAATGATTCCACCATTACATACAGTTCAAATCCACTTCAGACAGACACACTCTAAAAACTCGGAAAAACATAAAATCGGAAAATCAGTTAGTTTAGTAGTGTCTTTACCGTTTTGCACAAAGATAATTAACAAAGTTTCTAAATTATTCCACGTTAACGTGATATGATAAGGAATTTTTTTAGACCAGAATATGGTTAGGTGAACATGTGGTTCCAACAGGACGGTGGCACATGCTATACTGCTAGAGAAACCATGGAATTGTTACGAAAAATGTTTCCCCAACAGTTAGTTTCGAATTTTGGTGATGTGGATTGTCCTTCTCGGTCACCTGATATAACTATGTTGGCGACTTCTTTTTATGAAAATATTGAACAAGGGACTGAAGGACCCAGTAGGTTTCCGTCAGACAATCGTTTAAGAAGAATAGCCAACATTTGGAAAACTTTGGGGGTCATCACTCATTGACTGAACGAAGACCATTCGGTTATTTATATTCGCTTTTCGCCTGTATATTGCTAGTGCAATTATACTACTAAAGTCGGATTTCTTATTTGAAATTATCCGTCTAGAGGACCACTATTTGAACGGCTTTTGGCAGTACCAGTTGACTGAATAAAGCCCCTATCAGTTATTTGTTGTATTTTTTCCTGACCACTTTTAACAAGACTTGACTAACAATTTTACCGATCGTTTACTGCTGCAATTACCAGTATAATTGCGTAAAGTATTTCGTGCAATGAAAAAAAAGGTGAACGGTTTTTACTTAGTAGGTAAACAGGAACCTTCTAAAGTCGAACATATCGTATTATATGTAAAAAAAAAAAAATTGGGACAGCAGAATGCTCTGTTAACATTTAGCAAAATTATTAGATCTGTAAATGGCACTTTCGGTCTCTAGAATGGAGAATAGTAAAGAAACCGAGTCACAATGTTAAAACTAGCTAAAAATGGGGCAGATTTTAAAGATGAAATTTTGGCATAATCAATATGTTGTGCATAACATGTTAGTATGGTATAATATATAACTAGAACACTGTAAAATTCCGCATTCTCATTATTAAAAATCAAATGTAATTCGAAGGAACCAATATTTTAGTAACGTATTTAATTTGTAGTCAATTTTTTTTGTCGAAAACTGGCCCGTTTCAAAAATCCTGCACAGCTGATTTTACTTCCGAAAATGGTATAGGTTTTTCATCGTTTAAATAATTATAACTGTTTCTCAGTAAGTCTTGAATGTCTGATGGAACAAAATATTGGATTAAAAAATATTCACAGGATTAGTATTATGATGTTTACCTTTAGAAAATGAAGTTTGCCCAGATTAGGAATATTTTGTTAACACCTCGAGAATGCAGAAAAGTTCAAAAAAAAATTTAATGGATTTGTTTAATGATTTGGCTTTAAATTTATAAAAATAAATTGTCTGAAATAAAATTAAGTGGTACCAATTGATATTAAGTGGTACCAAATATTCTACGAATTTTATAGGCAAATGTAGAAGTATGAAGTTTTTGTCTTCAATAATCGGTTATTGTGTTTGTTTCGGCATCGATTTCATGAAAAGCTGTTAGCATTCTTTAATATCTGCTTGGTTGCTCATTATTATTTTTTGATTCGCGATGATGGATCCCATTTGAAACGCGATATTTTAAAACGCGAATTATCAAAACGCGATATATCAAAACGCGATACGGTAAAAACGCGATATGATACAACACGCGATATTTTAAAAAATTTAAATTTAAAAATCGATAGGAGCGGGAGTTTAGGATCGGGTTATATCAGGCGGGTGAAGAGAAAATTTAATTTCAGTTTATAGGAATTTACAAATCGATAGGACCGGGTTATATCAGACTGGTTGCTGCGCTCCCATCGCTTCGCAATGCACATTCTGTACCATATCGCGTTTCGAAATATCGCGTTTTGAAATATCGCGTTTCGAGCAGAAAATTTTATTAGAGAAGTTTGGATGATGCGTGTGCTGGACAATACTAATATCATTATTATCCTTTAAATTTTCTGGTTATAGCCTAGTATATAATAAAACAACGTTTTATTCGAAGGCCGACGTTTCGGATGTTAATTTCCATCCATCATCAGGGCACAACTATGAATATTATATTTACATTTAATAAAAGATTACAAAATAATAAAATCATATATACAACTTCAATAGTTAAAAAAAACACAATTTTTGTCATAAAATTCTTACAAAAAAAAAAGTTGATTTCATGACGAGCAAAAAGATAGTTCAAAAATAATAACACCACCGGTGTAGTCTGAAAAGGAAAAATTCATTCCGCCATATTTTAATTTGTAATAAATATCTAAAATTATGAATTGTTATCTTGTAATAAATATTTAAAAATACAAATTGTAACTTGTATTAATATTGTAAAATACAGAGTGTATATTTATAATAACTATTGTTAAATTCGAAGCAATTAACAAAATAATTTATAATCGAGGAAATCTTCTATTGTTTGATGTGCATTTGTTTTGCACGGGTCTTGCCGCGGAGCACCTGAAAGTAAAAGCAAAAATTGGTATAAATCCATTAGTGATCTTAAACATAATTCGTGAAATCACTAATCACTACCATAATTGGTGACCCCGACGTGATGTTAACATCCGAAACGTCGGCCTTCGAATAAACCGGTGTTTTATTATATACTAGGCTATAACCAGAAAATTTAAAGGATAATAACAACATAAAAGCCTAACAACTGAAACTAATAATACTAATATCATTTATATCAAAAGTGTAACTCGTAATTTATACATATAAAATGTGAACAATTCAGTGTTATTTACCTGGCACTTGTTACTGTAAAAAATGTAATATTGGGGAAAAACGTATGCATCCTCACTTTTCATGGCAAATAATTTTTTGTTTATGTCATCCCCCTTACTTCACCAGTTCTACCAACAGTTTTATAAATATCAAATTTATTCGACGCTACTCATAAAAATTGTGTAATTCTATAATTTATTTCCCAAATATTGTTCCATCAACGTTTTGGGCATACTCGAGTTTCACAATTTCCCTCGCCTTTGACAAAAACCAACTATTCCTTGCTTAATTATCAGCTTCGGTCTGTTGAAGAATAATTTTTTCATATACTTTTTTGCCGTTTTTTAAAATAAGATGAATCGGTGTATCTATATCATTTTGCTCTAATTGAACATTGTTCAATTCCGCAATTCTATTGCACAATTCTTGAAGTGGTTGATTCGGTTTTCTAAGCATAAATGCATGCTTAGCAGAGAAATTATCCAAATGGCCAAACTCTTTCACATCTCCTGAAAAATGCTATAAACAATGCATATTATAAGTTAAATGATGTTTGCCATATACATATGCTTACCCCCTCAATGAAATATTTCAAAATTTTTTCTGCCAGTGGCCCTATTCTGGCTTTCCTTGGGAATAGGGAATTGGGAAAAATATTTTCATACCATTTTTGTCTAAATTTTATTTTTCTGGCCTACTGAAAGAATAAGTTTAATGCAAAAATTTTCAAAACTAAGTGAATTGGGAAACTTTTGTTCTCCAAAATTTTTATAGGGTAAAATATTTTCCCATTTAACTTTGTTTCGAAAATATTAGCACCAAACATATTCCCTCAGTAGGCCAGAAAAATACAATTTAGACAAAATTGCTATGAAAATATTTTTCCCTATTGCCAGGGAAAGCCAGAATTCTGATCAAATGACTAATGACAATTTTGTGTGACATTGTACTAAAAATACTGCTACACTTTTGTGACAAATACTTATGAGTACTAAATCGCGATTCGTATGCCATGACTTTTCCGAAATGTCACAAAAAACAAGCTGACAATTTTAATAATATTGTCATTGTTTTTATTATCGTGACAAAAGTTTTTATACAAAATATGTGTGAGTATTTACAATTAAAACAAAATATATTTGTTCTTTATTGAAAATAAAATAATGTTGCTATAACTTAAAACTGTAGTTGCTGTAAACTGCTATAAGTGTCATTTGATCCGAATCGTAAATTTTCAGTGACTTGAATTTGTACCAATAAGCAAATGTCACGAAAAATTGTCATCTTGTCGGAATCTACCCTCAGGCCTGCCTTTTGTTTAGCAATTTCCGGGTGGCTTAGCATTAAAATCCCGACATGGAAATAAAGGAAATTATTATATTTATTAGGAGACAAAATATTTTTTAAAACAATTGGCCATATAGTAGAAATGTTCTAAATTCCGTTGCTTTAAAATAGCCTAGTTCTGATAATGGTCTTGGTTTTCTCTGAAAATCAGTTGGTTGACTTTTCAAAATGATATTAATTTTATTATATATAGCTTTAACACTTGCTGAATTTATTAAAGATTTTCGGTTGCTGGAAACCCACATTTGAAGTAATTTTCTCATAGTGCCCAAACAAACTAGATGCATGTACTCAAGCGGAAACTGTTTAATCATATTAATTGGAAGTTCTTCAAGTGTGGAATTTATTTTGTGGTGATCCGTATTTCTTTTTTTTCGAAAGGAACTATCATTTCTCATATTTAATTTACTACCATGGGTTAAATAGGAAACGGAATCCTATTTTTTATAAAATTCACTTCAAATTCAAGACATCCGAAATAACCGGAGTGTGATTTTGTTCCTAGAAAACTGGATCGTGCTGAGGCATCACATATAAATGATCTTATTTTCATATTAACACTTAAATATCCATCCTTTAAAACACTGTTCAGTTCATCGACAACGGGCTTTAGATATTGATCAAAATCATTCGGTTTATTATAGCCATTATAAATACCGACCAGAAAAACTTTACTATTTTTAATATTGCAAGCTTTTGCTAATATTGGCCGAAAACAACTTTGACTACTTTTTGTAATTTGTACTCCTTCAATGTTCATCTCTAGAATAATTTCGTTAGATTTAGTAACCAGAGAAGTGCATTAAAAGCGGATGTAAAACCAATATGCCTATACTTTCCCAGGTGAATATCATTAACGTCTCTAGCTATAGGAGTTTTTAAAAGAGTCTTGCAGTTAACTGGTACACAAAATCCCATTGTATGTTTTAGAAAATGTAAAAGCTCATTTAAAGCACTTCCTCTGATGTTATACTTCACAGCCCAATTCTGCAAAAACTCTACAATTGTCAAAGCCTTTGTGAAATTATTATCTTCTTCAACCTCCGATAACATTTCTTGTGCTTTTTCAAAATCTTCACACACTGTGTAACTGCAAAATCGCTTCCATGGTAGTTTGATCGGTTTTCGATTTACTGTGACTAAGTGTGACTTGATCGTTTTAAAACACCAAGGCACCTTTTAACCGATAGTGTTGATAAATCTCCCACTGTTCTATGATTAATCATGCACTAAACACTATTCTATAATTAAACAATTTTAACACTTACCTGTATTAAGAAAAACGTTTCACTTGGAACAGAAAAAATATAAAACAATTGATAATATAATTTTTTCACTATGCACACTTTTTTCGTTAACCTCTTTTGTACCAAACGATACAAACGGTTCTAAATAAAATCTAATAAATCCGATTATAGTCGACAGTTCTTTTATACATTTATTGCCGAGAATTATAATGTAAGTCTAACCGACATCGGTAAATTGTAACTGACTTTAAACATCGTGCAATAAATATATAAGAGAAATCAAGTAGTGCAAATTTTAGAAGCCAGTTTTTCCGAGGTTAGTCTTATTTTATAGTTTTAATATATGTTTTTTTACACAAAATTTAATTTTTTTTTCGTTTTATACCGTTCTACGTCGGAAACTAAAATAAATTCGGTAATATTGGGTGTACGGTTTAATTAAAGTTACAACCACCAACCATATTTACAAAATTTCGGTTCTAAATAAAATCTAATAAGTCCAACTTTACACCGACATTAAACCAGCAATTCACCGTATTTGAAAAAATATTAGGAAAATCGACTAAACATTTTATCGAATTTGGGTTCTCGTTTTATATCATTTTTACATCGGGCATTAAAAAAGAATTTGTCTAATATCGGCTGTACTTCGTAATTTTTTAATATTTAAATTCAATTTTTCACAAATTACAATTAACGGACTCGACTCCGTAAACCATTCTACGGTTGATTGGTCTTGCCGGGATACAGGGTGAAATGGGTGAAAGTGATGAAAAAAGTAATCTAAAAACCCTGTAATTCCAAAACTTAAATAAACGATCTATAAACATTAAGTCTATTTTCTTTCATTCACCCTGTATTTGAGTATTTCGATTAAGTTTCTTACCTTGTTTTAATTAGATACTCGTATATTCAATCTTTATAACAAAATCTCTCTTATGGTAAATGTAAATTGAGAAAAATAAATACAAAATACAAACAAATTAATTAAAATTGTGTAGTCCAAAATGCAAAGCAATAAACTAGCGGGATAACTCTTCACGGGTAAATAGAGAATAAAAATAAAATTAACCGTAAACTGTCTATGATGAACAAATCTGATAGTTAAAGGTGCATATATTACACTATAAATACAAATGCATGACGTTAGTGAATCGTAAATCATTTTCTACAAAAAATTATTACCATTCCGGTTTAATACGTAAGATACTAATACGCCTGTAAACAAGCAAGATGCTGCACATTAAAATTTAAATTGATTCAGGTTAGTTACAAAATGTATCTAAAATCAATTTTTTAGTTTTTTTGTGCCAATTTTTTGATATTTTTATCGAATGAAATTCCTTTTAATTGCATATATTTTATGGAGAGTTGGTTATCTTTTGCATAACATAAACAAAAAAGCTAAAAAATAAATTTGGATTAGTTCACATATGAATGGCCATAATGACATTGACGAAACACAAACAAAAAATATTTAATATTTATTTTGGTGTAGTACACATATGTGTGTCAGATTGGTTGCAATTTAATTCGCACATTTATTTTTTTGTATTTTTAAGTGCGCTGTTAAGAGTACATAATTAATATTGTCTTAAAGACACAATATTTATCAAAACTTGTATACTTACAAATACTAATTATTATTATTTAATAGCATATGGCTTTCAATTGTTTTATGGTGACGTCCAGTTTTTGATTATCTAATGTCGACCAATTAAAAATTCATTTTTTTAGTGTTGAAATTAATAAAGCTATCGGTATCGGATTACTTCGAAATTCTCATAATATCAAATTTGTAAATTATAATAAATGTAAATTATAGCAGCAGTGGAAGATTATATAATGATTAAAATGGTCTCTTAAACTGTGTCTGAATGGTGCACAAGCCAAATGAAAGCCTGTAATGAGCCTTCTTGTGTGCCGGTTCAGACAGTGCTGCAACATCTTGTTTTTTCTTCGTCTCTTACCTCTTCACCAACAAACAAAATTTTAAAGAGAAATTAACCCGTTTGCAACATTAATTTTATGTGTCTTGTTAAATACTAATAAAATAGTACAAACGGAAAAACGATACGGAAAAACAATAAATACATTTTTTTGTTATAAAAACATTGAAATTGAATTAAAAAAAACCTTAGTAAACATGAGCATAATGTGTCGCAAATATCAATGTGTCGTGTTCGTTCATGTGAGTATGATTCAATGATTCACATTCTTATAATCTTAGGCTTTATAATAGAGTTTTCGGTTTTACTCTGTAGCGGCCTGTTTCTTCAATTACAAGAAACAAAGCACAATCATTATATCTGGTGACCCTTGGCGACGGTTTTTCCGTTCACTTAAGTTTTTAACTTTTTATATTTTTTTTTTTTGAGAAGTGAAAATAAAGTGAAATTTTTTTTTATATCAAAAAAGTGCATGAAATGTTTTATTCACTCATTAAATTTAAAATACGAGTTTTATGAAATAGTGACCTAAGCCCGCACCAGTCATAAGGACACTAGTTTCATAAATCATGAAAATCCCCCTGGTCGCTTTTTAGAAATACGTGCCTATTCCGACACTATTTCTAAAAATTCGCAAGAAATATTTTCTCTGGTCGATCCACCCATCATACAAATATTTTTTTTTAAAGTGCGATTAAATAATTTCTTATGTGTGACAAACCCCGTCAACATCAAAGCAAAATCTTTTCATTTTGCGCTTAATCCAATATGCTCAATGATGAAAATAATCGGCAGCAAGAAGCAAAAGCCCAATCTGAGCCAGCAAAGTCAAAACATTTGACAAGACTACCAGCGTTTTGGGAAACCAACCAAACGTGTTGGTTCTTGAGTGCCGAAATAATGTCCGACGCGAACAAAATCATTAGCGATAAACAAAAGTTTGCGCAACCCAAGATAGATACCAGTCAATTAAACGAGTACTAATTGATTGCTACTCCATTTCTGAGGAGCATAAATTAGAAATAATACTCGGAACAATCGACATAGGCGATCACAAACCATCGGACAAGTTACTCCGAATGTAATCGTTGGCCGACAAGAATTTCACGGCCAATGTCATTATAAAACTATGGATTAGGCAGGTCCCGCAACAGGACAAACCTGAAGAGGATCTCGCTCATATTGCCGACAAATTACACGATCTGGTTGGCACACGAACTCAAAATTTCAGTTCGGTAAATCGCGTCACGCGAACATGTGACTTAAAATTACATACGCCAATTACAAGCAATCTCGAGAATATGCTCGAACAAATTAACGATAGGTTAATTAGGCAAGGAAATATTTCACACACACACACACAGCGATAGCCCTCGCGTTCTCATTCGCCCTCGAGAAGAACATCTTCCCCTTCTAAATTACAACCTCCATCAACAAAGGGATGTTTCATTCGAAAAAGCAACCAACAAACGCCAAGATACCAATTTCCACAAAACTGGTGTTGGTATCACGAAAAATTTGGCCATGCAGCATCAAAATACAAACATGCACTTTTGTTAAACCACAAAAAGGATTCGCAAATCGGTTCCCTAAAACATTAAGTCTTAAGGTCGCAGCCGCATACTTAAGACAAGCGCAACATAGCCGCTTATTTATTCGGGATTTGGAAAATAATATCACGTTTCTGATTGATACCGGCGCTGATCTCAGCGTAATCCCGTATCATAAATACTATCGCTGCGGAACAAATCGCAATCCCGATTTAGTTCTGTCAGCAGCAAATGGTATCACAATAAATACTTTTGGTACCAAATTACTTAACGTTGACATTGGATTTGAAAGTCAACCGTCCAATCATCGGCGCGGATTTCCACGAAATTTGGTTTATTAGTGGATCTGAAAAATCACAAATTGATTGATCCATCCACTAAGCTTACTATCAACGCCACATCAGCACTTGTTGATACGCCATCACCATTGTTCTACTCGTACATAATCAACAATGGCTATGGAGCATTATTAAAGAAATTTTCTTCTTTAACAGCTCCATCAAACTACAACTCTCCAGTAAGGCATAATGTAGTACACCATATCGTGACTACAGGCCATTTACCATTTGCGAGACCACGTAGACTTGATCCAATTCGGCACAAAGCAGCATTCCTAGAATTTTAGCACATGGGGAACTATGAATCGGCCGACCTTCTTCTTCAGCAACATCATGTACATCACACATGGTGAAGAAGAAGGACAATGAGTGGAGACCATGTGGGGACTACAGAAGACTTAACGCTGTCACAATTCCTGACCGTTACCCTACTACATTCCAAATTTTTCCATTCAATTACATGGATGTTCAATTTTTTCAAAAATAGATCTCGTCAAAGCATATCATGTAATTCCAATTGCTCCTGACGACATACATAAAACCGCAATTACCACACCATTTGGCTTGTTCGAATTTACCCGAATGCCATTTGGACTCAGAAACACTGCGCAAACTTTCCAGCGTTTCATCAACGAAGTCGTGAGGATCTCGATTTCGTTTTTGTTTATATTGACGATATTCTCGTAGCATCTAGAGACGAGAAGCAACACTTACTCCATTTGGAACTACTCTTCCAAAAATTGTCAAATTATGGTGTCAATATTAACACAGCAAAATGTGTGTTTGGGACAAGCAATCTTGACTTCCTTAGTCATAAAATTACTTCTAATGGCATTCTTCCATCCGAAGGTTGAATTAATACAATTAAGGAATTCCCTGCAACACAAAACGTTAAGCAAATACAACAACTTGTCGGTATGGTAAACTACTACCACCGATTCATTCCAAAACTCGCTGAGATACTTGCCCCAATTCACTCACAATTGGCAATACTTCTCAAGCAACCCAAAACGCCTCAAAATTTTTGTTGGCCTGAAGAATGTCAAAATGCATTCCTTCAGCTCAAGAAGTGCTTAGAAAATATTGGTCTTTAAGCGCACCCGCTAAATGCAACAAAATACACCATCACTACTGATGCTTCTAGCACAGCAATAGACGCAGTCTTACAGCAACTATATAAAGACACTTGGGAACCTCTTGGATTTTTCTCCAAGAAATTATCAGATGCCGAAAGAAAATATTCGAAATCCTAGGCAAGCGCGCCACTTAGATTATGTCTCGCAATTTACGACAAACATACAAGACAATTTTTTCTTTAAGGTAAAGACAATGTGGTCGCCGACACACTTTCTCGGACTTCTGACCACGAGCTTGTCTCCGTAACAACTCGCTACGACATTATAACAATCGTAAAAGCACAAGCTAGCGAACAAGAACTACAGAGCTTACTATCTAGTTCTACAAATCGGCGTACTTCCAAATGGAAATTAGATAAATTTCCATTAGCCGATTTAACAGTTTGTTGTGAAAAATCTACAGGCAACAATCGCCCGTACATTCCAGAGTCATTATTTTTGACACTCTGCATAATATTTCACACCCAAGTGTACGAGCAACTCGTAAACTTGTCACTGCAAAATATTTTTGGCCTAGTATGAACAAAGACGTAACACAATGGGCGAGATCTTGTTTATCCTGCCAAAAATGTAAGGTGCAACGTCACACTAAATCACCTCACGGGGATTTCCAAATTCCACCAGGTAGATTTGAGCACATCCATATAGATATTGATGGACCACTTCCACCATCTAATGGATTTTCATACATTTTAACTTTCGTTGATCGTTTTACGCGGTGGCCTGAATCTTACTGCATAAAAGACATCTCCGCAACAACAATAGCAAAAACGCTCATCGAAAACTATCTCTAGATTCGGCGTTCCGGCCAACATAACGGTACGCTTTCACCGCCAACTAAAAACAGCTCTAAAAGCTCGTGCAAATACCATCAACTGGAGGTCAGATATCCTATCATATTGTTGGGAATCCGAGCAACAGTTAAAGATGACCTAAAATATTCACCAGCAGAACTGGTGTACGGTCAAATGATCAAATTACCTGGAGAATTCTTTGTGGAACGCCCACTTACATCCCAGGTAACGACTGACACAGTAATTGATCAATTGCGCTCCTCGATGAACAAACTCATCACAACGGACACGCGTAAAACCAATCAAAGCGACATATTCGTACCAAAATCACTGCAAACTTGTGACTACGTTTTCGTACGAATAGACAAAGTTCGCACTGGCCTTACACCACCATATGAAGGCCCATACAAAGTGATACGACGACTTCGTAAGCACTTTGTGTTGCAAATCAGAGACAAGCAACAATCTGTCTGTCGGTTTTGGATTTTTAGCAAGTGTATGCTCATCCAACATTAAAAAATTACAATTTTTCTGAAATAAAGTTATTTCATTACTTCTAAAATTAAATTAAATTTTGTTTCTTTTATTTATTATTATTTTATTATTATCATTACAATTTATTAAGTGCTTCGAATTCCGCTGTGCCGCTTCGACATCATCGTCGCTAAAACTCTAAAACAACGATCAATTCGGATTCAAGGTTCAAAATTGATAGTGGATCTGTGCAATCGAATTGACTCTTTTATTAATTTTATTAAGAAAAATGGCACGACAAATGTTTTTTTTTTATGTTTTAAAAATCTATGTAATCTGTTCTGGGGCCGAAGACTCTCGCGGTTCACTTTTCACGTCCTACTTCACGCATTGCATACGCCAAATCGAGGACGTACGGCTATAGGTCCGATTTTATCACCATCAGCACATTGCATAGCTGCATGCCAGCCTATACTGTGTTACAGGCTGGCTACTGCCAACCTGCAGATTTCACTAAGCGCATGCAGAGGCCTCCTCGGTGATTTTTGCCGGCTACGTTCTCAGGGAGAAGTGCTAAGGCCGTGGTGTTTGAGGCTTGCATGACGCTCCTGGTTTACACCGTGATCATACAGAAAGTTGGGAGGAACGCAAATAATAATAATAAACCCGGAGTTCCGCCGAAACTCGTCGGCCGGAACCTGAGAAACGAACAACACAACCAATAAAATAAAATAATAAAGAGGAAGGAAAAATAATAATAACGGAAGAGGTGCCTTGGTGCGCGCATCCCTTCGAATTCAAACAGGGCAAACCCTGGTTACGAAATGGGATGCGGGCACCAAGGGACCGCCAACACTATACCGACACAGAGGGAGTCTCCGCTCCCATCACACCACACCGAAAACTTAATAATTCATTATATTTAAGATTAGAAAAAGACAGACAAAAAGGAAAACCAATTACCCCTCCACGGCACCACGATAAGAGAGAACGAGAGAGAGAGAGCAATACGCACCGAGCGCGCACCCGCTGTGCGGCGCTCGATTACAAAAAGGTGATTATATATATAAAATTTTAAAAAAACAAAATTTAAATAAAAAAATTATCAAAAAAAAAATGAAATAAAATAAAATAAAGAAAAAAAATTGTACCTTAATTAATAAAATAATTGCGGCCGTCGTGCCACAAGGGACTCCTGTCCCCCGGACCGTTGCGGCTTGATGTGCCGTTACCCCACCGGTGTTGGTGCGACCTTGAGCGGTCGTCCGTTGCGGAGCCTCTCTCCGATACCAAAAAAAAATTCGAGGGACAGCTGGTTGGCCACCCGATCGTTGCGGCAGTCCACCGATTACCGTTGCGGGGCCTCTCCCCGATACCAAAATGGATTGCGGTCCTTGGTGCCGTTATCCAAATGAAAACAGGGTGCCGGTTGGCCACCCGTCTCGATGCGGGGCCTTTCCCCGATACCAAAAAATTTATCTCACGGCTAGCCTCACCTGGCCGCCGGATCCGTTGCAAAAGGAGTAGCCTCAACTGGCCACCCGTAATGTGAGGGGTGTTGGCTCGCCAAAAACCGTAAAAAATTTTACTATCGGGCGTTGCCTCGCCTTAAAAATCCAAAAAAAACGTATATAACGTAGCCTTAACGGGCCACCGGAAAAATATTTGACCTCGCCTGGCCGCCAGATATCTTGGGCGTTGGCTTGTCCACCGTAAATACCGTTGCCGTTGAAAAAAAAAACTTGTACACCCAAGGAAATGCGTTTACTGGTAGTAATACGGTACCACGTCGAAAATGAGGCACCCGCTGAGATTAAATTCAATACAGAAAACGTAATAATTCCAGGTTTTATGACGTCCAGTTACTTTTATCGTTACACCAAACAACTTTATTTTATAATGTCCATCATTTTGCATATTCCGCAAGAGGCACAAGGTAGATGTTTTTTTTTCACTCAAATACCGAAAAACTTTTCATTTAATGCACTGTCTTTTAATTTCGCCAGCTATATACAAACAGGTGGCCGACAGATTTTTGAAATTTTATGTCACCCAAAAATAGGAAAATGTTAAATTTTACACTTTTCATATCATAATTAAATTTATTAATCGAATAAAGAAAAATTTAATTTTAAACCAAAAATTTTATTTTTACTTCAAAATTTTATAATTTTTTTTTTCTAATTAACAACTATGCGACATTATAAAAGCCATCGCTCTCGACTCAATCTCAAAAAAAAACTTTTATTTATTTTATAAACAAAAAATTGGACCAAAAATCACGTCCAAAACAAGAAAAACTTAACTCATCAAAAATCAAAACTCGACAATTTTTAATGAAATCCAAAACTCGAATGCCCACCAGCAAAAATAAATTTCTCGCGCCACACAGCGACGCACAAAAATGTTCTAGAAAAACATCTCTCTAATGTGTTTTTCGTTTATATCAATTCGCATTGATATAAAAGAGAAGCATATAAGAAAAACATTTTTCTAAAACATTTAACCTTGTACACACTCGGCGCGCACTGGTCTCGCTCTCTCCCATTCTCGTGCAGTTGCACCAACAAAACAAAACAAAAACACACAGGAATCCATCCACCATTAACCGCGTATAGACATCAAATTTACACCTGGACGCAAATCAACCCGGACGCAAAACAACCCGGACGCAATACAACCCGGACGCAAAACAACCCGGACGCAAAACAACCGAGGAGAATAAAAAACACAAAAATTTACAAAAAATGGGGATGTAATCCATAAAATGAACATTTGGTCTTGTTAAAGACAACATAGTCGTAACTGGCATGGAAAATGGGGGTCGGCCCATGAGTTTTGCACTCCGACAGGGGGTCATAGTTGTGTCACATTTCATCACAGATCGTAATCTGTTGATGAAAATCCTCTTTTGCATCCTG
The DNA here is from genome assembly GCA_947310385.1 of Nephrotoma appendiculata. NCBI lineage: Eukaryota > Metazoa > Arthropoda > Insecta > Diptera > Tipulidae > Nephrotoma > Nephrotoma appendiculata. The sequence continues at coordinate 202,736,834 of OX371224.1, forward strand.
CCCCTATCGGGATTCGAACCCAGTACCTCTCAATCCAAACGCCAAAGCTTTAACCACTGTGCCGTTTGGTCGGTACCACAAATGTACCAACATTTGATACACAGATATTGTTTTATTAAAAATTAGCGGCGCGAGTGACCCATGCAAGCATGGGTCGGAATTTTGTTATTTTTTTTTATTTTTTATTTTAGGATCACTTTATAAGTCTTAAAGACTATAAATAAGTGACCAAATTTCAAATTTTTTAATATACATACAATATTGTGTTATTTGTCTATTATTATACAATACAATATAATTAATTTAAATTAATTGATTTAAATCGATCTACATTTAGTTAACATACTTTATACCTAAAATAAACGATCTGATAAGTAGATATAAATAATTATGATTGAACTGTTAGAGATTTAGGATTGGCCGATTGCGGTGTCGAAAACCTGATTCTATCCTAATAATATGTAATAATTATGTGAAATTAAAGTAATTATTACATAAACTAATTACGCTATTTATTTGATAACCATTTCTGGAATAAAAGTTCTTTCAATTGTTTTTTCTATGCTTGTAAATTATTCTCAATTTTAAAAACATCTGAAAGATCATTGTATAGTATAAGTCCATTATAGAAAGGGTTTTTTTGTGATCGAACTGTATTAACGGTATTTACGTAAAAGTTATTAATTTACTTTGTCTGGTCATGTGTGGACGTTGCTTATGGAAGTAAAACTCACATTAGATTTAGCCAATCCAAGTAGAATTTTTTTTTTTATAAATACTGTGTAGTAGTTCGAAGTTTCCTAATATTTCTACAGGAAGTATAACTGAGGAGTAAATTGACTTGGTCGGTGTTAAAACCGGCAGTAGTTTAATGGTTTTAATAATTTTATTTTGCAATATCCGGAGTGTATTAAGATTAGTTGGAGCTGCTGTTGCCCACAAGAGACTCATATAACTGAATCTTGAGTGAATATTTGCAAAGTATATCCCATTAACGGCCTGCCCACACAATTGTGTGGGTAAGGCAAAAGAATCATGTCAAAAATTTATTTTTGGTTGTGTTTTGAACTAACTTACACATTTGTGTGTTCCTTTCAAACTTATTTTCGTCCGAAAAAAAGCACTACAACTATACATACAATTGTGTTGGTTGTAGTTCAAATCAAGCAAAATTTTTTATGAGAAACGCAATTACATACATACTATGTTTTATTACTCACACATTTGTGTGGTTTATACTTCAATTGAACCAAATTTTTTATTTTCTTGGTCGGCAAAGGGATATAGACCAGCGTGTCTTCTCATTCACAACATTTTGAAGCCTCCTTAGTGCAAATGCATATGGCCAAATTGATTTGGTAATCTTGTTAATATGTTCTTTCCAAAGAAGCGCCTCGTCAATGATAATTCCTAGGTAACAAATTGAATGAATTTGTTTGATTGATTGGTAATTAACATTTATGACTGATGGAAAGTTGGTTGGAAGGTGGCGGTTTTGAATTATAATGTAGTTCATTTTCGCATAAATAATGACCATTAGATTGGATGACAGACAATTTTCAAATTTTAAAATATCTTTTATCATTTGATCAATTAATTGAAATGCATCTTTGGACCTAACTATTAGCATTGAATCGTCAGCACACATTATAAGCTTTCCATTCAACGTAAGACTAAATATATCATTGACAAAAAAAAAAAATAATATAGGGCCAATAATGGAACCTTGAGGAACACCTGTTCGAGTGAGTAAATTAAAACTTTCGACACCATTTATTACCGTATATTGTACTTTATTTCTCAAATAGGAAAACAGTAAATTGAAAGAGTTTTGAGAGAGTTGGATTTAATTTTTTGAGTTTTGAAATTAGGATACTGTGCGAAATCGTGTCGAATGCCTTTTTCAAATCGATTGATAGAACTGATATAAAATACTTCTCCTCAAGCCCTAATAAAATTTCGTTAATAACAGCTGCTGCGGCCGATTGAGCACTATAATTATTAGCAAACCCGAATTGATTTGGATTCAACATGTTATTCTCAAGTAAATATTGGTTCAATCTATTAAAAATGACCTTTTTAAAGATTTTAGGAAGCGAGTTAAGAATGGATATTGGTCGATAGTTTTCCGGGAGCATTATTTATTATGTTTGCTATGTTATATAATAAATCTTGTTGATATAGTATCGTACCCTGTTGCTGCCGATTGTCGAAGGTTTTGTATTATATTTGTTACTTCTTGAAAAGTGCACGGAAGCACTGTTCAGATTAAATGCCATAACTACATTTGAGATATTAACAATATGATAATTTAATAGATTAGCTACCTCACTCGGGTCATTTATTATTTTGTCACTACCGTCCAGCATCGCAATACACTCATTATTTGTTGGAGGGTCCTCCTTGTTAAAGATTATGTTTTTCAGAACATGCCAAGTCTGTTTCGAATTTCCTATGGAGTTTTTAATATGTGTTCATAATAGTTAGATTTAAGATTTCGTTTAGAATATACTACTTTGTTCCGGAAATACTTGTATCTACTAGAATAATAATTATTCTTGGGATACTTTTGTTTTAGGGTATAAAATAACTTTTTTATTTTAATTAAATCTAAGAATTCATTTGTTATCCATTTTTGAGGAAAATATTTCTTATGTATTATTCTAGTATTATACTTTTAATTAGTCTAGACAGTCTATCATTAGTTCTAGAAAATTATTGGAACACATGAAATTTGATTTTAGTTATTAATGATATTATTATAATCTATTATCTTCAGGTTAAAATTCCGTTTATTAGATTTGAGAATGTTATCTGATTTATCAATTACCATTATTCTATGATCAAATGGAACACAATCAAATAGAGAAATGGGCACTTAGCACATCAGCAATGGCATTGTCCAGAATAGACGAAGGAAAAGCGAGTATAAGATTCTTGATTTAAATTGTTAAGGTGCATAAAACAATTAGCTGAGACTGCTGAATTAAGCATTTTAGTTTTGATGTCTGTAACATCAAGAAGGTTAATATTAAAATCACCGAGTATTAGTGACTTGGGATTCTTAACCATTATCCTTTCAAAAGTTTAAAAAAAACATCATTTAGAGAATTTTTAGATCGATACACACCTATTACCTTGGTTTTATTCAAAGGTAGATCTATAACCAAAAAACTAGAACTACGCATATATTAAGTTTCTCTACTTCGATTGACAGAATGGAGTTCAAGACATACACAGCAACTCCCCCTCCTCTATCATCATCTCTCGTACAACGATATGCTACATACCCTGCAAGAGTGTAAAAGGGAATTTCATTTTCGTAAATCTACGATTCAGTGATGACTATCACATGGCAAGGTAATACTAGTAAGTCCAGAACTATTTTAACTTTTTCAAACAGGGGCCATAGATGTGTTACATTTCACCACAGATCGAAATCTGTTGATGAAATTTCACTTTGCATCCTGTCCCTATCAGGATTCGAATCCGGTACCTCCCGATCCCATGTATTTTCAATTGCAAGTTTCTGAAACTTTGATCCGCTACAGCTCAGCCCAGGAAGAACCTGTCGGTGTTATTTCAACGGCTATAAACTTTTCTCATCGAACCCTAAAAGCATGCCAAATATCAACTTTCTACCTATTACCCTTCTCGAGTTGAAAAAAACTACGGACATTTGTGCATTACTAATAAGTTCGTGATTTAATTTTATCAAAAACTTCTACAAAAACAAGGCTGCCAAGTGAATTTTAAGGAGAAATAATGAACTAAAAGTCATAAGCTGACGTTTCGTTTTATAAATATTTCTGTTTTCGGTTAGTTATATGAATGTTTCTAATGAAACAAATTTAAAACACCATAAAAATAATAATTTCAATTGTTAAAATAAAAAAATTGGCAATTTTTCAATGATAAAACACAAGAACTTCAAGTTTTGAAAACAAATAAAATAATTTACAGTGATAAAACAAAAGATGGCAAATTAAATTTTATTTTATGTATTGAAAATTAATGAATTTTGTTTTCCTTAGCAAAGGATTCTAGTAGTAGTCAACGTCACCGTATTAACAGTAAATTTAAAAAATGATTGAGCGTGTAGCTGCCCAATATGATAATGCAAATAACTGGGTTATAACAGTAAACGGGAAACGTCAAAAATATTTAATATTTAGATAATATGTATAAAGATATTTGTATAAAAATTAATAAACATATTTTGATAATATAAAATAAATACATACTATGTGTTGCATTAATATTTGTGCTCATGAAAAAATTATTTTAGTTATGTTTCCTAGATTATAAAACGCATGTAATCTTTTTTTTTTTTAATTTTTTATCACAATGTAATTAATTATTAAATAACGTTTCATTTGGCATACAATTTATAAAAAAATATCAGGATTTACGCATAAAAAAACGAATTTACTCTGTTGCAAAAGTAATTGTGTTACAAATTACTGTTGCAAAAGTATTTGTGTTAGCAAAATTTAAAAAAAAATCAACAAATGGTGCATTGAAATAACTGTTTCAGAATTTGTTTTTCAAAAATACACGTTTTCAAATAGTTTTGCAAGTTTCATTGTGTTGTGAGCATTAAAAATCGTGACAATATGCCAAAAACCCGCGAACTGAGTATTGAAACCCGATCTGCAATTGCGGCAGAATATAATTTGGGAATCTCAGCCGAAGAACTGGCGAAAAAGTACAAGTGCCATAAAAATACCATTTGGTATCAAGTTCGGAAGCAAAATATTTGGGAACGGTGCAAAATATCGGAGTACGCCAACGACCAAGAATAACTAATGCCAGAGAAAATGCTTACATCACTCGATGTATGCTTACAAATGCACATTTAAGGGGGGGGGGGGGGGTGGTAGGGTCTTGACGCTCTATTTTAAGCCTTTTTTTCATAATTTTTTTTTTCATAGTATAGTTAATTCAATTTATTCATAGATTATACACATGATTAGAAGTTGTTTCAAGAATATTCCCTTAAATTTTTAGCTTAAAATAATTAAAATTGAACTCGTGACAGCAAATTCTCGGAAGCTCTTCGAAAAAAAAGGTGATTTGCGGTGGCCATCAGAAGTCATCACTGGATCTTCTAAAAGCAAAAAATCAAAAAGTATTGGATAGGTTATGAGTTTTTCGAGGTAGTGACGTCGAGATATATATTTTTTTTACGTTTTTTTTAGGCATCACTTTGAAGTCAAAAAATTGGATTTTTCGAAAAAAAAACGAAGTAAGTAAAAGTAGGTAAAAAAAGGAAGTATCTCGACGTCACGACCTCATATTTTGTGCACTTAAAGAGGGTGCAAAACATGAAAAGGATCTGACGAGTAGATTTTGAGTTGCAGTGGCCACCGCTTTTAAAAATATTAGTTTCGAGAAAAACGCGTTTAAAGTTTTAGTAAAGATTTTTCGTGTATACTCACACAGAATCATCGATTCCAGGGCCATAAAGTATCTAAAAAAAAAATGAAAAAAAAATGTTCAAGACCCTACCCCCCCCCCCCCCCCCCCCCCCCCCTTTAAGTCAACGAGGTCTCGCTAAAACTTTAAAGGATAACAAAAAACTCCAAATACACCATTACACAATTTCTCGTCGTTTAAAAGAAGCTGGGGTAAAGGCCTATACATGCACCAAAAAGTTTTATATTTCTAAACAAAATAAAATAAAACGGCTGTTGTTCGCAAAGCAGCATATGAACAAGCCCCCCGAATTTTGGAGAAACGTTTTGTTTACTGACGAATCTTCGGTATCGTTAGACGGATCTTGGGGTCGCAAATTTTATTATTCGGAGCCAGAAAAGGTAAACAAACGTCGTGTTTATGCTACACAACGTCAAGGCGGTGGAGGAAATCTTATGGTTTGGGGTTGTTTAACCAACCTCGGAGTAGGACCACTAGCAATGGTGTCTGGGAAAATGAACCAAATGACCTGTTTGGAACTGCTTAATGATGTAGCATTGGTAGCTGGTTCAAAACTAATTGGGCTTGACTTTATTCTTCAGCACGACAATGCCCCTGCCCATAAAGCATTTGTTGTGACCACGTTTTTAAATGATTTGGACCAACAACGCATAAATTGGCCACCGCAAAGCCCCGATTTAAATATTATAGAAAATGTTTGGGCTTATGTAAAACGAAATATACCATATAGAGTTGGACGAAGCAAGCAGGAGTGATGGGATGAGATTGTTGAGGTGTGGAGTAAAATACCTCTAGAATTTATTTCCAAATTATTTGACAGCATACCCAGAAGACTAATTGAGGTCATATTAAATAACGGTGGGCAGACTAAATATTAAATTTAAATAAAATCAACAACATAATATAAATTAGTAACGTTTTTTATTAAAACTGTCCCAACACAGATACTTTTGCAACAGTAATTTGTAACACAATTACTTTTGCAACAGAGTGAATTCGTTTTTTTATACGTAAATCCTGATAATTTTTTTATAAATTGTATGCCAAATGAAACGTAATTTAATAATTAATTACATTGTGATAAAAAATTAAAAAAAAAAAAATTACATGAGTTTTATAATCTAGGAAACATAACTAAAATAATTTTTTCATGAGCACAAATATTAATGCAACACATAGTATATTGTATAAGAAAAAATATTTGTATATATCATTATTACATTATTAGAAGCACTTCTTCAAATATATGAAACGAAAAGTTATAATACCGTATAAACAATTTTGGTGAAAAAGTCAAAACATTTTTTTTTGAATTTGTGAAAACGAGATAGAAGATATTGCAGTCTTTTTTATTCGAAACAATATACAACGTGACATAATTCATCCAAAATACATACAAAGTAAGCTACGATATTTTCTTAGGTCTCTTTTTATATTATCATGAAATGTGATATAACCACCATAAAATGACCACCCAATAAAATTTATTGCAAATTTTATGTATGACACTACCTTGAAAAGAATGCAAAAAAAAAGTCAACGGTGTCTACCTCAGTATAGTAAAATGGTCTTCCTTAAAGGGGAAAGAAACGAAGATTGAAGTCAACTTCACGACATCCTGCGTGGACGCATAGATTGGGGTTACAATCGGCTAACTTAACACCTTACTTAGTTGATTACATTCAATTACATTTAGCTACAAGAAAAAAGCGTGATTCTCATAATACATGGTATAGATTAAGATTTTAACTAAATAATAGCTAGTGATATTAACAAAAAAATTATTAAATATTGTTTTCATTATACAGCGGCATTTGAAGCGAGTAAGCCGAGAAAACAAACAACAGTTTAATTACCGCGAAAGAGTTGGAAGTGCTTCGGCCCTTGAACAGATTGCATAGATTACAACATAAAAAAAAAGTTTAATTAGCAGAATTTAATTTTTAATTTTTTTTAAAATATTAATAAAGAAGAAATAGAACAAACTTTGTAAGATTTATAAAATATCGTAAATAAATATTTAAATGATTAATCTATTTCGTTATCTTACATTTCACTATTTGGAAAAAATAATAATTTTCGCTATTGGTTGGTCTTATATGTAAAATAAGAATAAGAAATACTCATATATGAAATGACACAGACTGTTCACCTAACACCGGTCATACATGATTCATTTCAGATAAGCCCCATTAGATTCACCTCAGATAAGACATTTTATTCGAATCATTTCAAGTCGATGAAATCAGCCCGTATTTTTTGGTGGATTTTTTGGTTAAATGTAGCCATCCCGAAAAAGTGTAAATACATTAAAAAATATAGCACCATCCCGAAAAACCATTTATACACGAGAAAAACAAACAATATAGTTACTATGGGTCCACATTTAATTATGTACCGCAATACTTGAAGATAAAGCCACCAACTAGTATATATGGCCAGACATGCCACGATTTGAACTTCGTCCAAATGGGTTAAACAATGATTGGTCCACCCCAGAATCTGTTGAGCCTGCCTCTGAAAAGTGTGAATTTGGTCTATCTGCTATCCCACCTGGGTGCTTTATAAATTGAATTAAATTTAAAATTACAAGAATTTGAATTTTATCCGCCTTAAAATCAAATCCGCCGCCCAGCACTACATTAAATAGTAATATTTTTTAGTGATAATGTGTGTTGAGTATTTCAACATCGTGTAACAATTTAATCCTAATACCTAAAACACTAAACAATAAAACGACCGCAAGCAATCCCATACTACATATGACAAAGTAATACACAATCAATATAATCTCATATTAGAATTTGATTCGCATGATTAACATTATTATTTGTAGCTTAAAACCTAAATTCCATTTAAGCTGTACACAAAACAGCAGTCGTGCCTATATTTTTCTTGTATTATAATACTTTCGTAGATTCGTTCACAAGGTGAAAATAATAATAGCTCGGTATTACGATTAATGAGATGGTTATAGTTTTATTATTACACATGTACTGCTGAAATAATGATTACTGCTAAATAATATAGGATCAGCTTCGGTGGTGGATGAGATTTACATGATTTTCTCCACAGAAATATTATAATTATCTTTAATATTACAGTTTTAACAATTATTTATTTTTGATTTACTAACATTAACACTTTACGTCATTATTTTCTTTCCCGCAATCAAATCCACTTAAGATGTAACGAATGCACGAATGTTACACTGCACAAAGTAATTTTAGTTTGTATACCTAAGTAGTACAGCATATTATATGTATATGTGGTTAAAAGAAGAAAACACAGCATATTTCCAACAAAAATACTTCGTGATTTTAAAATGTTTAAATCATTGGTGATCTTTAAGACACTATGGATTTTCGTATATGAGTACATATTGATATGCTTAGAATTTATTTTCCGCTTGCCTTATTTTAAATACTATATATAAACTCTGTGAGAGTTACAGCAACAAAATGAATGTTTTCGATTTCCAATTAAAACTGTTGCTTTTTGTGATTTAATCGCGCAATTTTATCGATTAATTTTATTATACAACATGGGATCATGACAAATGTGAAATTGTGATCATGTCCATTTCATTATAGCGGTGGTGATACTGGCACGACGTACCGGTTACATTGAGCATTAGGATTAGCAAATGATAAATAATTGAGCGCCACAAATTTCTTTGTATGTTTCATGTCTTACATACATGACATGACATAAACTAAATCGATGTGCCGATTGCAGTAACCGAAATTGGGACTGTACCAGTAAACAAATGAACCACCTTGAATATCTATGTTTTTAAAAATTACAAAAATTTGTGACACTGATATTTTATAATTGAACACTTTAGACACTTTTGTCTGGTTTGTAGTGTAGAATTAAATAAGTGGTTCTTAAGCCTTAACAACAATAATTAAGCCATATGGAATTTTTAAAATGTTTAACTAAAACAAAGTAAAATTTCACAGTTGTAAAATATACTCATGGCCAGATTCGCAAACCAACTTGTGTGTTGTTTATGTTTATTATTTAAAAACAAAATCATTACTCTTGGCGCTGTATACAAGAAGCGGCGTGGAGTAGTACTGCCTCGAGTTCAAAGGAAATGCACCGAAATGTGTTTTTACTCTCTGGAAGTTAGAGAACTGGTTGCAGCAAAACGAAAAATAAGAAAGGCTTGGCAAAGAAGTTGTATGCCAGAATATAAAACAACCCTAATTTTTTTGCCCAATAAATTAAAGTTGCTAATTAAAGAAATCAAGAATGAATCCATTAATAAATACCTAAAAGGCCTTACCCAGTAATACGGCTGCAAAGGAAGAGACTGCTTGATCTACTAGATCCAATCAGGATCGACTAAAAATATAATAAAATTATAAAGGGGACTCGCCAAAGGGATACATCCCTCCAAACAAGAATATAATTGATGTTAGATAAATTACTAGTTGAAATCATTTGTAGTAAATATAAAAAAAAAATATATAGCGCAAATTTCTTTGCACATAGTCGCTCTATTAACAAATATTTCTAGTTCCGATAACTTTTCTGGTTTAGCTAGTTCAGTCCTTCCTTTGCGATAAATGACCGATAAATGACCCCCTTCCGAATATCATTAAACCATTTAATTCTAATTAGCAGACGTAATGGTACAATAGTTTGAACTATAATCGGCCATCTCCAAAAAACGAATTTATGCAGTCATGTGTTATCGAATAGGCTAGCAACAGCGTATAGCCGTACAAAAAGAATAGCCTCTTAGATCAAAAAAATAACTGACAAATACAATAAATTTAATCGAAATGTCATTGAAATGCATTGCTTTTCCAGTCATTTTTTTGATCTAAGATCAAAATTTTGTTTCGAAAGAATTTGCTGTTAAACAAATATCAAAAATCAGAAACACACAATAGTTTTTGGCTGAAATGAGCCCACCGGAATGTCAATTTGATAAAAAAAACTGTATTTTGTTAAAAATTTGATTCCTGTAGAGCCTACACGAATTAATTGTTTTTTCCATTAATTGGAAGATCCAAGTGATTTTTGGCCAACACCGGTCCACATGAAGTGGCGGTTTCCATAGGAGCTTTTTCGTGTTTTGCAAATATTTTAAAAAGTATAGCACTTACGGAAAAAAGATTAGAAACAAAAAATTTGATTATAAATTAAATATCACACATAATTAGTTCAGATCATATTTTAAATTTTACCGGAAATGACGAGTTTTGATAAAATAAATGTATTTTCACAAAAATTCTGCATCTCTACAGTGCAGACGGTTTGGCTAAAACTTCTTCCTGAGATTTGGAGGAAACTTTTTTTACCGGAAGTGGCAGCTTCGAGCTTATTAAATTGTTCAATGGAACAACATTGCGAAAACTCTAGGATGGAGTGTTAATTGGGAGTGTAGGTACAGCTTCCATATAAATTTTTTATCAAAATATGAAATTTTTTCATAGGACCCCAACCCTTTTTATATGTACGGGCTATACAAATTTGAATACGCTCGAATATCTACTATTCCATAATAGTAGTGAGTATATTGCGAAAACACTAGGATGGAGTGTTAATTATGTGTTTAACCTCAATTGTAAATATTAGTATATGACAAAACTTTGAAAACCTTAATATTTGTACATATATTTTCGTTTATTTTTAATTCGAAATTAATAATTTAATGTTATTTTTTGTGGTTTTTCTTATAAATTATTTACATATTTAATTGTAGATAAGTTGCATACGCTGCAAAATATTTGTTGTGTACGCTACACTTTTTTGTTAATTTGTGTAGCTACACTTTTAATTAACATTAGAAACTTCACACCAATTTTATCAATTTTCGATAATATCGATTTCGACCCTATTAAAGTTAGCCGAAAGATAGTATTGCAGATAGTGTCTTTGCTATCCCAGCAGAAAAAATTAATTGTAGCCGAAAGTTCCATTGCTTGATATACCTAGTTCTATATTATTAATACTATGTTTATGGGTTAGGTCATAATCCAAATCACCGAAACTTGGGTCAAGTTTTAAAAGTATACGGGAGTGTAATTTAGTATAATGTCCATCGATATATAATATAACGACCATCGATCCCACTATGTTTCTAAGAAAAGTCATAGACTTAGGTAAGCCCTCGCGAAAAAGTCTGAAGGGGATAGGGGCTGTAATTTAGTATAATGTACCAGAAACTCCGAAATTTTCGAAACTTAATTAATAAAATGTTCTGTTAATTTTGAGTAACCCATTTTACCATCGATCCCACGGTGTTTATTAGAAAGGTCATAGGCTTAGGCAGGCCCTCGCGAAATTTGAATCAAGTCTGAAGGGGATAGGGGGGTGTAATTTAGTATAATGTACCAGAAAGTCCGAAATTTTCGAAACTTAATTAATAAAATGTTCTGTTAATTTTGAGTAACCCATTTTAACATCGATCCCACGGTGTTTATTAGAAAGGTCATAGGCTTAGGTAGGCCCACACGAAATTTAGATCAAGTCTGAAGGGGATAGGGGGGGTGTAATTTAGTATAATGTACCAGAAAGTCCGTAATTTTCGAAACTTAATTAATAAAATGTTCTGTTAATTTTGAGTAACTCATTTTACCATCAATCCCACGGTAATTATTAGAAAGATCATAGGCTTAGGCAGGCCCTCGCGAAATTTGGATCAAGTCTGAAAGGGATAGGGGGGTGTAATTTAGTATAATGTACCAGAAAGTCCGAAATTTTCGAAACTTAATTAATAAAATGTTCTGTTAATTTTGAGTAACCCATTTTACTATCGATCCCACTATACGGTTTTCAGCATGTATACAAGACAACTGAGGCGCTAAAAGAAATTATTAGCACGAGATTGTTTTCTGGAAAATTAAAATTTTAAGAAGATGGTACATATGTATTTGTTTTCGGTTTTCTTGAGTATACTAAATTATAAATATAAATTTACTACAACGCCAAATCTTCCAAAATTATAAAATTTTTGTTATGTAACTTATACATTACCTTATCGGTTCATTTTAACTAATTGATAGACCCCAATCTTAGGTAACAATCGAGTGAGTGCAGGTTAAGTTTGATGACGATAAGTTCGATAAACAATTAAGTAATCCGAAAATTGTAGTACATTTTAGTAATTAATTTAGAAAATTTCAACGTTTACAGCAAATAATAACCCATTACAGCTCCTATCGACTCTATGTAGCATTAGGACATATTCAAATGTTACAGAACACTTTTAACAGTACACCACTCTATCCCAATCAGACTTGCCTCAAATTCCACCTGGGATTAATTAGGAATATGGTTTTACCTCTATATTATTCCACATTTTATTATGACCACATCATCGTAAATACATATTTAACCAAATGATCATATCATCGTATGAACAATTAATCGTAAAACCAGTTACTTGTTTTAGGTCATATTATCGCCATAATTAAAAAGTAGTCCGTGGTATTTATTTCAGACTTTCTGGTACATTATACCAAATTACAACCCCCATCTATTCCCCCATCCCCTTCATGCAAATATCGAGTGGGCTTACCTAGGAAAGATACAGTACATAAGTTCTGGTACATTATACCAAATAACACCATCCCCTTCAAAATTGCTCCAAATTTCGCGTGGGCTTACCTAGGCCTATGAGCTTTCTAATAAACATAGTGGAATCCATGGTAAAGTGGGTTACTCAAAAGTTACAGAACCTGTCATTAATTTAATTTCGAAAATTTCGGACTTACTGGTGCATCATACCAAATTATACCCCGTATCTCCTTCATACTTAATGCTAGGCCTATGCCCTTTCTAATAAACATAGTGAGATCGATAGTAAAGTGGGTTACTCAAAAGTTAAAGAACATTTTATTAATTTAGTATCGAAAATTTCGGTCTTTCTGGTACATTATACAAAATTACACCCCCCCCCCCCCCCCCACACACTTGATATACCCAGTTCTATATTATTTATACTATGTTTATTGGTTAGAGAATAATCCTAATCCCCGAAATTTGGGGCAAGTCTGAATGGAACGGGGAAGCCCTCTATCTCCTTACTTGCCCCAAATTTCGGGGATTTGGATTATGACTTAACCAATAAACATAGTATAAATAATATAGGACTAGGTATATCAAGTAATGTATCTTTCGTTCGGCTATAATTAATTTTTTCGGCTGGGATAGCAAATACACTATCTGCATGACCATCTTTTGGCTGGGATAGCAAAGATACTATCTGCATTATCTTTCGGCTGGAAACTTTCGGCTAACTTTAACAGTATTCGATTTCGATGCAAAGTGATATCATCGTCAGTTATTCAAAAATAAAGAAATATGTATATTAATTATAAAAATTTCAAATAATTCTTTAAATCATAGTTAATTTAACATTTAACGTTAATTATAACGTAATTTCCGTCATACACCAACAGCCAGGTTGAAAGTTATGATATAGCATTTTATTGAAAGTTTGCTAATATTATCCATTCATGGAGAAAAATGTAACAACCAACATTAATCGAATCGATATTAAAAATAATGCTCATCGCTAAATTGCTGCAGAAATCAAAATTGATGACGTTATAATAAGGAATAAGGATAAAACCAAAAACGCGTCGTACCGCTTATACTTCGGAAAAAAATAATAAAATTTTATCTAAAACCAACTTTCATGTTGTGCTGAATAAGTTTATCTCGGCAGTAAACTCGGAACCAATTAAGGATCACTTTGAAGTATTTGTTCAGGCCATCGCCGCATCATTACGGCAAATTCTGGAGATGACCGCTTCTCAATTTGTGAAATCGATGAATTAGCAAGTAACGGAGTTGAAAACGAACCTATTCGAACCTATATACTCTGACTGCAAGTCTTCCTCTTCCTGTTTTTTCAACTCCAATATCCTTTTCATCTTCAGGACTATTTTTCATAAAAATTCATTCGCAGCTTTTCCTGTACCATCGATTTCACCATCCCCAAAGATCTATTATCTAAAATACAAACTTGATTTTAAAACGCTCATCTTTATAATTTCATAATATTTTCCAATCTTCGTTATCATCAATTATATTATTGGTAGACTTAATTCCTCCATCTTTACCAAAAAGTATGTTGCAATTTTGTATCCACAGGTATTTGTAATTTTTATTTCTTTTCTAGTTTCTGGCCTTTCAGTATAACTCCAAACGATAAGAAGTTAGTAATTTGGTCTCTAAAAAATATTTGTTCATTCGTTTCGTTAAGGCGTCTTTGGAATTTAATTAATTAAGAATATTTCCAAGAATTGTCTTGCAATAATTCCAAGTGTGATTCGGTGTATTTATCTTCACATCGGGTTGATTGCCTGAAATTTGTTACATAGCTCATAGTTTGCTTGCAACTGCTTGCAGATAAAATCTTAAAATTTTTGTATATCGATGATCATTCGGCTTGACATACATTCGTAAATTCTTGATCAATTTTTGTAATTAATGTGTTAAGCTAAACTTCGGTTTGACGTGGCAATTGTAGGGGTCTTTGATCCTGTAGTTTCAATGATACTGGGTGAATTGAAGGGCAATACCAATATCTGCAGTTTTCAACGTGCCCGTAGTCCCCAATCCAGTGAGGATAGTATACATTTTTACAGGTACGGCACGTAAAACCTACTTGCGACTTGGGAAGAATTTTCCCACATGAAGGTATAGAAGAAGAGCTTTTTGTTACTTTTCAAACCAATCAGTGTATTTAAATATTTTTTGAAAGCTTTTTTGTGTATAAAAACATAAATGCTTCGTTTGAATTTTCAATTTGAATGGTTAATTCAATATTCAGGAAAGCGTATTTTAAAATTGAGTCATATTATGTCGAGTTCTAAGCCTTCATTCACAGTATTGTTTTCGTCGTTGTTTTTAGATTGTAATATGTTGTTATTGCATTTCACATATGAAACAGTTATCGTTTACATAGTAAATATAGTTGCTACGTGTATTTACAGTGTAACGAAAACAACGGCGAAAACAACCAAATATGTATGCTTTAATAATTTTTTGTTGTTTCGTAAAAAATTTAACGATATTTATATTATTATACTTAATAAACACATTTTTATTAACCACTTGTTTTTTATTTCGCAAAATTATTTTGAATATTTTCAAAAAGTTTAAAAAATCACTCGATCGATTTCGACTTGTTAGGTCATCAGGAGTATCTACTGATTTGTGATTGCCTCGTTTTTCTTATATACTCTAACCGACGCCAATTTTCCTGCGTTGGACTATCTGGTGGAAAATACCCGTTAGAATCTTACGCTTTAGCTTTTTATTCAATAACTTTAATATAGTCCTAGTTGCATATCCGTTGTTCGTTGCTATTTGAAGAATTATGTTAAGCTCAGTGTTATAATTTGAATTTGTCAGAGGGATGTTTATTAGTCTATCTATGAGTGAGTGGAAAGCTGACATCTTAATATTATGGGAATGGTTTGAAGACCTAGGGATAACAGCGTCTGTATACGTGGGTTTCCGATAAATTTTGAAGTCTAAAGATGAATTAATCCTGGTTATTGTTATATCCAGAAAATTAATACATTTATTTTCTTCTTTTTCTAACGTAAAATCAATGGTGGAATATTGAGAGTTTAACCAAGTAAGGAAAGAGTCTAACAGTCTATCAGTTCCATTCCATAGACATAATATGTCATCAACATATCTATACCAAAAGATTATATGACGAAAATAAGGATTGTTATTTGATATGATCATTTGTTCGAAGAAATTCATGAAAATTTCAGCCAACAAAGGTGACAGAGGGGAGCCCATGGGTAAAACTAACTTCAGTTCACGACGTAAGCTCTCATCTACAACATCTAAGTAATTACAAACTATTTGGGACAAAGTATTATTTGGAATAGAAGTGAAAAGACAGGCAACGTCAAATGAAACTAGTTTTGAATGTAACGGAATGTCGACGTCTTGAATTTTGTTAATCAATTCTACCGAGTAAGCCGAAAAGAAATTAGTATGACAATTGAAAAAATTTATGAAACCCTTACATAGCTTGTAGGCAGGTGCATTGCAATACGCGACTATTGGTCTAATCGGAATACCTTCCTTATGGATTTTTGGTAAACCATAAAGGATCGTGGCAGATGGATTCATGACAGAGTACTTCCAACCAGTTCCATCAAATAACTTCTGGCGTTGGTTGATACACTTACTAACCGAAGTCTTAAAAGACTTAGTTGGATCCCTGCCAAGCTCTATTGCTTTGCTTTCTGTAATAAAATCAGAAATTTTATTGCAGTAATCGACTTTTGTGAGCACGGTAACTATATATTGCCTTTATCCGCTTTACACTCTATTAGGTCATGGTCACGTAGTTTTTTCTTTATTACACCAATCACTTTGAGGTTAGTATTAGAAGCAGCAGAAGAAGAAGAGTTTGACGGAGAAGAAGAGTTATCTACGGCATCTACAGCGAGATTCTCAATCAGATTCAAAAAAAAATTTTGTTGTTTTTAAAAATAAAATTGAAAACTTATCGATACATCGATATTCTTTTTTTACTAACCAGTGCTTACATGTTCTACCATCACAATTTTCGATACTTTATCGAAGTTTATTTCTCGTTTTCATAAACTAAAATGGATAACTGTTTCATTTATGAATTATTTTTTTTCTATTGCTATCACAACCTACTATAGTACAAATGCAAACAAATTGTCTTTCTCTAATTTCGTTGAGGTATCGAAAACAAATTATTTCGTGATAGAAATGGAGTAGAATATCACAATTTTTCAATCTAGCAACCTGGTAAATGATATAAAATGTGAAATAGTGTCACATTTTATTATTAAGAAGCGAGACATAATCTTCGATAAAGTATCGAAAATGTGATGGTAGAACATGTCAGCACAGCAATCAATCAACTTTTTTTTTAGACAAGTTGTACAAAACAAACAGAAAACCAATAATGGACTATACAGAGTTAGAAATTGAATATTTAGGCTGCGGGCCAATAGTCGGGTAAAAGTCAATTTTAAGTAAATTTTTCGGTAAATTCATTTACTTTCCAAAAACTCTATGGCAAACTGATCGAATAATCTGTTCTAAATCCGATTTTTACCATAGTAAATGATTTACCCGACTATTGGCCCGCAGCCTTAAATAAATAAAAACGATCAGTTTACATAACCAAAAATCAAAATGTAATATTTTGTTGTAGGATCACGATAAGTTCAAAACAACATCAAAAACAACAACGAAAACAATACTGTGAATATAAATTGTATAACACAATTTTTTTTTAGAATCAAGAATCTGTTTATATGTGTATGTAAAGACAATAAAAAATTAGTAAAGTGTTCCATCAAAAATTTCAGCATTGTTTTTTACAAAACAAACGTTCGTTAAAAATACTTTTGGAATAAAATGTAATATGAAGGTTATTGTTGATGACACAAACTCCGAAAATTTTTTAAAAATTTGATTTGTCATCACAACAAATTCGCAGGTTATATTGTTTCATCCTGTAGTATAAACAAAACAGAGTTTAACAAAATAAAAACATTATTTTATAAAACTTTCCACAATTACTAAACCAATCAAAAGATGTCGCTAAGTATAAATTTAGAAAACAATAGCGACAAAAAATTTAATATTTTAGAACTACTGCCAGGTTCAATAGATTTTGGAGAGCTCCTGGAACTGGTGAATAACGCGGATGGATTAAAAAAACTGGTGGATTAAAAAAACACAAAAATTTGGATAAATTGTGACATTTTTCTGTTATTGTTTTACCGCGCGCAGCAACTACGATGGTGAATATTTTACGACGAAAAGTTTTATTTACGCCAACTGTATTATAAATAAAAATTATAATTATTTTGTGTTTTAATTATGTTAAATTATTATATTAAAGATTGTAACAAATTTTGGTTTTACACCACTGTTCGATTTAGTACGCGGTGTGATAAGTTGTACTTGTCCCCTTCCCTAGCTATTACCCGGCTTACTTTTTTAGAAACGTCAACACGATTGCACTTAACATGCGTAAACAAAAATAAACTTGAAAAAATCAAATCGGTGGGGAAACGGAAACTTGCGAATGAATTTCAAACGGGGATCTTAAATAGTATAAATAGAGGGAGCACAAAAACAAAATGTAAGGGGATTTGATTAAATTGTTGAAAAGAAAATACACGAAAGAAAGTGAACGTGAAGAAAAAAACAAATTCTAGTCCGATTAAATTTAAGTTTCGTCGATTAATTAAATTGTATTAATAAATAAATTTAAAATAGTTATAAAAATAAAATATGTTTGTTGTAAAAACACCTGTGAATAAAAAAAAAAACGAAAGATAAAAACTAAAATTATTTGCATGCGAATCCACTGTATGGAAAAAAAATTGTTAAATTAAAAATAAAAATTAAAGAAAAACTGTGAATGACTAAAAAATATGCAAGCATTGATTATCTCTTAATACTAATTCATTGTAATATAAACTAATTTATTATGTTGTATATAAAAATAAAAAAAATTGTTAAACGCGTTAAACAAAAAACGAGAGTTGTGGAAAATATTGGTGTTTGTTCTTACAAATGGTGATTGAGGGTTATACAAAATTTCTACCAAATATTTGATTTCCGACTATTTTTAGTGGGATTTTCTCCTTGGCTACTTGCTAGAAGGCTGTATGCGAACCATTATTCGCAGCGAACGAACTTGAATATTCATTGTGATAAAAGTGGCGATTTATGGTGCAGTGTGTCGACCTAACTTAGACAACACAATCCAGCTATTGTTCGAGTCGTTTATGTTCCAGTTTATTTACGAGTCATAAGTTCATGTATCATCGGGCGATTTAAAAGGGACGCTAAAATATTCGCCCAGTGAACTTAGCACGGATTACTCTTTATTAATCTTATTCCTGCGAATACACATATTACATCCAGTATATCTAAACCGAGCTCGAGGCAACCTACGTGCAACATATTTATTCCATCCGGAGCCTTAGAGGAAAATTGTCCTTCCACTTGAGTCATCAGCTGTAACCATAGAATGAGATGAAGGACACCATTATATATTCATCATTTATAAGCTGTGACGTACAATTTTTCATTATATAACCATTCCGTTTATTTCTTTTAGGTCGCTTATAACGTCTCATATTTATAAATCGTATTTATAATTTTTTATATTCATTTTTTTATATTTCATATAAAGTTCTTCTCATTTAAATTTTTCATCTCATTTGTTATTAGTATTTTAAGTTCATTTTTTTGTGAACGAAGTTGGTTTTTTTTTGGTTGCGTTCATTCATTATTTGGAATAGAAGATACCAGTGCACCTAGAATACTACAGGCCAAACTGCTTTAAAAATTTTGCTATATGACGTCAATTTATGTCGACTGTTCTCTCTTTGGCTATTATAGGCAGCACTAAAACTAAAAAGATTGTTTTGATTTTTGTTTGTGTTTGCTGTCATAAATTGTAAACAAAAAAAAGAAAAATATTTTAATAATATGTTTCACAATTTAATAAAAAGCTATTGGTAAAAGTAATAATTCATAATATTCTTATAAAATTATGCATTCTAAATTGTGTAAAATATGTAAGCACGTATAAAATGTGTACACATTTCGAATAATTTATGAGAAGACATAACCTTACTTTTAGCACTCGTATACATTTTTTTTTTTTGTGTTTGTTTTCTTTTTTCTTTTTATGAACATGACTGCCGTCTACAGTTCAAAGAACAAACTGTAGACATAAATTTAATGACATAGCAAGCAGTGTGGCCTGTAGTATTCTAGGTGCACAGAGATACAGTCGGGTAAATAAGAACTGTATATTTTGTTTGGGTCTGAAATTTTTATTATGAATTTTTGTTTGGTGTAATAAGCGAACACCGTAAAGATGATGAACTAATTGTTTTTTCTATGGGGCTAGATGATTGAAGTCGATGTTTTGTTAGGAGGCCTTCTATAGTCATTCCGAATCCTCCTTTTTGCAAAATGCACACTTAAGTTAATATTTTTGTAATGATGGCGACTTGCATGGGGTTTAAAGGGACTCGCCCATATCCGACTAGATGCTACCTAAACATAGTGTGCGACCATGTGCAAGGTCAGTGACCGAACCATCGAGTTACAAGATTTCGTGCTTAAATTAATGGTTTACTAATTAAACTAATGGTTTATTTTTGTGAATAGTTGATTAATAATTTTATTTTTTTCTGTAATTTCAAGTAAATTGACAGACATCTGTAAACCGATTTTGAAATTACGGAAATCTTGGTTTTGCAATCGCATAAAATTGAAGTTTTCTACGTTTTCGTGTTTTTTGTAATAATATTTAATTAAGAAAATCATCGATGTTGTTGTATATATTTCCAATAAATAAATTTTGATGAAAATTTTTTATTATATGAATAATAATTTTTTTTTTCTAACTGGTGATTTATAAAATCTTGTTCCTGCTCACGTTTTTGCCTTAATTTAGTTATAAATGTGATCGTTTAGTTTGCTATTAAGTCCATCGTTCATCTCCAAAAATTATGATGTGCATGGGACCAGAATTTACTAAAGAATCAAATTTTTATAAAACTAAATTGTAAATTGAATGTACAGTCCCTGTTCATTGAATTATGGACACTATTAGTATGTTGGAAATTCCTGATTTCTGCTATTGTTTTATATTTTAAAATATTTGAAAATAATAAAATGCATTTAGGATCACATCTGTTATTGTTTTAAGATTATTTTACGACATTAAAAGGTGCGGTTTGACAAGAAGTTTTTATAAATTTTGTGACTGAGCTTAAGTAAGAAATAATCGTTGAGTGAATTCTATCATTTAGTTAAAAAAAACCTGTGTTTAAGTTAAAGTGTGTGTGTGTTTAGAAATTTTTGGATTGAGACATTTATTTTCAAAAATGGGTCGAAAAAAGAAAAAGGACCTAAGCAGTGAAAAACATGCCAAGATCGCCAAAATGGAAAATGTTTCTAGCTCATCAGTAGTAATTTGGAAAAAATTCTTCAATCTGAGAGTACATTTTACGAGACCAAGAGAAAAAACTGTAAAGGGATCAGAAAGACAACGCCCAGAACAGAACAGAAAATTATTTAATCGGCCTTAGAAAAGCCCAGAGCTACGACGAGCAAGCTACAGAAGTACCTTAATGAAGAAGGGACAAAGATATCAGCAATGACATTGCGACGAAAGCTATATGAAATTAATGTAGGCGTCCAGCAAAAAAAAAACAGACTCACTGAATAAATGAGGAAAAAATGTCTTATTTGGACTAAACTTCATAAGCAGTGGGCAATAGACGACTGGAAGAAAATAAATCGAATTTTTAAGCACTTATTATCTGTGTTGCTTTCAAAAAATTACAACAACAATTGGATTGTATTCAAGCCGATTGTTTTAGAATGTTAAAAAAAAATTTAGGATTAGGGGAAATAAAATCATTTTATGGTTATGGTGATTACCGCAAGGCGTTATTTTTTCTATTTTTCTAGAAAAATTTATATTGAAAAATAATTTAGCATTTGATAGCAAAATACCGAATTTAATTTGTTCTATTTCATAAAATAAAAAAAAAATAAAATAAATATTAAGAAAATAAACCAACACAGAAAAATTAAAACGCATTAAAAAATTAAATCCAAAAGTTGTTGCTTTCACATTTCTTAGCTAAGCTAAGCGGATTAGCGAAAGCAACACTACTATTATATATTTTCAAAAATTAAATAAAAAAAAAAATCCCAAATTAAAGAGTTTTTTAAAATTTATTGGTTATGTTTAGTGACGAATGCAAGCTAGAAGCGGTTACAGAATCGGCCCAGTTCATCAGAAGGAGACCAGAAGAGAGGTTTAGGGAGAACTGCGTAGTCAGGAACATAAACATCCACCATCAGTAATGATATGGAGCTGCATTAGTGGAGATGGACCTGGTCCAATATACTTCGTAGAGGAAACCATGAGAAAAGAACAATATAAAAAAATATTAACAGACGTCTTATTTCTTTACATGAGGTCACTACTTCAAGGCCAATACTCTTACACGTTTATGCAAGATAGAGCTCCTCCAACGTATATAAAACCCCAATCATACAGTGTTCACCAAAAAAAATAATAATGGAGAAATAGTGATCAAATTCGCAATATGATCAATACTTTTATATGTAGCATAGCATGCCTGAAAGAATAAAATCTGTGATTAAAAATAAAGGTAGTTTAATCAAATTTTAATTGTTTTCCAATTTATATATACTCAAAATTATTTAATTTCAAAGAATTAAAACATTTAACAAAAAATCTTGTTTCTATTTATACATAGTTTGATAAAATACTAAAGTTTTTCACTAAATTAATAGTGTCCATCTGCGGCAGCACCCTTTATTAACTTAATTTACTAACCTACGCAACTAACGGAATGCTCATATTTATAGAAAATTAATAAATTTATTCTTTGCTTTAGTTTAAATTTAATAATTAAATATTACACTATGATGGCTGATTTTCAAATATGTGTTTTTTGAATATTTTATTTAAAATATAAAATTAAAATTTAGATGATTTATTTAATTTTTTATTCGTAAATTTATGTTCAAAAATTTTCTAATTACCACGGTTGCTTTTAGTAACTCAATAAAAGCTTCACCTCTATTTAAAACTAATATATAATATTACGGCTTTTGAAAATCATAGATGGCTCTGATATAATTCATACTGTAGCACTTTGAAAAAATAAATTATACTGTACGATTTTTTATACTTTTAACTAAACAAAAACGCGTGCCTTATGCAAAAGAAAAATATCTTAACTGTATCATATATTTAAATATAAATTTGCTTGCTTAAATATGCAAGCTGAATGAAATTATGTATTTTCTCTAATGAGAAGTTATTTATTCTGGAGTAAGCCCGCAATTCGCAGAATGACAGGTTTGGTATACACATATAAACAAATTCTTGTTTCCACAAAAAAAATGTGTCTGCGTTAACTCGACATAATATGACTCAATTTTAAAATAATGTTTTTCCTGAGTATTGAACTAACCATTCAAATTGAAAATTCAAACGAAGTATTTATATTTTTATATACGAAAAAGCTTCCAAAAAATATTTAAATATACTGGTTGGTTTGAAAAATAACCTAAAGCTTCCCCTCTATGGAAAGCTCATAAAAAATGGCGGAATTTTACGGCTCTTGTATTTAGGGGCTCTGATATTATTCGTACTCATATAAGTATTATTTTAGCCTTGTTTTTTATTAGCGTTTTTCTATCTCAAAACTTATATTTAGCGAACTATTTTTGCGCATAATTAATTTATTTAACTCGAAACCAATTTTTTTCTTTGAACTTTTTACTTAAAAATCTACATAAAAATATTTTGCTCTACCTATTTATCGAGAGCGCAATCCATTTCAATGGGAAATTAGAAAAGGCCTTTATTTTGTGAAACAATGAGAAACTAAATCTTACAATGAAAATTTAGAACACAACAAGATGAATTCTTGTTTATAACGTCAAGTCAAGATAAAAGTCAATTAGTATATTTCAGATGATAAATGTTTGTTTTATGGAAGCATTTATTTTTCAATTTTATGGTATAGCGACACCAGTGGATAATAGCTGCAGTTTCAGTAGAAATTTTCTATTCTAATAATAATTAAACACGGCTTTTGTTTCTTTAATTTGTATAATTTAAACAATTTGCTTTTAATTTTTCAAATGGTGGGTTAATATTCTGTTGGGTAGGTTTTTTAACTTCTAACGTTATTTATAAAAAAAAATATTTATGTGAAGTTTTTTTGTAGTTTATTTAATACTACGATAAAAAATTACCATGAAAAACTTTTTGGTTGCATTTCTGCGTAAAAATTTAGTTTCCACATTCATATTTTCGTTTTATTTGCACAATGAAATCTGCATACTGGAATAGTTATATTGTAGAAACACCACTTTTCGCGTAGAAAAAGTTGATTACTGGAATAAACGGCTTCATAGTACCAGAGAGTTTTTTTAACAAAAAATTATACAAATAGAAGTGTAACTTTTTATTAATTTCATTAATAACATCTATGTGTCAAGGTAATATTGTTAATATGTCTTCAGTGGATTCAATAATTGCGACACAAGTAATTTTAATATTAGTCGCTGCCATACGCTTAAGGAAAGTTAAGGTATATTTGCTCTGACTCTGATAATAACCGTAGTTAGGCAGAAAACTGGATATCAAACAGCGATTTTCCGCAATCAAACGTGGTTTAAACTTGCTTCAACATCAAGAACAAGAATGATTTAGTATTTTATTGATTGATTATCCACGACCAAATAAGCAAGATGACAACGAAGTTAAAAATCGGTAATGATAGTAATCCATCACACATCGACTTAGTTAAATTCAAATGTAATGTAAGTGTAAATTTGGAGCTTAAAGCTAAAACATCATAATGCTTGATTAGGTCACGTGGCGACTGCCATTTCGAATTCTTAGGTCTGAAGTACTGATGAAAACCTGAATGATTTTGTTATTCAGTATTTTCCGCCCAGGGTCAATAGTATTCGAGCAAGCATAAGTTTACAAAATTTTTGGATGAAAAGCAATTTCACTATGAAATAAAATTCCACATCTGATATCAACTCGTAATTATCATATCGTGTATAATTTATGTTTATTCCGTATATCATAACAAATATCGATACCCAATTTTAATAACCGAACATAATTTATATCCGACTTCGAATTCATGTTACAATAATGTACATTCGAATAATTGTAAAAAACAGAATTTAAATGAATCATGTTGTAGGTAACATATTTAACATTGTTCGAAAAGTAAGAATTATATGCGCTTACTGGAATTGAATAACAAACAATTTTTGTTGCTCCATGTACTCGTATGTAGATATGCACTCAAAAGGAAAATACATAGGGCAACAACAACAATCGTAACCAAATGTAATAAGAAAATTATTTTATACTCATGTTTATGATTTGAAAATCAATTTTCTCTTTGTTTTATGTGTTGTTGCAGAAAGAAAACAACAACAAAAAATTATTGGTAAATTCTCATAAATATAATTCCAAAGCACTGTACCAATTTTTTTTTTTGTTTTTCTTCTGTGTACGATGCGATTACGAAAGAGGTTAGTACGAGGAGAGGTCAAATAAGTTAAGAAAAAGATCAAACATAAATTTCTTACTACATAGTGGCTTGCCTCTGCCTGCATATATATGAAGCATGGAGTGAAATATCTAATTCTTTTAATGAATGTCGATTAATAAGATTTCTTTTGTCTTTCATTATTATAATTCCATGTCAAGACTTAAATTCGTGTATATCTGTTTGTATAGGCATTGTAACCACAAAAATTGTCCTTTAAAAGTCTTTAATTTTAGACTTCACAGCATCTAAACAATAAAAAAAATATTAATGAATGATGAATAAAATTACCTCACGCGGTGAATTAATTATGATTAAAGATTTTTTTGTGTATTCATTTCAGCCCGATTTGATTAATATGTGTATTTGGCTAGACCATTGAATTAATAATTATAAATATTTTCAACATACACATTTTATGCCCATGTAGCTATTTATAAAATGTTGGTCAAATATTAATTAGAGGTTCGGAAGAGGTATACGATTTCCGATTTGTTTATCTGTAATTATTAATGTTTTTCAGTGTAGTAAATTAAATAACTGCAACTGCGCTTATAACTGCAACAGCGCTTGTGTTCTATTCCTTCACCTCGCTCGTTTTGTATAAAAACTTCAATCTAGTGTTACAAAAACTATCACTACATAAAACTAGTGTCGTTTGAAAAATACCAGTAACAACTTTGTAAAATCCTTACCTATTTGAGCAATTTGGAACTGCATCCAATTCTCGATTTCATCGTTGATTTAATATATTAATAAAACAGTCAGTTAAAAAAGTACTTAAAGCAGTGTTGCCAGATTCCGCAATTTTCTCCCCGTTTACCGAAATTTTCAAGTCAAACGGGGAAATGAGAAAACCCACGTAAAATATGGAATTTTAATGCTTACAAAAAAAGCCCTCGATTTAACGGACCCCGACTTAACAGACGCTCGATTTAACCCTTGTGTCTATACGAGAAAAAATGTACGTTAGTCTATACCATGTACACCCGGGTGATCAGTCAAAATTATATGAGAATCGTATTAAAAGAGACGAAAAAAATGTTTTTTTTCCATAAAACAAGGTGTGTGTTTCAAAAGAATACACAATTTTAGAATTTATTACAGTTTTAGCGTAACGAGAAATTATATTTTTGATAATCCTCTCCAAATTAAAGTGATTATTTTATTTTATTTCTGTTGTGTGATTAAATTTATAGTTTTATATTGTAATGGCGTCCAGAAAAAATGAGATTTCAAATTCAGAGTTTAATCGGTAAGTGAAGGCGATAAAGTATTGTGTAAATAAACTATAACAGTTATAATTCCGTATATACAAATATTTTAGTTTAAGCTACGAGGAGAAACAGACGTAATTAAGAAGTTTACTCGACGAATCCGAGGATGAAGATGAAGCATTTAATTATGATAACAATGATCGAGCAGATGAAAAATTAGATTTCCTGCCTTCAACAACAGCCAGAAACTCCGAGGAATCTGATATCAAGGATGTATATGATGATCAAAATAACACAATAGAGATAGCCGAAGAAGATGAAAATTACAGTGAAGAGGAATGTACAAATTTTGAGGATAATTCCAATGTTGCGAATATGATTAGCAAGGACGGAACTATTTGGCATCGTAAGCATAGCAGCCATCAAACGATGAGACAATATTCTTTGGAAAACATCCGGTCCAGCAAGAGCAACCACCACATTATCTATTTGTGACACATTTAAATGCATTTTTTCAGAAGTAATGTGCAATATAATTATCAGAGAGACAAACCGAAAAGCAAAGATCGTTTATGATGAATTTAACCTCCAAAATCCACAGAATGCGCCCAAAGAATGGAAATTACTAACAATCGAAGAATTTAATGCCTATCATGGAATTTTAATTACGGCTGGAGTATACCACTCCAATAAGGAACACACAAAAGTATTGTGGAGAACTACCGCTAATCCGTTGTACCGGGCTAGTATGGGTTTAAATCGGTTTTGGACTATAACACGGTTTCTAAGATTTGACAACCCTGGCACTCGAAACCAGAGATTAGTTGGCGACAAATCGGCAGCTATATCGGACATATTTCAACTACTCAATGCCAATTTACGCAAAAATTATGAGCCGTCAAGTTGCATAGTAGTAGATGAGCAGCTGTTTCCTTACCGAGGCAGAACCCGTTTCACGCAGTACATGCCTGCTAAGCCTGCCAAATATGGCATTAAGGTGTGGTGGGTGTGTGATGCAGCTAATTCATATCCGATAACCGGCCAGATATATACTGGTAAACAGGAATCGGGTAGGGAAATAAATTAAGGAGAACGAGTGGTTAAAGACCTATGCCGGCAATTCAAAGGATCAGGAAGAAATATAGTGACCGACAATTTCTTCACATCTTTACCACTTGCCCGATTATTGATGTCCTGGGATTTATCTATTGTTGGAACATTGAAAAAAACAAGCCGTATGTTCCCAAAGAAATGTTGCCATAAAAAACTAGAGAAGTGCTTTCTTCAAATTTTGAATACAGTAACGATAATGTTACTATTTGCTCATACGTGCCAAAAAAAATAAAAGTGTAGTAATGTTATCTACTCAACATTATACCGAAAATGTTACAGGCGATAAAAAACCAGAAATAATTCTGTACTACAATAGTACCAAAAGCGGAGTTGACAACATGGACAAGATGGTGAGTCACTATTCAACAAAACGGCGTACACAACGATGGCCAGTCGCATTCTTTTACAATATTGTCGATGTAGCATGTCTCGCGGCTTATAAAATTTATACTGACAATAATCCAACCGGCTCGAGAATCACTGATAAGCGACGCGAATTTTTGCTGGAGTTGGGATTGCAATTAGCCAGACCACATATTACATCACGAGCTAAAATACCGAATATATATAGAAATTTTTCGAAAAGAAGTGGTATTGAATGCATTCTTGGGAAACCAATAAATCAAATTATAGAGAAAACTGCTGAACCTGAGGTTCGAGATAGCACCGGTAGAAAGCCCATCAAAGGTGGATGTTGGATTTGCCTTTCTTCAGACCCTAAAGTTTTGAGAAATACACGAAAACTCTGCAACGTCTGTAGTAAACCGATTTGTGTTGAACATTCTCACATTATAAATAAATGCGAATCGCGCAATCACTAACCATTTTTATGAATTATGTAAAAAATTGAATTTTGTTATGTATATATTTACTTACTGTGTTATATTTTATTACCAGCCAAATGAATTTTCATTACCATTATTATTATCTTTTTTTTTGAAAAATATATCTTGATGAATTACTTCTTTATATTATTTCTTTTTGATTCATAATAATATCCAAATTGTCT
Source organism: Nephrotoma appendiculata (assembly GCA_947310385.1). Lineage (NCBI taxonomy): Eukaryota > Metazoa > Arthropoda > Insecta > Diptera > Tipulidae > Nephrotoma > Nephrotoma appendiculata. The sequence goes on from OX371224.1 coordinate 202,765,762, forward strand.
TAATTTCCATCAAATACCTCGTAATGTTAAAATTTTCCATTCATTTATACTGTAATCACCCCGGGTGATCGGCTATAGATGTGTGGGGTACAAATTGAAATTCTTGAAAAAAACCGTTGAAATACAAAAAATATAAATTTTCTTTTTTATGAAAAAACAAAAAAATAACTAATTTAGGATGTCCCAAAACCTCGAATATCTGTCTTAAAATCCAGAGAAGTTAAACTTACGTAAACTTCAAAAATCACCCGGGTGATCGGGTATAGACACAAGGATTAACGGACAATTTTTTTATTTTCCATTTTTTGGTTATCGATTATGATGAGATTGGGTATGTTGGATGGAGATAGGATTCTTAAACGATTTTGGGTGGACATTCTCGAATAAGGCCATCTGGGACGGAACTCGATCAATTCTTAACAGATTATGATGGAATTGGGTATGTCGAATGAAAAATAAACTCTTAAATGATTTATTAAAGAACTAACCACGAAACTCGGTAATTTAAACTAGGGCGGAGCTCGATAATAGCAGGTGTTTTTCTCAGCAAGCGGCTCGTGATGCTTACATGTTTCTGGTAACGCTGGATGCCTTAACATCTATCACCAGGTTATGAACCCTACATAAAGGGTTCGGATAAATTTATATTATTCTTATCAACGACCTCGAAAACTGTTCACGGGAACATGGAATATGATGTCTTCTAAGGTCATGAGATCTTCAGAACCTTTAAAACCTTAAGTAAAAATTTACAGAAAATTTACACTTTTGAGGTACTCGCAATACAAGAGCGCATAGTCCACATGGCCAATTTCTAAAACTTTTCGAAAAATTATTTGATATTCTCATTTCATCCACAATGCCCAATTTCTTTCCTAAGAGGTCATATTCCAGAACTTCATCCAAAAATCGTTTAACAATCCCATTTCAATCCAACATACCCAATCCCATCATAATCGGTTAAGATTTGAACGAGTTCTATTCTAGGTGGCCATATTCCAGAACAAGTGCAAAATCTATAGTCGATTAAATTTAAAAACATTCGGATTTAACGGACATTCGAATTTAATGGACTCCCCAATTAGTCCGTTAAATCGAGCTTTTTCTGTACATTAAATACTAAATCTTCATTGCTGAATAATAATTTTAGATCCCAAAAGTAACGAAATGCTCAGTGGGTAATTTAATATGCTGTCAAAACCAAAAGTCAAATTCATTTTGTGTTTCTAGGGTACGAGTACATTATATTGTTTTGTCAACGCGTGCGTGCTGGAAATTAAAAAATAATTTCATAAAATTTTAAGTTTATTAATTCGAAACGGTAAAATTTATAGTAATATGCAAGCGGCAAGTAATGATTAATAATCTTTCAGAAGGCGACACGTAAAAGATGATGAGAAAACTAGAAGAAAAAAAAAGGAAATGCATTGGGAAAGGACACACAAGAAAAAATATTTTCGGGAAACTTGGCTGCAAAATAGCGAATACAAAAAATTACTGCAGTTAAAAATGATAAAACGAAAGCTGTTTGTGAAGCATGTAAAACAAATATAACTTGTGGGGGCTTGGAAATTAAGCGACATCATTCCAGGGAGAACACAAAATTAATTTACAAAATATGCAAACCCCATCAATAAAATATTTTCAATATTTTATTGTAAATAATCATTAAAAAAAATCTTGTCGGCTAAAATTAAACTTGCCGTTTTTATGGCTCTCACGACTCTGTGGTTTGGAATATGAGTAACGATTAATTTATAATATTTTATATGATTTATAAAGTACCTAACATTACTGTATCTTTAGGCGATTCTGATTAAGCTTTGGAGCCATGGTTGATGACTCCCTATAGAAAATCAATAGATGGATTAGCGGAACCACGTTACAACACTGATCATGCTAAGGCACGTTCAATAGTTGAACGCGTATTTAGAATATTAAAGAGAAGATGGAGCTGTTTACTATACACGAAAATACTTCACTATCAACCAGAAAATGTTGCACAAATAATAAATGTATGCTGCTTACTCTATAATTTGTGTACCAGGTATCATGTGCCAAACGAGGAGAGTGAAATTGTAAGAGATTTAAATGAGAATAATCAAAATACGACAGATGAAGTAAACGATAACATCTTACAACAAGCTAAAGTAGATAAGAGATAATTTATAAAAAATTTATAAAATTATTCAAAAAACAAATATTTTTAATTTATGATTTCATTTATTTAATTTCAATTCATTTAATACTTAAATTCAATAAATAACAATATATAAATAATAAAAATTTCATAAAAATAGTAAGCGTTTCATTTGTGTGCCTCTAGTTCTCTCGTAGTTGTACTTGTAACTCATGTCTTTTCAATTCAAGTTCTTCATACTTTTGGTTTCGTTTTTCGATCAACACTCTTTGTTGTGCTCGATATCTATCATTTTCAATCTTTGTTTGTTCGGCTAATTTTATTTGTTTTGTGTTCCATTTATATTTCTGAAATAGGGTGCCGTTATCCTAATTAAATCTTTGCCTTGTCTTTTTGATGTATTGTAATAATTTTCCTGTAGTTGAATTTGCTTAGAATTTTCATCTACTACTGTTGATGGCACAGGTTGATTTTCCTTAATATTCCCATTATTGTCTGTGTGTGCATGTATTATTTTCGGGATTTGTGGATCCTGCTTCACACCCAGACCTTCTTGCATTAATTCCTTCCACTTCTCCTCGGAAATCAAGTAATTTGGTAACCCTCTCTTCGAAGTTACTTATGTCGATTTTCATTGATTTTTTCCCAATCCCGAAATGTTACCCTCATTTTTTACCCTCATTTTGTTTCAATGGAACAAACATGTACTACTCTAGTACTCTATCTTTAACTGTACAAAAAGTTTTAATTTGGTTCGTTTATGTGGTACTGTTTTATGGTGTGCAATTTTTTTAAATTTAAATCGGTTAAATCAAATGTTTTTGGTGCAATTTAAATTTAATAAAATGAATTAAACTATAGAATTGGTGGATTACAGGCTACTCTATGATGAGTTGGGCAATATTTCAATGAATGGAGAGTTAACTTTACGTGAAAATATTAACAGTTTGTATTATAATAAAGCCTGTGTTATAAAATAAATAAAGCCTATACTGTAACAAGTAAAGTTATATTTTTTCTTACAGCTCATGAACAAGTATACGGTTTGTTATCGCAGGATCATATTGAAATTTTACAGGAACGTGGGAAAAATATGATTGATGAGGTTGTCCCTCTAAATTCAATACCCCAAAACACATCTTCGAAACTGGCGCATAATGTTTCCAGTATAGAAAAAGGTGCAGATATTAATTGTAACGCCGCAAATGATATTACTTATGATATTTAATAATTAATATGTGTTAAATTTATATATATTTTTAGTAGATAATGTTAACGGTAACAAATTCAACTGGTCTGGGAACCAAACAAATTATTTATTAGAGAAATACGCAGAATACAGCGACATGGTCGGGCCCATGAAAAAATTTAAAGTTAAACGGCATCTATTTAATTTTGAAGCGGAAGAAATAACATTAAAATTTGGGTTGAAAATAACCGGGTACCAGGCGGAAAATAGGTACGAGTGTGTAATGCGAAGAACTAAAAAGGCTATTGATAACAATAATACAAGCGGAGCTGTTAGGATTAATCCCGAATATGACGAGGCCATTGAAAAGATTAGGTCGATTGACGATTCGGTAGAGCCGCCTCGTTTATATTTTCTAGGGAAAGTGAGAATTCGGTCGGATGTGGGAGAAGCATCATCGTCCTCCCTCTTTGAACTAGCGCAAGCATGCTCTCACACAAATAGTGTAGAAGAGCCAAATGAAGAAGAGCCAAATGAACCTTCCATCGAGAAAAGAAAAAGACCTAAAAAATTGACTGAAAGTGAAAGGATTGCGGCGGAGTATTTAGAATTAGCGAAAGAGAAAGCGCAACGCAAATACGGTTATTTAGATAAAAAGGAGGAGCAAAAGCAAAACGGGCACGAGGTATTAATAAAAACATTAAATAATTTATTCGGCAAAAAGTAATTTATTTTATACAAATGTATTTCGTTTTAATTCTCCCAAATGTTTTAAAATCGCCACTGAAAGCTCGTCAACATTTTCAATGTTTTCGACATATGGAGGAATTTCGTTAAGCGCATTGTTGCATTCGTCCTGCTCCCAGAAACCTGCTTCATCGATGCAAATATTATGTAATACACAGCAGCTCATTACAAATTTGCACATCTTATCAACATCGAAAAAATCCAACCTCATTAGTTGACGAAATCTCTGTTTCAGCAAACCAAACGCATTTTCTATTTTGACTCCTGTTTGGCAGTGTTTTTGTTGTAAAATTTTTGTTTAGCGGTTAAGGTGCCATAAACTTTAAATGGGTTAACAAAAATGCTCTGAGCGGATAAGCAGCGTCCCCAATACATAATATTGATCACCACATATTGTTGGTAGATCTTTCGATATATATGACAGCTTAAAGATTCTAGCGTCATGGATTTTGCTTGGCGATCCCACGCAAACATCAATAAACGTTTTCTCCGCGTCGCATATGGCCTGCATTGTAATTGACAATAATCCATGCCTATTTACGTAGGTTGATGCTATTTTTTGGCGGGTCTTCTTATATATATATATATATATATATATATATAGCATCCGTCGATACAGCCAATCACGTTTTCAATGCCTGCAATCTACAAAATTAAGCGTTGCATATTACCTTCGAATTATAAGTTTATTTTAAAATACCTATGAAAATGCTTGAGCCTTTTCACTCTTTTCTTCATCGGAAATTTTATATAATTCGGAGAAATTTCGAAAAAAACTACACTATAATATGTCCAATATGCCTATATAACGAGGAAATCGACATATTGAAAATATTTGCCACTCCACGATAAGTCTCCTTGTTACCGGCAAACCTAAAAATAAACATGAATGGAAAGGTAAAGTAAAAAATAACATTATCTCATCGTATTACCACAAAAATGATAGTACTTGATGTTCCGCTGAAATTTCCTTTCGACCACCGCATTTTTTTACTTTGTAATAGGAAGAACTCCGAAATTTATCAATTACTTTATCTGCCGTTGTTCTAGAAACTCGGAGATTTTGTCGAAACTGTAAGAAAATATTTATATATGCAAATCAAATACAGATATGTATCTATCTTTAATAACAAATTAATAAATCAGATTTAGTTTAGCTTCGGAATATTTATGAACAACATCCGTAAAGAAATTTTGACGCGATGTTAATCCTTCTTCGCAGAATAAAGTTTTCTATGGAATTCAAAAAATTCCTCATCGGATGAATCTGAGGACGATGATGATGATGTCGTGTACACTAAATCTTTTAAAAGGTACTCCATTTCGTGTATTTATTTTTATTTTATTATTTAAATTTGATTTTTATAATCGCACTATTCAAATTACCAACGCATCGTATATTTTGACAAATGACAGAAAAAAATGGCGAATAGATTTACAATAACAACAAAATTGTATACTCCACCAAAAAACCTAGAGTATAGAAAATTACCCCGGGAGTAACAAAATATTACCCTTGTGGTAATATTTTTTTTTCAATGAAACATTTTGACAGCAGTTGAAGTACCATGGGCTACTATTTTTTCTTCACTGAAAATCGACATTAATCGTTTTAATCGACATGGTCCTCCACCATTTCCAGAAAGTGATTTTTTGTTTACCCTAACTTTACTTTTTGTGTTATATTTAAAATCCTTCCACACCTACAAAAAATTCATGATATGGCTTCGTAACCTCACCTTTTTCCATCCATCTACAAGTTTTTCTGGAGGACCTGCAGCATTTAAGCGTTCTGTCACATCAATCCATATCATATTTGTCGTTTCTTTTTTACTGCACTGTGTTAAATAGTTTTTTGCAATTCCGTCGTTTTTCTCTATGAAATCTATCAAAATTTCAAATTGATCAGAGTTTGTTGCAGTTCTACGAGAAAAATGAAAAATAAAATAATTTAATATTAATACATATATCACAATTTTAATATTAATATAAAATAAATGTTTATTTGCTTGTCTATTGGAAACTTCATAATAGTTCAAAATTTAGAAAATACGGACGAAAGTCTACCTAGTAACAGTTTATGAGGCATTTGTGAACCCGGCTTTCAAGAACTATCATACTCGTTGTAGATTAAGTCTTGTTTAGTATAAACAAGTCCTTAGAAGAAGGCAAAAATGAATTTGTGCAACAAATTAAATAATTTTTAATATTTAAATTTATTTATGTAAATATATTCGTTTTTATTTTTTATTATTAAGTTATAATATTTGAATGAATTTTTAATTTAGCTTTGTTCTAATTTAAATATGTATATTTTTTAACAATTGTGATGAAATTTATAAATAATGAATGAATTCGAAATTTCGTTAATATTAGTTTTAATATTATTGTTTACTTAAAAAAATTGTGATTAAATTTAATTAAATACAACATGAGATTTAATTACGCGTGTTTTTTCAATGAAATACATTAACTTCGTTAAAATATTTACAGAATTATGGTCCCTAATTTGGTATGATATCAAAGGGCCGAATGTCGAAGGGCCAAATGTCGAGGGCCGAATGTGTCGAAGGGCCAAATGTCGAAGGGCCGAATGGGTCGTGTCTCAAGTTCTTCATAGTTTTGGTTTCGTTTTTCGATCAACACTCTTTGTTGTGCTCGATATCTATCATTTTCAATCTTTGTTTGTTCGGCTAATTTTATTTGTTTTGCGTTCCATTTATCCTTCTGAAATTTTAGGATGCCGTTACCCTAATTAAATCTTTGCCTTGTCTTTTTGATGTATTATAATAGTTTTCCTGTAGTTGGATTTGCTTAAAATTTTCATCTACTACTGTTGATGGCCCAGGTTGACTTTGGTTAATATTCCCATTTATAGATGTACATAGATGGCCCAGACGGTTGTGTTAAAGTTTATTTTTAGAAATATATTTTTTTAATTTTTTTTATTTAATTTAATTATTTTTTGTACGATATACGATTGATATACGATTATTTTTTGTACGATATAGTATTTTGTTGCAAATACATTACGAACATGGTATTTAAAAGGAGCATATCTCTATTTAATAAATCCAGAATATTTTTAAATTCAATAATTTAAAAAAAAATTAAAAAAAAATAAAAGCGCGAAAGTTATAAATGAAACGACGCCAAATTAACTCAAATAAGATTTATTAAGATAATAAATGTATTTACAAAAAAATTTAATATTTAAAATTAAAACCCGGAAACTATTACGAATAAATATTAATAAAACAAAAAAAATCGAAAAACCACAAAAAATATATGAAAATATTTAAAAAAATCAAGATAAAACATACGAAGTTACAACCACTCTTGAAATTGACAGCTATGTCATATGTAAAATAAACCAAAATTTGAGCAAAAAACATTATGTGACTAATTTTCCACCTGAGATACGGGATTTTAGGGTTTTTATCCATAGTTATGAACTCAAGTATTGGTCACTCCGACTCAATTATTTACATAAAACGCTAGTTAGAATCAGGACAATATCTAAATAGCTTAATACTTTAATTTAATTATCCTTTAAATTTTCTGGTTATAGCTTAGTATATAATAAAACACCATTTTATTCGAAGGCCGACGTTTCGGATGCTAATTTTCATCCATCATCAGGGCACAACTATGAATATTATATTTACATTTAATAAACGATTACAAAATAATAAAATCATATATACAACTTACAATAGTTTAAAAAAAAACACAATTTTTGTCATAAAATTCTTACAAAAAAAATTAATTACTTGTAAAACTAAAATGTATAGCAAATTAAAATACATATACATACTTCATAAACAAGAAAAAACAAATGAAAATGAAATGAAGTATTGTTTTGGAATTTAGAAAAGGGATATTGATATACTAAGGCTAAAAAATGTAGAAATATAAAAATAAAAATGTTTCTATGCTAATTATGGTTCAATGAAATATGTATGTTAATTGTAAATGATAAAACTAAAACCAAATTATTTAGTATAAAAATAAATTGGTTTTTGTTCAAAACAATATTACATATATTCTAGGAATTTATAGAGTCTTCTATATTAAATTTGTAAAAATTTTAAACCAATATTTTTCTATAGATATGTAGATGATATAATTACGGCTATTCCATTTAATAAAGTTGACATTTTTTTCAAACTTTTAATGAGTTTAATAATAACATTAAATTTACAATGAAATTAGAAAATAATCACAAGTTAGCATTTTTACATTTAGTTGTAATACATAATATAGATGGAACATTATCTACTGATTGCTTCCATAAAACTACTTGGTCCGGTAGATACCTTAATTTCGATTCCCACCTTCCTTTGGCATACAAACGCAATACAGTAAAATTATTAGTAAACAAAATAACCCAGTTATCAGATCTTATTTTTCATAAAGATAATTTTAGACTTCTTAGAAACACACTTTTAAAAAATAATTATCCAAATTCAATAATAAATTCAATTTTAAAAAGTCATTTACATGCAAATTTAAATTTACAACCTGTAGTTGAGAATGACCTAAACGACAATCTAACGAGATATATTTCAATCCCATATGTCAAGTCCTTACACGAACAAATTAGTTTTTGTATGAATAAATATAATATTAAATTAGTCGGTAAAGCACATAATAATTTTGGTACTCGTATATCTGTGGCTGCCTCCAGCATTTCTAAATTCGGCTTCAAGGGTTCACGGTTAAACGACATACTTCACACCACATAATCGGGTAACATTTTGAATTGAGAACGAAAGGCCGAAATTTGGGAATCCAAGTCGGTTCTACCCGGCTTCTTGTAGTTGGGCAATTACTCACCCCCAGAGACAATCGAAACCATCGGGCAATGCCGCAAACAACCGAAACCGACAACCCTATTATGCATCTGAATGAAAATGGAAAAAACATAAACATATGTACTAGTGAATCCAATTACCCGACTATCGAATCCAACTACCCGAATTTTGGCTACCCGACTTTCGGTTTCGTTTTTTTTTACCATTACCCCACCGGTTTCTACAATATACGTTTATGTTTTTTCAATTTCCGTTAAAATCCATAAGAGGGTTGTCGATTTCGGTTGTTTAACTATACGAAGTCGGGTAGAACCGACTTGGATTCAATAGCCGAAATAAAATCGGATGTACGGTCGAATAAAAGAAACGAAGGTAAAGAGGATGACGATGGCATTCTCTCGGTGTTTTTACATGATACAAGTTGTCGTTAACTTGTATCGCGCTTTAAAAATAAATTAAGAAAAACTCAAATTGTATAATTTTCATTTAGTTTATTTTTCATAAATAATAATTAAAATAATTTAATGTAAATAGTAAAAATAATACATGGAGTCAGAATAGTAATACGTATGAGAGTCAAATAATTAATTACAATAATACCTCAATTCGGTAGTGGTGGTCATCCAGGTGGTACGTGAACGCATATGAACAACCAGCACACCTACAAATGGTAACCCCGACAAAAAGGAATATTTGTTATCATAATACAACGTAACGTGCTACAATTAATTTTAAAGATTGACAAAAGATAACCTAAAAACCATATGCCAACATCGTAATGATACTACAAATGGTCACGGCTCACTGAAACTAAATCTAATATTATTTGGAGCATCGAGCAGCATCGCAAATTTTCAGCACTATTAAATACAAATACCTGATCATCAAGTAAGCCTAGTAGACGGTCGTGTTTGTTTTTTTTTCTTGTTTAAAATCAAAATATTTGATTTTTTGGAATTAATTTTATTTTTGCGGCTTTTCCTCTGGATTTTGGCTTTTAGGATTTATTTAATTGATAAGTATCGCTCCTCTTATATAGTTTTCTGTTACTTTTATTATTTGGCTTCTTTTTATTTGTTTCTTTTTAGATTTTAACACGAAGTTCTGTGATCTTGGTTCTTCCTTTAAAGAAGATAGTATTTATGTATATGGAATTTTGTATGCATGTAAGTATTGTTATTGAAGTGCGCCACGACTCGCGATGCCCACCGAGAGCATTTATTTGCCCTCGGTTCTCTTAAAATGTATGCTTCGGGCTAGGTCCAACATGTTTAACGTGGTTAGTTTGAATGTTCAAAGCCTTACTTTGAATATTGACGAGCTTCGTCAAACTTTTAATGGGGTCCCAATTGATGTTATTTGTTTATCGGAAACATTTTTGACATCTAATATTTCTAATTCTGCGTTGGCCATTAGTGGCTTTAATTTGTTCAGGCGGGATAGGGTTAGTCCACCGGTTAATTATGGTGGGGTATGCATATATGTTAACGAGCATATTAAATGTAGTGTTGTATCGGTACAGTGTTGCCAGATTTTCGAAGAACAATTTCCCAACGTCTTCGTAAAAATTCCCGATTTTTCCCGATTTCTCCAATAAAAATTCCCGGCAAAATTCCCATGATATTTTAAATTGTAAAACCATAACTTTATAACGCATAAATAATATTTAAATTAATTCATTGTACATAATTTATAACAACTATGTATCTATATTTGAACAAGTTTGAATGATAATATCCTGATTAGTTGGTTTGGTATAAATTTGATGAACTTAGCAATGATAAATGCTCTTGTGTTGGTTCAAATGTAATGCAATTTCCATTTCTATTTTACATTGCTGATTTAAATGAGTGTGGTAAGGTTAAAATGAATTTAGCAACTTCATTTAAATTTGGTAAAACGTAGTCACCGTTGATTGCCTTTTTTGACGATATCTCAGCCTAAAATTCTTCGACTTTGTTAGCTTCTGTAATTTATCCTTTTGTGTTTCTGAAAACTCGTACGGTAAGTCGCCCCATTCGCCCTCAAGCCTATATTTATCACAGAAATGATCAACATAATTATGCAGTTCAGTTAAAGTTATTGAAAATTTACGGTTGGATAAGGGCAGTTTCTGGATTTAAAAATTCAACGACTTTAAAAAATTTGTCGTTTAAGGGAAATTTTTGCAATATTTTATAGATGTATTTTTCTACGAATTGAGCACAATTCTTTTTTATAATTAACTTTCGTTCATCTGATAAATATTCAGTCTGGTATTTTGATATTGGTAATATTCATTAAACTCGGTGCCGCAATTAAAATCATTAATATTTTGTTTGGTTTTCACATTTACAATATTTTCAAACAATAAAATATTTTCTTGTAAGACTTCATCAATACATTCGGGGTTTAAAATCATCTTAGCAACAATAATCAACATTTTTTTAGACTCGCCGTACAACCTATGGTCTAAAATAGAATCACTTTGAAATAGCGCATTGCATCGATTAAAATAATTAAGAATGTTTTTTAAAAACAACAAGTAAGCTGTAATTTCTAACGTATGAAATATCCCACATTTTTGACAACATTTCCCGATTTCCCATTGTCGCTAAAAAATCCCATATTTGGGAAAAAATCCCACCATTTGGCAACAGTGTATCGGTACCCCCTTCAATTTCTCAAAGGCTCGTTTCTGACTTTGAGTTTCTTTTTTTAAATGTCTTCGTGAATAAGCGGAAATTTCTTTTAGGTGTAGTTTATAATCCTCCTAAAACGAACAAGATGTCTTATGCTCGATTCAAAAAATCCCTTTTAGACATTGAATGTCTTTTTAGTTATTTTTCTTGTCGGTATGATGAGGTTTTCATTTCGGGTGATTTTAATTTTGATATTTCTCAAGAGTCTTTATTTTCTCGTAGCTATTTGAATATCTTAAATAGCATTAACCTTTCGGTTTATAATACTTTAGAGCCTACTTACTCTTGCGCTACTGCAAGTGGTGGTTCTTTTTCGCTCATTGATCACGTCGTTGCTTCTGCTGATAATTCCATTTGTTTTTTCAATCAATTGTCTCTTGGTATTGGTTCTCACCATGATCTTCTTGTTTTTTCTGTTAATTATTACTCTCGACCTAGACCTAAAAGTTTCAGCTTTAGGGATTTTTCTAAAATTGATGAATCTCACCTTTCATCAACTTGTGGCTCTATTTGTTGGGATAATATTTTTTCTCTCTCTACTTCTACTGACCAAATTGACTATTTTAATTCCTCTATTAACTATGTATTTTATAATTCCGTTCCTCTCACTACTATTTATTTTAGACCTAGATCCCCCCTTTGGATGACTCAAGAGATTTTGAGTGCTATTTCTGTTCGTTTTTCCAAATATCGTCTTTGGAAAATTAGCCCTAATTCTTTGTCTTATCTAGCTTATAAGGAATCTCGAAATAGAGTGGTAGGTTTAATTCGTATCGCTAAGCAAAATTTTTTCAAGGATAAGTTAGATCCCTCACTTCCCTCTAAGATATTTTGGCGCAACGTGCGCAACTTGGGCCTTGGTAGTTGCAAAGGGGCTGCTTCTGTAGATTTCAAAGCAAATGATTTTAACCTTTATCTAATTAACTCTAGTCACACTCATGATATATCCATTATTGATTTAGTGTCCGTCGAACCCCTTAATTCTTTTTCGTTTACAAATATATCTACTGTTGATTTGCATTCTGCTATTTGGGAAGTTAAATCGCAATCCACTGGCTTAGATATGGTTAGTTTGAAATTAGTTAAGCGCATTTTTCCTATTGTATCAACGTATTTGTTACATTTTTTCAATTTTATTTTAACGACCTCTTCATATTCCGCTCAGTGGAAGATGAGTAAAATTATTCCTATTCCTAAAATTAGTAATCCTTCTGAGCTTTCCCATTTCCGCCCTATTAGCATTTTAAGTTCTCTGTCCAAGGCATTTGAATTGGTAGTAAAAACCCAAATTCAATCTCATATTGATAGCTTTAATTTGCTTAGCCTTTTTCAATCAGGTTTTAGAAGGTTTCACGGTACTACCACTGCTTTACTGAATGTTTGTGATGATATTCGTCGTAGTATGAGTAAAAGAGAAATGACTTGCCTTACTCTGTTAGATTTTTCTAAAGCGTTTGATTCGATTAATCATCAAATTTTGTTTAATAAGCTTATTTCAAACTTTAATTTTTTTCTCTCTGCTGCTAAATTGATTTTAGACTATATTTCGGGTCGCTTTCAGGCAGTCTTTTATGACAATTCTTTTTCTGACTTTTTACCTGTCTCTTCTGGCGTTCCTCAGGGGTCGGTTCTTGGCCCTTTACTATTCTCAATGTACATTAATGACATTGCATGTTCCATTCGTCATTGTTCTTTTCATATATTTGCTGATGATGTCCAAATATATAGGAGTAGTCGCTTAGATATTGATTCCATTCACTCTAATATTTCTTTAATTAACGATGATTTGGAAAGAATTTATAGTTGGTCATTATCTAACCGACTCGCTCTTAATGCTAGTAAATCCCAGTCTATTATAATATATAAAAAATCTTTAAATACTTCCTCTTTTCCTGGAATTTTTCTCGGTGATTGTTTAATTCCATTCTCTAATACAGTTAGAAATTTAGGGTTAATTTTTAATAAAACTCTTACTTGGGGTGATCATTTAGTTAAGGTTAGTAAAAGGATTCTTATCCGTCTTATAACTGTACTGTTGACAGTACAGTTATAAGACCAATTAAGCATGCAGTTACTCATTTTATTCAAACCAAAGGTCCGCTGGTGGCAGCAAAGGTTCGTAGACTCGCTCCGGATAAGTTAGCTACGGCAAAGATAGAATTCGACTAGTCCATGGGCCAGCCCACTACATTTGGTTCAGAAGAAAAGTGGAGATTGGAGACCCTGTGGTGATTACCGGGCACTGAATGCTGTCACTCAGCCTGACCGCTACCCAATACCACACCTCCAGGACTTCGCACATCAACTACGTGGCTGTACTATATTTTCTACATTGGACCTAATACGAGCGTACCATCAGATACCAGTGGAACCGTCAGATATACCGAAGACCGCTATCATAACACCCTTCGGGTTGTTCGAGTTCACTCGAATGGGATTTGGTTTGAGAAACGCTGCACAGTCATTCCAACGATTTGTTCATTCTATTTTTCGGGACCTTAATTATTGCTATACATATATTGATGATTTTTTGATCGCTTCACGAGATATGAACGAACACATGATCCATCTGGAACAAATTTTTCAACGTTTACAGGATCACGGATTAATTATCAATGCAAATAAATGTGCATTCGCTAAGGCCGAAATAAACTTTTTAGGCCACACTATTAATAAATCGGGTATTAAGCCGATGTTAGAACGTGTTCAAGCGATATCTGATTTTAAACAACCAGAAATCATAGTAGAATTGCGACGCTTCCTCGGAATGACCAATTTTTATCGGCGATTTGTCCCAAATGCAGCTGAAAATCAAGCATTGTTAAACGAATACTTAAAGGGGAGTAAAAAGAACGACAAACGTAAAATTGACTGGACCGATAACACGAAAATAGCTTTTGTGAAATGCAAACAACAATTAATCGACGCAGCAATCCTCGCGCATCCGGACACTAAAGCACATCTCGCTATGATGGTTGATGCATCAGATTATGCAATAGGTGCAGTAGTTCAGCAGCAAGTAGAGGATAGTTGGCAGACTTTAAGCTTTTATTCGGTTAAACTTTCGGACACCCAGAAACGCTATAGCGCATACGACCGCGAGCTATTAGCGGCATACGCTGCTATTAAACATTTTCGTTTTTTGCTGGAAGGTCGCACTTTTACATTGTACACGGATCATAAGCCCTTAGTTTATGCATTTCAGCAAAATCCAAATAAGGCTTCACCTAGGCAATTTAGATATCTGGACTATATTGGGCAATTCACGAATGACATACAACATGTCTCGGGTAAGGACAACGTTGTAGCAGATACTCTATCGCGCATATGCAAAATTGATGTACCAGAAGCTGTTGATTATACTAGGATTGCCGAAGCACAAAGTCAAGACAGCGAGTTACAGGATTTAATTGAAACAAATAAGTCGCTCGAATTTAAAAAATTTCCAATATTAAATTCAGACAAAGAAATCTTTTGTGACATTTCTACAAAGTGTATTAGACCGTATATACCAAAAGAATTCAGAAAAATGGTATTCGATATGGTGCATGGTTTGTCACACCCCGGAGTTCGGACTACCACTAAAATGTTGGCTAGTAAATACATTTGGACATCAGTCAACCAAGATGCTAGAAAATGGGCTAAAGGTTGTATAAGTTGCCAAAAGTCTAAAGTTCAACGCCACACCAAAAGTCCTATTGGTCAATTTCCATTATGTAGCAAGCGTTTTGAAGAAATTCACGTAGATATTATTGGTCCAATGATAACTTCTAACGGTATGAAATATTGCGTCACAATAATAGATCGATATACTCGCTGGCCAGAGGCCATTCCAGTAGCGGATATCAAGGCACAAACAGTTACAAGTGCAATTTATAACGGTTGGATCGCACGATTTGGCATACCTGTAACTATAGTCACTGATCGAGGAATGCAGTTTGAATCGCAATTACTTTAGGAATTGTCCAAGGTATTGGGGTTCCAACGCAAACGCACTACATCGTATAACCCACAAGCCAATGGTTTTATCGAACGTTGGCACCGCTCTCTAAAAGCATCGTTAATGTGTCATAACCATCTAGACTGAACAATCTCGTTACCAACAGTTTTGTTGGGATAGCGCACAGCATTACGGGTGGAGTTTAATGCAACAGCGGCAGAAATGCTTTACGGCGAAGGTTTACGATTGCCAGGACAATTCATAGGCAGTTGTAATAAGCATGATTACCAGTCCGAATTTGTCAAACAACTGAAAACTGCAATTGATCAAATTAAACCAAGTCCTGCATCACGACACGGAAATCAAGCATCGATTTTTATTCATAAAGAGCTTAGTTCATGCTCACATGTGTTTGTACGAACAGATGCGGTTAGAACATCTCTGCAGCCTCCTTATGAAGGACCATTTAGCGTCAGTAGCCGTACGGAAAAATATTTTACCATACTTATGAAGGGTAAATCTTGCAATGTTTCAATAAATAGATTAAAACCTTGTTTCACTACGGAATATGTATGACTCAAACGATCGTGAGACAAACGAAAACTTGCCGACATGTAATAGTACGATTCAACCTACGATTTTAGAACCTAACGTTAGCCAAAAGAAATCTTCAACGGATGACAAACGCACGGTTCACTTTCAGTGTGAGCCGAATTTGGTCACAACACGAACAGGACGGGCCACTGGACTTCCCACGCGTTTTCGTTAAGCGTTCATGGACATTCACTGGCAAGGGAGTAGTGTGGCTGCCTCCAGCATTCTTAAATTCGGCTTCAAGGGTTCACGGTTAAACGACATACTTCACACCACATAATCGGGTAACATTTTGAATTGAGAACGAAAGGCCGAAATGAAATCGGATGTACGGTCGAATAAAAGAAACGAAGGTAAAGAGGATGACGATGGCATTCTCTCGGTGTTTTTACATGATAAGAGTTGTCGTTAACTTGTATCGCGCTTTAATAATAAATTAAGAAAAACTCACATTGTATAATTTTCATTTAGTTTATTTTTCATAAATAATAATTAAAATAATTTAATGTAAATAACAATTTAATGTAAATAGTAAAAATAATACATGGAGTCAGAATAGTAATACGTATGAGAGTCAAATAATTAATTACAATAATACCTCAATTCGGCAGTGGTGGTCATCCAGGTGGTACGTGAACGCATATGAACAACCAGCACACCTACAGATCACTGTTTTCTAAATTAAAAGATCCTACGGCTTTAGGTAATAATACGAATGCGGTGTATCAAGTTGAATGTGCTTGTGATAAAGTATACATTGGATAGACTAAAAAATTATTGTCTACAAGATTCTGTCAACATAAGAGAGATGCTCAGAATATAGCTAAGGCTAAAATTAATGTTGATAATGTAAGTGCTTTGTCTAGTCATTTATATTTTTCTAAATATGATGTTTTTAGAAATGATATACATCAAAAGAAATCCGGGAAGCATTAACAAACAATCAGACTGTAATTATCTCCAAGATATGTACAATCATTTAATTAAAAATGATTAGATTGTGCTTTATATGATTTTTTAGAATTTTGTTTCAATTTTTGATGTATCATTTTTAATTACATATATGTTTTGAACAAAAACCAATTTATTTTTATACTAAATAATTTGATTTTAGTTTTATCATTTACAATTAACATATATATTTCATTGAACCATAATTAGCATAGAAACATTTTATTTTTATGTTTCTACATTTTTTAGCCTTAGTATATCAATATCCCTTTTCTAAATTCCAAAACAATACTTCATTTCATTTTCAATTTGTTTTTTCTTATTTATGAATTTGCTATACATTTTAGTTTTACAAGTAATTAATTTTTTTTTTTTTTGTAAGAATTTTATGACAAAAATTGTGTTTTTTTTTTAAACTATTGTAAGTTGTATATATGATTTAATTATTTTGTAATCGTTTATTAAATGTAAATATAATATTCATAGTTGTGCCCTGATGATGGATGGAAATTAACATCCGAAACGTCGGCCTTCGAATAAAACGGTGTTTTATTAAATATTAGGCTATAACCAGAAAATTTAAGGGATAATAACAACATAAAAGCCTAATAACTGAAACTAATAACTTTAATTTAAATTTAATTGGTTTTTAATTAGTTGGCTTAATCGAAAACGTTTACTCTTACCGTCAAACTTTTTCTTAGGAATAACTTTCAACATAATAGGACCTCACAAAATAATTGAAGAAGTACTATTACAAAGATGAGCTCTATTATCTTAGACGCGCTTAAATTACAAGACCTGGTAGAGCACAGTCGAAATTGATATAAAATCCCCAAAAATGGTGACCTCCAATGACTATGCGTATATTTCCATGTTAACGTAGAGTGGACAGTATCTTCTTTCCTTGAAATCCTGAGGCGTCTATTTATATTACGCAATTAGCTATTAAAAACACTCGTGATGGTTATAGTTATAAACTATTTTATTTATTTTAATATTATGCGCACAACATAATTTAGTTTGTGTATTTACGTGTTAATTGCACAAAAGATTTTCTTATAATAAATTTTTAGCCATTTTTTTCGTATATAAATTAATTTTTTGGAACATGAAATGAATTTTGATATTTTACTTCCAAAACGATTTAAAATGTAAGTTCAGTGCGTTGCCCTGTTTAAAAACGCAGTTTTGTTTCCATATCATACATCTATTACTTTTTTTTGTTCATGTTAATACACATACACACGTCTGTAGATGTCAAAATGGAAATTGTAAACAAAATAATTTCTGAAAAATCATGGATATCAGCTAAGTATTTTTGATATATAATATAAAATTAATTACTAATTAAATACTACACATAACGACATTCGTTTTTATACGATTCAAATTTTCATACAAATAACGGTTTTATGTAGTTTAAAAAAGAAGAAACATTATTTTTCTGGCACATTATGATGAGCAACTGTATGAAATTTCATTCCATGTATGTAATGTGTTTTATCTTTTTTGTTATTAATTCGTGGAAACCCGTTAGAAACAAAAGAAAAAACATGTAGTCCTAGAGAAACATTCGTTTTTATACGCGTCAAAGAAAATTTATTTTAGTATACATTATACATGGATTGTCGTTTCATTATAGACAGATTGAGTCTGTTTAGTGTTATTTATTTAATCTTTGGTCGTAAGTAATAGTTCAGTACAAAAAAAATTATTTCTATAATTAATATTACATATTGAATATAATAGTTATTATAATGGGTAAGCAGACGTCAATAAACATTCACAGTTTGGTGATTAACCATCGTGAGAAAAAAAAAAATCCTTGAATGAAATTGAAAATATTTTAAATTTGCGCAAATCAACGGTACAAAAAATATGTGATAGATATTACAAAAAAGATCGTATTGAGAGTTTAAGCACAAATTAATTATTTTTTTGGCCGCGAAAATTATTAGCTAGTGACAAAAAGTTCATTTTAAGAGAAGTGGAAAAAATCCGAAGTTAAATGCAGTGGAATTGCAGAAGCTATTAGTTGAGTTTAGTGGGAAATGGGTTCATCGGAATAATCCGTCGTTTTCTAAAGATAAAAGGCACGGTAAACCGAATTGCGAGACGGAAACCTTGAAACTTGCGAACCATTGAAATTTGCTAAAAAATATAAAGATGAGAGTGTCGATTTTTGGAAAAATGTGATATTTGTTGATGAATGCAAATTCTGTATGTTCAGAAGTGACAAAAAGCAAATTAGGATTTACCATAAAGCAAATGAAGCATTTTTACCTAAAAATTTATGTTCAACAGTAAAACATGGGGGTAAAAAACATAATGGTTTGGGGAGCAATGGGTTATAATGGAACGGACACAATAGAACATATAGATTAGATAATGGACCAATATGTATATTTAGATGTATTAAAACGTCATTTAAAAAAATCAGCTATAAAATTGTGGATTGCAGAGAAATTTCAATTTTATCAGGACAACAATCCCAAACATAATGCATTAAACTTACGACTGTGGCTGCTTTATAATTGTAACAAAGTGATTGAGACACCACCACAAAGCCCTGATCTCAATCCCATAGAGCATTTGTGGCAACATCTTCACGGTAAAATCAGACAAAATCAAAAAATAAAAAGTCGTGTCCAATTAATAACTGCTATCATAGAAGAATGGGCGAAAATTGATGAAAATTATACAATAAAATTAGTTGCATCTATGCCAAATCGCCTTAAGGAAGTAATCAAGAGTAACGGATAACCAAGTATTGAAAGTTAGATGGCACGGTAATATACTCAGTTTAAAGGAGAATGAACTTCACCGTATAAAAACGAATGTTCCTTGAATTTTATATCTTATTTTAGTTTTAATTTTATTTTGATTATAAGTTTTAGAAATTTTGAAATAAAAATAAAGATTTTAGAGTTCTCTGCAATTGCCCTTTTAATTTCTATATACACCTTCGAAGAAATTCGCAGCTACTATTATGCATTATTTGTTCTAATTAATAAATATTTGTTGACGTTTAAAAACGAATGTCCTTATGTGTATATATTTTCAGGTTTGCCCGAATTTGACAATGCTAGTGGAATTGTAGATAAGTTTATAGTTACGTTGATAGCATATTTACTAATAGAATTTTTCTTCCAGCTGTACAAGTACGAGGGCGGATTGAAAATGAAACTACCTAGCGCTAGATGGCAGCACAAACACAAATTTTTTTGTTTTTTAGAAATTGCGATCTGTCAAACGTCAGCTGTTAAAATTTCACCCAAATTCATCGATTAGTTTATTTGTTGTAGTCGTTTGAAGTAAACAACTTTTGTGTTTCTTGAAAAATGGAAAAAACGAATTTCGTGCAGTTTAATCACACTATTATTTGAAAGGGAAAACGGCGAAAGAGACAAAATAAAAGCTCGATAAACTTTACGGTGAGTCTGCTCCGTCAGATTACATGGTAAAATATTGGATTGCTGAATTTAAACGCGGCCAAAGAAGCACTGCAACAATACCATCAACAGGAAGGCCAAAAGAGGTGGTTACTGAAGAAAATATCAAGAAAATCCTCGATATCGTTATGAATGATCGCCGAGTCAAGTTGCGTGAGATTGTTGAAATGGTAAACATATCATATGAACGTGTGCTCAACATTTTGCATGAACATTTGCATATGAAAAAGTTATCGGCAAGATGGGTGCCGCGTTTGCTCAGTGTCGAACAAAAACGAGTTCGACAGACCACTTCACAGCGGTGTTTGGACATGATAAAGCGTAATCCTGTTGATTTTTGGCGTCGATTAATTACTGTTGATGAAACGTGGGTCCACCACTACACACCTGAAACCAAAAATCAATCAAAACAATGGGTAGAAGCTGGTAGAAGTGCTCTGAAGAAGGCAAAGGCAGTGAAATCGGCTGGCATGGTTATGGCCACTATATTTTGGGATGCACACGGAATATTGCTCATCGATTATCTTAAAAAAGGATCCACAATCACAGGAAAGTATTATCGTGTATTATTGGATCAATTGGTTGATGTAATCAAGAAAAAACGACCACATTTAAAGAAGAAAAAAGTGCTCTTTCTTCAAGACAACGCACCGGTTCACTCAGCATTAGATACGATGCTAAAATTACGTGAAATACACTTCGAATTGGTTGATCATCCACCTTATAGTCCAGATTTAGCTCCTAGTGACTTTTTCCTGTTTCCAAACTTGCAAAAATGGCTCGCATGACAAAGATTCATCTCAGACGAAGAAGTGGTTATCCAAACTAACGCGTATTTTGAGGGGATCCCGAAATCGTATTATTCAGATGGTATAAAAAGTTGGAATATCGTCTTACTAAGTGTGTCGAATTAAATGGAGACTATGTTGAGAAATAAATGGTTTTTGACAAAAAAATTTTTGTTTTCTTACTTAGGTAGCTTCATTTTCAATCCGCCCAAGTATGTCATCGATTTTTATGTGTTCCAGGTTGAATAATGTATTCTAGGCTGAGAAGTTATGTTATGCGTTGGGTACCAACAAGACCATTACAGGACAAACGTAACGGCGATTAAAGAATTAGTAAATAAGTAAACGTACGTTATTTTCTGGGACAATTAAGATTAACTTAGTAATTCATTTTAGAGAAAAATAAAACCAGAAATACATCTTGTGAATATAACGTTAACAATTTCATAATTTAAAGTAAACCGAATGGATTAATGGAGGGCGAAGTCCGAGATTCATACCTCCTCGCGGTGCTCTCTGGGTAACGCTAAATGAATCAGGCGGTGTAGTGGAGACGAACAGACTAAATCCTGTTTATAGTCATGGACACTACATGTCAAGGCGAGCTATTGGCGCCTCAAAACCAATACCAAATCAGCGTCTGTTCTCCAGGTTAGGTGCGGCTGAAGCGGGCGTCTGTCTTGTATCAAGCGGCTCGCTATATAAATGTGTTCAAGGTAGGACTGGATGCCTTAAGATTATCACCAGTACGTGACCCACACACGTAACAAGCGGGTTGAGCGGCAGGCCAACATCCTTCCCTCATAAAAACCATTTAAGTTATGAACCCTGAACAAAGGCCTCGGATTACCATATCGGATTCATCACAAACTCGACCTCGGAAATTGTACACGGACAACGCTTTAAAAATGGGAACATGGAACGTGCTTAGCCTCTTAAGACCTGGAGATCTCCAGAACCTTTCGAACCAAGCCAAAAGTTACACATTAGACGTACTTGCACTACAAGAGCTTAGATGGTCTGGGAGTGGGATCCTTGACACCACCAATGGTTACACTCTTCATTACAGCGGCCATCAGAACGGAGGAGAATTTGGAGTTGGCTTCCTCATCCATCGGCGCGTGAAGCACCATATCATCGATTTCCGCCCTATCAACATGCGGATATGCACGGTCAGACTTCGCACTAATAAATTTAACATCACGATCGTTAATGTGCATGCACCCACCGAAGATAAATCAGATGACATCAAAGATCTCTTCTTTGTCGAGCTCGAGGAAGTCATCAATAACATACCGCACCACGACATTAAAATCATCGTGGGCGACTTTAATGCAAAAATCGGTAGAAGTGCAGAAAATACAACGCACATCGGTCCTAACAGCCTGCACCTAACTAGTAACAACAACGGCCAACGCGTCACCGACCTGGCAATAACGTACAACTTAGTTGTATCAAGTACGTTTTTTCCACATAAGAGAATTCACAAAGTAACGTGGAGATCGAATGATGGAAGAACGGAAAACCAAATCGATCACGTCATGGTGTCCAAGAGACACTCCACCAGCATATCTGACGTTAGATCTTACAGAGGTGCAGATATGGACAGCGATCATGTGCTTGTCATATTTAAATATAAGTGCAAACTGTCATCAACCTTCAATAGACAAGCACAAAAAACCGTTCAATGGAATGTCGATGCTCTAAAAGACCAAGCGTCACTGCAGAGTTACCAATCAGCTGTCACTAACTATTTAGAGCGGCCCAGCGACAACGAAGGAGCTCCTCCTAATATCCAGGAGCAGTGGCACGCTATACAGTCAGCCATAACCACCGCGGCGCAAAACACTATCGGCAGAAGACCGCCGAGATCCCGCAATGATTGGTTCGATGATCAATGCCGCCTGGTCGTCAAAAATAAACGAAAGCTTCGTGAAAAATGGTTGGCTCGCAACACGAGAAGCACTCAGGCAGAATATCTACGCGCCAGGAAAGCCACGATTAAATTCCTTCGACAAAAGAAACGCGATCATATGAGGTCATGCATCGAAAACATCAGCTTCCAAGCGGAAGTAGGAAATTCAAGGGACTGTTTTGCTAATGCCAGGAATCTCACTAAAGACTTCCACCCAAGAAGTACAGCCATAAAAGACGGGAATGGAGAATTGAGAACAAACGTGGCTGATGTTCTCTCAGTATGGCAAACCTACTTTCAAAGTCTGCTAAACCGGAATGACGAAGTGACCCCCATTAGAGCAATAGCTCCTCCAGGTGATGAGGTCTTCGTCGAATATCCCACAGCAGAGGAAGTAGACGCAGCTATTAGTCGATTGAAAAACGGCAAGGCACCCGGTCTCGATGGAATCCCCGCAGAATTAATCAAACTCGGAGGCGCTACTCTTGCAACAAGTTTATACGATCTCGTCGTTTGTATTTGGGACCAAGAAGAGTTGCCGGAGAATTGGAAGACCGCACTCGTATGTCCGTTGCATAAAAAAGGCGACCGTCTTAAATGTGAAAACTTTCGTGGCATAGCTCTATTGAACACTGCTTACAAAGTGTTGGCTAATGTTGTACTTGCCAGACTCATCCCTTTCGCCGAAAACATCATTGGCGACTATCAGTGTGGTTTTCGTCCCAACCGATCGACCACTGACCAGTGTTTCACCATGAGGATGATCTTGGAAAAATGTTGGGAGTACAACATAACCATACATCAATTATATATAGACTTCCGGCAGGCATATGACAGTATAAACCGCGACAACCTTTGGGCCGCGCTCATATGCCTAGGTATTCCAGAGAAACTTGTTTCTCTGTGTAAACTAACAACGTCTGGATCTGCATGTAGAACTGTAATTGAAGGATCTGTGTCAGACTCCTTTCAAATAACATCTGGTGTTCGACAGGGAGATGCACTCGCGCCTGTGCTGTTTAATTTGGCGCTTGAGTACGTAGTGAGGAAAAGCAACATTGAAACTTCGCGCTGTATATTCAATAAATCAGGCCAAATTCTTGGATATGCAGATGATATCGTGCTTCTTGGCCGAAGACCTAGCGACATCAAGGACAGTTTCATACCGCTCAATCGCTGCGCAAGAAGACTTGGTTTGGAGGTGAACAGTACAAAAACGAAATTTTTAACAACACCCAGGAACATCTCTATGGCAAATCTCGAAATTGGCGACCATAATTTTGATAGCGTCGAAAATTTTAAATACCTCGGGTCACTTATAACATCATCAAACGACATGCAGGCAGAAATAAGAGCCCGAATCGCTGCCGGACAACGAGTTTTCTACGCGCAATCAAAATTATTGCGATCTTAACACCTATCGCAGTCGTGCAAGCTCGCACTTTATAAAGCACTGATAAGACCTGTGCTGACTTTCGGAAGCGAGAGCTGGACCATGACCTCTAACGACTGTAGATTATTATCTACCTTCGAAAGGAAGGTCATCCGTTCAATTTTTGGTTCTATTAAAGTTGCGAACAATGAATATCGGATTCGCATGAACCACGAAATAAAGCAACTTCTCGGAGGTAGCGATATTATCGGCTTCATCAAATCTAATCGAGTGAGATGGCTCGGCCACGTTGCAAGATCTCCACAACAACGAATGGTTTACAAAGTGTTCCATCAACAACCAGCCGGAGTACGTCGTAGAGGAAGACCCCGACTGCGCTGGAGTGACGACGTCGAACAAGACCTACTCGTATTAGGATGTCAAAATTGGAGGACGAGAGCGATGGACCGAGAAGGATGGAGGACCATAGTGCGGGCGGCAAAATCCCTTCATGGGATGTAAATGCTAGAGAGAGAGAGAGAATGGATTAACCCGGCGCTCAATTAAAAAATTACAATTCACAACACCTGTTACAACGAATCCGATTTAGTAAGACTTCCCAATGTTCCAGTAAATCTTAAATTGATAATTATGAAAATGAAGCAATTTTTTCAATTATTAAATTCACAAAGCGAATGCCAAAATCAATTTCCAACGTGCGCGATAATATTAAATATTATCTGTAATAACTTAATTCGATATTTGTATTAAAAAAAACTAATCACAATAATACATTGTAGCAAGAGGTGGCAAAAAAGAAGCAAGAAAATAAAAAATGATTAAATTACTTCATAAATCGATGTGCAAAAAATTGACAAAAAGCAATCATAAATTAATAAGACATAGAAAAAAAAAGAATCTTTCAATTATTGATATAATAGCAACTAACATAAAGTAATTGAAGGTTATTCGTAAACTATAAATTCACAGCATGTCTTTACTACATATATTCATTCAATCTTTATTTTAGAAATTATACTTAGGCAACTGTAATCTTGAAAATTGTAGAAAAGATGATTCATGATATGACATTCATAGCACACATTTTCTTCTCAATTCCTTTTGTATGTGAACTGTTTTTATAGAAATATATTTTTATTATAGTTCCGTAATTATAACACATATAAGAAGAAGCAGAAGAAGGAATAAACATTCTTTGACATAAGACAACAAATCATATAAAAAAAAAATATTTCTTTACGTTTGTATCTTTTTCGCTTTTGTTTATTACCTACGATCTCTCGATCGATCTGTCAATTAAAAAACTTATCGCGCATAAAGGAAAAATTTTCACTTACTCACTATTAATTAATAAAATTAAAACGTTAAATTATTTTTTTGTTTTTCAATTAGTGGCGCCGTATTCAATGCACAACATTACAATCAATTGAGTATAATAATATCGATGGTAATCGTAAATCATGTAAGATGCAACCCCTATACTTTAAGCTAAAGTTTAGAGTACTCGTACTGTATGGAAGATACGTATACCTTAGACTGCTTTTGATTTCAAGACAACATTGTGATGATTTCAGGTTTTATTCTGCAATCGTATTCTGCAATTGAATCATTCTCACAAATAATACCGTAATTAATTTGTCCGTTTGTGAATAAATGATTGTTCGGTATTACAACAGTGCCAGTGTGTTGTTAATGCAAATCGATTTTATTTTTCGATATTAAATATTCGGATAAATCAATCATTTATAATGTGATCTCATTTATTAGCCAAGAGGTTTACTTTATTGTGCAAACTTATTTGTTTTTGTTGTCGCTGCGTGGCGATCAATTCGATAGGATACGAAAAGAGCGACTTTAAGTTGAATGAATTGTAATTTGCACAAATATAGAGGTAACAACTGTTTGCTTTTATTGGGTGCAGGACGGAATTTCAAATAGTCCTAGGTTTATGTACTTTCTGAAAGCTCTACCAGCCGATGTACGAGTTGTCAAAAAGATGCAATGTTCAAATGCGGGTGTTTTTCCTTAATTTTTTCAGTAAAGTGCTTAATAATGATTCATAATATTCACCTGTGATAGGTTACTCTTCTCAATATATTCGGTGAATATTATGCTCTGTGCACCCCAAAAGACAGGGCCCATCGCGATATAAAGAAATATAAAGGTATGCTCAATTTATTTAAAAAACTGGTTTTATACTGTGCATGTCGTCATCACGTGACAAAAAAATTTTGATATAGAATATTTTTTATATTTGAATTATACCAAATACGTTTATATTTACACATGATAGAACGATTATGTTTATACATACTTTAAATTTTAACATAACAGAAAGCCATTTATTTTAGTTTTAGTAAATAAAATATATTTATTATGATTTCAAAGTAGTTTTTTTATCATTCTTAGTTAATGATTTTGTTTAATTTTCTTGTTCTGTTGCATTTTGAGATTCGATCATATTTTGATTAAAAATTCTAATCTTAAAAAGCATTTTGCAACGAAAGTATAAATTTTTTACGTCAAGGCTACAATTAACATTTTGGGAACTCTCAACTAGAGTTTTAATATACATATTTGGGCCCACATTTTAATTCAGTTCCGTTGAGATTAAAAAAATCTTTCTCCAACTTATAAATGTCCTTTAGAAGTCATCGTTTGGTTTATATAGACCACCTTCCGACAAATTATTGCACCAGGAATTACTGGAAACCAATTGTGGACTGTTTGGAACTCCGAGGCTTTCCTTGGCACGTAGTTTGAATGCAATATATTCTGTAATAGTTTCAATACCATCGCATTCCAGTTCTGGAAACGTACTTTCAAACTCAGTCTGGCTAATTTCGGGATGGTTCGCACGTTCAAAATTAGTCGGCAAATTTTTGAAAACATTTGTATTATTTTCGCTGTCGTTCGGCAGGACATTTATTGACTGCGACATGATTGTCTCATTCCGCCCATGTATATAGTTTCTCAATCTGTATTTATATTCCAGCCCCGTAGGATGATCGTGTAGTCCACATCACCACAAATGGTGAGTTGTTTACTTGTAGGCTCTATATTTTAATCTTTACTTTGAGAATGTTCAAGGAGCTCCAACAGATGTTTCTTGGTTACTGTTTTGCCATGTATTAAAAATTGATTGGGAACGAAATGATTGGGTAAAAGTTTTACTAAATGTGGCACGTCAGCAAATGCATAAATCCTTTCGTTGCTGTTATCGGTATGCAAAAAGAATGGAGTTTCTTCAGAAATTCCAAACGATTTCCAGAGTCCTCTGTTTCTACCCCCAGATCATTGGTAATTGTAACATTACATTCATTTTTTTACATTCATTTTCAGTCATTATAACATTACATTCCATTTGTTTGTAAATACATACACATATGTTTTAAAATATTGTACGTTATCGTAGTAAGAAAAATGTAAACATAAGCAAATTGTGAAGTTCATTACCATTCATACATTAAGAATACATTATATATTTTTGTCATCACATTCAAAACAATTAAATGATGAGTAAAGTTAATTTATAAATCGAAGTTGAACGTGTTCTTTATGCAGAATAGGCAATAAATTAATTTAATATTTTGTGTATGATAAGCTGTAAAATTTGTTATATAAAGACCAAAATTTGTAAAATCAAATCAGAAATAAATTGTACAAGCTGAGCTTTAACTCGCAACCAATTGTTCTCAATTTTACCGCCTTACTGAAAACAAGCAGCATGTAAAAGTTGCAACGATAAGGTAAGGAGCACATTGAGGGCCAAATACGCTGCTTTGTTAACAGCTTCAGAACCGCAGGCCACTCTTCTCGATTTATAAATATACTTATAAAATTATACAAAATGTAATTTTATTACACACACATCATATAACAACTCAACGTCCATTATAATTGCCACTACATTGAATCCTATATTATCCAGCTTCCTAATTATTTGGAATATAAGTGGTATGTTTAAAGTTCGGTCGAAGTCATAAAACAGTGGTTGTTTCCCGTCGCTTAACACGTCACGAGCGATTATAACCTTAACATAATCGGCGGGTTTTAAGAGTGTGTCAGAATTCCGATCATACTCGTAACATTTTCTAACTTTCATCTCATCGGCCAAAATAATGCACACTTTATCGAGATCAGTCAATGAATATGATTCCATTAGCGTGAAAACAAAACCAAAAACTCCTGGGGAAACATCTATTTTATTCGCCCATGTGCTATCGCATGTTCAATGTCTTTTACATTCCAATGAAGTTTTCTACCGTCAGGATTTTGCATTCTTCGTATTTGGCCGGGAGCTGAACACTTTCCTGCAATTTATTTGACGATTTTTTTATTCGTTGAATAAAATCGATTTCTTCTGATCACTAAAATAAACATATATATATAATTAATTAAAGATTTGAAAATTAAATATGAATTTTAAAATAAGTTATATCAGAA
Organism: Nephrotoma appendiculata; assembly: GCA_947310385.1. Taxonomy (NCBI): domain Eukaryota; kingdom Metazoa; phylum Arthropoda; class Insecta; order Diptera; family Tipulidae; genus Nephrotoma; species Nephrotoma appendiculata. The sequence continues at coordinate 202,794,818 of OX371224.1, forward strand.
CGTCCAAGACCGCCGAATGAGGCAAGACAGACACCGTATCATCGAGAATGTTCTGTAAACTATTAGCTTGTGCGGTAAATCCACTTTCGTTCGACGTCCTAAAAAAGCCGTAGTTTAACACCAGGCAATTAAAAATATAATTACAATAAGAATACTTACAACAACTTTTCAATCGTTAACTTGTTTTCACGGCGAACTATACTTTCACTACGCTTGTTGGTAATTTCAATAAACTTTTTGGAAATCGATTAAACAGATTCACTGTTAGAATTGCTGTTTTCGTTAATTTACTTGGAGCATTCGTGTCTTTTAGCAATTCGTTCATTAAATTTCTTTCAAAATCATCTGCCTTAAAAAGTTTACTACAAATTCTACTGTTTTTTGGTACAAATTTATCGGATCGAGAACATATTTTGATCCATTCTTTACATAACCTTGCATTTTTGGGGAATGCAAAATATCTAATTAAATTTTGTTTACTATCAGGATTTTTAGATTTTTATTATTATTGCTCTTACAGCCAAATACCGCGGACATTACCATAATTATTAATTTGTTAAAAGTAAAAATTCATTTAATTCAACAATTTAATTTATGTATTTATTAATTTATTTGACAGAAATTTAATTCTTTATCGTGCACAATAACGGGGTTGTATTTGTTTTGTCACGCGATGACGAAATATAAAACAAAGAGAAAACAAAAATCATGCGCGTGAGCATATCTTTCTAAAATTTCTATATCGTGGGGGCCCATAACCTAACCATCTAATGTAACAATTTTTGCTTTCTTTGGAACACTTAAACTAGCTTATATCCATATCCGTTTTTACTGTTGTTTTGATTCTGGCATGCAGTGATGGATCCATGTTTGATCAATCGTTTTGAATCGATGCAAAAATCCAGTTGAATTACACTGAAACCTCACCAACTTTGCTAATAAATGGCCATTCGATCCATTTCTTCAACAAATCATTTTATACTCTCTGGTTTGTTTAATTGAGAGTAAAATACAATTTTTACTCATTTTGTCACAGTGTTATCATGACAAAACCAACAGTAATTTTAATAAATTTTCTCTTTGTCAAGGTGTAATGCGCATCAGCATATTCAATACAAATACATTTTGTCACGACATTCTACGTACTGAGAAAATTAGGCGAGTGAAGACCGAGCATTAATGAGTCTTGCCATATTTCTATTTTACGACTACAATTACATCATTCTTTTTCCTTTAGAAAGTGGATTATTAATTATTTAAAGGTTTACAGCCGAGTCCTTAAAAATACTATTGTTTAGTATTTTTAAGGTAGCTTGTTACATAACTTAAAATGGTGTATGGATGAGAAATTTGACTCGCACACACGCACAATCGTATTTTTTTAAAAATAAATTGTATAATTTAAAAGCACAAATTGTATAAATATATTTGCCCGTCAAACTCGCCTAATGTCATTCCGATTTACTAATCGGTGTGGTTATTCTTTTGAAGGATATCTACGGAAAATTCTACAACTCAGTAATTGCTCTGGAAGCGACGCCTTGCACGATATTATGCTCATATAATGTTCGCCCATCACCGTCAATTTTCGAAAGCGTCGGCGTAATGTATTCAGACTACTATGGCTGAAATTTGGACCAGTTATTAAGATTTTTTTTTATTAGTCTTAATAAAAACTAAAAATCATTGTTAAATTATTAGCGCCCACCCCTTCCCCCCCAAAAAAAATTTGCCGTACAAAATAAACAAAAATCTGTTTTATGTTTAGTAACTGATCAGAAAACCCGTTTCAGTCTATTCGGTAAAAAATGTTCATACATTCAATACTTTAATGCAGTTTATGTAAATAACAACTCCACCTGTATTTTATGCAGGTGGAAATAATGTATTGGGGATTTGTAGAGAATATCATGTCAAATAAAAAAAAATTAGTAAACGAATTTGTTTGAAAATCTTTGGATTTTTAAAAAATTGTTTTTTATTTTTATTTTTTGAACTGATCATGCCCCATCAAATGGATTGATTCAAGATTACCACTTAGATATACAAAATCATTATCAATTTCCAATTAAATAAGCCTAAGTTAGTTTTTGTCCATTAAATATTATGAAAGTCATATATCAGTAATTATTGTGTGCATTTTTCAGGATAGAAATCGACTATAAAAACATATTGCATTCCATACGATTATTTGTCGGAGTGAACCAAGGAATCACGAAAGCGACACGAAACTTAGAGGTTCAGGATTTCAGGAAAGTTTTGTGCCCAATGAAAAGATTATAGTATAAATTCTAAGTTTACAATAAATTCCATTATTTAAGTAATTTGTTAATATCATGGTAAATTATTATTTCAATATCTAAACAACATCACTTATTCTATGAAGAACCCATAGCATAATTTAAAGATAACAAAGAACAACTGCAATTAGTGCGAATAAAATTGGCCCGATACACTACAGAGTTGCAAGGCAAAAGAAATGTTTCAAACGAAAACAACATAAATTTGAAAATGTACATACGCAGTATATACATATAAGTATTACACCAAGAGCAAAGACTTACCGGTGAAGAGTAATATGCCTCTTTTTAATCTAATTGTGTTAATCTAATTTTATCGGCAAATTTAATAAATCAACATTTGGTCATTGCAATTAGTAACGATAACAACTGTAAGAATTACATAACACCTAATAATAAGCAACGATCACATAATTTGTATTAGACATTTTGTTGCCACACCATCAACGATGAAGTCATTCTACAATCATTAAGATCAATTAAATCTATAATTCAATAGGCGATGATCATATATCACTATTTGTGTCAATATCATACATCCGATGAATCCATAATAATGTAATAAAAAATATTTTGTTGGGGTTAAAACGCCCCATCCTATCCAACAAAGGTTTTATACGAATCATAATAGGAGAAAAATGTACTAATTCAATTCGACTTCCGGATATTTTCCTGCCTAATAGTGCGGTTATGTGACGTTAGTTCTTTTCTAACCAGTTAGAACCACTGTTGCAGAGAACTGACAAAAATTTGTGACATCGGAAAATATTGTAGAAGTGTTAAATGAGAGATATGTCATTAATGTTTAATTCTCAACCTCGCGTTAATGTTTATTTCGTTCCGTGAAAAGCAAAAGAAAAAGTTATTTTAATTCACAATCTTGAACTTTTGATTCACTCGAACAAACCAAACTAATAGATTGCAACTGCTCCTCAGATTTTCAAGGCTCTCAGTGATACCCGCATTTAGCTATAGGGGGTGGTGTATTATCACAATCATACATATAATATTGATGTTTACCGTACATAGTAAAAACTATTGTAGCTTACAAATAAAAATTTCTAATATTCATTAAAGCTTCGTAATAATCTGATATTCGTAAATATAACATAAAGTACTAGTCGGAGAAACCATATCTATGAACCTTTTGTGCGTTCCAATGACATCCCCAAAGAGGAATAAATTCCATTCGAAATGTATCTTTACTTTAAGAAGCTGCAAATATAATTAATCAGATGACCATGAAAATTGACGGCAACGACAAAGAAGAACAAGAGATTTTTTTCTAATTTACATTTTAATTGATTTTTTTTTTGTAAAAAATTTAAAATCGGTGTGAATCGTAGTCTTCTTCTCTCTTCTGTGCTGCTAGATTGATAGATAGATAGAAAATAGAAAAAAAAAACTTGTTGTTTTGAATTAATAAGACGAAACCTGTTAAGTTATTTTTGTTTGGTTTACTTCTTTTAATTCCATCTCTTCGCGTTATGCAATTGTGCCCACTTTGTTGTTGATTTATTTTATTAGTATTGTTAGTTTTATTATTATAGTAAGCGACAGAACGGTTATACACAGGCATTTCACTTTCACACTATTGTTTTTATTGACCTATCCGCGCGTGCGCTACAAAAAAAAACAAAAACCAAAATATTTTTGTAGGTGAGAATTACGAGGGAGGATTTAGATGCGATCATTAATATATGATTGAAATATTGACGGGGTATTAGTAAATATGATGTAAATTTAGACCTTGAATCGGTGCGGTGATGTCTTTGAAGATAAAGCGATAGATAAATTAACAGGTTACGGTGTTTGGGAGAAATCCTTATTCTTTGGTATATTTGTTTCTTTGTTTGATGAAATGGAAAGTGTTTTTACAAAATAAAGTGACACAATCTGCCTCTAAATTAGTTCAAACGATATTTTATTACTATAGATGTGGATCACATAAAACTTAATTAATCCAACTATTAACTGAACACATAAATCTTATTTTTATTAGCACATCTAATACTGTACTTCTAAATAAATAAACGCACGTGTTGCCTACCTATTACTTTTAGAATTTGGAATGTTTATTTGTAATATAGTAAAATTAGCATTAACAATGCAAAATCTAAGACAGGTAACTCAATTAAATTTTTTACAAAAAACAATAACATTGTTGATACATGGGGAACAAATAATTCCACCAAATTATAATGTTTATTTATTTTTAAAATTAATAACAGCGGGTCTATCGATCTTTTTGTATAAAGTATATGTTAGTATACGCTATACGTTACGTGACGCTTGTTCGGGATCAGAATACAGCCTTTAATCAGGTTGTGTTCATATCTCGTGAGACAAGATCAATTCGATTACTAATTTAAATATATGTAGAATTTTCATAAAAATTAAAATTATCACATAAAGAAACTCTTTATATGTATAGTGTATTTAAAATTTTTTTTAAAAAACTAAATTTTATTTTATTTTTTTCTAATTTATATTGTGAAAAATAAAATTAATTGAAAAATTGTACGTAATATAAAAAATCTGTTACAAATAGTGTTAATAATTATGGTGTTAAGTTAATTGCAATTTAATTACATATAACATTTTACTCTACCTATACCGAAAACATGTAGTGGCGCGATCGACTTGATGGGTCAATTTAGTCTACGAGGGCTGCCTTTTATATTTCGGAATTAGAGAACAAAAACAAATATTAATCAAAGAAAATCGCTTCATTGTTTTTCAAAATATTCCCCATAAAGATCTATACACTTTTGCATGCGTTTGAACCAATTGTCGAAGCACTTTTTCAACTCTGATTGAGGTATCTCCAGAACATGCATTCTGAACGCAGCAACCGCTTCTTCAGGTGTCAAATAACGTTGACCTCTCAGTTTGTTTTTTACGTACGGGAATAAAAAGAAGTCATTTGGTGACAAGTCAGGACTATACGGCTCGGCGGATGACTCATCAATTCGATGTTTTGAGTGCTCAAAAATGCAGTTGTTTGAGCCGATGTGTGGGAGCTCGCATTGTCGTGGTGAAGAGTGATCCGTCTTCGGCAGTTGGTTTTCCTGATTTCTTGGAAAACAAATGGTTGTGTACCACTCAGAACTGACTGTTCTGAGTTGTTCTAGTGGTACGGTTGCGACATGTCCATTTTTTCCGAAAAAACAGGCGATCATTTGCTTGCAAGTGCTTCGTGCGCGAACAACTTTTGTTGGATTCGGCTTATCTTGAAACACCCATACAGTCGACTGCTGTTTACTTTCGGGCTCATACGCGTAAATCCACGATTCATCACCTGTCACTATGTCATAGACGTGTTTTGTAGCACCGCGATCGTATTTTTTGAGCTTTTCTTTCGACCAATCGACACGAGCCTGTTTTTGAGCGATTGGCAAATTGTGTGGGATACAACGCAAACAAATTTTTTTGACATTCAAATGTTTATGCAATATTGAATGTATGCTGGTCCCACTAATGCCTAAGGTTGTCTCAATCTCACGATAGGTCACATCTTGCAATATCCGTTCGCGCACAGCATCAATGGTTTCTGGAACAATAACTGATTCTGGACGACCTTCACGAAATTCATCTTGGAGTGAACTACGACCTCGATTGAATTCACCATACCATCGATAAACACTGATCCTTGATGGAGCTTCATCGCCAAAAATTGAACTAAGTTCATCCATGCACTCTTGCTGCCTTAATCCACGTCGAAAGTTATAAAAAATAATCGCACGAAAATGGTGGTTTAATTCCATTTTTTCGCCGAGATGTTGAGTTAATGAGTACTGTAAACAACACAAATAGCGCTCGAAAGTCAAAACGTTCTGAGTACGTATAATCTCAAAAATGTCAAACTTTACGATAGAGCTGTCAGTTGCCAGATTGCAACACTAGGGTTGTCCAATCCCGAAATATAAAAGGCAACCCTCGTATCTAACTTAACCGTCTTCATCAGAAAATATAGATCGAATTAAATTATGCAAATAATATTTGTATTATTTCTTCTTAAATTATGCAAAACAATCGCTCTACCAAAATTCAATTTTCACATGTTTCATGCTCCTTATCTAACAATTAGCCTGAAACGTAAGTGCAATTTCCCAAGCTGAGTAACCAGCGATCTAAGCAGTTAGGTCAGACCTAGTGCGCGTAGCTCTTAGTCGAAGCATAGTTGTGTAAATTTTTTTAATAATATAATTCGCTAAGTCATTTGGTGTTTACTTTATGATGGCACAGGAAATATTTTGCTTCATTTTTGTAGTTTAATTTTATTAAAATATTTCTTCATTTCGTAAACAAGCTATACCACCATACTTTTGCTAATTCCACCTCGTTGTAAAACAAATATCTGGCTGTAATCTACAGCCTCTCTAGAATATAATTCTCACAGATTAAACGGATCGATCAAGTATTCTCTACTTTTATATTGGAATCTGCCGGATATCAAATGTTTAAATGATTTTGTTTTGGTAGTTGAAAAATGTGACTACAACAAAAGAACAGAGTAACTGAACTGAATTCAAACTATTAAGGTAGATTTACAATTCCGACGACTTTTCTGCGCCGAACATCACGTGGAACATTCGATCAATCAGAAAGGACTTCTTCGCCAAATTTTCGGCACGGCGAAGACATAAACAATATTTATCTTTTCGGTGCAACGACACAGCATACATAGAATAATTTTGTTAATTTAATTTTAAAGTAATTTTAGTTTTTTTTAAATTATGTATCAAACTATTGTTTATATATGGATGTGTGAAAAAACTGAGCGGAAAAATCGTCGAATATGTAAATCATCGATAATACGTGTTCGCCGAATTACCTGCGGCAAGCAGCCGCGCCAAAAAATCGTCGGATATGTAAATCCACCTTGATGCTGGAAACACATGAGCTAATTTTCTGCCAGCAGCGCTACCGTCAGAATTCCAAGTGAACTACATGAGCGTCTTTTTTGGTAGGCAGAATTTTTTTATTGCTTTTTTTTATTACTCTATAATATTTTCCTCCACTTTGTTGATAATACGTCAAAATAAAAAAGATAAAGTAAAGCAACTATGTTCATTTGAAAAAATTGATTGCGATTGTTAGATTTGTTTTCATCTACGTTGCGCAGCCTACTGCGAGGCAGAAAAATTAGAAATAGACTAGAGACATGATTCAGAATTCTGATCGCAAAGCAGAATATGTACATGTATTTCACACCATATATATAAACGTGTTCATTCTAATTTTTTTGCTTTCAGAATTCTCCTCATGTGTTTCCTGCATTAAAATTAATTTAAAACATGGTAATCATAGGAAACGTTACAAGTACTCGTGGTTACTCTAAATTACGGATACTGTACACTATTAATTTAAATATCACTTACCACGTAACCGGGCCAAAATCCAAAATCTTTTCCAAAATTTACAAATGCAAATGACATTTTTAGATTTATATTTAATTTAAAAATTTTAAAACAAACACAATTAATTTCTAGATTGCAAACAATAAAATGAACTGACAAGTAAAATAACGGTGGTAACGTTGATTGTGCCTGTTTAGACGAGTACTTCTTTTTCGATTTTTTGTGTTGTAACAAAAAATTAAGAAAAAATAACAGTAAATATTTTTATAGGTGTTGGTGTGTAACAACGAGGGGCAAATGAAAAACTCGAATAATACAATAAAATCCCGTAATAATGGTCCAAGAGACCAAGCACATATTCGGAATCAGCGAGCAAAATCTAGCCGGACACAGTTTGTTTTAATACAATAGTAGTACGTGTTAATACAATAAAATACCAGGTTATCATGATCAGTGCTGCCACTTTTCTAATCAACAAGGGAGTTCTCAAAAAGGAAGTAGATTATAAAAAATTGGAGTAAAAATAAAATACATATTTTTGTTAAATTCAAGATAAAAAAGAGATAAGATAAAAAATCGGAGTAAAAATAAAATACATATTTTTGTTAAATTCAAGATAATTATTTAGAAATATAACAATACTCTCAGTAATTTTATACAGTATATAATGTAAATGTATGTATGGTACCGCTCGTCGATTTTCATTTTAATTTGTATTTCACCACCAGCGAAAACAGATTTATTTGCAAATTTGACAAGATTCTCTGAATCATCTGAATCATAATCAATGAAAACCAATGAAGTTGGTGTGAAAAAAATTTACACGGAAGGAAAGAACGCAACACTGAATCCGTTTTTAGATTCATCGTAAAATCTACCAACAATAACTAAACATTTGGCAGTGTACACATCACTGATATAATGGTCCCAGGTTATCATAATACCAGGCCCTACAGAAAAAATATTCGGCTGGATATAGGGCTTGGTTTTACCCTAGGACCATTATTGCCGATTTTTGAATTCCAATAAAAATTTGGTCTATACCTAAAGTATAACACAAGAACATATCGATTTGGCGAATTATATCACCGGCTTAAGAAATTTGTGTAAAGGTATAAACAGAACCAGAGATACAGCGACAAAATACATCGACAAAATACATTTGTCTACCGGCGATGTTGCTTTGGTAAACACAACAAGCGCGTCAGCGTTGAAGCGACAAAACAAGAAAAATAATAACAAATTAAATTTCATTTATCTTAATTAAAACTAATCACAACCTTATAAAGATGAGATTTCAGTCTACAGGCACAAGGATTTTTTGAAAATGACCAACTTGCCCCTCCCATAGTCTGCTTCAAAACCCCGTAATACCCTTGACAGACTAGCGATTAGCTAAACGCGTTTAATCATTTTTTCGAGTTTATCTCTTAATGTGTCAACTTCGAGATTAGCTAAACGGGTTTTGTTTTAGGTTTAGTAACTAAGCGGGTTTAGTGCACTAATCTCTCAATATTTTGAAGTTTATCGCATAAAAATGGGTTTAGCGAGAGCGCCATCTAACAATGAAGGTTAAAATTTATAAATAGGACAATGCCATTTAGTGCTGTGATACAATGATAGATGCCGCTTACTTTTTGAGTTATCGCTTTCGAGTTGATTTTTTTTTTGCTTCAATTTAAGTTCAACTTACACAAATGTGTATGTAAATAATGACAGGTTGTAATGTCTTCCGCATTTTAACGGCTCTTAGTGAAATGGGAATTCTTAAAAAAGAGCATAATAATTTGATAACACATAAATTATATAACATATTAATTATTTGTTTTTGATAACATATTAATTATTTTATTATTATTATAGTTAGTGTTATTTTTCTGACCAAAACAAAATTAAGTAGTACGCACAAATATGTATACTGATCTTCAATTTACACATAATTCTATGTTTGACACATTCGTTTCTTGTAATCAAAATTTGGATACACAATTGTGTATACTGGCCGGGCAAGGTTATATCCCTTTTCCTGTCTGCCATCACAATTGTGTGGGCAACGAAAACGAATCATGTTAAAAATTGATTTTTGTATATGTTTTGGACGTAAACGCGTTTAGCTAAACCCTAGTCTGTCAAGGGTATAAGTCCGCTTCAATTCATTATTTTTTAAAAACATAATAATCCTTTGGTTTAGTTTTTTTTAACCAGTTGAATAATTTGTGTAGCTGCTTAAAAGCGGTTTGGTGTGTCTTTGAATGAGCAACGAATGTGAAATATTAATCAATAATTGTTACTGGATTAAGGCAACCAATTTCATGAACATCTTAAATGGTACTCCGCCCAATAGTTTAAAATTTTTAGTGATTTAAATATTATTTATTTATTTCACTGGCACCACATCCCATATAGGGATTAGGCCATCTGGGATTACAGCATCATATTATTTTTTTCAGCCTACTGACTTGACAAGTTCATTGAACACTAGTCCGGTCCCAGGGCTACTGCTCCTACATGAAAAATACTAGCATACCGAGAGTGGAGGGAGGGGGATAATCTTGTTTCCCTCCACTTCCATGCTGTACCCATGCGATCACCTGAAGCAGATTGAAATTTTAACAACGTAAAATATTTACCAGTTAGTGCTCATCAAATTTAGGTATTCGATTATTAGAGTTTTGGAAAAATCGTCCAATTTATCAAAATATGTAACGTATCCAAGGTCTGTCAATATGATAAAGAACAACCCATGTTATCAGCAAAATGCAAGAGTTGTGGTAGAGCTAAACTCACACTATTTTGTGAGTATTTATGTGGATAAAAGTAAAAATCCAATGCTGTTTGTCGTTTTGTTGGGGTACTCAATACATCCCAATTAGTCTTGTTTGTAGTTAAAATTAAAGAATATAACTGTCATCGAAATTTCAGTGATTTCACAGATTATGTTAAACAATAAACTCATAGCACTTAACTATAACCATAATATAAAACTAGAAAGACATTTTGGCAAACACTTTTGACAGTTTTATTAGATAAAAACGAAAGATATAAATTCCTGCATACAAAACGACAAAGCGGCGAACCTGATATATGATGGAAAAGAAAATGCATTTGATTCGTAAATCCACCAGGGTTGTCTTTGTTGGTTTCCTAATTATAGAAATTATTTTCATTTATTTATTATTAATTCCTTGTCGTTTTTTGTAAATGCAGCAGGAATGGTGTTGTATTCGAAATGTATGTATACATATTACATTGGTACAAGAAAGTTGGTTGCTCTTACTAATTTGTCAAACGTTTGCCCTTGAAATTAATTGCACGAAATTATTATTAAATTCGGATTTGGACTTTTCCAGATTCAAAAGATCTCTCAGTCGGGATTATTATTTTCCTGCATGTAAAAAGAAGCCACGTCCAATTAAATCGAGTTCTGATTCCATGACATTAGTTTGAAAACATGATGTCTAACATAGCTTGTCCATTATTTCCAAAGCATCTCTAAATCATCACCGAACCCTCTCCGTACTTTACTGAAGAAACTAAACAAATTTCTTTATATTTATCACCGGACCATCTTCGAACAAAGGTAAGTGTCTCGATATAAAAATTACAATCTTACTTTCGTAAGTACTTACTTACATTTATTCTATAAAATCATTTAAACAAAATTAACAAATTCCAAAGGTTCAAATTCCCTATATAAATATTATCAACAGGACGATATTTCAACTTCAAAAACTTCATCGAAAATTCGTTAAGAACGTCCAAAGTTCACACTATTCGACCGCTTCTTCAAAATATAAATAAGCCAATAATATTCAAACGTCGCATCCCAGTTAATTGGTCTCTTTAATATTGACTTTATTCAAATATTGAACAGACTAGTTAATGTAGTCGCTTTGTATAGTATTCGTAATAGCCTTCCAGTAGGAAAGTCATATGTCACACACTAATGACTTATCAACGTCAGTTAACGATGACACGTATATAGAAATTTTTCAGCAAATGGGACTATTTTTCGTTTGTGACTTGTCCGAGATAAATTATAAATATCTGACAATAAATGTGTGACAATGTTATGACAAATCGTATATGTATATTATTTGACTTGTCTTAAATGAATCTTTTTTGAATTATATGCTGTGAATCGTATATAACATGATGTGACAAATCATGGTTGATAGTGGAATGACATCTTAAATATAACTTATTTGTTATGTTATATATGAAAAGCAATTGACTTATCCAAGGTGAATTGTATATGACGATCAAACATGAATTGTATGACATATCATAAATGAATTATATTTTAAATATCTGAAATGATTCGAAAACGACTTATCTGAGATGATTCTAATAGAGCTTAGCTGAAATTAACCATATATGACAGGTGTTAGATGAATAGACTGTGACATTTCAGATATGGGTTGTTCTTATTATCATTTTACATATAAGACCAACCAATATCGACTGGGTTCGAATCCCATCAGAGGCTAGATGCAAATCGAATTTTCATCATCAATTACAATCGGTGATGTTAATAAACACAACTAAGACCCTCTGATGGAGTGCAGAATTCAGCGCCGACCCACCGTCCATGTCAATGTACAGGTTGACATGGAGCTTGCAATGTGCAGGTGGTATACTGTAGTTGTGTGAGTAGGTGAATAGGTGAATGGGTTAATGATGTGGCGTGAATGCGTGGTATCACAATGGGCCAAACAAATGGCCTAAGTGTCAACCACTGAAACCTAAACCTAACCCAATATCGAAAACGAATATTTTTTCCTGATAGTGAAAGATAATGAAATATACTAATCATTTAACATGTCGATCATAGAACTGAATCATTTAATACGTCGATTATAGAAACTATGCACGGGATCGAATCGACTGCGGATTGGAAAATGCATATAACTAAAATGGAAAACAATTGCACTCGATCAAAGTAGCCAAGAAAATTTGTATTGATTTTCATACAAATCATTTCCCCGTACAAACGCAATAAAAAAATTGTGAATTTAAAACAAATTTTACTTTAATTGTTGAAAATCCATAGGAATTTCTATGATACTATGATTTAAAATTTTGTTTTATGTTTTTTTTATATGCAGTTTTCAATCCGCAATCTTCGCTCACGCGGACGTGTAAATATTTATTTATGATATTTTATAAATCTTACAAAGATTGCCGTATTTGTTCTTTATTAATATTAAAAATTAATTATTAAAAATTAAATTCTGTTAATTAAACTGGTGTCTGTTGTCTTGCCCTACTCTCTTCAAATGCCGCTGATGTGTCCTTTTCACGATGTTTTTTATTTTATTTTCATCAAGAATATTTATAATTTTTTTTGTTAATTTCACTATTTTGTTAAAATCTTAATATATTATAAACCATGCTTTTTTATTTAGCTTATTATTTTCAACTCCCAAGTTTCGTTGGTTTTATTTCGCAATGCATTATTGCATTGTAAAATCCTTGCTGATGACGAAATCGTTAATGAAAATAAATATGTTATATGTATACATATTTATTTTGTATGAATATTAATATTTACTATGTATACAACTATATACATAATACGAATTATTATAAATGTTATCTTACCAAATAATACGATAGAGCAAATTTTTAAAAATTTCATTCAATTCTTTCCTTTTTCTCCGTTCCAATTATATTGGAAAAGGAGTTCATCACGAAATAAATGCTTCATAATGCGGTCGTAGTCCAAGTCGTTCCCTTGTATTTTTTTTACGTATTCAATCTATAAAAAAAGACAAAATAATTAAATAAGGATTAAAAACACAATTATTTATGTTAGGTGAATTTAGAAAAATATTGATTTAATATAAACAAAAATATATTACAAATATTACAAATTTAATTCTGAAATCGTCCTTCAATAATTTTGATTCTAAGATCTGTAATCCTCCGATGGTATCGATTTGAATTTCTATATCTATAAATATTCTGGCTTTCCCTGGGAAAAGGGAGTTGGGAAATATATTTAGCATTTTTGTCTAGATTGTATTTTTCTGGTCTACTGAGGGAATAAGTTTGGTGTAAATATTACCAAAACAAAGTTAATTGGGAAAACATATTTTTTCCTATACAAATTTTGTGGAATTAACTTTGTTTTGGAAATTTTTACACTAAACTTATTTCTTAGTAGGCCAGACAAATGCAATTTGGACAAAAATGCTAGGAAAATATTTTTCCAATTCCCTAGGAAAGCCAGAATAATGCCACTGGCAATAAAAACGGAAAATATTTATTACTATTTTATAATGGAAATGTTTTTAAAAGAAACTGTATAAACCGCCAATCTGGACATTTATTAAAATTGCATATGCATACTCGTACCGGCATTGTGTTCATTTCCTCAATTCGTGCTATCTGTTTGAGTAGCGATATTCATTGGGAGTAGTTTCGGTTTATCAGCTTTTATTTTTTCAATACTCATCACCGGATGCCTTTGTTGTAGTTTCCCATTAATATCTACGTCAGCGGCACTGGATAAATAGAGTAAATTTTGGGGTATCTGGTTTTGCGCTATTCGTACTTTTACAGCGGCGGTGTCGGCTTTAATGCTTGATTCACGTATGCGATCAAAAAATGATTCGCGAATCAAAGAAAAATTAAATCATTGAAAACTTTGGGAAAACTTTGATCGGAAGCATCCAACAAAATAAAAAAATAACAAATTGAGTAATAATGCGAAATAATTACGCTCAAAGATTGGGTTGATTCGCTAATCATTTTTTGATCGCATACGTGAACCAAGCATAACGGAAAAATTTTTGTTTGGCACTATTTTTTAATTGATGGTTGTGATACAGCTCCTAAGGCATGCGAACTGTCAAAAAGATCCGGATATACTTACGAATATATACCGTCGGATTTAAATTTATTGTTTGACTGTGCCATTATTTACTAAATAGTAATGAAAAAATTGTGTAATTAATTTTGCAAGTGCAACAGAGAAATAAAAATGTAAGAATTTTGATAAGGCAATCAAACAATATCATTGGTACTAAAAGTTTCTAGCTGATCACTTAGCTCGCTTGTTTCGAATCTGCCGAAAGTTTTGAATATCCGAACGGATATTCAAAGAAGTCTTTTATAATTTTAATTCTATGTCCATAAGTGGTTGTGTTAGCCACTTGATGATTGAAATATAAACGTTTCCTTTTATAACACTAAAACAGTTAGCACTCGTACTCTAAAATAAAAAGTTTCCTCCATATATTTTGCAAAATCAGTTACAAAGTTTTGCAACAAATTTTTTGCGGTTTCTGTGATATTATTATTTTTATAAATAAACTGATATAAGTGAAATTTAGTACACAACAGTAAAAACAAAATGTCTAACAAATAGGTGTTAAAGAATAGCACTGATCAAATGAGGACCATGTTCAAGATAGTGCAATTACAGAAAAATTCTCTAAGGAGCAAGGGAAATGCCACTAAAAATCACGTTAGAAAACAAGCCAACACGAGCTAATGCATGCGTGAGTACAGTATGGATATGGATACAAAACTTTAGGGACTAACAATTATTAAAATTTAATATAATTTTATTAAAATTATTGAACTAAGAATTCAGCCTTAAATCTAAAGTCAAAATTAAAATGAAACAAAATTTTTTTGCACAAACAGAAACAATTTTATTTGACAAAAAATGTTTGTGTTTCCCTGCTTTTTTTTATATATCATGCAAATGCATGAATTTACGGAGATTCTTTTATATTAATATATTATATTTTATGGATATAAATATTTATTAATTTTAACTGGTAATTTGTGTGTTAATTTTAAATACATACCTTTTATACACGTACCCTTACAATTTATTATATTTTTCTTGTAATGGTCAATTTACACAATATAAAAATCACTTATGTAATGGACACCGTATGTAGCTCTTCACTTGAGCTCAAACTTGAATTAAAATGATTGCAAAACTGAAAGACGTCCAAGACGATAAAATTTGTTTTTTGTTTCGTTATTTTATTTTGTGGCTTTCGTCGCACATCGTAGACAGTCATTGGAGACATCATCCTACCTACTAATGTAACTTTTCATAAATTGGTCATTTAGTCAACATACCATCAAAAATCGACAAAATTGTTGTTATTTTCTTTTTCATACTCATTAGAAAACGAATAAGAAATACAAACGTATGTTTTTCGAAAAAAAAATATTGATGTTGACAAATTTCCAACTGGGCTTCTTTGTATAAAGCAACAATGGTTGAAAGTTATTGGCACATTAGAAATGAGATAGCAACGTTTTTCGAATGCGTTCAAACATGCAAAATAATACAATTTGAAATAATAGGAATTCCCCGTACAACGAATAAGAATCACTGAATTTTATGAAACATTGAAGTAAATGTTATCCTCATGTCAAGTAGTAATGAAAAAATGAAAAACCCTAGATGTATAAATCATTTGCGCATCACATTTTAATTATTTAAAGATTGACACATTTTACAGAATTGTTGAACCCACATGACATGTGAGTTCTAATCCTCCCGTTGTGAGCCAACAACCTATTAAAATCTTTTCAGAAGAAAATTTTTTATTTTCGACGCTAGATAATTCACGGTTATGTTTAAATTGTGTTTTTCCAAATATTTCACTCAATAATTTTTCCAAAAAAGTCAAAATCGGAAATTCTTACGACACGTTTGATAGGTTGGCTCTATTATTTTATTGGAAGCCTTGACACCACCATCGTTATTGTGGGCTTTTTTAGTTTCTAGAGTGAAATTTTCAACAATGAAAGGATACCTTCCTTTCTTCAATGAAAGTATACCTTCAACAGTAGATCCCCGCCATACTTATGAAATAGTGTATTTGTCGTAGGTGATATATGTACTATATAAAGCATTCCGTAGACAGATACATTTTTTTAGGGTTTTGAAAAATAACATTAAAATTTATTGATCTTTTATACATATATAAACTCATTATATAAACACTTAGGCCTAACAATTAGCAAATAAATCATCGATCATATACCTTATAGATAATTTTCTAATTGCGATGATCTTGCTAAATTTACAATATCTCGCAGTGATTATTTGAAATTTAATTGAATAGCTTACTATAAATATTTTAACTATAAAACGATTGTAATTATCTTCAGATTTAAACGAGTACATTAAATTATTTAAAATTAAATTATGTAACCCTATATGCGCTGGTTCTGTGTTTGTTATTAAACCATTAAATTAAATTTATGGTTCCCTAAGGGTTATCGATGTGTAATGTTTTACCTATTTAAGCGTTGTCTTCCATTTTCAATTGAATAATTGTGACCAACCACAATTACGCTAATTAACCGTATATGTACAATACTATAATTTTATAGTTCTAAATTAAGAAACTACAATCTCAAAACTATTTTCATTTAAGAAATATTTTTATGGCATCTATAGACGTTTACATAAAAAGTTAAACGCAGTCGTGTACTGAATTTTGGGTGCATCAATACATTGATTAAACTAAATGTAGCAAATCACTGCTAATCGGATCAAATAAATCTTATTGTATATTACCAAACAGCATTTTCCATTATTTTGTAACACTATACGATTTTATTATATTGAAGAGAATTAAGGCCTTGATTTAATTTTTTTTTATTTATTTAATTTTAGTTAACTTTAACACGATTTTATTTTTAATACACTATGAAAAGATAAATCGTTTATTATTTAACAACTATTTAAACACAATAAATTTAATAAATGTAAAAAAATAAATAGTTATAGATTTATACTAAATGGTAACATATGTAGTCAATATAATTTACAAAATGCGCTCTTGAATTATGTTGCTCATGTATTCTCGTATATATATGATGGTACTCGTAACATTATTAGAATTAACATTGATATGAATCAACACTATTCGTGATATATAGTTTTTCATAAATCGGATTATTTTTTCAGTCATGCACAAAAATGTTTTGTGTTTGAGAATATTTTTATGTAGATTCGATATGAACCCGATTTAAAATTATTTAAAAACATTGCATACTAATGTAAAATTGTAAAATGAGATGCGATCGGCATAATTCATAATACAAGCTATATCTAGAAAAATGATTAATCCTGACTAAGCCGAAATAGATTTGCTAGATCGCAATAAACCGATGAATCATCCAATACCTCCTTAATTTTAATCTTTTTAAATGGGTTTAGTAAGAGGCTCCAAAATACGATATAAAACGATGCTCACCTTCAGTGGTTCGATAGTAGACTAGTTAATTTAAAAAATCGGAAGTCGAAAGTGTATGCAAAATGTTAATAAGCGAGTTAGAAGCGGACAAATCCAAATTTCCAAATAGTTGTAATGAATCTAAAATTTATTCCAAATCATAATTCAAGTCGGAACTCGATCAAATCAAAGAAAAAATCAAATAAAATCTAAATCAATTTTGGAAATGCTCTTGGATAAACGCGAAATTAATGAATACCCCGCTAATATGACCAACGAGAAATACCAGCTCCTCAAACGCCAAAGATACAGCTGACATGTTCGCGTCGTTTTTTCAATCAGTCTATAGACTAAGCCTTACTACTAATAGATAGGATGAACAATTGTAACATTCGTTCCATTGAATTCACCGCGATCTCTGAGGTAATTTCGGATTCCCGCTGTATCTGTAAAAAATCGGTAGCATTTAGAATATTACCTGAATGTTTGCTATCTATTTGCTTAGCCGTACATTCAGAAAAAAATATGATAAATACATGATTGCATTTATACCATATTATAATATGTAATAGAAATCATTATAAAATTATTGTGATATTCCCGATTATACAATAATTAGAAATACTATTTGTTTAATTATGTCAATTAGTGAAAACGGAGCTTATTGTTATTATGATATGGATATGATTACAGATATCCATCTCCTATGATTAGGGTAAACATACTGCATGATTAAATTTTGATTCGTTTAATAATTTTTAGGGTATTAATAAAAAATTCGCTAACTCAATGGGTGATTAACTCATATGTAAATACTAAATATCCAGATTTTACTTTGTAGTTTCATGGTTGCAGTAATGCAGTCTTATGCGATTACCGAATATAACCACTGTTAATAAAATTTTGAGATTGTGAAAAACCAAACTTTCGGTATGCTCACGACGGAAAAAATAAATTTCGGGTTTAATGTAGTATCTATATTTTTTCTCTGTTTTATCATAATAATTCTTATTAATTGGATTGATTATTCTCATCATTATAACTATATATTTAATCATTGCGATGTTTACAATTATTTCAAATGATTGGTTGTATCATAATATGATATTCTTAATGATTGCATGTAATCATAACAATGTTCGTCACTTTTATGATCAGCTTAATCATATTTTTTTCCTAAGTGTATAATAGTGCGCGATCAAATTTTGTTTTCTTTTGATGGGTGGTATTTTTTGCTTTGGGCTGTTTGGCGGGAAAAACCGGTAGAATCAGATATAGTTTTTTTGTGGAATGATCTTTTTGATATTACTTTAATTGAAAGACTCATCTTTAAGTTCCTATAATATAGCTTAAAAAAACATTTTAAGCCAGTATAGGAAACATGCGCTGATTTTAGCGAAAAAAACTAGATATAATTTTTTTTCGATTAAATAAAAATAAATGAATGCAAACAAACTGCTATACAAATTTTGTGCATGCAACCAACAAAAAAACTCGATAAATTTAGACAAAATTGTATCAGTACATATGAAGGGTACATATAAAAAAAATCGTTATTTTGAAATAATTTTTTTTTTTCTAAACGAAATAAACGTTTTTGTTTGATTTATTTATTTTATTCCAATAAAATATTAATTAATCTATTTATTTGAGTATGTTAATATGTATTTATAAACTAAACGACCGCTTTTATTATAGTCGAGACAACCAGTTGGTAACCGTCAAAAAATGGTCTAATTGATTTGGTAGAGGAGAATTTCTTATTTGTACAAGGTAAAACGACAAAATAAATTATATATCCAAAAAATAAACATACGAGTAGTTAAATCTGTAAAATATCATAATAAATTCAAATTTATATTTCATATAAACACAACTTTCCGTAAAGGAAAACATGCAACCGTGTGAGGGGCGAATGATGAAAAGGCGGTTTGGGATAGTATTGCCGAAACGTTGAACGCAATTGGTTCGTTAAATAAAAATGGGGAGCAATTGCAAAATGTAAATATATTTACTCGTGCTATAACAAGAACGTAATTTAATGTATTTACTTTACTTTACTTTCAGACATGGAACTCATGACGATATAAAGTGAAGAATAAGCTTAAAAAAATACGTAATTACCGTAATCGTAGTGGACTGGTACCTTTAACTAATGTTGAGGTAGGAGACGTTTGGCTTGAACCAGAAGCTACCTCAATGACTGAATGGGACTGGAAAATCGTCCAAATGTGCAATCTACAGGTGCTAGATGGAAATTCTGTCCTTGAAAGTGGATTAAATCTTAAAGTGAATTAAAATTTTAAGAACTGTATTATCTGTTGATATATATATATATATATATATATATATATATATATATATATATATATATATATATATATATATACATATACATATACATATAACACATAAAATGTTTACATAAATTACTAATTTAGTTTGCTTCTCCTCCAATGCGGTCCCCTCAACATTCAACCGCAGCTGATACATCTGATCTAGCAGAAACCGAACCAGCGATATCAAGTCTTGTAAGATACAGATTTTTTTAATTTATATGATTTTGAAATTTCGTGATTTATAAATTACCCTTTAGATATTTAAAGAGCAAACGGTTGAGTTAATAATAGAAGCGGTACCCCAGGTCGATGTCCAAGTTTCTGATGTGTTGACCAGTTAGCATCAACAACCGTCGATGATGTGCCAGCAGACTCCATAACGAATGTGGATCATGTAGCATCTGGGAACCAAAATCGAATAAATGATATTCTAATTGATTCAATGTCAAATAATAATGGTTCTCCAGTTCGTAACATCAGGCGACTAAGAGTAATTGGAAATATCCTCTATTTCCGGTAATTATATAAAATTACTTTTAGCACGCAACAATAATGGAATCGATAATAAAATCAATTCGGCTGCAAGAAGAGTCCAACAAACCGCAAAGGCGGCTTGTTCAAAAGCAAAAAGAGGCCAATATTCTCCAGAAGGAGATGCTGGAACAATTGAAAGAAAACAACCGTTACTAAAAAATAATAACGAATTATTATCAGCCAACAGGCAAAAATAGATTTAAATTTTAATATATACATATGTAGTACTTTAATATATACATATGTAGTATATACTTGTATTAAATATAATGTCTATAGCACATATATATTTTTTGTTTTTGTTTTCTGTTTATAGAAGGTAGATATCTTCCAAAGACACCTTGCAGATGGATGTTATGTCCGATACATGCCAAGTAAACAAAACAAAGTTACGAATTTAGATACCCGAATAAGGCAATGATGAAATGAAACATCGATATTTTGTGCTTGGTGTGTATTGGCAATTTTGCATAATCGTTGTGTGAGATTTTTACTCACTAAAACCACCTACATTTATACTCACCTCTTAGAATTTTCGTTAATACTTACCGATCTTATACTTACGTGCCGCACAGTCTTCCTCTAACATATAAAAAACTGCAGAGTTTAAAACTGCACACCCCAATTTCGATTTTGTTAACCGGCAATAAATAGCGAGCCTCTATCAGCATTTAGTCTTAACACATTGTCGACTAGTATTGGGGAATCGTCTTCATAAATTTGGTGATTGATGAGAATGTTGTGTAAAATGATGCATGATGTTATAATATTGGTAACCATTTGAGGATCGCATCTCAATTTACGTTCTTCTTTACTGTCTATTGGATATATGAAGATTATAAAATGTATCTTAGATTTCCCTTTATTCAATTCCTTTCTTACAAAAATGCTCGATAAATTACACTATCTCATTTCTAAAATTTTCATTATTTAAATTTCACACTAACTAAATTGATGGTCAGTTCATACCGGTCATCTATTGTGGGCACAAATCGAACAGTATTTTTTTGGTTAAAACTTGCTAAATAAATTAAGATATATCAATCTTCAAAATATTTCTAATTAGCGATTTATAAATCAAGAGGAAATCTACAGTTTAGAAATAAATATCAGGAATATTTTGGCTTATGAACATTAGAGACATCTATCAATAACTGGTGTGAACTAACCATTAAGCAAAAATTAAGAGAAAAAATTGGGATCAGACATACAGCATTAGGTGTGTTTGTTTATGATGTTTGCAATCGGTTTTGAAGTCAAACTATTCCCAACACTTTTGCGGTTCACTTTTAAATTCCTACTTTATCCAGTAACCAAATCCAGCGGACCTACGGTTATATAGTTCCATACCAGCGTATAGTTAAGAAAAATTGGATAATTGCAATCTTAAAAAATATCTATCCCGAAATGGACTTACATATCATCTACATTAAATCAGTTAATGAAGTTACAAAAGTTTATAAAATTGGAGGTAACTACGTTATTGTGGTTACTCATCAATCTAAAACTGATTGCAGTGATCTAATCTACGCTTTAGAAACTTTAGCATCTTACTTGCAACATCGAAAAAATGAGCCTTTCATAATTACCTTGGATGTTAGCCACCAGGTCAACAAGGTTTTGTCAGTGTTGGATTATGTTACAAACTCTCCATTTAACAACATCAAATAAGTTTTAAATATTTCTTTTAATATGTCACTGCAGTATGAGAGAATGTTATCTTCCCGTTAGATTACAGGTGATCCCTCGAAGTTCTCATATGGAAACTGTACGGATTTTGATACCGGTAAAATTTATGAGCATTTAAAACCTCGGTAGCTCAGTTCGTAGAGGTTTAAATTTAGTCGTGGTTCTTGCTCATGGTACTAAGCATCAATAATATTGGAAGTTAACTGACACGATGACATTCACACAAAAAAAATTCACAAATTCATAAATTATAAAATTTTCAGTAATTATTTATGAGTACTATTTATGTTTTAATTGCAAATTTTATGTTTCTTAAAAATTTAATTTTATTATTTTTCTTATACAAACGTTTCAATCTTTTTTCAACCAAACCAGAACTAACCCAAACTAAAAAACAAAAACTTTTTCATTTGCTTTTTTTTCCGAAAATTTTGTTATGCCCAGATAAATAGATCAACAATCAAAATTTCATAGCTAACTTAATTTTATAGAAAACTTTGAAAAGCAAATTTAAACAAATTTTTTTAAACTGATCAAAAATAAACACAGTGACAATATTTATATTGTAACATTCGTGGGGACGTACCACACACCCTGAAATTCACAAAAGCCGGGCAATTCGAAACTTATGAAAGAAACCAAATTGAATAAAAGAAAATTATCTATTTATATACAAGTACATATACGAGTATATACAAATACAACTATGACATTCCTTAATTTATGTACGAATGTCTTTGATATGATAATATACCTAAATTTTTCCCGTCTTTACGTAATAACTCATATGCTATATTGCCTATTTTGTGTACCACTGAACATTCAATAAACTTCCGTGCTAATTTTGCTGAAAAGTTTTTAACAGCCTTGCTTAAAACAAAATTTTTGACGAAAACTGTTTGGCCGACTGTTAAATTCCGTGGTCTACTCCTGAGATTATATAGTTGTGTGCAGCTTTCGCATATGCAACTTTTAAATTTTGAAGAACATTTTGCTGACAAACACTTAAATTATTGGGTTTTGGTTTTGCAGAAATAGTCGCCTCACCCTCCAAGTTTAACATTTTCAACAAATCATATTCCTTGCCATTTGTTATTAAATGCTGTCCAAACATTAGGAAGTGAGGAGAGTATTTCGTTGAATCATGAACCACATTCCTTAAAGCTGACATTATCTCAGTTATATGCTGATCCCACGTAATTTGGGAATCCGTAATATATGCTCGCAAAGCAGAAAGAATTGAGCGATTAACCCGTTCAGAAGTATTGGCTTGAGGACAATATCGAGGCACTAAAGAATGTATTACATTATATTTTGTCAGAAGAGTTTTAAATAATTTAGAAGTAAGTTGAGCTGCATTATCAGAGATAATATACTCCGGCACTGAAAAAGGTAGAAATACTTCGTTTTCCAAGAACTTAACTGTTTAGCGAGAGCTTTACGAAAAGGTTTAAGAAAAAGAAATTTGGAATAATGATCCAAAACAACAAATAACACTTCCCGCTCTTACATCGAGGATAAGGTCCAAGAAAATCGATGAACAATCTTTGCATAGGCCGTACAACCATCCGCTGTTCACCCATTTCGGTCCTTGTAATATAGTTTACTGGTTTAATTTCCTTAAAAATTTTGCAACTATTTACGAACTCCTTAACGTCTAAAGCCATTTTTGGCCAGTAAAAATATCGCTTGATTCGTTCTAGCATTTTGGTTGTACTAAAATGAGCAGACGTCGGAGGGTTATGAGACTGTTTTAAAATATGTATGATCAAAGGTTGAGGTATGTATAATTTCCATTTAGGTAAATCTGTTGGCGACAGAGATAGTTTTTGACTAGTAGTATTCACTAGAATTTTACCATCAGAAATACAAAATTTAGAAAATGAAGCTGAATTATATGAAATTTTACTAATTAAGTCTAAATATTCAGGAGATTTAAAAGATAAAGAATCCAGATTAATGCCAAAACCAGAGTCCTGAAGTACAAATTCCTCGATAAATGCTCTTGGCAAAGCGTCTGGTACAAACATCTGTGATCCACTACGATGCAGTATCGTAAAGTCGAAACCCTGAAGCTTCAAACTCTATCGTGCCAACCTGCCTGTGAGCTCTTTTTGACCCATAAGCCATTTAAGGCTGGCATGATCGGCTACAATGGTGAACGGATAACCCTCAATATATGCCCGGAACTTCTTCACGCTCAACACAGCGACAAAACATTCTAGTTCCGTGATTGAATAATTACGCTGTGCGGCGTTAAGTTTCTGGGACATATATGCTATTGGGTGATCCTCACCATCATCTCCCTTCTGAAGCAACACGCTTCCGACTCCAGTACTACTAGCGTCGCAATGAATCACAAAAGGTTTATTAAAATTAGGATGTACGAGCACTGGTGAATCTGTAAGTGCTGATTTCACTTTTTCAAATGCATCATGAGCTGTTGTTGTCCAAATAAATTTATTATGTTTTTTGGTTAAATCCGTAAGTGGTGCTACCAGAGTTGCATAGCATGATATAAAACGACGATAACAGCCAGCCATTCCTAAAAACCGACGAAGTTTCTTAAGAGTAGTAGGAACTGGAAAATCGTGTATAGCTTTTACCTTTTCTGGATTTGTAGAAATAGTACCATCTTCAATTACGTAACCTAGATAATTTATTTGTTTAAGCAAGAAGTGACTCTTTTCAATATTCACTGTTAGGCCAGCATCCGATAATCATTTAGCCACAAGAGACAGCAATTCAAGATGATCTTCAATTGTTCTAGAAGTAATCAGACGATCATCCAAATACACAAAAACGTGATCATGAAATTCATGGGACCAAATGGCATTACCGTGAATTGAAATAGAGGTCGACCAGGAACGGTAAATGCTGTCTTATCTCGGGACTCCTTTCGTTACCTCATTCACTCGTCTTGCATCTAGACAAAGACGTACTTTACCATTTGGCCTGCGAACTAATGTCTCAGGTTAACTCCATGAACTTCTAGATTCTTCGATTACTCCTAGAGGCAACATCCGATCTATCTCTTCATACATATCTGCTTGAACAACGGGTGATACAGGATAATATCGCTGTTTTACTGGCAAAGCTCCCTGTACATCAATGAAATGAGATATAAGAGACGTCTTACCTAAACCTTGCTTATTAAAAGATGGGATTCAGATATAACACTATTAAGTTGCGCTTGCTGACCTGGATGAAGTATATGACAATTATCAGCATCCAGGATCAGATTTATTTAGTTCAGAAATTGTTTTAGGGACTATATTAAACAGTTTCCAAAAGTCAATACCTAAATACAAAGTCTGTTTTAATCCAGGCACTAAATAAATGCGCATTGATTTTTCAATCCCATTAAATTTAATTTTAATCCATATATAACCAAAAATTCTCTCCGAATGACCACCAGCAGTTTTGACATTAGATGAAATACTATAAACTTTATTATCAGAATTACTAAGGAATGTTTCACAACCTTTACCTAAAGCGGTTATGGATGCTCCACTATCCATCAGCCCATTATAAGGAATGCCATTAATGCTAACCTGTGCGAATGGTCTTTCATCTGTTTCATCAGGAAAAAAGGTATCAGATATATATAATTTAAAAATTTTCCGCCTATTCCAATAATTGTTGGTGCCAAGACGTGCTGAAAAGGTTTTGGTATTCATTTTTCGCGGACAAACAGATGAAAGAGCATTAGACAAATTAGTCGGAGATTCGAAATCAATCTTATCGCGTGCTGAATTTATTGTCGGTTGTTTCGAAAATTTTGGGTTGGATAAACGGAATTTCGAGCCATAATTGTGGTCTCCTTCTGTTGATGCGGTTGCTGCTCTTGACTCCGGGGAATTTTGTCCGCAGCTGATACTTTCCCCGGGTTGACGTTTCCCGACACACATTTAGCACAATTTGGTTTCAAGACACCATCAGTACCGCGGTTTGTTACATTGGTAAAATTTTTGTCCTAAATCATAACAATTTCAACATGTGCAATACGTTAGATCAACTTTTGATTTGGAATTTTGATTAGAATTATACGCATAAATTTGAAAAGGTAAATTCTGATAATTTGGAACAGCACTCAAATTAGATTGAAAATTTGGATTTTGTTGTAAGGAAAAATTATAAGGCTTATTTTTATTAAGCTCAAACTGGGAGTTAGAATCGGAATAATTATAATTTGAAAAAGAATTCAACTGAGTTTCAATTTCATTAACATGTTTATGACTATTTTTAGATGTTGCATCAAATATTTTATTATTCCGTGTCCAAGTATCTTCTAGTGCTACACATCGCCGTACTAAAGCACCAATACTATCGATATTTTGATCAGCTAAATGGCTTTGAAGATCAGGACGCATATTATGACGCAGTATACGTAGAATATCAATATCGGATATTGGAGAACGAAATTGTAAACTTAATGCTAGAATTTTATTATAAAATTCGACAAATGTTTCGTTTAATTTCTGCTCTCTCGAATCAATTAAACGTCGAATATCATCGTCCGTGCGACGATCTTGAAATCTTTCAATCAAAGCATTTTTAAGTTGAAACCAAGTTGAAGAAGGATTCTGCTCTATAACGCACCAGTACATGTTAGACGCTGCGTTTTTTAGAAGAACACCCAATTCATTTTGCAATTTATATTCATTTACTTAGTAAGTTCTAGCAAGATGTCCAACTCTAAAAAGAAAACGTTCAACAGGTATTCCTCCAGCAGAACCGTCGAACTCAATTTTCCATTTAGAAAGTTCGTAATGACTGTTAGAACCACCTGACGAATTAGGTACAGTAGAGAAAATTGGTAAAGACTGTGTTTGAATTCGAACTTCATTTAACTGAGGCTGTTGCATCACTTGTGGTGATTGCGTTTGTAAATTATGATTGATGTGGATTTTGTTGACATTGAAAATTTTGATTTTCATAATTTTGATTAGCCAATTGATGTGAATTAGCATTTGAATAAGTTAATAAATTATGACTATTGGTCTGTAAGTTACCTGATCTAATATTTAAATTTTGAAAATGATGGTTTAAATTATCTGTTTCGGTTAAATTTTGATGAATATTCAAATCTCGAGAATGTGTAGACAAATTAGTTTTAGATAAATTAGAATGCAAATTATCACTGTTTTCTACTTGCGCTTTATGTTTTACAACCAATGTATTTCGGGTACAGACTGATTCTTGATCCGATAGATCGTCCTCAGATGATGACAAATCAAATAATTAATAATTTAAATCTATTTTGTTGCTTACAACATTCGTAATATTAGACATAAAATTTGTTACTCTATCTAACGTCTTTAAACACTTTGCTTTATATCTTTTTGTAGAATTTGACAAACGAGATAATCTCTGATATGATCTGATATGAATTAAACGAGATAATGTAGTATTGAAATCAATATCCTTACTATCTTGACCTTTCAAACTTGTATACCACTGAATCAGATCATTTAATTTATTAGAACATTTATTAATCTAACGTTCAGGATCTTTAGATGCCTGTCTATGAGCTTTTTGCGGTACAATAACAGGATTAACACGTTCCTTTTCTAACGCTACCTTCAACAATTCAAATTTATTCATTAAACTACCTTCTATATGTCTTACTTCAGACTCAATAAGGAACTCATCCGACGTCAATAAATCAACGTTCAAACGATCCATTTTAAAAATTGAATTAATATATATACAAAAATGAATAATATTATTTACGAAATTACCAATTAAAAGAAAATTAAAATTATTTACAAATTTAAAAAAAAAAAAATAAGTTATTATAATATAACACAAAATATATTTACAGAAGAAAATATTTGAAAATTAAGTTGAAAGAAAATAAAAAAAATCCTTGATCTATACACTAAATTTATTCCTCAAAATGTAATCCTTCAATACCAAAAAAAAACAATACTAATACTAATCCACCTTGAGCACAACAAAATTAACGACGACACGAATTGAACTTGACTATTATAGAATAAGCTTCCAAATTAGAAACAATATTGATAGTCACAAAAAGAATATAATTTAAAATAAGTAAAATTAATTTAGTTAATAATTAATAAGTTCAAATATTAGTCAAAAAATAATCAATATCTATTCATTGATTATTTTTTGACTAATATTTGAACTTATTAATTATTAACTAAATTAATTTTACTTATTTTAAATTATATTCTTTTTGTGACTATCAATATTGTTTCTAATTTGGAAGGTTGGGTTGTGTGAACATCAACCATGCAGAACCTTCCAATTAATAAAACAGAAACTAAACAAAATGGAGAATTAAAATGTTTTGTAACGGAAACAAAATTAAAATAAACTTGAACAATGCATGTTTAAATTATTCAACCCAGCTGGGAATATAAAAAAATCATGCACCATACACTAAACTCAATTATTCGATCCTAACACAATATAACAGAAATCACACTAATCAATTCGAAACGACGAAGAAAAGTTGACTCTAAAATATATGTGCAAACATCGAACAATCCCAATAAAAAAAAATTCATACATAAATATTTACAAATTAAATGCAATTTTGCTTAATCGATCCTACATAGGAGTTCGCGAGCAACTCAAATTGAAAATATAATGATGAAAAAAAAATTTTGAAAAGAAGAAAAAATTTGAGGTATGAAAATTTCTAACAATAAACAAATTCTGTTATGCTTCAATATGCCTTAAAACACCAACAAATAATACATCTGGAAAATAATTTAAATTCAAATCCTTAAAAGGAGAAACTATTACAACCAAACACACTAAATGGTAATAAAATAAAACAAATTAAAACGGTTAAAAAAAAATTCATACTAATTATAAAAATACACGTTTGGGCGCCATATTGATACCGGTAAAATTTATGAGCATTTAAAACCTCGGTAGCTCAGTTCGTAGAGGTTTAAATTTAGTCGTGGTTCTTGCTCATGGTACTAAGCATCAATAATATTGGAAGTTAACTGACACGATGACATTCACACAAAAAAAATTCACAAATTCATAAATTATAAAATTTTCAGTAACTATTTATGAGTATTATGCTTTAATTGCAAATTTTAAGTTTCTTAAAAATTTAATTTTATTATTTTTCTTATCCAAACGTTTCAATCTTTTTTCAACGAAACCATAGAACTACCCAAACTAAAAAACAAAAACTTTTTCGTTTTTCTTTTTTTTCCGAAAATTTTGTTATGCCCAGATAGATAGATCAACAATCAAAATTTCATAGCTAACTTAATTTTATAGACAATTTTGAAAAGCAAAGTAAATTTAAACAAATTTTTTTAAACTGATCAAAAAAAACACAATGACAATATTTATATTGTAACAATTTTCCATCTAAATCCTAAATCTAGAGCCTCATACCTAATAAATGATAACTGGACCTAGGATATAGTTTTTATTGATGAGTACATGATGGTGCATGCTGGATATATAGGACTTGTGGTTATCATAAGTAAATGTTCTAAAATATATCTTCTGGGTGATAAAAACCAAATACCATATATTGACAGATTACATCATGTCAATATGAAGTTTTCCGATGCAAGTGCTTTCGTAACAAAGACTGAATACTTGAATGTAACGTATAGATGCTGATATTACTTCTGCTCTCAAAGAATACAACCCTAACATCACTAGTATGAACACAGTGGAAACTTCCGCCGAATTTATAAACCTGCCACCAACGTTATCACCATTACCTGTGTTAGAGAACGCTTTCTATCTAACTTTTACCAGAGCTGATAAACAATTAATCTCTCAGCTTAAGATACCAGAAACCAGTAAAGCCTTGACGATCCATGAAGCACAAGGCTTATACTCACCTAATGTAATATGTATAAGAACCATTTCTCAACCTCTTGAGCTGTTCGATAGTGTACCGCATGCTATAGTTGCAATCTCTAGACAGACACAATCATTTACATATTTTTCACCGGTGTCTAATGATAGACTACACTTACTTTTAATGAAAGCTCGAACTTATACTATTGCTCAAAAGGTAAATCAACCCATAAAGTCCAAGAAAACATTGGTATATGGCAAATGTGCAATTTACTATCAAAACGTAAACAAAATGGCATCAAAAGCATATAAATTCTACAACTTCGTTTTAAAATCAAACTACCTTATTTATGTAATTTGTGAAACTTCATTAAAACCTGGTATAAGGAGAAGCGAATTTTTTGGTCATGATTAGGTTGTTTATAGATGCGATCGGTCTCCTGAAACTATAGTTCAAAGAAATCGGGTGGTGGCGTACTAATAGCAGCACATTCTAAACTCTGGAATGCTCCAGTAACTTTAGCCCGATCGGGAGTCGAACAGATCGGTGTAAAAATCAAAATCAACCAAACCAATCTAATCATCTACGCAGCATATATACCACCTCAATCAAATAGTGATCATTATGCAACTTGAATTGATGCGATTGATGAAGTTATTAATACAACAAACTCGTCAGATTTAGTTTTTGTGCTTGGTGATTTTAATCTTCCAAATATAACTTGGAATTTGGACCCAGATCTAAACTGTATTTTACCTTGCAATATAACAACAGATGCGGAATCATTATTTGTGGACGCCATGCTTGGTTATAATTTGAACCAAATAAACACAATTGCTAATGATCGTGATAGATTATTGGATCTTGTCTTCAGCAACGACATTGACACCATTAAATTTCTGAATCTCTATTACCTTTTGTCATAAATGATGTCAATCACAAATCTTTGGATTTTGTATTTGGCTTAACTAAAATGGTGAGATCAGAAGACCTATAACCAATCAAATACAACTTTAAAAAAACTA
Organism: Nephrotoma appendiculata; assembly: GCA_947310385.1. Taxonomy (NCBI): domain Eukaryota; kingdom Metazoa; phylum Arthropoda; class Insecta; order Diptera; family Tipulidae; genus Nephrotoma; species Nephrotoma appendiculata. Next base: position 202,826,107 of record OX371224.1, read on the forward strand.
ATCGTGTGGGGCTACAAAGTTACCTAGAATCCATCAACTGGCAAATAACTCTCAATTCCAATGATATAAACGAAAATGTGGACAAATTTACTGACATCATGCTTCAAGGCTTCGAACTGTATGTACCTATGTGCTGTACACGGTACACCACAAAATGCGCACCCTCATTAGTTTGATGATAGACTAGTTAACTTTAAAAATCAGAAGTCGAAAGCGTATGCCAAAATGTTGAAAAGCGGGTTAGAAGCGGACAAAACTACGTTTCTACAACATAGTAATGAATTTGAAATTTATTTCAAATCAAAATACAGGTCGTATCTTGATCAAATTCAAGACAAAATCAAAGTAAATCCAAACCAATTTTGGAAATACTTTAGAAATAAACGCGAAATTGAAAGATACCCTGCTAATATGACGTACAACAATACCTGCTCTTCAAACGCCAAAGAGATAGCTAACATGTTCGCGTCATTTTTTCAATCAGTCTCTAGACCAACCGTTACTAGTGGATTGTACGAACAACCCAGCAACAACAACACATCAATAACTCCTCCTATTATTTTTGAGGACAACATTTTATCGGCTTTAAGGGAGTTTGGAGATAGTTGTGGTCTTGACGATATACCCTCTTCTATTCTGAAGAAGTACGCTAAAATTTTATAAATTCCATTATGTTATCTATTCAATCATTCCTTAAGTGTGTTCCTGCATCATCAATTCCAAAATTATTTGAGTTAGTATTATGCAACAGCTTTAAATCTACAATTGCACATCATATATCAATAAACCAGCATGGGTTTATGCCTGGCCGATCCACATCGACTAATCTGGTTGAATTCACCAGTAAACTAATTAACGAGATAGAAAAACACCGTTAAGTTGATGTAGCGTTCACGGATTTTAGCAAAGCATTTGATTCTATCTGGCATCATAAAGCACTCCAGAGTTTATTCAATTTTGTCATATATAGTCATATCTATCAAACCGGCGACAATTTGTAATAATGGGAAATGAGAAATCAAGCGTTATTAAAGTTACATCTGGATTTTTATTGTTTTCATAGACCGAATAACCAAAATAATCAAAAACTCAGACGTGCTCATATTTGCAGATGATGTGAAAATTTTTCGTGCTATTAATGGATTGTTAGATACGGAGAAACTTGAAGAAGACTTAGATAGATTAAGTGAGTGGTGTGATCGGAACTGACTATACTTAAATAATAAGAAATGCAAAATTATGTCCGTCCATCGTAAAAGAAATCCAGTAATTACTTCATACAAAGTCAACAACGAAGTACTGCAAAGAGTCAATGAGATTATAGACTTAGGTGTTACATTTGTCGTAAACGCCAATAGGCATATTGAAAATTGTATTGCGAAAGCGAATGCCATGTTCGGATTTTTTAAAAGATGGACAAGTGAATTTAAGGATATTCAAACCTTATGTTCACTCCATTTTGCTTATGTTCGATCTCAACTGGAATACGCTGTAACGGTTTGGAATCCATGCTTTTCTGTGCACATAAAAAGAATTGAAAGCATTCAAAAGAAGTTCCTGATTTTTTTGTTAAAAAAAAGTGACTGGGATTACGACCACAACTTACCATTCCATGAAAATGTGGCTCGCTTACCTCCACACACAACAAGATGCAAGGATTACAAAATATGCACGCTTGAAAATAGACGACTTCTCTTGGGCGCGGCTTTTATTGGTAACGTTTTGCTTGGTCACGTTGATTCAGCTTACATCTTGGAAAACATATCAAAGTTTGGTTTATATTTTTTTCTGTTCTAAAGTTTTTTGTTGTTTTAATATAATTTTAACTATAACTGTAAATAATCTGAAATCATACATGTATATTACAAAATAGATTTCTTTAAATAAATAAATAAATAGTGCTGACATAGATGAGAGTCTGCATTCTGAGAAGTGGTCATAGTTGCGTTTATTTACATCACCGATACTAATTAGATTATCAAAAATTGCTTTTGCAACCTGCTACTTTCGGCTAACTGCCGACCCAAACCAAGATTTGTTTTGAACGGTCGAGCGAAATTAATTCTGTTTAATATGCATATTGTAACACAGCACACACCATTGTAGCACATCTCAAATAAAGGTAATTTTACAAATGAAAGACATATTAATAGCACTTTAAGGAGATCAACTTATTACACAGAAAAAATTTACCGGATTCGAAACAGATTATATCTAATGCAAAGATAAGCGCACCAAATTCGTATAAAATCAATTAAAGAAATCAACTACTTCGAAATTATTATTGCATTTGACGCAAACGTACTCTAACAACTATTTAATTTTTTAACGAAACAAAAAAACTCATAACATACGAGGGCAAATCAAAAAGTCTTGCAATATCATATGAAAAAAAAGAGTGAGAGAGACAGCAATATTTTTATTTTTCGACATAATCTCCTTTAAGGTTTATACATTTGTCACATCGATCAATTAACTTACCTAAACCCTCTAAAAAAAAAGATTTCTTTTGCTCCATAAAATATTCATTTACAACAGACTGTACTTCATAGTCACTGGAAAATTTCCGGCCCCTTAGTGTTTTTTTCAAATTGGGAAAGAGAAGTAGTCACTGGGTGCCAAGTCTAGACTGTACGGTGGATGCGGAATTTCCACGAAGCCGCAGTCCTTTAATGCAGCTTGAGCAATATTAGCCTTGCGCACTGGTGTATTGTCGTGAAGAAGCAAGATTTTTTTCCTAACTTTCCTTGGCCGTTTTTCCCGGATCGCTTTTTTCAATTTTCGCAAAACCTCTGCGTAATATATGCCTGTGATTGTGGTTTTCGGTGGCATATAATCGATTATCAAAATTCCTTCAGCATCCCAAAAAATTGTTGCCAAAACCTTACCAGCAGACGGTTGAGTTTTGAATTTCTTTGGTGGTGGTTCACTACGTTTAATCCATTGCATCGATTCTTGTTTGGATTCCAGATCCCAGTGATGAAGCCATGTTTCATCGCCTGTTATTATGTTACCCAAGAAATTTTCTGGATCTGCTTTGTACATATCTAAAATCGCCTTTGAAGTTTAAACACGCATTTTTTTTTGTTCAGCATTCAACAAACGGGGAACCCATCGCGCACTTACTTTCGACATGTGAAGGTGGTCATGTAATATAGTATATGTGGTACCGTATGAAAGAGAAAGTCTCCACGCTAACCGCGGAACAGAAATACGCCGGTCCTCCAATACAATAGAATCAGCCAAAATTACGTTTTCATGGCTAATAGCATCTGCTGGCCGACCCGAGCGGTTATCGTCTTATAATGACTCCCAACCACTTTTGAATAATTTTACCCACTTTGTTACTGTGGCATATGATGATGCAGATTCGCCGTAAACTTTTGATATATAGTTGAATATATAAATTGCATTTCGTCCATCTTTATAGAAAAATTTAGTAACGGCGCGATATTCAATTTCATTCATTTTAAGAAAAATTCAAAACACATGTTACTAAATTGACAAAAACAAACGAACCGTAAAATTTACATCGAAATGTTCTTCTAGAAGTTTCATCGTGACAAAAAATGGTTTTGAAAAATATATTGTTGTCTCACTCACTCGTTTTTTTCATATGATATTGCAAGACTTTTTGATATACCCTCGTAGTGAACCTGAAAATGAAATTTGCATTGCGAAAATATATGCAAAACAAAAGAACGTATAGCGATTATCGATATATCTGGCTTCAATACCACTATAATACTCAATTAACTTGATTTTTATTTAAATTTAATTCTCTCAAATAAATAAATTGACAAAAATATATTTTTACTAGTAGTTTCAAGGTAACTATAATAAATTAAGTGATTATAATATAATGTAATATTATTACCAAAAAAAATATATATATATATATGATCGGCACACACCTAAGTTGCAGAACTAATGTGTGCCATTATTATTGTTTTAAATTCCATTTCAACATATTTTATTTGGCGCTTAAAATTTGGCCATTTTTACTGTTATATGTGCACATTACTACAACACTAGATACATAAGTCGATACAAATGATTTAAATCTCGCCAAAGATAAAAATCTAAACGAAATAAATAATTATTACAAATCGGCGTTAACAAACCGAAACAAAACAATCGAATATTTAATTTCAAAATCCATTAGCTATCTAAATTACGATCTTTTCAATTTCTAAAAACTATGTACAGCCAAAAAAATTAATTTCTATATTTTCATTTCACCAATTCTTCTTCAATACTTATCTTTTCTCTCGTGTTTACCGGCACGGCGCAATGCAATCACGTAGCCTCATACAAGAATAGTTGATTGATTGAATATGTTAGATACTCATATGTAGATATCATAAATTAATCATTGAAGACGAAATAAGGAAAAAACGTTAAAGATCGTAATCTTAAATTCAACTAAACATCACATAAAAACCACAAATCCATAATACGTGTCAATCAAATTACTATTTTTACAATCACATTTTTTTTATTTTTATTTTTTTAAATATGATTATTTATAATTTCTCATAATCATCAATTTGGTACTCGTCAATTTGTAAATTTTGGTGTACATACGTGTGTTGAAGTGTTTTCTCCAAAAAATATTTTTTGTTGATGCCGACGGATGCTAATTAACCCATGCTGTAATTGAACATCTATACATAATACAATCAAAATGCAATTATTATTTTTCGTTTCGTAACGTACCTGCGATTAATTTTGGTGTTTTTTCACTCTTATCAGAATAAATTACGATCAGTTAATTTTTTTCCAGAAAATTCCCTTTGTATACAAAATTTAATTATCAATTGTTTAAAATCTGTCAATAAACGGCGATAAACTCTGAAATTACCTACGAATGTGAATTTTTTTTAACAGTCTAACAAACGTTACAATTTCTATAAAAATTACCGATTATATAAATGATTTGAGAAGAAAAACAAATTAACGGTATTCATTTAAACAATCCCACATCAAGAGAACTAAATTTAGAAATAATAACAAATATTTAATCGTATAATAAATATTTAATCGTAGACCAAGAAAATACGAATATGTGGAAGTGCATGAATACTAAAATGGAATTGGCTGTCTGTTTTAAGGTGACGAGACGAGTAAACAAATAAAAACACGCTGTTTGATACAGGTATTAGTTAAGTTTTATTAATTTAATCAAAATAGGTATACATGCAGTTATTCGGCCACAATATCGTCGGTTTGGTGCAACAGTGACATAACTCAAAATTTTTAATTTTTCAGTAGAGCGATTTGAAAAAATCGCTCAAAATTGTTTGTAAAAATGGCGTTTTTCAAAAGTAAATCAAAATACATTCTGATTAGTGAAATATTTTTTTTCTTTTCCTACATCTTCAGTTGGATCTTAATTTTTATGATTCTTTAATATTTTGCAAAGTTTTTTAGGATAGTTATTTCTGAATACGAATTCGTATAAAAATTGTACGAATTCGTACCATTGGTATTTTCGAATACGAATTCGTACAATTCTATTACGTATTTGTTTCTTAACGATGCGATAGAAAAATTCCCTTATTGGGCAATACGAATTCGAACAGGAGGTCTATTATGAAATTTTCGACGCGCGTATTTTTTTCGACGTTGTCGAAAATTTGGTATTATGAAATTTTCGACCGCGTTTTTTTTTTCGACGTTGTCGAAAATTTGGTATTATGAAATACTCGACGCGTTTTTTTTAGATAACGTCGACTATTTTAAGACAGCTCTTGAGGTGTCGAGTACATAAAAGAAAAGTGTTAAGTGTTGAGAAATAAAAAAAGTTTGTTAGTAAAAATTAATTAATAATTTAAACTTACAAAATTTTAATTAATAATAATTAATTAATTAATTTAAATTTAATAAAAAATAATTAATTAAAATTTTCATATAAAAAATAATTAATTTTATTTTTCGACATCGTCGAAAAAAAAAATTCATAATAGCGATTTTCGACGTTGTCGACTGTCGACGTTGTCGAAAAATATACGCGCGTCGAAAATTTCATAATAGACCCCCAGTTTTTGTACGGTCATGAACGTATTTGTGTTCGATGTCATTTTAGTTAACGATACCATAGATAAACAAAATATGTGAGTAAAATAATTTGAAATTTTTTATTTTATAGTTGAAACATTTTTTTAAAATCGTAAATAATTGTACAAGTGCTATATATAAATAAGATTTACAACAATTTTAGATTGACAGTTTGCAAATTTTAATTTTAGGGCAAAAGTAACCAATTTAAAACAAACAACCATCACAAAACAGTACAAACTTTTGGTGTCGTTTATAGAAGACCACCCCGACTTGGCGAAAGGTTACAACACAACTTCTAAAGCGAGAGTACTAGTAAAAAAACTTATGGGAGGAAATTAGCACACGGCTAAACAGTAATGGGCCACCAGTACGAAATCCTAAGAGGTGGAAACAGGTTTGGTCCGATTTTAAGTATCACATTAAGAAAAAAACTTAAAGAAAACAAAATTAATATTATGGCTACGGGAGGAGGCCGGTCTAAAATGCATACATTTTTGGAAATCGAGGACTCGGTGATAAGAATGGTCGGCTTGGAACGTGCTGTAGAGGGAACCAGCGGTACGCAATCGTTTGGAGACAATACTTTAGAATTGCCCACTGTAATCGCTTCGCCTCCTACAGTCGATGTAGATAATCCTGATATGGAAAATCTTCAAAAGAATATGGATGAACTGCAGACTCCAAGAGCAACGGCCCAAATCAGATCAAAACACTCCATACAACAGGAACAAGTTAACTTACAAACACAGTTTCATGACAATGTTACCAAAAAATTAGATTCAATCAACAATGCCGTAAATGATAAAACCAAAACTTTAAAGCGATTGGTTAGGATCAAGGAAAAATCTTATGGTTTAAGAAAAACAGAAATGGAACTAAAAGGAAGGGAAATGATTTTAAGGGAAAACGAAATTAAATTAAACCAAAAATCGAATTTAGAGTACGAAAAATTAAAGCTACAGGAATATAAAACAAAGTCGGGTTAGTTATACCATTTATAACTCAAGAACGGCTGGACCGATTTTTATGATCTTTGTTTTGTTGGATTTGTCTTCGCTCCGAATAGCATAATAACTATTAAAACATCGGAAAAAGTCACAAAAAAAATTTATTAAGAAAATTCATTACAAAAAAAAATTCATACATTTTGTACATTTTACAATTTTTCAATTCGTCTCAATACAGTGGTGGTTTAGGGAAAAAGGTAAAGTCGGAAAAACTCAAAAGGAAAACCCCAAAAATCTAATAAAAAACCTTTTTTTTATATGAATTTTGTATGTGTAGTTTGTATGTGACGAGTAGTGCAGTAAATTAGTATTTTTTTTTTTTTATCAAATCTTTTTATTTTATCTACTTACTCGTAGCTATATAATTCATGATGGAAATGGTGAATTATTTTTCTTCGATGCGCCCGGTGGAGCTGAGAAGGCATTCCTCATGTCATTGATTTTGGCCACTGTTCGGGCGAGATCCGATATTGCTGTAGCAGTTGCTCAGCGTTGAAATTGTCGTTAAACCCTCAATCGGCTGAAAACCCGACTTGCAACATTGCGAAACATTCAGCAATGGCGAAAGTTTTGGTAGCAAATAAAATCATCATCGATTATGAATGTACAATGGCGCACAAATGCGCATTGGAAGCATTCAATCGAACTATGAAAGATCTACGCAGTGACTCAAGTGATTCCAAGATCGACCGCTGTCGATGAAATAAACGCTTGCCTCAAATCATCGACTCTGCGTGGCGCTATGTGGTGGAACTTCACCTGACGACAAACATGCGAGTTGCATTGTTAAACCAGAGACAACCTAAAACAGATATTTCATCCTATGTAAACCTAAAAATTTAAACAGCGAGTTCTTTTTCTGTAAATAGCCGCAAACAACCAAAAATATTTTTTTTTTGTGTATACGTATACGCAGTTTAACGAAAAATGACAGATACAACGATGACATTGGAATTATCAGAAATATATTTTTTCTTTTCATTTTTTAGCTCGAACGAAAAATTCAATCTGATTGTCTGTGGTTAAACGATCCATCTGCGGAAGATTTCTCCAAGCAATTGCTGACTATCGGTAATGGCCGTGTTCCGGTCACCGAATCGAACGGATTGATTTCGTTTCCTCAGAACTTTTGCAATTTTGTCTCATCGAAGGACGAGCTCATCAACAGTGTTCCCGAACATCATTACTAACCACAAAAATCACAATTGGGTGAGTAATTCTTGCGGCAAAGAACAAAGATTCGGATCACTTAATTTTCACAATTCAAAATCTAATCGTCGGTCCAATTCATTCCTTCAAATCTATCGACTGTGTGACAACAAAGACGAAGCAACCAACTATCCAACTGAATTTTTAAACTCATTGGATCAATGAGTGTTGAATGTTTCTCTCGCGGCCAATTGTACGTAGCATGTTCACGTGTCGGCAAATCATCCGCTTTGTTCGATCATCCGCTTTGTTCGTTCGCGCACCTGACAATAAAACAAAAAATGTCGTATTACAAGATGCTTTACTGAAGGGAATCGACCCCATTGCAACCCACCCAGCAAATGGTTTAAAAGAAAGTAGTGCAACAATGCTACGCGAATTATTTCGAATCAATTCAATAAAACGAAAGCCTTGCTGCCACGTGAATTACATTCATTTCAATGTAATTAAAATATATTTCATTTTGATTGACTTTAATTAATTTAGAGTATTCATTTTATCCGCCCCGAAGGTCTCGGGTTCGATTCCCGGTAGTGACAAGGAAAAAATTGTACGGCTGGTTTAGGATCAATGAATTAATCACACATTATCCGAAATGAAAATATGATTATGAAACCTTATTTGAGGCGCCCAAATCCCTTGATAGGATATAGTGCCAGAGAGAGAGAGAGAGAAATTAATTTTATCTTAATAAAAAAACTCAATTCAATTAAGCTATAATAACTTTAAACAACATTTATTGATTTTGAGGCGGTACGAGGTTCGCCGGGTCAGCTAGTTAGAAATAAAAAAGCAAAAATTGGAAATCGAAGCGAAAAAATATAATTTTAATGAAGAATGTGATAAATGAATTTACCTGCGATAATATACCAAAACCATTTTATTTTTAAGAATATGTAAAATGAAATTTATGTAACTATATTAAAATGAATTTAAATATGAAATTAAACATGAATAAACATTTACGTTAATGAATTTAAAATATTTAATCTAATCCTTCTTGCGGCTGTATTTTCCGGTTCTCTCTCTCTCTCTAGCTTCACATCCCATGAAGGGATTTTGCCGCCCGCACTATGGTTCTCCAGCCGTCTCGGTCCATCGCTCTCGTCCTTCAGTTTCGACATCCTAGTGCATGTAGATCTTGTTCGACGTGGTCACGCCAGCGCAGTCGGGGTCTACCTCTACGACGCACACCGGCTGGTTGTTGATGGAACACTTTATTGGTCATCTAATCCATCCTGGTTCGTTTGATTCCTTTTTTTCAACATCTATTTGTGCTGCTATAGATTCGTTTTCCAAATCGAACGGAATGTTGTAGTGGAGGCAAATGTTGTGAAGTGCAGCGCAGACGTTAATAATCTGCGAAGCTTTCTTAGGCGTATAATGAAGCTGGCGGGCTCGCAACAGACATCTGAATCTCGTCTTTAGCAATCCAATGCACCGTTCTACAACATTTCTAGTTCGGGATTGTATGGAATTAAATGCAGCTTCTCTGCTGCCTTCGGCAGCAGCTCGAAAAGGGGTTACAAGCCACGGTTCCAGAGAGTAACCAGAGTCACCTATTAATAAAAATGTTTATTTTCAGTCAAATGTTCAAACATTTACACAAAAACGTTTATATATATATATATATATATATATATATATATATATATATATATATATATATATATATATATATATATATATATATATATATATATATATATATATATATATATATATATATATATATATATATATATATATATATATATATATATATATATATATATATATATATATATATATATATATATATTCACGCAGCACTATTATTTACAAAGTAGCCAATAATTCTCCGAATTAAAGTTTGCTGTACTCAAATTCCATACCAAAGAGTCATGGGATGAACCGCCGTATCTGGAGTCAACAGCCATATTCCTCATTTTATGATCGCATACTTAGGTGTGAATGACAGAAATATTAAGTGCTTCACATTGTTCCGATGTAAACTTACTATCATTGTATTAATGCTGTGTTCGCCCTTTCGGTTAAAATATATATGCTCATGTTCAACTGGACGTATTATATTCACATGGGTGCCGTCTTCGCAGCCTATAACACCAGGTCATCCACTTTTGCTAAAAAAAACACTTGTTACTAAATCTTTATCTGTGGTGAATTGACGGAACGATATCCACTTAGAGCACAATTTAGATTCAAACGAATTGAACACCTCGCTCATTACACTGGATACAGTTGGTTGTGCCATTCCCACAAGCAAATCCTGCCCCACACTCTGCTGGTAGCTCCCTTGAGCACAAAATCTTAGCATTGCAGCTAGTTTTAAAACGTTCGGATGTTGTTCTTCCGCGGTTCTGTAAATCGTTATTTAGTTCATCCAGGTCGTACTTCACCGCACTTTGAGAAAGTCTAAATAATCTCAAAAGCCTAGAATAGTATTCAATAATTTGTTATGCGCTATTGCTAATATAATTATATCAATTTGATTAAAGATATTTAAATACTCACGTTGTATCACAGAGTTTAAAAATGTCCGACTTATCGCGAATTTGTCTGTATCTTATAGAGAAATTTGGGTTCGCTCCATCATCACCCTCATCACTAGACAAATATAATGCTACAGATTCCATTAGTAAAATTTATTTATTAATTTATTTATCGCATATAATAGATTTTCCACAAAAAATATTTTTACATTTTAAAATGTTTGGATTTTTTAAATGTCATAAATTTGACAATTACTTTGTTTTTCCTGTCATTTATAAAGGCTGTTTTACGTAAAAAAAAATCGTACTATAGGGACGCTACAAAACTAGAAATAGTTGATACGTTCGTATTCAGAAATACCAATTCATATTCGTATCGTATATCACTTTCGTATCGTACGATGATTCGAATCGTATTCAGAAATAGGGCCCCTTATTTGATATAGAAATAACCACATAAAACTCTTCATACACATATTTTATTAAATACTTGTTTTTTTATTTCGCAAAAAATTAGATTTTTGAATATTTTAGTTAAAAAATTTGTTGAAAAAGTTTAAAAAATCACTCGATCGATTTCGGCTTGTTAGGCCATCAGGAGTATCTACTGATTTGTAAAAGAAAAATTTAGTTATATATAAAGGGTGTTTTTTAAGCCTAATAGAACTTTAAATTGTAAAAAAAATAAATTTTTATGAAAAATATACTCTGGCAGATCTCAGTATACTCTGGCAAATCATCATGAATATGCTTAAGCTAAATCTTGAAGAACGCTACGAAACTATTAAAATTTACTTTGAAAATCAGTCGTCGATTCGCGCAACTTATAACTCGTTGTTTTATCGTCAAATTGTGTTCAGCGATGAGGCTCATTTTTTGTTTAACGGGTTTGTTAATAATAAAATTGCCGCATATGGAGTGAGACCAATCCACAAGAGACCCTACAGACTCCATTACATTAAGAAAAATGCACCGTTTGGTGCGGTTGGCATGCTGGTGGCATCATCGAACCTTATTTCTTCAAAAATGAGGCCGAGGATGTAGCGAAATTTGAAACTTAACTTTCAAATCCCGCTATCAGAATGAGTACGCAGAAGCCTCGACGCGGTGATTGGTAGCCGGCTAGGTTCAGAAATATGCGTGGGGTTTGTCGAGGCTTGCATACTCTTTTCATACACCGCAAAAAATAAATAAAAACAGTTATAATATGCAACGAACCATTTATTTTAACCCTACTCCAATGTCACCATCTACGCATACCGAAAATATTTTAATCGCTCATATTAAAGTAAACCAAAGCTAAAAAAAAATCGAAAAAAGATACCAAAATCGAACCTCGATAGAAGCGAATAACAACCCAAAATAACTTTGGAGAGGGAAAAATAATAATACCCAAACTGAAACAAAATAAAAAAAATTGGAATCAAAAATGTTTAACTTATTCGAAAACTGAACTAACCGTCGCGATAGCCCAATTAATAAAAATAAACCTATGAAACAATATCGTTACATAAGAGATTTACAGTAACAAAAAAAAATTAGAAAAGCTGGTCTTGTGTTTGGTTTTTAGAACATTAATGAAAATAAAAACCACTTGGGAAAAAAACCCCAAAAATTTAGGGATAAACCAGTAATGACTAATAATATTATAATGATAACGATTAGTGATAAAAAAACAAAATCAACCTTAATTTCCTCTGGCGTGATCTAAACATCTCTCGTTATAGCGGCATCTTAGATGACCTCGTTCCTCCACGGTGACTTTAACTGGCGAGTTGAGCTATCGTCCCGACAATCCCCATACATATATAACTGCTGCTTTATCCAGTCTGGCCGTGGATCGTTCAAACCTCGCGAATCAACGAAGGGAAACAAAAAAAATTGTTGATAGTTACTGTTTCTAATTTCCTTGGGGTACAGGGAAAAAAACAATTCAAGTGTCTGACGCGTACCTGTTGATTGGTACGGAGTCCCGTACGCGCGAATATCCTTTGCATGGAAAATATACCCAGTAACTTCCCATTCAAATTTTTGACAGTGTATGACACATTACCGTGTTTTGATTCAATTATCGCGGGTATAAACTTGGCTGATAGTTTAGCTGAAAACTTGTTGGCCGCTTGGCTTTGCGCGAATGAACGTACGAACACAGGTTGACACGGTATAAAAATTCGTGTTCGACTTTGGAGATTGTAACCTCGAGCATCATTTTCGTGGGCCACTTTTAGATAATGTTGCACGTTTTCCCGAATTAAATTCAATTGATCCGGTTTATCCATAACTTGGGTTTTATTAGCGTCGTCTTTAAACAGAAGTCTGCGTAAACTGTAGTCAGAGCCATGTAACGACATGTGCCGCCCGAATACGAGACAGTGTGGTGAGTACCGAGTTGTATCATGTATAACATTTTGTAGTGCTGCAGCAACTTCCTGTAAGTGTACATCCCATTCGGTATGTTCATGATCATCAATATAGAACCGGATGATAGCTAGCAACGTCCGGTCCACTCGTTCTGATGCATTGCTCTGGGGTGAGTAAACCGGAGTACGAATATGTCCTTTCTTGTACTTTCTGTGTAGGTCTTGGAACAAATTAGAGTGAAATTAATTACCATTGTCCGAGGTGTCAACTTCAGGGACCGAAAATAACAAAAAAACCTCGTTCTCTAGAAAACTACAGAGTAACGAAGCGGAATTTTCCCGCAGCGGTTTCACCAAAACAAACTTGGAGTAATGGTCAAGTACAATTACGATATAAGAGTGACTGTTCGATTAGGGTTTCTTGCAAAGCCGCTGGAACTACCAGTTTCCACTCAGTGAGGTCACAATCGGTATAGCGAAAACAATACGATGGTGAAATAAAAAGCTTTCCATCCCGAATTAGCAAGTTGTGATGGTGCTTCTCTAACTGTGTAACGCGCTGAATTTGGTCTAAATACTCCGGGGCTTGAATGGCCGGAGAATTTGGATCTACATGTAAAACCGCAGAGTATCGAGTTATGGATGAAACAGATACCGGAGACGATATAGACGTTATTTCCGATAAAACTGATTTCGGATTATTATCGCAAGGGTTGTTCAATTTGAGCTGCTTGAGTTCATCGCCAAATGCCCGAGAAAGGGGGTCTGGCACTACATTAACTGATCCTTTTCTATAACCAATCTGGAAATTGTAAGCTTGTAGTTTCAAGCTCCATCTGGCAAGCCATCTGGATAGGCCCTTCTGAGACATTAGCCATCTCAAGCTGGCGTGATCAGTATATATGGTGAATTCGTACCCTTCTATGTACGGTCGGAACCTTTGCTCGGTAATTGAGTAATTTATTTGAGCGGCGTTGAGTTGAAATAATACACTACCTACGCCGATGGTACTGGCGTCACACTGAATATAGAAGGGTCGATCGTAATCTGGATTTGCCAAGACTGGAGCTGAAGTCAAAGCTTCTTTCAATGAATTGAAGGCTGTCTCGGCGATAGGGGACCTTTTATTTTTCACCTACTTCCCTGTGAAATCCGTTAAGGGAGCTGTTAAAGTGGCAAAATTCTTTATAAAACGGCGGACCATCCGCACATTCCCAGAAAACGTCGGACTTGTTTTGCGGTTTTTGGAGGTGGAAATTTCAAAATGACCCTACATTTTTCAGAGTTGGTGTGGATGCACTCCTTTCCTACAATATACCTCAGATAATTTACCTCTTTCAGTATAAATTGACTTTTTGTCACGTTTATTGTGAGACCGGCACTAGCCAATCTCGTGCACTTGGTAGGGAATTACTCGGTGCATTAGGCGGCATAACGTTTGTGGGGCATTGCACAGCCCGAATGGCATGACCGTGAAGTGATATAAGGACCGTCCCAGCACCGTAAACGCCGTCTTGTCCCTAGACTTTGGATCGAGCAGTATTTGCCAAAAGGCGTCTTTGAGATCAATTGTTGATATGAATTGAGTTTGGTCCAAACGACCCAGAAGCCCAGAAATAATCGGCAACGGGTACGCGTCTTTGACGGTCACCCTGTTCACGGGCATCCACACAGGGGAGCACCAGTACCTCTCACTTTCTTCGATTACCCCTAAGCCCTGCATCCTGTAAAATCTTTATTTATTGGCTTGTCATCCATCACATTAATAGCATGTGAGATTAGTGAAGTTTTGCCAAGTCCAAGTTTTGCACTTGAAGGGAAGAGATCTAGAATAGTGTTATGGACTTTTGTTCCTCTTCTGAGAGTAGGTGGAACTTTGAGTGATGTGTGTGTGACTCCGAACCAATTCCAGAAGTCAATTCTCAGGTAAAGCGACTGTTCTAATGAGGGTACGATATATAGCCGCATGCTGTGAGACTTGTTATTGAAACGGATTATGGCATTAACAAAACCGAACACTCGCTGAAGTTGCCCTTGTCGAAGAGTCCCTTATAGTGAATATTTTTTATTTTGACAGTAGCATAAATGGTCTAATATCACCCATCTCTGAAGTAAAGACTGACGAAACGATATTAGTCCGGCGCGCTTTCCGGTTCTCCCAGTAATTTCGCGATCTCAATTTGCGGTTGTCCGTGTAAATGCGGCATGACTTTCGGTAGGGATTGGGTGACTCGATTGGTGGACAATTGGAAGTAACAATTATTCGTTCGATAGGACTGTGTTTAGTATTAATTAAAGATGTAGTGGGAGGAAGATTTGGTTGGTGAGCTGGATTCACGGATTTGTTTGGTTTTCTCTGGAAGACCTGGGTAGCAGAGGTTTTAGAGGCTCCTGACCCCCTGATTTCCAGAGGCCTCTCGTAGCGTTTCCCACACATCGCGAACATCTGGTCGATATCGTGTCTTTCAACCCACATCAATAGCAGAAGATGCCGGTCGGTGGGACGGGACAGTCAATAAACGCATGTCCGAACAATTGTAACATATAATGTATTTATCCGATCCAGAAGAACTATTTAGATGTGGCGCTGCATTCGACGTGTTGCCCATTTGCTTTCGGAGGGCGCAAATATAGTGGTCGAATTCTATAGCCTGATTAGGACTAGGACGTGGATTTTCATCACGGATTTCATAATTTAGTTCATTTATAGATCGTTTAAAAGGTAACTGATTGGCAGCTGATACTCGGAATCGTTTGAACGTCTCTTCCCAAGCTAAGCAACTTCGGATTAGTGTTTCAAGTATCCAATAACAAAAATTTTTTTGGTGGAATCGGTAGGGTTGCACAAAACCTCACTCACCCAAATTATACTGACGTATTATTACTATTAGTATGCGCGTTACCGCACCATGATCAATGATTTTTTGTTTGAAAATATTGATAACATTAATCCGGACGAGATGTAGTTTCAACAGGATGGCACTACGTGCAATACGGCGACCGCATCCATCGACTTATTAAAATCAAAATTTGGCGATAAGTTAATTTCGAGAAATGGACCTGTCTATTGGCCTCCAAGGTCGTGCGATTGCGACACCTCTCGATTATTTCCTGTGGGGCTACAAGAAGTCACTGCTTTATGCTGATAAACCAGCCATAATTGACGCCTTGGAGGCCAGCATTGTTCGTTCCTCCAAATATAACTTTAATTTAATTTGTTAAATCGTACACAGAAAATTTAAGTTTAACTACAATTAGATTATCTTTTAGAACTAAATTTCCAATTGGAATGGCCATGTTTTCTAATTAGCTTTGAATTTAACAGTGTGAAACTAACACATACAAGAAAAGTGTGGACTTGTGTAAAAACGGGATACGCATACACATACACCCTTTTCAAATTTGATCCATAATTTGCAATAGTAGTAGAGTATTCTATTTTTATTTATTTATCTGTATTCCGATTAGCGAATGGATATTTCGTTACGTCTTGCTTTGCGGTTTACAACCAACATTTATTTCATTCGTTATTCTCTACGGGCATGTACAGTCGACGAAGTAAGTTTATTTTTCTCATATTCCTTTTGAATCCTCCGTTCTTTCGTTTTTTTCTTTCTATTTTCTGTTTTTTTTATGATGCGCGTTAACATCGAGCACTTTTATTTGTTACATAGTTTTGTAATGATGGCTAAACTTGCATGTGTAACGGAACCTGCCCATACGGCTAGACGCTACCCAATTAAAAAGTGTGCAACTACGTGCAAAGTCATGGCCCCAAGCTATCAGGTTACAAAGTGCTCGTTTGAAACGATGGATGTTCGAAAAGCGGTCTTTTTAAAAATAACCTTATTGGCCCTAATAAACACACACATAGACAGATACATAGTTTTCCCGTTGATCTACAGTTGGACTTGCGTGTTAGGTTGGATTTTTAAAAAACATCTTATCAAAATAAACTTTCAATATTGATTTTGATTAAAATATGATATTGTTTCTGACTTCCGCACTTTCATATTTGATGTGATGTTTTAAAATTGATCGCCATCAATGCACATTCATGCTACATACACCCAGAATTTTTATTTAAAATCATGAAGGTGCAAAACAATAAAACGATTATAGTTTTATCTCGTCACCATCTTCGATCATAAACTTTTTACCACACTTCGACTTATCCAAATTCGATAATATTTAATTCAATTATGTAAATGATTTAGATCAATATGAAACATAAAAAATGATTTTCATTGCATTTTTATTATAAGAACATAAAATTTGTAAATTAATTAATGTAAGTATTAATTATTCGCTAAGATGAGAACAAGAAGACACAACTTATTATTACAAAAATAAATAATAATAATTTTTGATGATAAAAATTGATTATTGTGACATTTTTAATACGAAAAATATTTAAAATTAAATTACATTTAGTAGTTATCTTTTAACAATTCACCCTTAAAGGATTATAATTTAATTTAATTAATTATCATTAATAATAATTTCATTGCTATATTAGTGATCAATAAAATGCATTTGTTAATTACCTGCTGAAGCAGTCGGCTAGGTTTTGCCCGTAATTTATATGTATTATTTATATTTTTAAGTCGTTGACAGGACATCAATTTGATGTTTATATGACGCGATTTCAATTATAATTTTTGGCAATTTACAATCGAAGCGGTTCAATGGAGGAGATTATTGGTAATGATTTTAATTGAAAACATTTAATACGATGATATAGTAACAATAATTATTGGTCAAATTTCCGATGATAATAAGAATTGTGAAACTTCATTTCGAGATTATTAGGTTATTGGTGCGGTGTGCAATATGGGTTAATCGTTTAATTTTAATCTTAGGATCGGCAATAGCATCGAGCAATAAATATATAAGAGAAACCAAGTAATGCAAATTTTATAAGCAGGTTTTTCCGAGGTTAATCTTATTTTATAGTTTTAATATATTTTTACTATATACACAAATATAATTTTTTTCTATATTTAATCCATATATTCGTATCTTATAAACATATCGTCATAGTTATTTTATAGTTCATTGTTCTTGTTAGGCTTATAGAGATTGCCAAAAGTAAAATAGATTAACCTCGGAATCTCTACATGAGTCCTCTTATGTATATTTTGCTTTATGGTAATAGTTAAACCAAAGAACACCTCCTAATTCCTGATAAGTTAGTGAAAATAAGTGCGCTATTCAGCTTGAATATCAGTCTTAGTAGTGTTCTTTCAAAAGTAAGGGTAATTTTTCTTCTAGAATTTTTTTTGATATTAAACAGCTATGAGAGTTACTTAAGTAGCTAAGTTTTTAAATATATTAGGTTTACATATATCATAGAACAGATTTAAATAGGTTCAAATGTATAAGTAGACACAATGAAATTACATTTTTAGGTTCAACAACAAATTTAATTTCGAAAAAACGCTCTTAAAACTACATTTTGTAAATATTCTTTGTGTTTTTATATTGTGGGCAGGCTTCCTTTTAAAATATCCTATTAACGTGACTTAGTTTCGCTTTCATAAAATTAACTAACTCTTGCTATCAAACTAATGAATTAATTATAGGATTCCAATTTCAAATTATTAAACCAACCAGCAACATTTCCTAAACATAGTAATCCTTTTCCAAAACAAATGAAACATTTTTAAATTCAAACAAAACTTTTTCTATATCAAATTAAACTTTTTATATAGGAAATTCCACCTTTTCAGATTCAAATTAAACAATTAAAAACAATTGGTTTCGCAGTATTAGTTTTAATATTCTAATGAAGAGGCTGCCTGACAACTGCTTGCGATAGCTTACATAGAGTCTACAGTATGTAAATTTACTGATATTTTCTATCAGGGTATACACAGGGTTTACAGCAAATTCACAGGAGGCTATTTCACGATAAACTATCATGAAATTATTACGAAATGTCATTATTTTGAGGTTATGTTTCATCATTATAAATTTAATTTAAAAGATGAATGTCTGTGACAAGGGTCTGTGTTAAATTCGTCTGTCGATTCGTGAAAAAATAATACGTACACAACTTTTGAAAAAATTAAATAAATTAAAGAAAATTAACACGAATTAGCACAGAATACAGAGTTAAATAAATTCACTATAACAAAAATCGAGAGTCTTCACTCTGAAAATTAAATTTATAATGATGAGTCTTCTAGCCAGGATGACATTTCGTAATAAATTCACGCTAATTTATCGTGAAATAGCCCCCTGTATATCGATTTTGTCTCGTGAGTTACTCATTTAAAATGAGTGAAGAAAAAAAAATCGAATACGTACACAGTGTATAATACACAATAATGTCCTTGTATTTATATTTTTCTTTTGTTCGTATTTGTGTCATTTTTAAGATGGACAGTACCAAAATAACGCGATCCGGGCGAATCGGTTTAATTGTTATGGTGCTTATTTCCTTTTCTCAGCACATTACGTCTGCTCTCGAGCTGTGGAGTGTCATTATTTAATATGCTAATATATTTTATATTTATTATATTTTTTTATCATAAATTAATATTATATGTATTAATAAAATTTTATTAAACAATTTATTTTAAATTTCATATATTGTAAAAATTAATTGTTAATTTACTAAATTTAAGAAAATTCAAAAATACATATGTAAATACAATACATAATTAATTAAAAAGTATAGCACTGTCTTGTAAACAACACAAAAATATGGCGTTTACAGTGGTTAAAATTTATAAACAACGATGACACGTAACATGCATACCAAACAAAAATACGAGCATGTATCTCTCAGACAAACAAAAATACCACTACTATATCTTTCCGGTTACACTCATTTCCTTTCACACATTTCGGGACAAAATTGGTATACTGATAATTTGCTGATAGTGTCAAAATTGATATAAAATACTCACACATACATTGATACCTTGATAGAAAATATTAATGGGTAATGGGTGAACCATTTCGAGAAAATAAGACTCTTATTTCATAGATTTCGAAGCAATAAAACAGTTTTTCCAATTTGCATTTGAAATTGCGTTTGGATTGTAACCTGAGTGTGGCCAACTTAGCCCTTTCAGGGCTAAATTTAGCACTTTTCGAATTATTTTAGCACCATACAAAGTTGTTTTGCCCCCAAGGGCAATTAAACAGTATTTCAATATTTAGCAACCGTTGTCTTATGGTTCTTTGATTATCATGTTAAAAAGTAAGATAAGTGTTTTATTGTATAGGCTTCAATTCCAGAAAAAAAATTTGAAATATAAGATAAAAGCAAGATAAAAATTGAAAGAATTTAAAATGTAACCATCCTCTTTCATTTTGTCGCATCTACAATTTTGTTAAATAATTCCTTGCCGATTTTAAAGCATTCCTTTTGTTTGAACGAAAATAACTTTTAAAAAAGCTGCAATTGAGTTTGATCAAATAAACGAGCAACCAGAAAACCATGTAAAAATATTTTTTCTTGACGAAAGTGGATTCAATCTGCATCTAAGGCGAACATGTGCTAGGATCTAACCGTTGTGGTACCCACAGTTCGTGGCAGACACATTTCTTTGATTGCCGCTGTCCGTATTGGAGGCGGTTTACACCATAATATACTTGCAAACTCAAATTGCAATAGCATCAAATTTTGCTCATTTTTACGAGAATTAATCGAAAAATTACAGTCTTAAGCTATAAGGAATGTATGGCTCGTTATGGACATCGCAACGACCCATAAAACCTCGGAAGTTCGAGTGCTCGTCAATTCAAGTTCTGCTAATTTTATTTTACTTATACCTTATTCACCTATGTTGGGATTTAAAATATTAAGGACAAATCCGTAACTACTATGGCTGTAAATCTGAAAAATGGACGAACATATATAAATAACAAACACCCAGTCGCAACTTTTTTACTGGTTACCACCAGGAATCGAACCCGGGACCCCCGAGTGACAGAGCAAGCACACTAGTTACTAAGCTAACGAGAGCGACAAGGGTTAACAACAACACTTCAACAAGTTTTCTAAAAAGTAAGTATGTATTTAATAATATACGAAGATCAAACGAAACAGGGTGATCTGATTTCCAACAAACCGCCAAGTAAAGTTTTTTCGATTTGCTGTAAAAGTTATTCCACTTTTAGTGTTTTTTAGTGAAATCGCATGCGCACCCAACAAAAAATTAATTAAAAAGAAACCATGGGTTCTTTTGTTAAACTTTATTTTTAATACGATCTTAGAAGAATGTGCATTTCATAAAAACGTGTATTTCCAATAAAACCATCTTTATAAGCTGCGTTATCTTCGTCAAATAAAAACAATGGTTTTGCAGTCTTTCGATTTTCAATTTTTTTGTTGATGTTTAAGTAACGGCAGCGGGAAAAGTATGTACTACAGAAATTTGACCCACTATCAGAAAAATATGCAAAACTAATGCAGATTTTAAAATGGTATCACACACCGGGCTAATCACAACAGAATGTTTTTTTATCAATTTTTTTTTGACAAAGTAAGTCGTGTTTATTATAAAATTCACTTAACAAAATTTCGATTTCTAAACACCATCGTTAATGGACGATTGTTTAAATATTTTAACTTTTTTTCTTCTTTAATCTTTTTCATTTTACATAACCTAGAGCTGGATATAAAAATTATCGAGGGAGTTTACAGGAAAGTCAAGGAATATTTATATCCGTTGAGCAATAATTTCCTAAAACAAAGAATTTGTTATGAAATTGCCTCATCAGTGAGTTCAACCCATATAGCAGTAATGAAAATGTGGAAAACGCTACGTAGCCGATACGTAAAATTAAATAAGCAATTGAAAAGTGAAAATGCCGCCTTAACGTGGAATAGTCGAGAAGAATGGTTGATGAGATCTTTAGATTTTTTAAAATGTGAAATTATTGACGAGTAAGCTTTTTTAAAGTTGTAGTGCTATATAAATATCGTACATGTCTAGATTATTTTTAAATTTCAATTAAATTTTATACTAATTTTATACTATCTCTTCTCAATCGTTTTACGCAAAACTTGATCTATTTTGTCATTAGATGCAAAATCAATATTTGGATCATTTTCTTCTTATTTACTCCCTTGTACATCGTGAGCTTAATCAATAGCTCTGGGCTCTGGTCGTCGTCAACCTCCTTTAAAAAGAAGTCAAAGAAGGACCCTAATATTATGAAAATTTGTGAAACCATAGTGCAACAACAACAACAAATTTTGCAAACCTTAGCAATGCCGGCAGCACCTCTCGAACCAAATAAATGTATGCTTAAATTGTTCGCTGAAACGTGGTCTAGTGATTTTAATAAGTGGCCGAGGTGATTGCAGTTCGCCTTTATACAAAAAATAACACTTTTAATAGAAGAAGAGAATATCAAAATCAAAATCACAGAAAGACAATAATTTTAATTTCAATTTATATTTTTAATATTTATTTTTAATTACATTTTTTTTAATTTAGTTAGTTTTACATACATATATATATAATATAATAATGAATTTTTGTATTTTGAATTTATATTAATAAATATACAATTTGATTCCAGTCTTTAATTTAATTAAAATACATATTTGCAAATAAATTATATTTAAATTTGATATATATTTTACTCATTATAAATTTTAAATTATTCTATGTCAATAAATGTGATAAAATGATATTTACTTAAAAATAATTCTATGTTTGTAGTTCTAATGAAAACTGCATATATTGCCAGGGCAGTATTGGCGATTTTCATCGAATGTAGATAGCGTTGGTTTCTACGTCTACAAGGGGGACGATTATTATCAAATCCATTGTTATGACAGTTTTAATCCCCCTTGCTTCATAGCAAACTGTGATTCACATTTTGTTCACCAGATGTCAGCTACTTTGTTGCAAATCGCGAATATCTAAGTTAAAATAATTTTTAAACTGAGTGTCGATTTTGTATCAAAAATGACAGCGCGAGGTGAGCAAACCGGAAAAACATAGTAGTGGTTATTTTATTAATATTGGTTTGCTTGAGTGCATGCGCGTTATTTTGTTCATATATTTTTTTTAATTTATGTGTCAAATGCGGTTTCAATATTTGAAAATGAAAAATCAAATCACATAGCAAACAATCGGTTCCACTGCTCAAAATCAAGCGAACAGAAGAGGTGAGGTATACGTCATCATCATAAATATTCAACCGGTTCAACCGGAACTTTTTATTTTGCTACTTGCCTTTGAAAAATTGACAAACAAAATGCACAGACAAATGCGAGAAAAAATACAATACAAATATAAAATTGTATATTATACAGTGTATATGTACAAAAAATTATTGGTCACCTCGCCTGCTCGCGCTCCAATTTTTGGTACAAAATCGACACTCTGGACTCTAATCATATTTGCATTTAGAGTAGAGTAATTAGAACCTTTTCTTTGCACACGTTGTATTCCCCTACTATCGTTGTTACGACACATTCCTGGTCGATACGTTTCACCATCATAAACATCCGCTAACCCGGGATTTACGTATTCTGCAATTTTTTTTCTCGAAGCCAGTTGTGAAATACTACAGTTGCCTTAAATATAGCCAACACGGTGGTTTTACTTGCTAGAATAGGACGACAATATATATCCGCCATCTATTTGCAAAGATACCAAAGGCATTCTCCACTTAGTGGCGTAACTACAAATTGTTGGCCCTCCCGCAAAACTTAATGTAAGCCCTTAGACTATCCTCCCTTCATCTTGCATATCTTTCCCTTCAGAGTAATAAAAAATGATGTTCATTGAAAATATATTTTTTTTATTTAATACTAGCTGAAGTACACCAGGCTTTCCAAAAATTATTTGTTGGCCATGAAAGAAGCAAGGTCTTTCCAAATTCACGCCTACAAACTTTAGGGATTCTCCGTGAGCTTTGTTGATACTTATGGCAAATGAGAGTCTAACTGGGAACTGGACTCGTTTGAAGCAGAATGGCCGGTCGGTTGGTGTCAATGGTATGCGAGGTATGAATACGCCATCGGCAAATGACTTTCGACACGGAGCCATGTTCCATGTCATAGTTTTGGCGGGCCAGATTCCACAGAAGCATTACTGATGATCCTTTCTTCAATTTCCAGATATGAGAAGCCATTCGATAAACAAAAAATATTGAAACATATAAAATATTTGTCAAAACACTCCCATGGTTTTTCTCATCTGTCAAAATGTATTCGTGCAAAATTTATAAGCACTCGCTATAGTGGATCAAAAGTTTGCATATATATATGTAAATTCCTTCTTATAAGTGAGCATGAGGAAGGAGTAATATTTTTGGTCATTAAGCCCCCTATATTTTTTCTCTTCTACTAAAACGTAATCGTTCAAAATTTAGGAGCAATCGCTCGAGTTTATCAAAACTTGTCATATATTGTAAACTCATCCTTACAGGTGAGCATGCTGAAGGAGTAACATTTTTTGATCACTAAACACCTATGTTTCTTCTCAGCTGCTAAAAAGTTTTCGTGTAAATTTTGGGAGCAATCGGTCGAGTGGATCAAAAGTTTTCATATATTGTAATTCCTCCTTAGAGGTGAGCGAGTATAAGGAGGGGTAATGTTTTTTGATCACTAACCCCCTATGTTTTTTTCTTGCCTGCTGAAAAGTATTCTTACAAAATTTGGGAGTAATCGCTCTAGTGGATCAAAAGTTTTTGTGGAACAAACATAGCTACATACATACTTTTCTTCTTTATATATGTATGTGTATAGATATTCATTTTTTAAGAATAATAAAAATAAAAAAAATACAAATATAAATATGTACTAGAATGTTAGATTTTTTGCTCTTGACTTCATATTGGCAAAATCCCTAATTAAAGTTTTTGTTTCCATTTCGCCCGCCGCTTTTGCTTCAATAGAAAGAATGGCTAAATCACTTAAACGATCTGCACTGATGGAGTTGCGCAAATAATTTTTTATTATTTTCAATTTAGAAATAGATCGTTCCGCTGTTGCGACCGTAACGGGTAACGTAAGAAACAATAATAAACATGTTATTACTTGCGAAACACTGAAAGCTATTGTTGGAAATTTTATTATTAGAACTTCAGTTAATTCTCGTATTGATTATATCTCCAAAATTTCTTCCTTAAGTGACTTTACCATCACCATTTGTAGCGGAAACTCTTCCGATAGGTCGTCTTTATATTTTTCTTGTATCACTCCTGCAGACTTCATGAGATCATCGTCATTCATTTCCACATATTTATCTGGCTGAATACAGGAAAATAGTTTCGTTATTTCTTCCATAGCTTTAAATCTGTCATAGTGTCATCCAGTTGATTGACGACGACATCTAAGACTTTCAAAAAACCATTAATGGAGGGTATGGAACAATTTTCATGACAATAACAAAGACCACGAGACCAGCGTTGTAATAATAAAAATTAAAATGGATGAGGAGTACATGCAAAGTGTGAGTGCTGCTGCTTTGGCTATTTTAATTTGTAGCAATGTAGCTAAGCTGTTGCAACCTAAAAAAAGAAAAAAGTGCATAAGATGTGAGTTCGATCAATTTTTACAGAAGCTCAGCGATCAAAATTTAGTCGTACACTCAGAAAAAAAATATGATAAATACATGATTGCATTTACCATATAATAATAATAGAAATCATTATAAAATTATTGTGATATTCCCTATCATACAATAATAAGAAATACTATTTGTTTAATTATGTCAATCACTGAAAACGGAGCTTATTATTATTATGATACTTGTAATCATATTCATCTCCTATGATTAGGGTAATCAGAATGCATGATTAAATTTTGATTCGTTTAGTGTATTTATAAAAATTCGCTATCTCAATGGGTGATTAATTCATATGTAAACACTAAATATTTACATGTTAATTTGTAGTTGCATGGCTGCAATGCCAATAAGTCATGTGATTACCAGTATATATATATATATATATATATATATATAAATATATATATATAAAAATATATATATATATATATATATATATATATATATATATATATATATATATATATATATATATATATATATATATATATTTTTGTCTATATATGAATATATATATATATATATATATATATATATATATATATATATATATATATATAGGTGGGAGTGGGGTGGTTGAATATATAACCATCTTACTCCCACAGTCCCATATCACCCCCACCGCCTACTCACCCACCACTACCCACCCGCCCACCACGTCACGCATATGACGTCACGTTATGTCTAAACCAAGGCTACGCAATAATAATGTTAAGATATTTATACTAACAAAACAACTAGAGAAAACAACAAAAATCGACATAGCGTGTCGTCAATGTCATCATTTGGTGTAAGCGGCCTGTAGTTTAGGAGGCATTGGTTTAAATCAATAGTTTGTATGATAAATATCATCATTTTGTGTTAAATACAATCATTTCAAATGATTGTTTGTATCATAATATGATTGTCTTAATCATTGCATGTAATCATAACAATGATGATCACTTTTATGATCAGCTCAATCATATTTTTTTTCTGAGTGTAGAAATGCGATTGAGAGACCAAGAATCTTTTTTTAATTTTACAAGGATGACCGCAGATTCTTTCGATAAGTTACTGGAAATAGTAGCTCCAAAAATCGTAAAGCAAGATACTCAATTTCTAATGTCGATAAACCCATCCACTAGATTGGCACTTACATTAAGGTAATTATAACAATGAAATACATAAAAACGGTATAATTTAATAATAAAACTATAATTTAATTTTAGATATTTGGCTTAGTGGCGATAGCCAACGTTCGATTTCTTACAACTTTCGAATTGGCAAAAGTACAGTTTGCCATATAATATTGGAAGCACTAGACGCAATTTACTCTGGTCTCAAAAAAAAAAAGGTATTCTTGAACTTAAAGCTCAAGATTGGTTGGAGTGGCAGATGGATTTGAACAAAGTTGGAATTTTCCGAATTGCATAGGGTCTGTAGATGGAAAACACATCAGGATTATTGTACGTAAATATTAAATACCTATAGACAATAAAATCACACGACCATATCCTATATGAGTATTTTTTTACAGGCCCCACCCGACTCCGGTTCAGATTTTTATAATTATAAAAATTATTTTTCAATAATCATGCTGGCAATATGTGATTACAGGTAATTATTAAAAATTAATTATTAAAAATTAAATAATTAAAATTAAATTAATAATTTAAGTGCTCGGCTTCTATATTACAGGTATCGTTTTATAGCTATCGATGTGGGCGCTCAAGGACGGCAGAGTGATGGAGGAGTGTTTCAGAATTCGATAATGGGCAAACGATTTTTGGATAAAACCATGAACGTTCCCGAAGTTTTTGAAGGTGGTCCTATTTTGCCATATTACCTAGTTGGAGATGAGGCATTTGGTTTAAAACCCTAGTTAATTACACCATACCCTGGTAAATCCAGTGGAAAATTAAATTTCGAGCAAAGTATTTTCAATTACCGACAATCGAGAGCGAGACTGGTAATTGAAAATACGTTCGGAATATACACCGCCAGATGGAGGGTACTACGAACGTGCTTAGAGACGTCCGTAAAAACAGCAGACAAAATTGTACAAGCAGCCGTTTGTTTGCATAATTTTTGCCTCATAGAGGATGAAGAAAATTTATGTATATGTAAATATGTATGTATATTACAATCAAAATCGAATATAAGTACAAAAGTAATTATTTAATTTCACAAAAAAAAAATTCACACTCAGAGAAGAGGATGCAACCAAGATGAGTACACAATTTGGTTGTTGTAGTATATAGATTTTAGGCAGTGTAGCCTCAGCTGGTATAAGGAAAGGGTAAGGGAAAGGAAATAATTCGTGATTATCTAACATTAAAATCTACTCTTCAAAACTAGAGGAATATAACGCGAGAATGTAATGAAATAAATTAAGTTAGAATTAATTTATGAAACCCCACAGTACGAACGCTAAATCGATAAGCCATTTATGGCCAGAATCAGTGCGGTGTGATTTCATCAATTAATTAAGTATCTTACTAGAAAAAACTAACAGCTGTATCAATTAAATACTAAGATGAAGCTGCGGATTCTAAAAAAAATCTTTTCATTGGTTGAGCGTGAACATGTGAGGTGTCTAAGCAATTAAATATTCCGAGAAATGTAAAACATATTGCAATCAATCAGTAATGCTTATTTGCGATTACCCTCGCATGAATATGATATTTGCCAATTTCACCCAAATGACCAATGAAAATTGACGATTAACCTTGAAAAAAAAAAAAAAGGTTTTGTCAAATAAGCTTGGGCGCCACTGTAACGATATGCCAGTTCTGTTAAAAGGTATCGCCAGCGAGCACTACTGGTTAATACTCGAACGGTATCCTAATTGTGATTGGGAATTCCTTCGGAGTTCCTTCTTGCATCGCTTCCAGGATAGGCGGACGGATGTGGATGTCATGCGATTGATTGATGCTCGAAAACAGCAACCAAAAGAAACATTCGTTGAATGTTTTTATAGAATCCTAAAACTAGCCCTTCCATTGAGAGTGCCACTTTCCGAGCTCCAAACGCTAGAAATCTTGAAGAAGAATATGCGAACAGGTTTACAAGTTCACCTTGCAGGTGAATTACAGTATTCCTCTATAGCGGAGCTAGTGAGTACATGCGTAGCCACGGAGGATACCTGGCGCATGGTTGGAGTGATACCGGAACAAACGATGCAACGACGTTTTCCTCCTACACCCCGGATGCATGAAATCATAGGAGCTGTGAACCAAAACGAAGAGCTGCGCTATTACTCGGTTAACCCTGTAATCCCGATTGCAACGTCTGATGCTTCTCAGCCACTCGCCTTTCAACAACCACTAGAATCACATTACCCCAGGTAGATGCATTCCATTCAACGTTTGTTAACGTTCCAACGTCTTCTAATGTACCACGGAATTCTTCCGTACTGATTTGTTGGAATTGTCGGAAATCGGGCCATGTGTATACTGACTGCGAGCTGGTTCGGTCACATATTTTTTGTTACGGATGTGGGGCACCGGAAGTATTAAAACCACACTGTCTTCAGTGCAACAGAATGTTGACGTCGGTAAACTCCACAAGGGGGACGATGGGGTCAACTCGTCCACCTTCGAAAATTTTGCAAAGACCACCCCCACACACTTCGACGTCAGTCGTTCAACTCCCACCGTCGGATCCCCAGTAGCTAATTCGACTAAGTCCCAAACCAGCATTCTAAACTAGTAAACGCCAGAAATATCGATCTACCAAATACTTTAGAAATCGTCGTGAAATGTACCGAAATATTGGTAAGACAAAATTTTGCTATTCCATTAAGCTTCTCGATGATAATCGACCGTATGCGGTGGTCAATATTAATGACATCGATGTCCAAGGATTACTCGATAGCGGGGCGAATATTTCGGCATTAGGCAAAGACTCTGTTAAATTCATTCAGGACCATCAACTTCCACTTCATCCTATTTCCGCAGCAGTTCAGATAGCTAACGGATCTCCTCTTCAGATACAGGGGTTTGTAAATGCCAGTATTCGGCATAATGATAAGACTCATGTCATGAAGCTTTTCATTGTTCCGAGTCTGGAGCAGAAATTGTATCTGGGATATGATTTCTTTAAGTTATTTGGATTACAAATATCCGTTATCTCTTCCTGCCATACTGACCTATCCTTTCCCTCTCAAAACCTCAATCCTACCGATGATAATCGACATCAGCTCTCCGTGGATCAGCGTGAACGGTTACAAAAAGTCATTGATTGCTTCCCTAGCTTTGAGCGATCTGGACTTGGTCGAACCCACCTGGTACAACACACGATCGACATCGGAAATGCTCCACCCATTGAACAGCGACACTATGCAGTCTCTCCTGCAATTCAACAACTGATGTATGACGTGCTCGATCGAATGATTGCAAATGATGTAATTGAAGAGAGTCACAGTGCGTGGAGTTCACCAATGGCGATCGTCAAAAAGAAAAACGG
Source organism: Nephrotoma appendiculata (assembly GCA_947310385.1). Taxonomy (NCBI): domain Eukaryota; kingdom Metazoa; phylum Arthropoda; class Insecta; order Diptera; family Tipulidae; genus Nephrotoma; species Nephrotoma appendiculata. Next base: position 202,856,238 of record OX371224.1, read on the forward strand.
GAATGTTCGACTTTGTTTAGATGCGCGCAAGCTAAATAATGTTACGAAGAAAGATGCGTTTCCGTTACCGCTGATCGACGGATTGTTGAGTCGCTTGGATCGTACTCGTTTTATTTCGAGCCTGGATCTAAAGGATGCCTTCTGACAAATTCCCTTGGATCCAGGTTCGAAAGAAGTAACGGCGTTTACTGTCCCGGGACGCCCCTTATACCATTTTAAGGTAATGCCTTTTGGGCTTTGTAATGCGCCTCAGACCTTATGTCGATTGATGTCTCGAGTCATTCCTCATCACTTACAAGAAAAGGTATTCGTGTATCTTGATGATTTGTTAATTACAACAGCTAGTTTTGATGAACATTTGTTGTTGCCGCAGGATGTCGCTGAAAGGTTGGCAAAAGCTGGGCTAACGATAAATATCCAAAAAAGCAAATTCGTACTGAAAGAGATAGAATACCTTGGATATGTGATTGGTGAGGAGGGCTTGAGACCTAATCCTGATAAGGTCGAGGCCATTATGAAGTTTCCGACGGCGAAAAATGTACGGCAAATACGAAGGTTCCTTGGCGTTGCGGGGTGGTACCGTCATTTCATTAACGGGTATTCCTCATTATCATCTCCTTTAACGTCTCTCCTTAAGAAAAATCAAAAATTCCGCTGGTCTGATGAAGCTGAATCGGCATTTACAAAACTCAAACAGTCGTTAGTGTCCGCTCCAGTACTGACCACACCAAACTTTAATGAACGCTTTTCCATTCAATGCGATGCCAGTTCAACGGGTATAGGAGCAGTACTGTTTCAACGAGATAAAAATGGACACGACAAACCGATAGCCTACATGTCAAGGAAGTTAAATTCGGCGCAGCGAAATTATTCGGTCACAGAGCAAGAGTGCTTGGCGGCTATCGAGGCCATTAAGAAGTTTCGCTCATACGTAGAGGGTCTACCTTTTACGGTGATCACCGATCACGCGAGCTTAAAGTGGCTCATGTCTCTGAAGGATGCATCCGGAAGATTGGCCCGGTGGAGCTTAAAACTGCAAGGTTTCAATTTTGAAATTGAATATCGAAAAGGTTCACAAAATGCAGTCCCCGATGCGCTTTCAAGATTTGAGATGGATTCTCTCGATATACTCCACCTTCCAAACATCGACTCTCCATTATATATTGACCATAATTCTCCAGCTTTCCTCGATCCTTCGTACGCTCAGTTAGCCCAGGCCATACAACGATCAAATAAGGCAATTAATTTATTCACCGTACAAAACCTCATTTTCATTAACGCTTATCCTAACAAAAATAGCCTACCGGATATTCCATCTTATAAAGTCCTAATTCTCGAATCCCTTCGTCCTGCAATCCTTACCGCTGCCTATTGTCCTCCAAAAGCCGCCCATCTAGGTATTGAGAAAACAGCAGAGCTCATCCAGCGATATTACCACTGGCCCGCTGTCGTACCTGACGTTGCGCAATTTGTCAATTCCTGCGATGAATGCAAATGCAATAAAGCATCCAACACAACTTCCAAACCACCCCTCGGTTCCCTCCCCATGGCTTTTCGGCCTTTTCAACGAGTGTATCTCGACTTTCTAGGACCCTAACCACGCACCAAAGCTGGCAACACTGGGATATTGATTGCTGTCGATCACTTTTCAAAATTTGTGCTCACAAGACCAGTTCGACAAGCCACTGCAGTGGAGGTGTGTAGGTTCCTGGAGGTTAACATCTTTTTAATGTTTGGGGTTCCGGAAGTCATCCTTACAGATAATGGTCGGCAATTTGAATCGCTTCAACTCCGGCGTTTATGCGAAAAATATGGGGTCCAACATATGTTTACGGCAAAATATTCCCCGCAGGGCAACGCGTCAGAACGCGTTAATCGTACATTGCTGGCTTCTTTGCGAGCATATATAAAAGAAGACCATCGAGTTTGGGACACCGACCTTCCTGCAATAACACACGCTCTCAGAAATCCCGTTCACGCATCCGCCAAATACTCTCCACACTTCCTTGTGTTTGGTCAGCATGCTATTTTACATGGTTCCGTATACCCGATATTACGAAAAGCCACTCAATTTGTAGGAAATAAGTTGCACAGCGTTGAAAAACCCCACTACCTACACCAAGTATACGCTGATGTACAGCGCAATTTAACACAAGCTGAAGATAAGGCCAAAAAGCGTTATAACTTACGAACACGGCAACCTAAAATTCAAATAGGGCGATGGGTGTATGTGCGGAATTTCAAACAAAGTAGTGCCATTGATAAATTTGCGGCAAAACTAGCCCCAAAATATATAAAGTGTGTAGTTGTAAGATTGATTGGGAATGTCTCATGTGAAGTGACAAATGAAAACGGTGGTTCCATGGGAATATACCACTTTAAAGACGTTAAAGTGTAGTATAGCTACAGTACATTGAAAAATTCCAAATTAGTTGCGTTACCGTGACTAAGTAAAGTCTTTACCCGGCTTATGAGACTCATCAACGGGTGTGAGTCGTCCCCACGATTGTTACGACCGCGGGTCATCCCAAGTAATATTATTCCAAAATGCGAGATTCTCAAACAAAAAAAAAAGAAAAAAAAAAAGGAATTGGCTGTCATAGCGTTAACACGCTGAATTTGTTTTATATATTCAAATGGCTGAATAAGCTAGGCTGCATTGGATCAGGCAATAATTACCTTTCAGGCAATAATTTTTTTTTTGTACGCGCATATTTTGGCGGGAACGCAGAAAAAATATCGAGATGATCAAGAAAAAAAGTTAGGGCGAGGCAGCTAAGTTTTAGTCTCGGACGAGACAATCCTTTTGTTTATAAGACCCAATAAAAAAAATAAAAAAAAATATAAAGTAATTAGTTTATGTTTTTAAGTGCTGAAATTATCGAATGATCGGAAGTCCGCGGAATAAAATTACAAGTTCGCGAGAGTGATTAGTTTTGGTGATAGTTTTGTTATCTGGTGCTGCGAAGCATATATCTATCGGCTATAGTGTAAATGTATGTATATCATAAACAATTTATCATAGACAATAAAAATAAAATAAAACCCAAAAATAAAACGTTTTATTGCTCTAATAAAAAGCAATGCAAAAACATTTTGTGCAATCTATCTTATTTCGAGGGTAATAAAAGAAAACCCGTACTACCCACGCTAAAATAAATGGTGGAAAAGAAAAAAAAATCAATTTTTGTGTAATTATAAGTTTGCATGGAATTATTTAAACTAAGTCTAATAGTTAAGTAAGTCTAATAGTTAATTAGAGAAAAGAATAAATAGAAATTCAAAAGAGGAAAAAAAAATTAATAAAAGAAACTCATCAAAAAAAAAGAAGTGCAGTTAAGTATCTGTCCTTGGCACTCAAACAATAAGAACTAGAAACTGTTATTTTTTTTATAATAAGTTCCTATAAGAATTCCAAAGGACTTAAAAAAGTCTGCTATTATGCTAATAATATCAACGTAATAATACTCATAATAATAATAATTCTAATAATGCTACTTATAATAATAAAACAATAAAATAAAATAAAAATATTGACTGAGAATCTGCAAGTGAGTTTAAGTGCAACAGTTATCTATGCACCGATCTAATATGAAACAAAGGTGACAACAGTCATATAATTTTAATAATAGAGTTATAATTCTAAGCTTATAAAAAGTGCCTTCGATGTGTGTATATTAACATTAAGGTTTTCGGAATTTTACACCTTAATATAAAATTAAAATTAAAAAAAAAAAAAAATTGAACATTTATCAAACCATTTTATGATAGACCCATAAAAAAAAAAAAAAAGTATATAAGAGTGAATAATCATAAAACAATAAAGTAATAATAATCTGAATAAAATTAAATCTAAATTTCCGGTACATAACATTAATAATGAATGATATCAATCAACATACAGCTGGAGTAATCAACATAATCATTATTTCATTATTTAAGTACAACTTTTAATATTTTTTTTTATTATATATATTTATATTATATTTTATACAAGTTATATTTCTTTATTATATTATATCAACTAGTTAATGCCTCTTTAAATTAATAATTTTTTCTTTTAGTTCGAAAATATAGTAAAGAAATATAAAATCCTAATCTTAAGAAATTACTATTTATTTGTTGTACATCTAGGGTTAGCTAACCGAGCATATTTGATAAGGTTAACGTGTAAACGATTTATTTTGCGTTTTGTTTTGGTTTTCTTAATATAAGTGAAATTTTAAAATTATCCTGATAGTGCATTTGTTTTTTTTTTTCTTGATACGTATTGCCGGTATTTTGGTTATTCTCATTTGTCGTTTTCTAGTGTTGTGCACAGCCACAAAGATGAAATAAAGTGGTAGCTGAGATGAGGATGTAGCTGAGGTGAGTATGCAGGTTGGGTAAGTAGTGTAGATTCTCAGCTGGTTCCCATCTTCCTTTTTCGGTCAGTACAGATCTCACTATTTTCTGGATTCCCCACCCCATCTGCTCCTGAGCCCTAGCCGGCGTAATCGACCGTACCAGAACCTCTAGTGGGATAATTAATTCTGTTAACGAGTGATGGACCTCGGTCACTATTATAGTGCTTTATACCCACCCGTGCTGTGTACACAGCACAATCTCGTTACAGAGAGAAAACGTCTTTGGACGCGAAGGAAGTGCGAAATATTCTGGCAGAACATTTTATGACAGATGGATCTGTACCATGGCAGTGGAACTGTGTATAATATTTGGGAAATAAAAAACTGAAAATTTATTTGTTTTATTTTTTATTATTTCATTCATGTATGTAGTGAAATATAAAGAAGCAGCATACTTTTCTTGCGCATTTAATTCCCTTGAAAATAATGTTACTTGCTGCCCTATTAGTTGTTCCATATCAACTGGTGGAGGAGGAGGAGCATTATATCTATTAGTAACATTGTCGACCAGCTGTTGTAGCGGTTCTAAAAAGTTTCCAGCGGATGGGGATGGGCTTGGCGCAATTGATTTACTAGAACTTGCTGTTCGTATCCTTTTCCTAGGGTGTACCATATTACATTCATCTGAAAAAAAAGATTTACTGGGTTTAAGAATAAGAAAAATTGTAACAATTTTTAACTTTTGATTGAGTGTGAACGTTCGATTCTATTTTTTTTTTTTTTTTCATTATTTTTTTACATTATTTATTACGCCCCCATCAGAACTTCACCAAACTCATCCACCTCCTCAACCTCATACTGTAAGTATCTCCTAATTGACTCGGGAACACTACCGAAGTCATCCTCGAGAATCTCCAAATCTTCACATTCCTCACTTAAAAAATTATTGTTAATCAACTTTTATTTTCTGAAAAATATTTATTTATTATTGTTGTAATTTATAATCATATAATATAATTGTATATATTTTTAATAATGTTAGATTAAACAAATTAAATTTTAACAAACCAAATATTAAAATGATATATGCCACTTATTTTTTTGACAAACCTCTTTTAATGACAACAAAATATTTTTCTAACAGCTTGTGCTTGGTGCAGGGTTAAACAAAATTAGGGAAATTATTCTTTTTTGTTGTAAATTAAAAATTTGCAAAGTAAAAAGTTGTATGCCCGACTACTTTTGATTGCAAATCGCTTTGTAATTATTTATGTATGTGTATAAAAATGTATATACCGATACGGAATTATTTTGAATGTGTACTATGAAAGAAATCGATTGCAAATAATTGCAAAGCAATGCAATACTAAATGGAAACGCACGGTTAGGATGATGATGTTCATTCTTTGTTTTCATAAATATAGGCGTATAGTAGTAGGTTTAGCTAGGTCTTAAAGGTAGGTTAATTAAGTTCAACTTTTCTATTTTGTAATTATTTTTCTTGGTTTTTCTTTGAAATATAAACTTTATAATGTTATTTTGTAAAATTCAAATATTTATGGATTCTTATTTGATTTCAATTATGAGAATGATGGAGTAAATTCGTGGATTATATCGTGGGTGGTGAGACTAGTGTGGTTGTTTTAGGTGAGTATGCATCGTCTGCTTATCAGTTTTCTTCAGAACGGGATTTTTTTTCTTCCCTCTCAATCCTGTTTAGTTTATCAATAATCCCTCCAAGTCATATGCGGTATTTCAAGATTGTGTCATCCTCCAAGAAAGCCCACTCCATAGCTTTAGAGCCGTAGTCGGACTCAAATAATCGCCTTGGACGCTCTGATGTAATATTAACAAAAATTTCGGTTACGGCAGATATTTTTGAAACGACAATTGCTGATCATCACCCTCTTTCAATCCGGAAATCCGTAACGACCTGCTTTCAGTTCTTCATGCTTTTACCGAATGCGATACAACCTTAGCATTGTACAGGAAAGGAAAACTAATTATTTATTCAAGTAAATCTATTCTGCAATTGACATGTATGATTTCAAATTATTTAGATTAAAACACAAATTTATTAAAAACAAAAATAAAAAAATTTAACACAATTTTAAAATTAAAAAATTTAACGAAAACACTTTAAACAAAAAAAATATAAATCAAATTTTGATTTAACATTTAAAAAATAATTCTTCAGGATATTTTTGAAGTTGTCTTTTTATAAATTAAAGTCGAATGGGTCGTGTTCGATGATGTTGAATGATTTCTAGACATCCCATTAATAGCGTTGTTTTTTCCATAGTTTGTTAGATGGTGTTCTAGTGCTAAAAACTATGGTTTCGTAATGTTCTGCTTGGTACATGAATTGAAATGTTTCCCAAGATTTAAGTTGAATCAGTGTGACCAAGCAAAACTTTACCAATAAAACCTGTGCCTAAGAGAAGTCGTCTATTTTCAAGCGCGCATATTTTGTAATCCATGCATCTTGTTGTGAATGGAGGTAAGCGAGCCACATTTTCATGGAATGGTAAGTTGTGGTCGTAATCCCAGTCACTTTTTTAACAAGAAAATCAGAAATTTCTTTTGAATGCTTCAATTCTTTTAATGTGCACAGCATAGTATGGTTTTTGCACAATTGAGGACCGTCGTGCAAGTGTTCTTGCAAACGAGTGCCATAGCGCGTTTAATATTTGAACTATATAACATTACCAAAAAGACTCCACTAGAAGAAGCAAGATGTCTTGCTTACAACAGAGTAGGTAATTGGTAATCTGCTGTTACACTCTAAAATCTCTTTAGCTTGTCTATCACCAACAAAACAGTTGCAGATCAGCATTCATTTCGGGTATACCATCATGTTCAAGCATGGCTGGGAAATGCTTTGCTACGAACAGATTGGAGATGGAAATCTGTCAAAAGTAGTTAGCTGGCCATTCCAAAGACCTCCCACCAGCTCCAAAACATCTGCTCAAGTTGATATATTGCAACTGTCGTACGCAATGCACAACAAGATGTGAATGTAAGCAGTCAGGAATGATGTGCTCAGCAATGTAAGGACTGGAACCTGTCAGGGTATATCATGCAACAACACTACAAGCGAAGAAGATCACAATGATATTGAACTAAATACTCAGCTACAATTTTAACTTTTAAATGCCGTTATAATTAATATTTAAATGGAAATAAAAAAAAACTGAGTATTATACTAAGAATAAATAATAGATTGAAGTAGTAAAATATGTATTGACATTAATTTTCTAATTTTTTTATCATGGATATTTTGAAGCTTGGTTTCTTAATAAAATTAACTTATTTCGTAAACGGTATATCGCACAAGCCTGCAAATTAGCTCAAATTCTCACGACGACAAATTTAATCTCGCATAATGTTAGTGAATACTGTTTTTGAATAAGTCCTGCTAACTGTTCTATTTTTACAATTAAACTCCAATAATTTACTTGCTTTTAATATTTAGCCCAAATTTAACCAACTTATCGGGCATAAATTAAAAAATAATGTTACACAATATTGTGCACTATTAAATTCTCTATCATTTGAGCCATTTTTTAGGTTGTGCTTTTTGTTTTTCTGAACACCTAAAATTGGTTATCCCAACCCTGATTGCAGGGTTGGCTCAACCTTTATAAGTAGGTTTTTTTTCTAAAATACTGTCTTCAAGTAGAACTACAACCCTGTAAGATTTCGTTTCTATTGGAATTATTTACTACTTTTGCACAAAATTCCTGCACTATTTGTAGTTTATTGGTACTATATACTTGCGTATACTATATACTTGCGGATATTTTTTCGTCATTTGTCGAATTTTGAACAAAATCGATCCCCTGATTTTAAAAATTTTCTAATTTTGTTTACAATTGCTGAATAATTTCACGAATTCTGCATCATTACTGATACCGTTTAAAAACTGTGGTCTTCTCGGAATAAAATGGGCATGTTTTTTTTAGTTTTAAATGACATTCTGATAAATAAACTTTAAGGATGAACTAGAAAGCAATTGCAATAATCTATATAATTTTCACTGACGGTTGTTAACATATTCGAGTTAATGGTTATCTAGAGGGCCCACCTTTATTATCTAATTCTCCCAGTGGTAATTCCATCAACTGAGCTAACTCAATTAAACTATCACTAACTTTTCGTTAATGTACTATAGGTTGAAAAATGACAGATAGAGATTAGACACATAAAGGCTGGGCAATGGTTTATATAAACAAGTATTATTAAGATTCCGATTAAACCTTAAGTTCAATGAATACAAAATTTTGTTAGTAATCGTTCCCTAAGGTACTTGGCCATAGGTCATTAAATATCGAACATTGCATATTATACACCTTGCCAACATGAAAAAATTCGCGCTCCCATATTGCCAACAATAAATCAAAATACTTAACCATACTTTGGCGCATAATAAAAAAAAACAATAAAGGTAATTTTTCAACTTGCCTTGGCGAATAAGATTTCCATCACAATAGAATGCAATTTATTTTGAATGCAACAAATTGACTTATCAAATTAATAATATTCATCTTTGAAACTGAAAATTTAAAACAGTGCCAACAACAATAATTGATTGCATACAAAAGAAAAACCGTTTAACAGTTTAATCATTTTTTTTGTCAGATAAATTCCCGTCATGAATATGTATTTTAGATATGTACTCGTATGTGCTGCGATTGTACATTTTTCATAAATATGTAACTCAATTGCAATTATGCATTTCCCTACGTTTCATTCATAATATATGGATATCTGAACAATAAGGCAGCAGCATCAGAAGCAAACAAGGTACAAAGAAAATCTTACATTCTTCTTATTATCAATATTATGTTGTTGTGTATTATGATGCTGTATATAGTATACATAATACTAAATTATTTCGCTTAAGATGATTTCAAATTGTTTTCTTATAAACATGTTACATGTTATGAAAACGGCGATATGTATATTACAAAAGAAACTATAATTTTTAGATTTTGAGAGACAGATGATTTATCATTTTTTGTGCTGCTATTTTTTTTAATGTGTTTTCAACATCAAAAACTATATGTAATGGAAACAGTAGTTTTATAAGTAAGCATATTTTATGATTTCAACGCAAAGTAGGACTATTGTAAGTGCCATATATACATAATTTGCAGAGACTTCTAAACCTAATTATTGCACACCAAATTTCCCTTTATTCTTCATCTTACGTCACTTCTTATGTATAACAAAATTATCCAAACAATTATAATTTTTATTTTTGGTGAGAAAAGGTTGTGTTGTTGCATTATTATTGTACCATTAAAATAAATAGAAATATGTACAAAAAAAAGAAAGTATTTTGCAAAATATAATATTTCGCGCGCGAGGGCTGATTGCAATCAAATCTAATTTGACAATTTTATTTTAGTTTTAAAGAAAATTTCAAACCTTTCAAATTTGCAGAAATATGTCAATTTTATTTTGAGAAATTGTGCTTTAATTGATTGTCATATTGTCACACAAAATGAAATGGAAAACTTCTTGAAATGTAAAGTAAAAAAAGATAGGTGTGGAGTTATACATACCGATGATTGTTGTGTGAAAGTTTCATTATACAGAAATTTAGTAGTTCGGTAAATATTTAGAAATTGTGTAAGCCAAAAAACTTTACCTCCTAGTTCAAAAATAATAATTTCTGGTGACAGCATGCCGGAGAATTTCTTGTGGTATATTGGAAATATGTAATAATTAGGTACATTAAATTATATAACTATTTACCCACTACATTATTTATGAGTAGTTTGATCTTTCTAAAGAATAAATATAAGCGGATAATTATAAAATATTTATTATACACCTAAACGGTCTAATTTATTCTTCATTTTTAATGAATTGCTGTTTTATATGACGTGTAGCATTAGAATCCGGAAATGAGTAAGCAATAATCATAAATCGTAAATGTATGTCTTAGTTATTTCTACAATCCGTATAACATATTGCAATAAATTTTTAATTTCATAAAAGTAAATCTCAACAAACATGCGGCATTTCTTCTATGCCCTAGTATTATACATATTGCGTTAAATTTCTTATTAATAAAAATTTGGAGAACAACATCGGAAGCTACTTTAAATAACTATATAAAACACTATGTTTTTTAGTGACTTTTAGGCTTCGAAAAACTAAACTCTTTCTTCATACAGTTGTAACTTAAATTAGCTATTTTATTTTTGCTTTAATTCGAACTTTATTTTGGAATTAAATTCTTTGTCGTAGTATTAGTAATTGAACCTTGAAACGGATAGATCGAAAGAAATAGATTAAAATTTCGTGATCAATGTTCTGATCTTGTACGGCCAAAAATACCAAATGGAAATAAATTTTGTTGTAACATTTCATTTTATTAGTTAACTTTATTTTACTGCAAGAGCCGTTTTTGAGTTTACATATTTGCTGATTTTTTTGATTTATATAGCTGTAATTCTTATACGGTAAATACAAAATCTCGTGAATGACCACTAGATTTTCTGGTTTTATGGATTCCAGTTAAGATTCAGTAAAATATAAAAAAGAAAATTTTGTTTTATAGTTAAATTTTAAAATTTATGCACTAGATTTGCAGTCAACATAAAATCAAAACCACAATTTTAATAAGTTCTAGTTAGTTTCTAGTTCGAATGCTTCTTATACTGGGACTCTAGTGGCTAGGTTAAGTTAGAGTGGCTACTATCACACACTTAGGCCAATAATAGCCCATTGTGATACCACAGGATCCAATCTCTTCTTACACCCGCTGAAGCCATCCAGAGCTACTTATGTAGATTAAAATATCACGCATTTCACAGTCCGCGAGTTCAGAAAGGCCGTCCATATCGTACACAGCCAAATACGTATCTCTTTTGTATGCCAGTGCCGGACACGAGCATAGGAAGTGATCTAAAGTCTCTTCGTCCATACAACTTCAACAAAAGTCATTCGTCTCTAGACCCAGTCTTCTCGCATGTTCCCCAAAAAGGCAGTGTTAACTCCAATAGACATTGGCGAAAAAGCTAATATCGAACCGCAAGGGAATATTCCAAGAACAGTTACTAAAAGAAACTCTTTTGGAGCAGCCAATTAAGTCGCAACAAAAATTTCATGAGGACATAACAACAAAATCTAAACTACATTGCCAGTTAAAGTCAAAATTCTTTAAAATGGTTAGTTCGTCTCAAAGAAAAATCGTACGATTTGAAGAAACGGAAAATACAGTCAAAATAAAAGGGGATTATGTTAAAAGAAAAGGAAAAAAGGATTAAAGAAAAAATATTTTAGAGAAAAATAAAATGAAAATTGAAGATTTGGAGATAAAAAAAATAGAATTACAAGAATTGCAAGTATATATGTAAATAATAGCTGCATTTCTTGACGCATGATCTGATCCAGATCAGATCATGTTTCATGAAATGACACAAAAATGTAAAAATGTGTGCGTCCGGTTGGTAATACTCTTGGCTAAAAGTACTACTCAAAATTACATTGAAATATTGATTTTTGTACTACTCAAAATTATATTCTCTTTTTTTAATGGCATTCATTTTGTTTTGACATTTTTATTGTGACATTTTTTAATTTACCACTAGTAATTAGATTCAACCAATTTTTTGACAAACTTTTTAAATTAAATTTTATAAATGGCTAATAACGTAGATCAAATAATCAAGGTAAGTTAAATTGTTAAATACAAATGAGTTGTATATCAATAATTTACTAATGGTTGACTTGTTGTAGCAATTGGAATCGTCAAGCTCCACAGACTATAGCAGCAGTTCATCATCATCATCCACTTCATCAGAATCAGAGCTAGATGAAATCATTAAAGATTTTCTATGTGCGATAGAAGGTTACAACGACTACCAATTTAAAAGCCACTTTCGTATTCCACGAGCAACTGCCATACAATTTATAGGCATGTACATATGTAGTAAAACTTAATAAAATAACAAAAACTATGTTAAATATAACATATGTTTGTATGTATTTATATAAAACGTCTTCAAATTTTCTTAATGCTGCGACTATCGAAAATCGTAAAAAAATATGTGCGGATAAAGAAATATATATTTTTATGTGGTATATCAGCAACACCGAACCATTTCGTGTTATTGCGAATTTATTTGGCATATGCAATGCCACTGCCTGGAGGATTGGTTATTAATAGAGTGGCTCAATGGCTAATTTCCATTGGTCATAGGTACGTCAAGTGGCCAACTGGGGATGAAATTCCTCAAGTGATAACAAAGAAAGCAAACGCGTTTGGTTTATTAAAAACCAGATTTGGCCGTTTGCTACATTTCACTGAACAAACTTACATAGAAAATGTAGTGAATTTGACCGTATGTGGTTGCATTTGCCATAACATATGCATCATGGAAAACGATGAAATGCCAATTGAAGAGGATATGGAGAACAATGCAGTATATGAAGAAGCTGATACGCAAAACATTGAGCCTAATGATTTCATCAGCAATCAAAATCGACGCCAAATGTTGTTCAATGAATTGATTGAAAAAAATATATTAACAAAAATAATAAATAAAATAATAAATTGTTTAGCACAGTAAATTAATTAATATCACATTTATTTAATTCATACATAAATATTACATTCCATTCATAAATAAAAATAATAAAGCAAATTACGAAATTATTGCAGGTAATTTTATTATTGCAGGTAATTTTTTAAGGCCTCCATTTTTTCATTGTGTTGGTTCGCTTTGTCCAGTCGCCACTGCTTTATTTCCTCAAGTTTTTCTTGTAGACAATCTTTTTTGATTTTGTTTTTCTCTTCGTAATACCGTTTCTTAACACTTTTTCGTTTTTTGGTCTTTACTTCGCCACACTGCTTTTTAACCCCGGCGCACTCTATTGAACCAACTACAGTTGCCTGTGTTTCTGTCAACGCTGTGCAATTACACATCTCCGCACTTACAAAATTCGGGGTTGATGAATGAGAATCCGTCGATTTTTTGGGGGTCAACGCCATTGTATCCGTACCTGACAGGCTAAGTATATGGTTGTTTGAAATAATAGGATTATTTCCAAAAATTTCCTGCATGAGGTCCTCACAAGGCGCCTTAATTAAGGTATTTCCCGTCCCCTTGTTGCCATCTTTGGTACTTTTAAAAGCCCTTAATAATCTTTTTAGTTTAGTGTTTAACAACACCACTGTAGTTGGTTGTGTATAAAAACGAAACATAAAAATGTAATATATTTTTAATGTATAGCCACTTTTCTCGTCATACTGCCAAATTCGTTTGCTACTGGAAATAAATTAAATTACAATTATGTATTTGTAAATATGTTGATTATTAAATATAAATATATTTACTTTTTGTCCATATTTGTTAAGGTTGTAATGCCTTTGTTATTTTTTTTAAAAATCGAACACTACTGACAGTTTTCCATTTAGTTTTCTTTTGGATGCGTTCGGTTCTAATTTTTCTGTTTTTTTTTTTTCATTAATACCAACTACAAAATACCAAATATTTATTCACCTGCATTTTCAAACATGAACTAATTTTCAGATCATGATTTGTGATCTAAAAACAAAGTTGGATCAAAATGTGTCTATGGTTTACATCTGATCCGGATCACTAGGTCTCATGAAATGCAGCTAATGATAACCCTAAAGTGTGATAGTATCTGAGATAGTAAAACATAACTTGAAGTCTGAAATAAGGAAATAATGATTTATTAAACATATATTAAAATAAACATTTGTTATATTAAAGAATTACAAATATTTTGTCTTATTATTCTTGCTCTGTTGTTTTCTGTTTCGTTCGATAAACTGTTGGAAAAATCTTGTTCATTGACTGTTATTGTTTCATTTTCGTAAACATATGGTACTTGAAGACATGTTGTGGAGAGAGCAGCAGACCTTAATGATTTGGGATGCTTGTTTGGCTTGTATTAAGTGCAGCTTCTATCTGCTGTCTTCAGTCGCCGCTCGAAATGGCGTTATTAACCAGGACTCCAAAGAATACACTAAACTACCTAATAATGAAAATATTGTTATATATATTGAATTATTTTAATTAATCTTTTGTTTTTTATTGATACTTACCATACACCCAACAGTTGCAATTCTCGGTATAATTTCTTGGCAGATATTGACGGTAGGTGCTTAAACTCCAAATAAAAGAATCGTGTGACGCTCCGCCGTACCTTAAATCTACAGCCATAACACGCATTCTATGGTAGCATACCTATGTATATGCAGAAATAACATTATCCGCAAACATAAATTTATGAAAATTAAAAACTTACTATTATTGTATTAATGCTATGATGGCCTTTGCGATTAATCTAATGATGTTCATTTGTAATAGGTCATACTATATATACATGCGTCCCATCTACTCAAGCAATCACGCCAGGAAATCCCGTTTTATTAAAAAAAATAGTTTTGGCCAGTGCTTTTTCGGTGTCGGATTTCCGGAATGGTATCCCTTTTGCACATACTTTATTTTCAATGGCAGTAAATACGTCACTCATCATTACCGACACTGTTGATTGGGACAAGCTTACTAAAAAATCCAGCCCTACACTTCCCTGGTAACTGCCGTGAGCGCAGAATCTAAGAGTTGATGCGACCTTTTTAGGAGAGTCTTTGTGGTAAGTGTATATACTCAATACTTATGTAAATTTAAAATTATATTTTCAGCTCCAACATCAGTCCTATTACTGATGTATAATTCACTTTTTATTTATACTATAATTAATAAACATTTTTTAATTAATTTATATGTTTTTTTATTATTACTAAATTCAATGAATTTTAATATTTTCAAATAAATCTTGTGTCTAAGCTTTTAAAATAACGACAATTGGGTTCCAGCTTGTCAATACCAACTGGCGAGAAAAAATTAAAACCAAACTTATGTACATTTTTTCTCGTATACAACCCGACTAAAAAAGACTGACTAAAAGATTCTATGATTCGTCGGTTCAACTAAGGCCAGACTGTATACCAGTTATAACAAATTGTACCTAACTATATTTCTCGCATAAAACGTACCCATTATACCTTTACGAAGTGTCATTAATTGGACGTTTCTCTACCGACAAGTTGTCACATCGAATTATAACAACAACATACAACAAGGTAAAATATTTAATTAAAAAAATATAAAACTTATAAAAATAATAGCAAAATTTAATAAATTTTATAACAATATTTACAGAAAATATAAAGATACCGACGATAAGAAAACGGTACACCACATCTTTAGGATATTTGGTATGGACGTCGCTCTTCCTCGATTGGTCAAACTATCTTCCAAATCTTTTAATAAATATATTACAGCTACTTTAGATAGTCTGAAAAAAGTCAAAAATCTAAAATAATTCTCATATACTATTATCAATTCAAAATATTAAGAGAACACTTCTTAAAATTATGTAAATACTAAATACCAAAGATTTACTAACTTTCGATCAGACAATTTAACTCTAAACATACCGACATTTCAAGTATACCTAATCCTACCATGAGCGAGCTTTTAAATGACCGCTTTAAAAAAACATATGTATTTTAGTAAAGTGGACTAGATATAATATAATTTGTTTTCGGAAATTAAACAATAAAAAAAAGTTGTAAACATTGTAAAATAGGTTGTTTGTATATTTTAGGAAAAGATAATAAGCCACATTATGATAAAGTAACGTTGTATGCGAGAAATTTTAAACGAAATTTTTAAAACGGTCATTTGACCGCGCGTGGTAGGTTTAGTGTTAAAAATATCGGACTTGCCCGGAATTCGCCTGTATCTAATGGTAGAGGTATTTTCTTCATCACTCCTATCGCTGAAGAAATGCTCTACGGAATCCATTTCGAACTAATTAAACGCAATTGAAAAAATATTTTTCAAATTATTTTGTTTATGAAGATTTATATTGTATTCAGAAATAGAGGCCCTGGATTTTACGGTGGTCAAGCCTACCTACTCACCAAAAATCTACCCCAGCACAAAAAACGTCTTTGCGAAATCTGACACAAAATAGTTTACCTTTACCGGTATCCCAAAAAGGCAGTCGCCTTGACAGATGAGAGGTGGACCAACACTCTCAAGTGCAGGATAGCAAAACAGGTTTGGCCAAAATTGGACCTACGGCGCTCCAAGGCACTAGTATCCCTGGGAAAACGAGATTTAGGATTGATCGTAGGGATACTGATAGGACACTGCCTGTTTGGGGAATTAGCGAGAAGGCTGGGTCTAGAGACGAATGACTTTTGTAGAAGTTGTGTGGACGAAGAGGAGGAAGAGACGTTAGATCACTTCCTATGCTCGTGTCCGGCACTATCATACAAAAGACGTAAGAACTTGGGTGTGTACGACGTGGACAGCCTTTCTGAACTCGCGGACTGTGGGGTGCGAGATATTTTACGCTACATCAGTAGCTCTGGTTGGTTTCAGCGGGAGTAAGGAGAGATTGGATCCTGTGGTATCACAATAAGCCATTATTGGCCTAAGTGTGCGATAGCAGCCACTCTAACCTAACCTACTAGTATCCCAATAACCAATATTTCCCTTGAATTTCCACCATATTCCGCATCTCACTCTCTAATTTCATTATTTCAATCACTCAATTCTATCATCACATTCACCAACAACTCTGAAGAGGACTTCACAACAATTTATATCACCACAACCTGGACCGCAACACCTTTCACAAGGGATGGGGACAAAATTCCAGAAAAAATATTCAATTCCGTTTTTCCAATTCAGTTTTCCAAAGTACAAAATTCCAAATTTTCCATAAAATTAAAATTATCCTAAAAAACATCTATGACTTTTTTTTAAATGCGAAAAATCCAGCAGTGTTTATTTATAAAAAAATATAATATTAATATATAATCTTTAAATTAATTTTAACAACTAAGTTAAATTTAATACATTTACTATCTTTTCTAATAAAATTTATATAATAGTGATAAAAAATAAAACAAAGAAAATATGCATACATACATATGTATATGATAATTACATTTCATTCTATTTTCTGTTTACGTACTAACGCACAGTACATATTCCATACCAATTTATTTAAAAATCGCGCGATTTTTTTCTCTATTCTGAGGAAAATAAATTTAACTGGAATTTTGGATTTGGATTTTTGGATTTTGTAATTTTATGCCTGGAATGTTGGGTTATGGAAATATGTACAACCCAACCGCTTTCACAACCCTCATAATCCACACAACAAAGACCATTCCGCCAGACACCATTCTGGTGCCAGAAAATCCAGAATCCGGAGAGAACGGATATCGGATATTTTGCTTCTTCGAGATAAGCACGTATTACCACGTAGTGTAAGTAATACATAAAATGTCAATTTGATATATTGTTAACGTTTGTTTTATCGCCAGGAGAACGTCGCTATTACGTCTGTGATCCGCCCGTTACAACTGCAGGAGGAGACAGTAAGCCTATTCAAAGATATAAAAAATATTCTGTTGCAGAGAGAACACAATTAATTTTATACAAAATATCGATAAATTATTTTATTTTTAACTTAAATTTAAATGTACTAATTTTTTTTTTTTAATTTTGTTTTGAAATGAATGAACTTCATGGCCTACTAGTTTTTAAATTTATGTAATGGATTATTTTTACTGAATTTAATAAAAACAAAAGCATTATGTTTATAAAAATTAAATATTTATTTACAAATTATTCCACTTTCAACTATGTATCGGCTCAAAAAGTTTCTATTTGATGCCCCAGAATTGTCATCTTCTACGTTACTAACAGGAACTATTTCGTCCGCCACCTAATCAATTTCTTCTATTGGATCGTTGTTTCGATTAACATATTATGTAACGTGGCGCACGTATACATTATGTTAGCTGCTCTTTCATGTGTGTAGTGCAGATGGCCTGAAGATTTTTTAAGGCAACGAAATCTGCGTTTTAATATGCCGAAGCAATCGTATTTTGCAGTGGACTTTATTGAAGCGTTTCTCAATATTTGTAGACTGGCGTCGATATGGTACCATCATGTATGGCTTTAATGCGTATTCACTATCACCTGTAATAGAAGAGAATTGATACGAAAATATTATTTTGTTGTAAAATATTTAAATTTATTGTTTTACCAAATAGCCTAGTCTGATTATTTTCAGAATTTGATCTCTGAATTACTGGGAGAATTTTGCATTTATTCTTAAAATTGCCATTCTTGAGTCGCATATCTGTTAAAAAAATTAATAAATTCTCGTATTAAAAGTATTAGTTGCATGCTTTATTAAAATAAAATTAATGTTCAGATTTTATAAATTACCTCTTGAGTACTAATAGAGTGGAAACCCTTTCTGATTATATAAGCGTTATCGTCCCTTTTCTTTACGCATGCAATTGCAAAATGTGAGCAATCAATTAGGCCCAGTATGCTGGAAACACCATATTTTAAAAAACCACTTTCCTTTTTAGAGTTACAAGTGGCTAATGTGGACGGAAAAATTACATGATTGTCCACTAATTTGTTGCCAATAATTTTACTAGTTCGAGCCAATCTTGTTGATATTTTGCCTTAGTTCATCACTGCAAACGCGTCTAAGCCAACATAGTTCTGATGGCTCCCGCTGGCATAAAAATTTAATGCCGCCAAAACTTCTAAATATAGAGGAATTTTTAGAGGGTTTTCACTTTCATTCAGAAATGGTGTGCTTTCCTCTATGAATTTGTGAACTAAATATTTAGGTAGCCAATAGGTGTCGATAAAACGGTAAGAAAATAATGTAATTAAGTAAATTTGGTTTATAATTGCCATCGATCTGTTATGGCGAAAGGATCTATAGTATCCCCTAAATAATCATTACAAATTTTGGTTTTGATCTTACAGTCGTAATATAAATATGGAATAATTCGATTCATTTTTAAACTTTTACTAGTAACTTTTGGCACATTTTTTTTTATTTTTAAAATTATTTTTTTTAACTTTTTCACAACGACACAAGAATAATTGAATCAATCTATTAACCAAAACTCAAAGAGGACTCATGATACCGTTCCCACTCACTTTCTCCCTACCTTTAATTTGATTTTCGAGAGTTCAGTAATCAAACAAAAAATTTCAGTAAAATTTACTGGCAGTAAGCGGGGAAAATGTTGCCATAAAAAGTATGAAACTCAATACTTTTTTTGGCAACATTTGTTTGTCTTTATCACTCTAACGTAATTTTAATATGTATAATCTCCTCTTTTCCGTTTCCTAGTATTTTTTACTGAAAACAATTGTTTCAGTGTGGAATCCACGCCTAAAGGCGGAATTCCATTACTGCGGCTTTTTTTTGCATACAAACAGAAAGAGATAAAATCAAAAATCCCAAAAACACAGATTATTTTGAGGGGAACAGGTGACAACCACGAAATTATAATCAATAAATTAGTTAAAAAATTATTGTTAAAATAATTTTATTTCTATCTCTAAATTACTAAAAAGCCTAAATATTATCTGTCAGCATCATTTTATTGTATTTTTTAATTATTTCCTTTCAATAATTAAAAACTAAGAAAACGCTTTCATACAAAAATGTTAGGGGAATATTTGACCGAGTTTGTAACATAACCTAAACAATATCACATGCATTAAAATTATCTAGTACAGAGTAAACAATAAAAATTAAAAATTGGAAAATATTTTAATTTGAACAGTAATATAAATTATCATAAAAACGCGATTTATATCACACTCCACCAAACATATAAAATGTCACCATAAAAATATTACTAAACTAAAATTTGCTGAGAGTGGGAGGTATTTTTCATTTTGCTTGCCATAAAAAATTCTTCGTTTTGTATTTTTTATTTATATTTATGGCAACCAAATCACAACAACAACAAAAATTTTAGGTATACAAATTTTTACTGTTGCACCGCTCACACACATAGGGATTTTTGATCGTACCTCTTTCTGGTTTTCAGTAGCCATAGTAAAGGAATTCCGCCTTAATGCTGGTATTCCACAATGAAACAATTTTTTCAGTAAAATTAATACGAGTTAAAAATATAAATCCTTTAGTTGTTAGAAAGATACAAAAAAAAAATTCAGTAAAATTTACTGGGGAAAATGTTGCCATAAAAAGTATGAAACTCAATACTTTTTATGGCAACATTTGTTGTCTTTGTCACTCTAACATAATTTTAATATGTATACACTCCTCTTTTCGGTTTCTCAGTAATTTTTACTGAAAAAAATTGTTTCACTGTGGAATACATGCATAAAGCGTGATTTCCATTACGAAAAAATTTATTTCAGTAAAATATAATGAGAAAACGAATAGAGAGAGGTGATATTAAATCTACAACAGAAGGAAAGAGAAACTTCGATTTGTTTTTTTTAGCAAATTTTTATGGTTAAACAATTACACCTAACCAAAAAATTTCATAATTTTTTCGTAATTTCATAAATTATATTATATTATTTCTTATTATTTAATTTGAAAAGATGATTTTAATTTTTGGTATTTTAATTTTTGTTTTAAACTTGTAAATCTATGTGTAAGATGTCTGAAACTTTAGAGTACACAACAAGAATGACAAAATCAAACCATAAATGAACTACAATCAAAAAATGTTTGGAGTGTGGTATTATTTTGTTCATATTGCAACACAATATTTATGTAGATGTGTTGGAATGTTGCCATAAAAAGTATTCCGTTGTGTATTTTTTTCAATTTTTTAAAGTCAGTATAGTATAATTTTGTCAGTAAAATTTTACTGGATAAAATTTTTGTTTCTCTCCCACACTTGACAAATCGATAAGTTAGTCTCGCTTTAATTACTGAGAAAAACATTTTTGCATTTGAAATCGCGCTTAAATATAAAATAAAGGTTTGAGTAATAAAAAAATGTCCACTATAATTTTGGGGATTATTTTTAAATTTTCTTTTCTTTTTCGAGTGTCACACAGTAGTGGTAAAATAAAAAAAAATTGGGTTGTATCATTGTGATATATAAAATATCAGTTTCAAAGTAGTAACACAAAGTAAAATAATCCTTATCTGTGGTAGTAACAAAAAATTGCCCAGTACATTTTTGACATTTGTTTTTTAATTTTATTTTTTGAGTGTGAAATGATGGGGCGTCGCGTCTGAACAAATTATACTTGTTTACCAATACAAACACATATTATTCAATACTATTGCGTTCCGGTAATTCTTTCCTCCTGTCATTATTTTTGGCCCAAAATAGGCGTTCAGATTAACTTTGAGTAAATCGGTTGTATTTACTGTTTAATATTTGTATATGGGTGTTTCTTTAGTTTGAAATTGAGTGAATTGTTGTTGTTCGATTCCTTGAGTAGATCGAAGATGGTGTTTTGAATATCTCGGCAGCCTTATAAGAAAAAGAATAATTAATAATAAAACTATCAAATTGCCAGAAAGTAATTTTACATTTATTTTAACTTGAATACTACATGAGTAAAATTATTTTTGTTCTAATTTGACTATACAGGTAGCCTTCCCAGAACACGGTATGCGAAGAATACGGTTCCGAAAAACACGGCTCCCTCAAATTACACGGTTTCGAACAACTAGATTTTCATAATATTTTTTATTTTGTTTTTGTATACCATAACAAAAAAAATTAAACCGTAACGTTTTTTTACTTTTCTTTTTTTTTAGTCTCGAACAACACGGTTTCAAAGAACATGGAACGAATTAAGGTCGATTTATATTATCCGTTCCGTTCAGTTCCTACACGTATCGTGTCAGCAACAAAAAAAAAACTATTGTTGCATGTATTTCTATAGGAGTATTTGTATTATCTGTTCCGTTCAGTTCCTACACGTACAGAACGGAACGGATAATATGAATACTCCTATAGAAAATAAATGTAACAATATTTTTTTTGTCTGATACGACACGTGTAGGAACTGAACGGAACTTATAATATAAATCGACCTTTAAGGGGACATAGCACCTTCAAAATGCAAAAAAAAAAGTTTTCAAAGATTTTTTTTTTAATGGAATAAAAAGAGATCTTTTAATGGAACTTTCCATTGACATTTTTTTTAACTGAAAGTATACAAAAAAAATTTTTTAGATAATTTTTAGCCCAATGTCTTCTACTACAAGGGTTTTCCAAAAACACTGAAAATTCGCGGCGTGCATCATAACTACTCTCATAAACGTCTGAAAAAAACGGGGTTTTATTCAGCATTAAATCGCCCTTGGAATGAACTAAAAGGAAAAAAATTGGTTGAAAAATAAAAAAAAGCGGTATTTTTTCGAAAATGTTTCGAATTTTTCTTTTTTTGTCCCCCCCAATTAGTTGTCACTCAAAAAATTGAAAGCTGATTATTCCTTCCGTAGTTCATTCTGAGCAGAAATATATGTAGATCAACATGTTAAAATTTTAGAACGATTGGATAAGTAGTTTTTTCTCAATCTTGCACGCCAACTTGAAAAACGTCATTTCGAGATAACCGCGTTTAAAGTTCGTCATTTCGAGATGACCACATATACAAACGACTTTGGCGCGCTTCGCAATAAATAAAATAAAAATTTTTTTTTGAGATTTTCATGTTTATATCATTAAAATTAAAAACGTTCATTCTAACATAATCTATCATAAAAAAAATTCGATTTTGTGAAAATTTGAAGGTGCTATGTCGCCTTAATCGTGTCTTTGGAGGGTCTCCTGTATATGCCACGCCATCTGAAAACCAATGTAAACATTACGAGTGAAAACGAGTAACAACTTGTGCTGGTCGGTTAAAATTACAGAGTTAAACGTATCGATTTCGCCCATCACTATTTAGCTTTTTAGCATAAAAATGAATGGAATCGCCAAAAATTACTATAACCAGGGGGTTATAAGTATGAAATCGAATAATTTCGGAAAATTGGATTCGCGGCGTATTTTGGTATTATGATTTTTTTCTATCGAATATTTCAAAATCGACAAATTCACCAGATTATGAAACAAAAAAAATACGAATCAAATTAAACGAAAATGTGACGTTAAAATCCGACTGATCTTTAGGTGGCGAAAGTCGTATTGTGTCAATGTTGTTTTAAAATAATAATTTTATTCCGGTCGTGTAGTTTTATACTTTTTAATTAAGGCAATTATAATTATTGTTTTTTAACATCAATAAATATATTTACCAAGATGTAAGTTGTAAAATAATTTACTACAAATAACGCATGTATTTTAATAATACATAAAATTGGTTTGACAATACAGGTCCACAACAAATGGACGATTCGCTTTGTTTCATAACAGCAATATTCGAAATTTAAAATCTAGATCAGAAATTAATTTAACATTGCTGGTTTTATTTGAAATTTGTGTTATAGAGAAGACCTCCTGCTAAATAAAATATTTCAGTAAATGTCTAATGCTAATCTTTTGCTTCCGATTTGCACACATTTCTGCTTTAGAAAACAATACACTTAAATTAGGAGTTTCTTAGTAGGTAATCACGTTGATTATAGAATCCGCGGGATCGAATCGATTGCGCATTGAAAACTGCATATAAAAAAAAATATAAAACAAAATTTTAAATCGTAGTATCTTAGAAATTCCTATGGATTTTCATACAATTAGTAAACTAAAATTTGTTTAAGATCCGCAACTAAATTGTATTGCGTTTGTGTGGAGAATCATAAAAAATGATTTGTGTGTAATTAAAACATATTTTAAAGGCTACTTTGATTTATAGCAATTATTTTTAATTTTTTTTATATGCAGTTTTCAATCCGCAATCGTTTCGCTCCCGCGGATTCTATAATCCACGTGATAACTGATGTCTTAAGGAACATGATATTAAAACAAGCACTTCATCTCTATACGTGATTTTGTTGGCTACCAGAAAAAGATTTACAATTAATGTCTCGGCCCTTTCAATTTTGCCTTACGAGTATAGAATACCTATATAAATTTTGCATCGATCTGACAGCTTGGTTACGCACACAAAAGGGGTATAGAAAAGCTTTATTATCATAATATGTTTGTATTTCTCGAGAGTCGTTACAAACAATGTATGGTTGTGGCAATGAAGTACTTATATATTTTAAAATGAATTATTATATAAGTACCTACGCTTCAATAGTAATAATAATGAACGTAACTATAAAAATATAGAGTTTTGTACATACATAACATTCTCATAATACTCATAATAATAAAAATAAAACTTATGCATATCATATTCACACACCAAGCAAAGGCGACATAAGAAATCGAAATCATATCTTGACGTAATGCTTTCAGTCTTTTTGGGTTACACAGATCACATCTATCCGTATCTATTTTTGCATAAATGCCCATTCAGAGCGTGACTAAAAGTGCAATATAATCTTTATCCATAATAAATTCTATACATTTTTTTTTGTATTTTTTATATTAGCAAATGTGTGTTTCTATTTTAAGACATTTGAATCGACTGTCGACTCTCGTCTCTTGATTGTGAAATTGTCAACAAATTTAATTTATGGTTTTAATAAAAACAGCAACAACAACAATAAATATAAAATAAGTTTATGTTTGATGTAAATCTAATCTTCATCGGAATGGTACAAGATAAAAATTAATTTTCTAAATTGTTGTAGATGAAGGCAGTGTTGATGTGACTAGATGCAGTTATGCTCAGCACATTGTATTGTGTTTTAAGGTATTTATCATTAATATTATCTAAAAATGGGGTTAACAGCTATATATAGCTGGTTATTACTATTTAGGATATAGAAAAGCGAGGTACATAGGCTCTTTAATCTCGACTTAATTATTACTTGATTTCACATCATTACGAATGAACAGTCATTGATTTATTAATAAAAAGGAATCTAATTTTAAAAGTACCTGTAAGTTACCACCTATAGTACTTTCCGATAACAAAATTCTCGATAGCTGGGGCTGTGCTATTTTAGCAAGATTTTTTATGCTCTCAGGTTTAGGTTAATTATCATATTAATAATAATATTCCGAACTACTTATTAATAATAATAGCTCCCAACGACCTACATATTACCCCTCCCTACCGTGCAGGGGGAGTTTCCATCAGTATCCTTCCATCGAGGACGGAAGGAAAAGAAAAGATGAGTCTGTTTAGTACAAACAGATTTAAATATAATTAAAATAGATAAAACAAAATGAAATAAAACAAAACAATTCTCATTTTTACCGTAATCAGTTCTATGATGGTTGATTTGAAAGGTATAGGTACCGATCTTAAACTTGCGAATTTACATTTAGATTAATATTTTCTAATATAACGAGAGAGTCGATATCGCCGATTGTCAACTGATGAATGAAAACCACGCCTGCAACAACTCGGCGCTTACTAAGCGGTTCTAAATCAATTAGTTTGAGATGATTATGTACATCCACGATAGGCTGTGTAAAGCAAAGCGAAAAGTTTTACGTTGAATGCTTCAATCCTCTTTATGTACACCTCATGATAAGGCGACCGTCTAGCGTACTCGAGCAGTGTACGAACGAATATTGAATAAAGAGCCTTTGTAACATAAGGATCGTCGGATTCTTTCGATCAACGCTTGATGAAACCGAGCACAGAGTTTGCTGGATTGGTAACACGATCGATGTGATGTCTGAAATTCAATTCGCGATCACAAATGACACCCAAAATATGAACTAGCTTTGGTAATGGCTTTGTTATTAATATAATAGTTAAGAGAAATGGGAGGATCTCAGATTGTTATAGGCTCTTGTTGGTGGTGTTTGAAATCCGTTTGTAAATCTTCATGTCTTCCAAATAAATGGAAAAGCGCAGTCAGCGGCTGAAGAAGATTACCACTGCAATTGTTTAGGGCGATGGATGGTAGACCATCAGGACCGGATAAAAAATTATCTCTAAGTTTAGAAATCTGTGGTACCAAAAATTCATAAACGATTTGAACGGAAGTCAAGTATCTTTCAACAATTTTACATGTATATCAAGTAATCTTCATGGGTTCATTAGAGGAATGATCGTTATATTTTAGAGTATCCGTCGGATTTTTTCTTTGAATTAATAAATCGCCAAAAACTATTAGGATCAGCGATTAGATTCGATTGCATGAGTCTGATATAATTCCATAAAGTTCGTCAGACAAACTACTGAAATCATTATAACCATTTAAATAATTAGTATTCAGAGTTCGATTTAGTTTTTAGCTATCTTTACCGACGTTTGTTTCTACGGTTACGTAACGTCCGTAATTCACTATTATACCAAGGTGGTGATGGCGATACGTTTTTGGCGAGTATACGGCATGAACTTTTAAAAATATTAAACAACTGCTGAGTAAAATTTAACAGTTTGAGTTTCTATGTTACTATTATTATTTAAAATGGTAGCGCAATTCGCAATGCACCTAGAATACTAATGGCCTGTATCAATTCTGTATACATGTTGGTTCCCTAACAAACGCCAGGTGCCGCGTCTACATTTCGAAAACGGTGCAAGATACGAACAACAATTACAATGAAAACTGTTAAGTTGGAGGAACACCCAATGGTGATCTCGAACGACCCCGAGACTCACTACTCTGGGAGACATCGACGAAAGTCAGTTTCCTTCAAATTAGAATTCCATCGTTGAGTGCACGACCAAGCAGCCAAAAATAAAAAAAAAAAACATTTCCTGTTCACACAAAATCCATCGCAAAATGTACAGCTTCTGGGTATGCGCAAAAATTGATAAACACTGCAGCAAAACAACCTTCTCCAATCTCCGAATCAATTCTTCTTTATTATGCTAATTTTAATTAATTTTTAATTTAGACACTGCTCGAATGTCAAAATCGTATTTCTACTATCATTTTCGATAAACTATTCTTAACTTATAAGTATCAAACAAATGAAAATTTTTTAGGAAATCGAACCTCAATAAATAGTAAACTTTTCCTCTCAACGCTGGCCTTTCAATAAATAAAAAAAAATTGTCAATTTGAGAGTGAACCATTTTCAATGGTTAATAGAGCATTTATTTTTACTTCTCAAAAATTATTATATTTATAAAATGACTGTTTTCAAATTTTAAGTCATCTATCGGGATATGTAAAACTATTTTTGAAATATTGCTATAGAAAACTTAGTTTTATGCCCCTATTATGGTACTCACCGAGAAATACTACATAATGATGACTATATTTGATATTATACTTGTTGCGGTGAGGTGACTCTAGTGTCAGATATACTCACCAACAATATACTGGTGAGTTCATAGTAATTTTTTGACAAATAAAATCAAGATGGACGGCAAAAACACGTAAGATTTAAAAAAAAAATATTTCATAATAATTTTTAAGGGTTTAATAATAATAATATGTAATAGTATATTATACCCCAAGGTGGAGAAGTATGCTATTATAGCCCGAGCGAGTTATAGTAAGTTAAGGCTACGATAGCATTTCTCAAGCGTATTGTATATACAATTGTTTCCACTACAAGTCGTAGAAGGCACACCAACCATTACGGTTTTTTGTTGTTAAGAAAATTACTTTGATAAGGGAAACACTTGCTCTTTAATAATATTAACTATACATACTTAATAAACACATTTTATTAAACGCTTGTTTTTTATTTCGCAAAAATTGCATTTTTGAATATTTTAATTAAAAAATTTGTTCAAAAAGTTTAAAAAATCACTCGATCGATTTCGACTTGTTAGGTCATCATCCGGAGTTTCTACATCAGTAGATTCTTCTGATGATGATCTAACAAGTCGAAATCGATCGAGTGATTGTTTAAACTTTTTGAACAAATGTTTTAATTAAAATATTCAAAAATGTAATTTTTGCGAAATAGAAAACAAGTGTTCAATAAAATGTGTTTGTTTGTGTGCCAACGGCAAATAGTGTAAAAAGTAATATTAACTATGTCGAAGTAGCCCGAATTTTTTACTGAATTGTAGTAAGCGTAAATTTAAAATGACACTGCATTTTGTTTTGTTATTTGAAGTTTTAAATTTGTTCGAATAATCATAATCTCCCTACTCATTTAATCACATTACACCTAGTGTTCATTATTCATAATTAACTAGTGGTCAATAATAAAATATTATTAACCACTCGCGAGCTGAAAATGATAGGGTTCTAACTAACATTTTTTCAAAAACTGAGTTATATATGTAATCCTACTATATCGACCATAATCTACCCAATAAACAACACTATTATTTGAAATTACGCACCGGTAATATTTTTTTTGTATTTCAAAGGTTTATCTACACATACATTTCAGTTATATTCGCTCATCGTTTGTATTCCACTGTCCTATCTCATTTTTAGATCGAGATAGAACCATGTTTTGTAATTAAAAAAGAGAAACTGCAGATACACCTTTATTGTTGCACATAGAACTTTGTTTTACTAACTTTATCAGATTTTTTTATAAAAAGGCGCATTATTACACGAGCTGCCACCATAAGATGTAGTGTATTTTTGTATAAAAATTTATTATTTTTCTAACTCATTTTCAAATACGAGAAGTGAAATTTACATTTAACGTAAGTATTAAAATAAGTGCTTCCTTCCAATACTAACAATTTATTGTATTTATTTAAAAGCTAATTTAATAGGTTTCTAATTTGAATGTTTTATTAGAAATACAAAATCGAGAAAGATGGATGAATATACTATAGCGGAATGCGAGATTGAGTATATAGATTACATTGAATCTGTAGTTGAAACTCCAACAAACTCAAATGAAACAGTAGTGACTTTAAGTGAACAAACCGTCCACTTAACAATTGACCAGATGGACGTAGTCAACTTCTCGGATCATTCATCACAACAAAGTGAGCAAGAAAATTCCCAAGGTTCAAGAAAGCGATCCAAAAATTTTAGTAAATGGAAATCGTCATTAAGGAAAGAAAAATATCAAAGTGGCCAAGAGTACCTAAATACCCGAGGTAAAATAATGCCTAAAAAGGTTATTAAAGATAAAAAAGATTGTTCTAACAAAAACTGCAAGTATACCTGTGCGCAAAAAATAACTAATAGCGAGCGTGAGATAATATTTAACGCATTCTATTCGTCAAATCAGCAAGGCAAATATGCTTTTATTTCTAAAACAACCGATCGAGTGCCAGTACATAGAAGAACCACCAATACACCGTCCCGACGTGCGTTCAGTTTTGTATACTTCTTCGAAGTAAGTGGTCATCGGTTCCAAGTATGTAAAGATTTTTATCTGGGAACATTGGCAATCTCCCAAAAACCCATTTATTACGTCCACAGCAAAAAAAATACTGTTACCGGTACACCTAAACTTAGTGCGAGAGGAAAGAGTGGGCAATCTAAACGAAATATTAGTAATGAGCAACGAGCTGTGGTCGTCGAACACATTTTTAGCTTCCCACATGTAGAATCTCATTACTGCAGAATGAGAAGTAATAAAAAATATTTAGATGGAAACCTAAATGTGGTAAAAATGTACGACCTATATAAGGAGCAGTGCCTAATTCAATCTCACCAGCCGGTGAAATTAAGCTTTTATAGAAATATTTTCAACAACAATTTTAATCTCGGCTTCCATAAGCCAAAAACGGATAGATGCGCCAAATGTGAAATATTTAGAATTGAGAAGGAAAAACATAAACTAAATGAAACAATTTACAACGAACACATTGAATTGAAAGAGTCCATGCGATTACTAAAAGAGGCTGATCAAGCCAGCGGAGTTCCTATCGTTACGTTTGATCTGCAGAACGTTATTACATGCCCAAAGACGGAAATCGGCGAGGCGTTTTATTTATCCAAATTAATAATATACAATTTAACTGCACATTTGTCTAGCACCAAACGCGTATATTGCGCAATCTGGCACGAATATTCATCTGGGAGAACGGGTAACGATATTGCATCAGCTTTATTTAAAATATTACATCGAATATTTGATGACAATCACTTTGAAAAAATTATTACGTGGAGCGATAGTTGTGTGCCTCAGAATAAAAACTCCATAATGGCTTATGCTATCCAATTGTTTATGAAACAACATCCCTATTTAAAGGAAATAAAAATGAGATTCTCGCTTCCAGGGCATTCTTGCGTACAAACAGTTGACAACGCTCACAGCCAAATTGAAAAGGTTTTGAAGATCAATGAGTTTTTTTCTCCAATTAGTTTCATTAGATTAATGAAAAAGATTAACAGGCTACGGCCATTCGTTATATTGCAAATGCAACCTAAGGATTTTTTGAATTTTGCTGATTTGTCGAAAAAGATTCACTACAAAGAAGTTCCGTTTAGTAAGCTACGGCTTTTAACTTTCAACCAAAACGCTAGGACACTATCCTTCTGTCTAAACTACAAAGAACAAATGATTGAAGTTAATCTGAATAAGCATGTCGTAACAAGAAAAAAACAATTATTAGCAACCACCAGCAACCGGGTCGCAGTACTTGAGGATTATGTGGTTGAACCAGAGCCAATTAAAGTAACTAAGGAAATCTCCCAGAAGAAGAAAGACGATATTAGAAAAATGTTTCCATACATGCCGGAAACGGACAAACAATTTTATAAAGTAATTTTGAAAATTATTGGTAAGAATTCTTATAATATTATAAAAAACGGGCATTTTATTGAACATTTTGTTTACTTTCAGAACCATGAGTTATAAAATACTTACACATTGTGATACTTAAGTCTAAAATGAAACTTTACATGAGAATAATGACTGTTCTACAGTTTTATTTTATTTTATTAACCTTGTGAATTTATAATTTATTTATTTTATTTCTATATTATTTTTAACGTTTTTTTACTAAATAAAATTTGAAATATCAAAAAGAAACGAACAACATCTTTTGAATTGGATGTACATTTTAATGTTTCATTACGGTGCAAAGTTCTAACTGGTAGTTAGAACTTTGACATTTTCTCAACTCACTCAAAAAGTCATCCAAAAGTTCTAACTGTAAAACTTAATTGCAAATTTCTCAGTTATTTTCAATTTAATCCCGGAAAAATTGCGTTTTAAAGTTCAAAACTATAATCCTTACATATTGTTTCAAAATTATTTGTTGAATAGTGAATATATTTCAAGTTATCTGACCTAAAAACTTTGATGCTGATTTCCTCGTAACGACCATTGGGGCAGTTAGAACCCTTTCATTTTCAGCTCGCGCACTAGCCGAACAATTTTGATTCTCAGGCTACTAAAACACATAATAATGATGCCTTCTACGACTAGTAGTCGAAAAAAATATTTCTAGGAACAAAATAAAAATTTCGAATCAAGGTCAACTCTTAAAAATGATTGAAGAACTAGCGAAAAGTTCCGACATTGCTCGCAGATTTTCAGATTTTATATAAATAAATATTTATAAATTGTAAATATTTGTGTATTTTATTAATATTTAATCTAATATAATTTATATTTTATATTATATTTGTATTTATAATTTAAGCGACATTAGTGCCGCGCTCTTTCTCAATTTTGTCGTCGATAAATCGTCGCTACTTGTCATTGTTTATAATATTAGTAGAAAGGGCAAACAAAATTAACACTTTTTAACACAACAATACAAAAACTTTATTTATTAAAAACACACGAAACGTCAATATTATGTTGTGAAAAATGTATGTCCATAATGCTAAAATTACAATACTGCCAACTTAACAACTAATGCAGATTGTCATAATAAACAAAAGAACGAGAGTGTAACACAAAAATTTAACTCACAAAACTTGGATTGGTGAGATGAGTCGCTTGGTGAGGTGAGTACCATAATAGAGGCATTAATACCAAATATCTCAACAAATAAATGTTGGTGATTACGCCAAGGGAGAACTGAAGCGATAATATATCGTTAAAGTGTATTATCCGTGCTACAATAACACATTTAATGTGTTGAGACAACCAAGCGAACTGTATATGTTACTTGGACTTTCCAAGATTGTGTATATGACCATGATCTATCAAACTATACGTTAGTAACAGTGATTACCACCATAAATAAATTTAAAAGACAACGTTGGAAATCAGTGAATACTTGCGAATGTTAGGAAACTGTTTTATTGGTAATCCTCTTGGTATAGTTCAAATCTACGTACCGACTTATACTTACCGTACTTATACTGTACAATTAAATTATAGATTCATCGTAGGGAGCTAAGGGATAAATTATGACGATAGTGAGCCAGTGTATGGCTCACGGCTTAATCCTGCTATTACGGTGGTGGCACACTTTATAGCGGTGTAGCTCTATAGCCGGAAATGGGAGGTGCGGTTTATCACCTGCACTGCTACCATAATACAAGAAAATTAAATTTAAGTGTGCCAGAAAAAAACTTAAACCAAACACTTTCAAAAATGAATGCATTAAAACTAAATGCCAGGTAAAAAGCACAGTTACTTTATAACATTATTTTTTTTCACTTTCCTCCAACAAATTAAGTTTCACACCGTTTCTAATTACCATATTTCAACGCA
Organism: Nephrotoma appendiculata; assembly: GCA_947310385.1. Lineage (NCBI taxonomy): Eukaryota > Metazoa > Arthropoda > Insecta > Diptera > Tipulidae > Nephrotoma > Nephrotoma appendiculata. The sequence goes on from OX371224.1 coordinate 202,889,007, forward strand.
GCTTGCAACCTTGCAGAAAGAAGAGGTTGACAGGCTGACTGATGGAATGCAAGCCATCTCAAAAGAAAATTGATAAAAATAAATTTTGCAGGAAAATCAATCTTAGGAAAATTTATGAACCACCAATACAGAAATTTGTATATGGGAAAGTAGCAAATTAAGTTGAAGTTAAAATTACACGTTAGACCAAAAAAAAAAGAAAATAAATTTATAAAATGGAACCTCAAATGAAAATGTAAATTGACAAACAAAAAAAAATTTTAAAAAAATTATTTGCATACTATACTTTACATGATCTTGATGAATTCGGGTGTTCAGTTATCCAATTACATAAGGGTTTGGTGGAAACCTTGATGCGCTATAAATATGTGGGTCAAATTACAAATTAAATTTCACACTTTTTCCCCACCAGTGGTACTATTCTGGTTTTCCCTGGGAATAGGGAATTGGGAAAAATATGTTCATAGCATTTTTGTCTAAATTATATTTTTCTGGCCTACTGTTGGAATTAGTTTGGTGTAAATATTTTTGAAATAAAGATATATTGGGAATTATTTTTCCCTATAAAAATTTTGTGGAACAAAAGTTTCCTAATCAACTTTGTTTCGAAAATGTTTACATCAAACTAATTCCAACAGTAGGCCAGAAAATTATAATTTAGACAAAAATGCTATGAAAATATTTTTCCCAATTCCCTATTCCCAGGGAAAACCAGAATAGTGCCACAGATAGAAGCTTTGTATACAGGATATCCTAAAATTGGAAGGTCAAACGAAACAGGGTGATAGGGGAGCTCATTTCCAACAAAAATAGCCAGGTAAACTTTTTTCGATTTGTTGAAAGTTATTCCACTTTTAGTGTTTTTAGCGAAATCACATGCGCACCCCCCAAAAAATTAAAAAAAATCAAGGTATCTTTAGCTTAATTTTCTTTTTAATATATCTAGAAGAATGTCCCTTTCCAATAAAACCATCTTTATAAGCTGCGTTATCTTCTGTCAAATAAAAACAAGTCTTTGTTTTTCAAACATTTTTGTTAATGTTTAAGTAACGCCAGCAGGAAAAGAATGAAGTCCAGAAATTTGGAAAAGTTTTACTGTCAGTAAAAACGAAACGAGATAAAAATATAAATATTCTTTATACTAGAATGAAACAGAATCAGCAAAATTTACTGACAAAATATTTGTGCATGTATTTGTGATGTTGCCGTAAAAATTTTAAAAAATATATATCGAGAGTACTTTTTATGGCACCATTTCAATACATTTTTAAGAAATATTGTGTAGCGATGGAAAATATTTTGCTCATGCACACACACATGTATCAAATTTTTTATAGTTAATTATGGTAACGCTCTTTTCTACCATTTTTAATTATATTATTTGTCGAAGTGAACAGTGGAAAACAATTTTAAATCGATTAAAAAATTAAACATAATTAACAATTTAATTTCTTTTAATTAAAATAAAATTTCTTTTAATTAACTGTTTTGGGTATACATTTTTTAAAATCGCGAATAAACTTTTGTGTAATAAAATAAGAAAGTTTTGATATGCCCGAAAAAGGTAAGTTCGCTAGAATTTTCTTATCTCGATTAAATAATAATGTAATTTGATTACTATTATTTTCCTTTTCTTTTAGGTAATCGTAAAATTATAGTATTAGAAAACATTCCCGTCGATGGTTTGTTATTCGACAACATCTGCGGAAGTTGTGCGAATGATGGATCATCGGTATCACATTGCTACTCGCAGTTCAGCGAAGAGGTTAGCCTGGATGAAGTGGGATGCCCAGAGATCATTCAAGATGACATCAACGGATCTGTTCAAATTGAATTTAAATTCAGCGAGTTGGCAAAGTAAAATATTGATTTCTATGGCGTTTCCTATGATATAATTAATAAATTTACTTTCTAGATATGATTATTGATGCCGTAAGATCCCGAAAGGCTCTAGTACAAAAATAAAAATTTAAAAAATAGATTGTGGGAGGAAGTAGCGACTGATATTAGTAAGTAATTGATTTTTAATTACCCATTTTTTTTTATTAAATATATCACTAATTATTATAAATATTAGCGCAGATATTGAAGTCAACCCATACAATATTTTAATGGTACGGATGCAATGGGATTCCTTGAAAGTGACCTATACACGATCAAAAAAAAGAGTTGCAAGTGGTTCTGCTGGAGGCATAAAAGAGTATAAATTTGCAAAACGATTGTCTTTCCTGGACAACACCGCAGCACCCAGAGAGTAAGTGTCATGATCCTTCAATGAGTTAGTCGTACGGTCATTTCAAGTAAGATATTTGCTTGATACGACCCAAAATTTGATAACAGGAAATTTTATTTATGTAAAATTTAAATTATTTGAAATTTTTAGATCAACAGAAGTATGTGGCAGTTATAGTCCATCACCACCACCGCCAACTGGATCGAGATCATCAAAAAATTTAAAGCGGAAAAGAACCACGAGCTACCAGGAGGATAATCTGGAACCAAAACGGCGGTTTATCAGTGCTGTAGAAGGGAGGATGGAAGACTCGACCAATATAGAATTGGAATCATTTTGAGGGATGCTAAAACCATATTTAAAGCCATTACGAATGCTGGCTTCAGGTGCAGCAGGACATTTTAAAAGTGGTCAGCGATGCATTGTAAAAACAGGTAGCAATTAAAGGCGGCGCTTAAACGGATTCAGGCTTTAAATTCTATTTTTATTTTTGTGCAGGACAGTACCTAAATGGAAGGGAGCTAAATAAGGAGTCTAATTCAATAAGAGGAAGTATTATTCCAATAATATATATTTCGTAACGAGTATTCGTTTTTTTTTCAGGACCAGCCTGGATAATATGGTTTAATATAATTTTATTAATTCTTTTATAATTTTATTATAATTTTTTTACGATTTTATGATATTTTTATTTTTTTTATTGTTTAATGTAATTTTTAAGGTTTTTATGCATATAATGGAAGTTTTTTTCTGAATTTTCCTTGAACTTCCATAAGGCTTTTCCTTAATAAATTATAAAAACTAAAAAACTTTGTTTTTTGTCAAATGCAAAATTGCTATGTGATGGTGAAAATACGGTAAGCTCCTCTGAAACTCCTCTATTGTGGCTTTCATAAATTGTTGGAAATAATAACCTGGAAACACATGAAATGTATTCCATTCACGCTGGCTAGCTTTTTCTGCTTCGGAATGTATACATCAATGGTGAACAAATAATTTGAGAACTTAACAACTTTCCTACATTGAAATAAATAAATAAAATCAAAATAATTAACTAGCAAGGAAAAGCACATATGAAAGCTCTTCAACCGAATTTTAAATATACGAGCTTCCATTAGGAATAAAAACCTTACAGACTTTATTTATATATAAAACAAAAACAATCTATAAATTTAATTAATTTATATACTTATAAGTAATATTTATAAATTTCATAGTGTTTTTATGCACATCTTCAAGACCTATAACTAAATCAACTGAAATACATTATTTAGCATATATGAAAAAATACGTATCTTAAATTATTCTCTGCTTTGACGTCCACCTCACACTCTTCTTTAAATTTTAGTAAGCTGCCTTTGCACCTGTCCTTCTCCAATGAAATATTCAGCAAATTTATCACGGCCATTCTTTGCTATCGTTGTTTAATTTCAATGCATTGGTTGAAGGCGCAACAAATTAGTCTCCTGATTTGCCCTAGAATATGTAAATATATTTATTATAATTATCATGTTAATTGTTCTTTTAATTATTAATTATGGATAATAAAATTACATGGTACGACAACTCCTTTTACGTCCTGTGTGATAAGGTTGGGAGTAACATAAGCGGTAGTAGTCTGACGTCACCAATTATGTAGACAAACACAACATTAGACAATATCCTTTACCAAACTCACGTTGGCTATTATCGGAGATCTAAAGACCCGCCATTTAGAAGAGAATCCCAAAACAGTTTACAATATTTCGGCAAGCCCGACTTAACCTAAAATAAATTCATTGTGGTGTAATTATAAAATAGTAGCGGGTCGTCTTGTAGCTGTTTGAAAACATAGTTAAATTCAACAGTTGATTCCCGCTCCAAATAGTACTGTCATACCCAACATTTTCTTTTTTTACGAGGAATATTAATTTCTTCCTCTTCATCGCTGCTGGTGAATACAATATTTAGAATATCACATTTAAGTGTATTCATTTTAATTATACTAATATTCATTGTATTCATTCATTGTATATATAAAAATCACTAATTTTAAAATTGTCAACACAAACAACAAGCCACACCAAAAAATAAATTTTTTTGGTTATGTTTTTTGTTTTGTATCTGTCAAAATTTAGCTATAAAATCTTGCTATAACAACAACAAAAAAACAAACATTTGGCTTCTTCACTTCAATGCAATTTTATATCATTTTTCTTTTTTTTTGGTTTTTCAGTATTTTTTACTGACCGTACATTTTGCTTGGTGTAATAGAGGCATAATGCAGATTTTAAAATAATATCATACTCCGGGCTATTCACAACAGAATGTTTTTTATCAATTTATTTTGACAAACTAAGATCGTGCTTATTTAAAAATTCACTTAACAAAATTTCAATTTCTAAAATCGAATTGTGTCAGAAATAAAACAAAATGATGAACACAGTGGTAAAGTATACCAATTATTTTAAGCAAATCTTGTAGCCCAACATAACCAAAATTTGTGGTATAAAAACAAAAACATTTTTTAATTCATGTTAGTAGTTCCATAGATACTCGAACATTTATAATTAAAATGTCATTAACTACGTGGCTTATTCCCACCGCGAATGTCCAGAAATTTATTTCATTTATACTTTTAACACTATTTGCCATAAACACTAGGCGAAGTCAGTTTTTTTTATAAAAAATATGTTTATATGTGCCAAACTTAGTGTAAAAGTCCATTTTAGGTAAATGTTTTGATAAATTCAATTATTTTTCAAATATTTCAAATTTTTCTCTATGGCAGTAGTAATCGAGTTGCGGCAAGAGAATGCCTGAGACGATATCCAAATTGGGACGATCGTGTTAAAAAAGAAAGTTTAACAAAAGAACTCTTGGTTTTTTAAATTAATTATTTGGTGGGTGTGATCTTTAATTTTGGGACACCCTGTATATATTCCTTTTAGTTTTTTTTTTTTAAATACATAAATACAAATAAATATAACAATAAGGCACTAAACGCAAAAGTTTTACAGAACGTACTTTTTCTTAAATTATATAACACTATTTATGATTAATTATAGAATTATCAAAATTTGAATCTGTTATGTTGTTACAGGCTGGCTACTGCCAACCTGCAGATTTCACTAAGCGCATGCAGATGCCTCCACGGTGATTTTTGCCGGCTACGTTCTCAGGGAGAAGTGCAAAGGTCGTGGGGTTTGAGGCTTGCATGACGCTCCTGGCTTACACCGTGATGATACAGATTGTTAGGGGAACGCAAATAATAATAAAAACCGAGTTCCGCCGAAACTGATCAGCCGGAACCTGAGGAACGAACAGCAGATAACCAAAAGAAATAAAAATAATAATAATAACGGTAGAGGTGCCTTGGTGCGCGCATCCATTCGAATTCAAACAGGGCAAAGCCCCGGTTACGAAATTGGATGCGGGCACCAAGGGACCGCAATCAACACGTCGACACAGAGGGAGTCTCCTCTCCCATCACACCACACCCGAAAAATTAGTAATTCATTTTATAAATTTTTTTTTTCTATTGAGAAAACAAAAAGGAAAACAAAACGAAACAACTTCCCAAAAGAACACACTTCCCACCCGTAACACTACAAAAGAGAACGAGAGAGAGAGAGAGAGAAAGCAATGCGTACCTAGCGTGCACCCGCTGTGCGGCGCTCGATTACAAAATATTTGAAAATTTAATAAAATAAAAAAAATATATAAAAAAATAAAATCAAAAAAAATTAAAAATGTAAATAAAAAGGGGTACCTTAATATATATATATATATATATATATATATATATATATATAATATTAATGTTGCGGCCTTGCGCGGCCGTTATTGTTGCGGGGCCTCTCCCCGATAAAAATTGGGTTGCGGCCTTGGTGCCGTCATGCCACAGGCAACCACCAATGCCCGGACCGTTGGGCGTCTTCCCGCCGTAAATATATAACAAAAACCGAATGGCCTTGGCTGACCACCCGTGTCGTTGCGGGGCCTCTCCCCGATACCAAAATGAATCAAAACCAATAGCCGGTTAGCTACTGTTCGTTGCGGGGCCTTTCCCCGATACCAAAATGAATCAAAACCAATAGCCGGTTAGCTACCGTTCGTTGCGGGGCCTTTCCCCGATACCAAAATGAATCAAAACCAATAGCCGGTTAGCTACCGTTCGTTGCGGGGCCTTTCCCCGATACCAAAAATATTGGGCGTGGTTTCGCTGGAATACCGTAAATAAATGAATAGCCGGTTGGCTACCCTTCGTTGCGGGGCCTCTCTCCGATACCAATATATAAGACCAATCAATAGCCGGTTGGCCACCGTTACCAAAAGAAAAGAGTGGCCTCAACTGGCCACCCGTATCGATGCGACCTTGTGCGGTCGTGCGTTGCAGTAACCGTAGAAATTAATCAATCAAGGCTGTTCTAATTACTGTATAAATAAACTCATCAATGGCGGCCTGGTAACCGTTGAAATAAATTAGGCAAAGATGCACGCCTGCCCCTTCTATATAATGTGGGCCTTTGATCCCTTCGAAGTAAATATGCCACTTATATACACAATTGGGGGAACGTAATGCACTGTATCTCCTTTTACACAAGAAAATCAATCGAATTGTAAAAGTTATACATCACTTCACAACCACCGGAAAATCGATTCTATACTTAAACGTTATTTCACGCCAAGTTCACATAAAACTCAAAAATTCTGTTTTTAGCTAAACTTTAATTTTAAACGAGTCAACAAAACTAGATTTGACTAGACTTGACTGTTCACCAAGAACCAAACACGAGATTCAGTTTTATCAGACGCAAAACTCGAAATCAAAAAAAAATGAATGTCCCACTATACTTATTTCCATTTACATCAAAACCAAAATGGATTCGTAAATCACAAATAATATTTTTATTAATAATAATAAACTACATGGGTTTTAATAATAATCAACTACCATAGTTTATCCGGTAAATTTACACAAAAAAACTCAAATATATATTTAATTTTATCACGATTCAGAACTTATATTTTAATTAATAAATTTTTTTTTTCAATAAGAAAAATCACACCAAAGACTCGACTTTATGTTTTTTTTTTAAAACCAAAAACTCGAAATCAAAAAAAATCACAACTTGACTTTGTAAAACTCAAAACTAGAATCACAACACAAGAAAAAAATTCTTGCGCTGCACAACTCGTAAAACGTTCTAGAAGAAATTAATCTCTCTTCTCTGTCTCTCCTTTATATCAAATTTTCCTTGATATAAAAGAGAGAGACATATAAGAAAAACATTTTTTCCAAAACGTTTTACTTTGCACACACTCGATGCGCATTGTTCTCTCTTTCCCCCATTCTTTCTCACCTCTGCGCCACCAACCGTTGGGGCACAAAACAAAACGTCGAGAGTGCGTTCAGCACACACTTGAGGTGAATAAAAAACAAAAATTGGTGGTTGCGACCAACACAGTCGTAACAATGTAAACAAAAATTTAACAATATTCATATGTCTTCTTATATGAAATCGCCAAACGATAAATTCTAATCGTGTCTCCGCTAATTTTTTATATGAATCTTCGAGTGAGCCATCTATTGAGAAATTTAACAACTAATTTTCAGTCGATATATTTATCAATGACAAAATATCTTATCGTTTTTAATCGATACGTATAATGATGTTGATAGATTTTTAATTGTATCTTTGTTATTTTAATGTTAATCTTTATAATCATGAATTAATCCCTCGAAAATATCATCCTGTACATGTCAATATAAAAAACAAGCATAATTTGGTGGAAAAAAATAGAATAAAACGATTCTTAAGATTTCAACATTTTTTGAAAATTCGCCAACTTTAAATAATAATTGCGGATTAAATATACGGAATTTTATAATAATCATGTATTAATTCCTCAAAAATACCTTTAGCTTTGCGTTAAAACAAAAATTATGCCATTAGCTAAATTTTTGTAGCCCCTAGGTGATTTGCGCGTAACCCTTATTTTGATAAAATGAGTACTATACAGCCTTAATAAAAGAGTACCTACAAAAAAGAAACACGATCGAGATTTGGAGCTTCGTTACAATATGTCTCGTTTAGCTCGAGAAACTACATGACTAATTAAGATTTTTGCTTTTGGTTCATTGCTTCTTGCTCAACTTTTATTTTTTTATTGTTATATGAATATTATACGAATCTGGTGGTATCTAGTTATTGATCTTTTTATTAGTTATGTTGTCCAAAACAACTAGTCAGTAGACCTTCATATCTTGAAGATTCTAAATACGAATTCATTACCTCATTTTTTATATAATTTATTTATTTTCTGAATAGCACAGATTATTTGGTTTACTTGTATGTTGACATTTTTTTAAATTTTCCTTTTCCTCAACAAAATTTCAAATTTCTTTAGGTAATTTTAAATTAATATTCTTCTTTTAATACACGTGATGTATCAGTACGGAACTGACTGTTGTACCCCTGTCATAAACTTTTCTATGTTTGTACACTTATGCTCCATCTTTTCATAGTTATATTAAACTTTATTAAATTACTCTTTTCTTTCAACCCTTCCTAATTTGTGTGTATTTGCCATGTTTCTGCCTTTTGAAATTTAGCCAAAAATAAAATCAATAAAAACAGAGATTTTATATATCGTCATAAACACACTATTAAATGATTGATTAGGAAGGATTGATTAAACAGGTTGTTACCGTGGTCAATTTTCTAAATTCAGACTTGCAGCAGTTTTAGTTTTAATTTTTTATATGAATTTCTCGACTATCTCCGCTATTAGACGCGCGACTTCAATAACGAATTTTATTTTTAAAGTCATTCCGGTACACCATCAAAGTAAATCTACTGAATGATGCACCTGCTATATATCACTAGCAGATATTATGTAAGTTTATTTTTACTGTACATTTAAACGTGAACCATTTCACTTTCTCGCACAAGCAGCATCACAGAATAGTGATTAGTCCATATTGTTTACTCATTTACATAAGATAAAAAATGAATCAATCAATTGCATAATACAATCTATTAGCAAACTATTTAACAAAATTATTTGCATTTTCAATCGATAAGCCAAACGGTAAAGTAACAGCAGAATTATTAATATAGAGAGCATAGAATGAACATAATTAAATAGCCGCAAGTTGTTTATACGAACAAAAAGGCGATTTCGATCAAAAGAAACTAAAAGATAATGAATTAAATAATTTCTATTAACGCGATTACATAATTATGGGTGTAATCTTCATTTACAACAAAAACATCTTTTTATTATTATTATTTTTTTTTTTGGATAGCCACCCACTTTCTATTAGCTACGAGCGGTAATTTATTAATTTTTATTTACTCTTTGTGCTAGTTTCTCGAACGCAAATTTGAGACATACATGCATGCAATTTCATATACTTGCTCCGCTCTATTGAGTCTCTATTATAATAGTGTGGGAAAAATATTTTTTATAAAAACGCGGTATTTTGAGTGGAAGATTTTGTAAAAAAAAAATCAATGTCACCTATATCACTTACCAAAATTCCGATATACATTGGCTCCAATTTCACTTTTGATTGAAATAACGTGATGTCTCATTGGGATATAATATACCTGTTAACACACCACCTACAATTTCTATTTATAGCGAAAAAATATCAAGAAATGAAATCTAATATTTTCCGGTTTGGGTTGCATTGGAATGCGGATCTGAATATTTAATCTACTGGAGAACATCAATCAAAAGTCAAAACCCATATGAACATAAACTTTCCTGATTCAGGAAGGAAAGAAAACGCAATATCCCCAGACATGAATCGAACTAATAAATTAACATCACAGTGCAAAAACAAAAAAGTCGACAAATTTATTAATGACACGAAATAATATTTTTACACGGTACGCAACAACAAAGCGACAACTTAAACTCAGTGTGTATAAAGCAAGCCCAATGTTAACAAAATACAGAACCAGATAAAATTAACAACTCCAAAATTGTATGCTAACAAAAACTGTATAGGTACAACAACAACACTAAAAATTGCATTAAAACAAGGAAAACAAGTTTGCTGTTAAAATTACTTCTTCTTTCTTGTGGTGTTTGTAAATATATATGTACCATTAAAAAGTTAAAGAAGAAACTGTAGAAGATTTGAAGTCCTTGAGCATGCTTTAGTCAACATGTAATATGTATTATAAACCGCTATTTGTGATCATTTTCGTTAGTAGCACAAGAGAGCACACTCAACACAGTCCGAAATTAATATTTTTAATTAGTTTTTATCTGTTTACAATACGACTTAGTGCGGCGTTCTCGTGATATGAGGTAAAACAACTACAAATTGTATTACGAAACGAGATACTGTATCACGAAACAAAACAGATATACAAATAATAAATCAACTAATTGTGTGCCGATTTGAAGAGGAACGAAAATTTTTGTCTCTTCTTTAACCCAAACTAATATTACGATTCAAGGTTACGCAAAATATACGCACGTGTCAAAGATTATGTGTACTCAATTAAATTACTAGCCGCGCGTTTGGTGTGTATTATGTGAGGCGTAGGTGAATTATGTCTAAGTTTGTTTATGCGGTTGGGGAATCCCAGCGTTGATATCATAAAAATTCTATAGAACGTGATTTAATATTTAAATTTAAATTTGAGATGTTTGTTTTCAAAGTTCATTTAATTAGAATTATCTCGAAACAGATGATTGCCCTTATGGTGAAGAAAAAGTAAGATTATGTCATTCAAAATAATTATTAAATTCATATTTTAAACTGGGGTGACCAAAGCAGTTAATAATTTAAAATCCAATATAGTTCTCTACACACCTAACAGTGTGCCCTTTGACTCTTGCGTCAACAAAATGTTTTGTTTTTTCGTATTTAACATAAGAAAATTATTTTAATTTTATTTTAAAAAAGAAATTAAATTTAAACTGTGTTCCAGAATTTGTTGTGACGGTCGTTTAGGAATTTGCTGTGGGCACAGGAATTGTTCCATACTTTGCAGTGAATGGCATTCTATGGACTTCTATGCTGTGAATGGTCCAGGTGACATGTGATTATCTCGGCTGGCGGACAGTGTAGCTGTATTCGGCCCTCATGTTGTTTTAGTAACCGCTGATCTCATCTCAACAACTTATTAAAAACAAAACAAAGGAAAACTTATTTGGAACTCAATTGAACTGCATACTCCATTATAAATGAGCTCAGACGCTCAAAGTGCACAGTTCTTCAAAATTTCATATATGTAAATAAATAAATAACGTGCAAACGAAAAAATGGATTTTACACGATTGTCTTTCGTATCTAATAAATGGTTGCCGAATCTACGACATAGTTTTCATTTATATGAGTATATGATGGAATGAAGCATACTGGATACACGTGTAGGTAATTAAATGTACTAAATTATATCTTCTGGGTGATAAAAACCAATTATCTTACATTATTTAATGGCACTATGCAATTTTTCGATGCAAGCGGCTTCATAAACTGAATACTTCAATGAGAAGTATGTTACTCTAAATAACGAATATTACTCGTTTTACTAATTTCCTGCCACCATTAGATGAAAATTAGAAATCGTTGAATACCAATACCTTCAATAGTGGATGAAGGCACCTATCTAATAGTCATAAGAAACAGCATTTTAATAAAACGAAGCAACACATTTAATTTGTGAAACTACGAGTAATCATTTCTAGTTAAAAGTGAACCCGCTTCTAATATTCTATGTAATCAAAACAGTGCTAACTAACTATAGATATTCTACTGGTTTTATAACTATAGTCTCGAATTAACCTGGATTTCTTTGTAATGTGTCATGCTAAGATATTTCAGTATTTTTTTTTTATTTATTTACAATGCAATCAGTTTTGGTTCTCAAGGCTCACCCTGCTCTTTCGTGGTTGTGCTTTTTACGTCCTTACTTTTTACTGAGTCAGCCAACTCGAAGACGTACGGCTATAGGACCGATTTAAGATCATCTGCACATTGTGAACTCCATGCCAGCCTATACTGACATGGAAGATGGGTCGGGCCATGGGTTTTGCACACCGATAAAGAGTCATAGATGTGTTAAATTTCACCACAGATCGAAATCTGTTAATGAAATTTCATTTTGCATCCTGCGCTTATCGGGATTTGAACCCGGTACCTCCCGATTCAAACGCCAAAGCTTTTAACCACTGTGCCATTTAGTCGGTATATTTTAATATTGACAACGCCAAACAAACCCAATACGGAGATTTCCGTTACTAAATCATATTAAATAATTTATGTATTGTAGTCAACACAATTTAAACATAACGTTTATTTATATATTTTCCGAATTATTTACTTTATATAATTTAATTAAGTGACGACAAAAAAATTAAACTTGTTGGGCATATTTTTGTTAAGTTAATTTTATTTTCATAAAGTATGCCGTGCTAAAATTTCATGGAAAAAACGCCAATGGGCTTATTTTTATTGCACTAGATGTCACATTCCCAACTTCAACAGTCGTCAATCAATTATCGAAAAAGAAATAGATGCCGAAAGAAAAAGGGTTTCGGAAAAAACGACGAACGTGATCGAAGCAAAACGTTGATTAATCGAATAAATAAAAAATAGTACCGGTAATCTATTTTGTTTTATTTAAAAATATATAATCGCTATATAATTCAGAAGTGGGATAAGCGATAGATTGATACTGTTATCATTGGCACGATAATTACAAGGTGCTGCGTTATTTTGGTATCGAAGTGCACAATTTTTTTTTTTTTTTATTTTTTTATTTAAATTATTACAACTGAATACAATTCATCTAGTAATTTTTCTTTCTTAATTTAGTCACTTGTGAATGAGAAGAGGCCCATTGGCCAGCTCCATTTATAGGTTATTTACTGAAGTAGTCTTTGCTCTAGTGTCTTTAATCCATTAAATCAATTGGTTTCGTTCTCTGCAATCGTCTTACTGCATGTGAAGTGTCCAACATACCACGAAGCTCTTCATTTACGTGTTGATAGATACGTTGTCCATGAATTACAGCAAATTTTTTTATTTCTTCTTGGACCGTCGGGATATTAAGGTCCCTATGAAGGTCATCATTCCTAATGTACCACGGAGCGTTAACTATACCACGTAGCACTTTGTTTTGAAAAGTTTGTATTATTTTGGTGTTGGTTTTTTTTTGTACAGCCCCAGAGCTGTATTCCGTAAGTCCATACAGGCTTTAGCACCTGTTGATACAATAGCAATTTATTTTCGGTTGACAATTCCGAATTTTTCCCGTGAAGCCAATACATTTTGCGATATTTGATATTAAGCTCATCTTTCTTCTTTGTAACGTGCTCTTTCCATCTGAGCCTGGTGTCTAAGGTCCCCTAGATATTTAGCATTATTTGCATACGGAATCTGCAGACCGTTAATGATTACAGGTTTGTAACTGACTTTTAGATTGGTGAAATTCATATGCGTGGATTTCGATTCATTGAGTCCGATACGCCACATTTTTGTCCATTTTATGATTTTGTCACATGCTTCTTGGAGTTTCGTTGTCGATTCCTCGGTAGTGTCTCCTACTGAGAGAACTGCAGTGTCATCAGCAAATGTTGCAATGGTAACATCGTTTAATTGAGGTAAATCTCTGCTGTATAGCAGGTAAAGAATAGGTCCCAAAACACTACCCTGCGGGTAGTATAGAGTATAGAGAATCGCCACTTTAGGGTGAAATATGAAGATGAATATTCCGAGCTAAAAAAGAAGTGCACAAGAGAAATTACATAACATAAATGACTTCGAAAATGAATTCCTGCGAAATTTTAGTGCGATTTATAAAGCTGGAGATATATACTCGACGTTACTTAGACGTCACTTTATGGCAAAAAAGCTTTTTTTTACACGCAAGATAAAGTCAATTATTTCGATTCGAGTTTATGACATTCTGGCGTACATTTTGACGTAAACGCATCAAATAATATTCTAACTATAAAATCAGTAAACATATAAAAATCGTGTAATGAATACCGACAAAATAAAAAAATTTAAATTGATTAATGTGTCAATTATGATTCTCGCCTCACCACACCACTCGCCGTGAATATCTAAGTCACCCGAGTTCGAAATTGGTATTACGTTTCTCCCTTTTATTTTTGCGAGCCGTTGTTTGCGGCGTCGTATGTGGATTCTTGTATTTTTTAGAGTTTGTTATTTGTCGTTATGGAAACCATATAGTATTGTCAAAAAGTTTTAGTTGTTTACAAATAATTTTTATAAAAAGATATTTTTGTATGTCTTCGACAAAATTTATAAGGATATGATATTTTTACGATACAAAATAATTATATAAAAAATATTAAAAATATATTATATAAAAAATGTGTATACAAGAAAAGAAAGAAGATGAAATAGAGGAGGAACCAAATATTAACGTGGCCCAAATCAGGAAATCAATTAAAACCAACATCTGGAAATCCCCGGGCAATATCCTGGTTTTTTCCATTTCTTCAACAAGTTTGATAAATTGTTGAGTTGTGGTAATTTTTGGTTTATTTCTTATATGAAAAATATAAACTAATTAATGAGTAATTAATGTTACAATATTAATAAAATATTATATTTCTAATACCAAAAATACTTTGTCACTTGACTCTCACCACCATATTTTAGGTGAGCATATATGACATTAGACTCGCTAACAGTGAGAATTATAATACCAAAAATTATATGCGGTGATTTCGAGTCGCCAAGCGACACGCATGTGACGATCACTCGCTTACTGCGAAAATCATAATACCAAAATAGAATTAAAGTGACAACTCTTCACCCGGTGACGAGTAAGTCAAATTCATGATAGACCTATAAAGCCGGATTATTGGCTTGCTTATTAGCTAGAAAATAAAATACAAAAAAAGGAACCGTTGGTATTTTAGAAGGCCGGATAAAAAAAATAGAGAGCTCAACGGCTTTATGAGGTTGATTTTTAAAATATTTAAAAAAAATGATTAAGAATTTTTTAAACATACAAGAACGACAGGACCAATTTTTGAGTTCCTGTTGTCAATTTTAAAAAGTGCCTTAATCAAGCGCAATATTAAATACACAATAAGTCTTCCTCAAGCTGTGTTCACAAGTCGGATGGAAATCCCACATCCGAGATTTTTTTAATTTTTGTTATGTTTTTTGCTCTATATATTTGGTCTATTTTTCGTGACATAGTTGTCAAAATATAAATTTATTTTTAATTACGCTTATCTTAATTACAGTGATTACCGTCTTTTTCGTATTTTTGTGTTTAATAAAATTGTCTGGCATTATAAATAAAAAATCGTTTCGTTCATCATATGAGTTATTCAGTTTTTAATAAATTCTTTTTGCTCTTCATTCATTTTTCATAAATTTCCCGCCATTATAGTTTCTCAGTTTTTATTAAATTCATTTTTGTTTTCATAAATTTTTCGATATAAATTTCGCGTCATTTTGTTTTAGTTTTGCAATTTTTTTTCTTTTAAATATTTTCGGGTATTTTAATCGGTGATTAAGTTATAAAAAATGTCTTTTTCAAGACAAACAATAGTCGATTTGTTAAGTTTCGTATTTACAATACGAAATCGATAATTATGAGGAAAAATCCCGTAGTGTCAGACGATTTGGGGTGAACCCCGTCAATCGCAACAGACGTCAGCAAGGTTTCTATAAAAACCTTGTTGCGGAAATGCGGTTAGTAGATACCGAATCTTTTGCGACTTAAATAACACAATGACACTGTTTTATAACACAAGACAAAAAAAAATCCAAATGTCATTAAGAAGTACTCATTACAACACACACAAAAATGAGCAAAAAAGTATATTGATCTACAAAATGTAGCTGAATAATTATTTTTTAATTGTTAAGTTGGTCGTCTGCAGGATTTTTTCTCAAAAGTAGCAATTTTTCTACTTTTTGGGATGAAAGGGGCGTGTATTTTGTATGATTAATGACATTTTATTGGTTAAAATGGTGGGATTATAAATCCCGGATTTCCATCCGACTTGTGAACAAAGCTTCAGGAAGTTATTATGCTATCGTGAGTATTATTATTCTAGTTTTAATTTTATATTAAATACATATTTGCACGTTTGTTTTTAGATACCTATCCCAGGCCGTATCCCATCAATTCCTTGGGTAGAGTTTTAAAATAGGCAAGTCAACAGCTCGAGTAATAATTTTGGAAACTTCCGAGATAATATGGGAAATTTTATCACCCCTTTATGTGTCCGAGCCAAATGAAAAAGATTACCGCCAAATTTCGAAAGAGTTTCACTATAAGTGGAATTTGCCAAACTGTGTTGGGGCTATTGCTGGGAAGCTTATTTCCATTCAGTATCCCCACACAGCGGCTCTGAATTTTTTAATATTAAAAAATTGAATAGCGTGGTATTGCTGGTGGTGTGTGATGCACGGTATACATTCACCCTGGTGGATATTAGCGCGTATGGAAGTCAAAGCGTTCGCGGTAAATATAGTCAAGGTTTATAATAAAACGTCTCCAAGTAATCCAATTTATATTTAAATCATCTTATCAAAAAGCGTTTTTGGAAAAAAACTTAATTCGGGAAATTTACCTTTACCGAAACCAAAATAATTACCAAATTCTCATCAAAAATTTCCCTACTACTTTTTAGGAGACCCAGCTTTTCCATTGAAAGAAAATTTAATGAGAGCTTATTCTGGCAAAAATGTTACTTGGGAAAAGAAAATATTTAATTATAGGTTGTCACGAGGAAGAATAACAAGCGAAATCTCTTTGGAGAGTATTTATGTTGTCACCAATTGTGAATCATTTTGAAATTAAATTTGTTTTTGTAAAACACCTTTGTTAGGTCAAAAAATTTGTTAAAAGTCTCACTTAAAAAAGGCCCGATTTTTTCATTTAAAACACCTATTTAAGTAAACCTTTTTAATTTCAGACTTTTTTTAATTCAGGGAGCCAACAATATACAGTCCTTGTTCATTGTATTATGTACACTATTAGTATTTTGGAAATTCCTAATTTCTCTTATTGTTTTATATTTTAATATATTTCAAAATAATAAAATGCATTTAGGATCACCTCTGTTATTGTGTGTTACGACATTCTTAAAAGGTCGCATTAAAATTATTACCTGAAAAAGGACTTAAAAGATCAATAGCATAGCATCAAAAACCATAATATTATAAAAACTTTCCGTACCATATAACTTGCAAAACAAAATTCTGGGGACAATCGATTTCAATATGGGGACGATCGGAACGCAGAACCCTGAAATCTAAAACATTATACAGAAATAAATTCTCTTGTTTATTGTTATTCTCTCTTTTTATTCTCGTTATTTTACGCTACTACAGTTGAATCGGTGAGTAAAAAAACAATACATGTCCAAAACTTCAATTTTGAGAAAATCAAAAAAAACTGATTCACAGCCAAACCGTAAATTTTTGGGTGTTGTATTTTATTGCTGAGGTGTAATGTTTATGTTTCTACGTAGAATCGTGAAAAAAAAATTACAAAAAGCCTATTATTGGAAAAGATATGTGAGAAAATGTTCATTGGATTTGTACTCAAATAAGAAAATTATTATGAATTTTAATTTTTTAAGTTTTATTAATTCAATTTAATACAAATAACAAAAATTTTTTTTAAAAATTGTGGAAGTTTTTATTCATCTTCATCATTGGCCACTTTCCATGAAATAATATGGTAATAAAACTCTAAGGTCTCCCCAGACATATACTGCAAAAAATTTTTAATGTCGGCTAATTTTTTTTCATTCACAGGAACTGCTTCTTCGTACGCTTTTTCTGATGGTAAATGAGGATTAACTTTCGGCTTGATTAACTGAAACGTGTGCGAAATTAAACCTTCTATGTAGCCGGGTGCTTCACTGTTATAAACAAATTGGCTGTAGTGCGAAACACTAAAATTAACACTTGGCTTTTCGGTCGATTTGCAAGTTTTTTTTTAGAAATTTGACCACCAGTTTTTAAAGTCAATAATATCTTTATAACCAATACTAGATAGAGTGAACTTAGTTTTTGTTCTGGCAGCCATTATCATCTCTTCATACTCTTCTAGAAGATAAATACGATCAGCTTTTCTTATAAGTCTTTTTACAGTGCCAAAATCTCGGTCGCAGGGCAAAAAAGAGTGCCCGCGAACAGGAAAATAGTGGTAAATTTTTGTGAAGTGCTTAGAATAAGCGAGAGTTATTAAAAATCTCACCATTGTATGGTTCCGATTTTGTCCTGGACACCCATCCGAAAATATGTGGAGTTCTCTTATTTCAGGAGGTATGTAGTTTGTTATATAATGCAAAACAAAACCAACTGCAAACCTCATCTGGGCCTTTGTGTGCCTGCCCTTCATGGTATGTATAAAAATGTCCTGTATTGTTTTTTAAATTGTGGATTTGAAATGCATATACCCACAATTGTCGGTAGTAAAACATTTCTTGCACAGGTATATTGGGTAAAGGCAGGTTTTGCATGTAGTCAAAACTTATACCAATGACATCGTTCCTTCCCGTGCACATTTTTGTTACGGCTTGCATTTGTGTATAGAACTTCTTAGCTCGATGCTTATGGACTAGTAATTCCGCAGCATGTACTCTTTTTGTAATGTCGTTTAGATTCGAGTCCTTTAATTTCGATCCAAGACGTTCACATTCGCTACAAACATCCACTTGTGGTCTACCGAACCTTAACGAATAATTTTCATTAAGATATTTCAAATAATATTCGTATTTGACTTTTTGGTTGAGAGTGGGCCACTTTTTAATAAACAAATCGTACATAGATTTAACATTTAGCTTGCCGTCGAGATATTTAACATCTTTACCACTACTATAATGTGAGATCTTACTCGGAAATGGCTCTATATGTTCTTTTATTTTGACAATATATTCAGAATTTAAAACATGATGATGATTATTATGTTTGCCTCGTAAATCTATTGGAACTTTACCTTCCTTGACAAATAAGTTTATCCTTTGTAGTCGGGAATTCGAAATTACGGTCGGGAAAGCGAATGTCACAGATTTTACACAATTTTCACTACTTTTTCGTCGTCTTGCTAAAGGTTTCGCTTCCATAAGGCCCATTAAGTATATATCCTGTTCATCTTTACTTTTTAGTCCAAGAAACATTGACAAAATATTTTGTTTTTCAACCTGGGTGATATTTTTTGTGCACTTATCGTTACATCTAAAAAAAATAGATATTGGATAAGAAAAGTTACAGTCAATATAATAGTATATCTTACTCAATTTCTGTTATAGTTTTCTTGCTAACAGTATTTCCAACAGTATTAACGTATTCTTCACCATTAAGGCGGGCGTTTTTCCGATTGTTTTGTTTTCATTTATCAGGTTGCTTTTTCCGTTTTCTTATGGTTCTTTCAGTAAAACTTTCACTATCGTCACTAGCACTAGACATTTTTCACTTAAAATTATAGTAATTGCTCTTGAAAAAACACTCTTGATTTGCCAAATGGCAGAATATTAATGAATAATATTGAAACAGAGTAAAAATTAACAGTTATTTGCGGGAATAATATATCATCGTGTTATTTAATGAGTGAAACAACAATACAAACGCCGCACTTGTATTGTTCTTACACTAAATCATAAGGAATAGGTACAAAGGGCCGAATGTCGAAGGGCCGAATGGGTCAAAGGGCCGAATTTTTTTGTCTTTTTAGAAATATATAATTTTTTAAATTTGTTGTTTTATAACAAAATAAAATATTTTAGGAAAACATATTAGAATATTTTTTTATTTTTCATATTTTTTTATAGAATATTTTGTAAATTTTTTTTTTTATAAACATAATTGAATTTCTTATGAATTTATGTATTTTAATATTTTTCATCTTTGAATATTTATGAAATTCCACGTATCCGGTCAGCGATACATTTTGGTGAAGGAAAATATTGTCATGCGCCACCAGAGACATTCGGCCCTATTTGTCAGCCTTCTGATAATAGGTATATGGTGCAAAAAATAATTAAATTCAATAATTAAATTAAATAAAAAAATAATAAAAAAGGAACAGCTTTAGTATCGCAGTCAAATTTTTTGACAGTCTGAGCGACGGTGGCGCCACTTTGATCAAAAGCGGGTTTTTATAACTTAAAAAGTGTGCTTTGCTTAGCACTTTTTGTGTCTCAAGCTAACTCCATCTATCGGAATAAAAATGAACCAAAATTTAAAATTTTACGTTAAGCCGTGATAAAATATTTTTTAATAAATTAAACAAGGCAAATCTCTGGTTGACAATATTGAAATTACCGTATATTTGATTTGAATTTGTTTATGCTTCGTCAACCTTGCAGACACAGATCAAAGAGAAAGTATCGCTCGTATCGCTTCTTCTGATAGATGTACCACAAATGTTAGCTTAATTCGTTGCCTAAGAGAGGAATCTACGAATACATAGAATCGAATTAAGCATTTGATTTGAATCTGCGTATGCTTCATCAACCTTGCAGACACAGATCAAATAGAGAGTATCGCGCATAAGTACCACAAATGTTAGCTTAATACGTTGCGTACGAGAGGAATCTACGAATATATAGAATCGAATTAAGCATTTGATTTGAAATTGTGCGTGCTTCGTCAACCTTGCAGACATAGATCAAAGAGAAAGTATCGCTCGTATCGCTTCTTTTGATAGATGTACCATAAATGTTAGCTTAATTCGTCCTGTAAGTCCCTATATTATTTCAAATTATTTTGCATCAACAGCATACAAAAATTCCTTGGGGTGAAGGGTGAACCATCTCAAAAATGACGAGTTTAAATTACGAATATTTAATAATAATCGCAAGTGACTTAATAAAATTTATTTTGTTTATAAACCATATATTTACATTTTGATTTTAAATTAATCAATCATTTAAAATTATTTATTTTACTAAACATTTAAAAACAGTTCATATGTTACAAACTCAAATTTATTTTATTTATAAAAATATGTCTAAGATGGCAGTCAATTAAATTAACAATTTTTTAGTTAAAATTATAACCACCAAAAAAAAAATATAGAAAAATTTAATCCAAAAGCGGAAAAAATTATAAATAATATATAAAAAATTGAAATTTATCTAAAATGGCGTGTGATATGCTTCCAACTTTAGTTAAAATTATGACCATTTTGACAAAAGTCGCGATAGTCAATTTTGACTGCGGTACTAAAGGCTAGCCAAAAAAAATATATTTCTATAAATAAAAAAAATTCGGCCCTTCGACCCATCCGGCCCTTCGACACATTCGGCCCTTCGACATTCGGCCCTTCGACATTCGGCCCTTCGACACATTCGGCCCTTCGACACATTCGGCCCTTCGACATTCGGCCCTACGACATTCGGCCCTTCGACACATTCGGCCCTTTGGAATTCGGCCCTTCGACATTCGGCCCTTCGACATTCGGCCCTTTGATATCCTACCAATCATAAATTACATAGTCTGATTTTGAAGGCAGTCGAGTGATTAATGCTGGTATTCCACAATGAAACAATTTTTTTCAGTAAAATTAATACGAGATACAAATATAAATCCTTTAGTTGTTAGAAGGAAACAAAAAAAAAATTCAGTAAAATTTACAGGGGAAAATGTTGCCATAAAAAGTATGAAACTCAATAATTTTTATGGCAACATTTGTTTTCTTTGTCACTCTAACGTAATTTTAATATGTTTACTCTCCTCTTTTCGGTTTCTCAGTATTTTTTACTGATAAAAATTGTTTCACTGTGGAATACATGCATAATGTATTGTATTAAGCCCATAGATTAGTCTACAAATTTAAAGCATTTTTGGTAATCTGGTTTCAAACGGTGTTTTTGGCGTTTATATCGTTCTTTCAATCACCGATTCAATTGTAGATGAGAGATTGAGAAAATAAAATCATGCTTAAAAAATCATCGTACACGAAATAAAAACGATCGATCTGTTTACTTTTCTAATGTTCGCTCACTATTTAGTGAATGGAATACAAAAATAAAAATTTTGTTTTGTTACTCTCGGTTGACGGATAGAAAATAATTCCATAAGAAATGATTATCACAAGGAAACATGATGAATAGTTGTAAATCGAAGAGTAATTTCGATCCCTGGAAATTAGAAAAGTGATTTATAGCTTATTTTGCATATTTAAACTAATTTTGTAACAATTAAAACTACAAAATATATTCGCAAACTCAAATACATATTGGTAATCGTTCATAATAGTAACATTATTCCGTTATTTTTTTATTCTGATAAGTTAAAAGTATAATCATGACAAGTATAAACTCTGGTGTTTTGTGTGCTGTGAAAACTTATACAGCATCTCGTAGAATAAATCCCGAACGAAAATTTTTTGTTTTTCCTTCGAATAAAGATATGTTTGACGTATGGGTATATAAATGTGGATTGCAGAAGTGGAATTTGCCGAAAAAGCTGTTGGTTTGCAAAAAGCATTTTGATCCGAAATCTTCAGGTAAACGGCGGTTAAAAAAAATTGTGCTCCTGAATATTACTTGACGTATCCAGATTTAAAAACTGATAATCAAATACCTACTCGTTATGAAAACATTAAAATTTATGCAAGGACTGCAGCGAATGTTGAGTCGAATATTCCTGTGGATATTTCTGCTGATTTTAATTTACCCTGTGATAATTATCCTTATCAAAATGACGAGGCCGATTATTCCTGTTGTAACTGCTTTAATCAATTTAAAAATTCGTTTTATTATAAAGCTAAATTTGAAAAAGCGGCAAAGCGTTTATAATTATTACGAGATAAAAACATATTGTTACGAAAAGCATTATTAAATATCAAAAAGCAAATCAAATTAAGGAAACAAAAATCAAAAGTTCATTCAGTGCCTAAAAATGTATTGGTTTGCAAAGAAATTGAAAGGTTGCCAAGTTTGCGCCCTGATGCAAAGAAGTTTGCTAAGATGATTATAGATCGAAGAAAGCAATGGCCACAATATCAGCGAAATATCGCTCAACAGATATATTTCAAATCACCGGCATGTTACAACTATCTACGAGACAATTTAAACTTGCATATGCCATCCAAGACTTCACTGTTTCGCTGGGTTCCGATTAAAAATTTAAAGCCAGGATTAAACGATTCGGTCTTGATAGGTTTACAAGAAAAAGCTGATGTGATGAGTAATGAAGAAAAGTATGTTGTGTTGATGTTTGATGAAATGTCTATCAGACCTGACTTGGAGTACGATCGCGTGAATGATGAAGTCGTTTGATTTTCACAAACAAATAAACGAACTCCAGATATTGCGAAATATGTAACAATGTTTTTAATTCGCGGACTGATGAAACAATTTAAATATGTCATATCTTTTTACGCAAGTCAACATAACATGGAAAGTTTTAATCTAAAAGATATTTTATTAGAAAATGTGAGAGTATTGTTCAACATTGGATTTAAGGTTGTGGCGGTCGTTTGTGACCAGGGACTGAATAATCGGAAATGCTACACTTTACTTAATGCTGATAAAAATTCCCCATTTTTTTATTTCAATGAACACAAAAATTTGCCTAATATGACGCCCCGCACTTAATAAAATTCATGAGAAACGTTTTAATGAATGGCAATTTAAGCACACCGGACGGGATCGTTTCGTGGGATATTGTAAAAGAGTTATTTGAAACAGAAAAACTCAGAACTACAAAGTTGTGTTCAAAGCTTATAAACCGGCATATTTACCCAAATTCATTCGAAAAAAAGCGAGTAAAATTTGCTACTCAAATTTTTAGTCGTACAGTGGCAGCTGGAGTAAGAACGATGGCCGATTTTAACAAATTTTCTACAAATGCTAAGCCGTTTGCTTCATCTACTGATAAATTCATTCAGAAAGTCGATATGCTCTTTGATAATTTAAATAGCAAATTGGTTTTTGACCCGAATCCTCAGAAATGTGCTCTAAAAATAGATAATCAAGTTCATCAAAATCTTAAAAATGTGTTAAGTTATTTTCTCAAATAAAGACCATAAATAAATCTACCGTTTATTGTTTGAATGGAATAATCCAAACTGTAGGTGGAAATTTATCAATGTTAGATCATTTAAAACAAAAGAACAATAAGATTGACTTATGCTAACAGCTCGTTTGAATCAAGATCCAATAGAAAATTTGTTTGGACTTGTTCGTCAACGGGGTGGCAATAGTGCAAATCCATCGCTCTATGAATTCAATCATTCCATAGGAAAAATAATGGCTATAAAACTTTTGGAAAATTGTGCTTTTGCAAACTGTAAAACCGATGCAGACGAAATGGTCAACAACACTGATATTATGACGGATATTTTGTATCATCATACCAATACAGTTTTAAAAGACACTTTTAACGAGCCGAGACGCTCATGAATCTCAACTTAGCAAACAAAACATCTCAAGAGATAATGAAGATTTGGAAATCTTGATAGAAACAGACGTGGATGATGAACTTGGATGCCAAGACGATTTTGATAATTCTTCCAAAAGATATTTTATCGGTTTCGTTGCATTCAAAAATTTAAAAAAATCAAAATGCGTCATTTACAATGAAATTTTGTGTGATATATTTTTTAATATTTCAAAATTGCACATTGATATTTTCAAAAGTTTGTTTATAATGCAGCCTCATATGGAAAATATCAAGAGCTACATGAGAGATGTCTGCGTGGCACAAACAGTTAAAAACAAGGAGTACCAACATTGGTTTAATGAAAACAGCCCTTGTTATCAGCATCATTTAGATGTATTAGATTTTATATTACTTATTATGCTCAGGAAAAATTCAAAATGGAGTACTAAGAAATTTGTAGCCACCAACAAGCCGAGAAAATATAACGACTCCAACACAAAAATGCAAAATAATGGCCGTTGAAAATTTTAAACGCTTAATAGCACAAACAAAAGACTGCAGATGTTAACCTTCATAGATGGGAGCGGGGTGAATCATAACTGAATTAATTTTTATAATGAAATTTTCTTTATCTGCTTAAATAATATCAGAAATAAAAAATTTGTTTTTTAATTATGACTTGTGTAATTCTTAATTTTAAATAGCTGTATTTCATTATTAAATATTCGTATAACATTAGGCTAGTTTTTAATTTAAAGTTTTGTATCTGAAATAAAAAAAATTTAAGATTTATATAAAACTGACTCGAATTTCATTATACTACCGAAAAACAACGCTAACTATGATGAAAATTTTTCTTTCGCTATGATAAATTCTATTATAAAAACTTCTAAATCAAAAGCTGGCCTCGAATATTTTATTTCCCAATGAAACACAGCTATTGTGAACCGAGTTTGATCATAAACAGGTAGAACATTTAATTAGTCAGGCGAAACTGAAATTCTAAAATGCATTCTCTATATTGAGTTCTTGCTAAGAAAGCTGCCCTAGTGGAAAAAATCAAATATTTATACCAAAAAATTATACTGAGGAATACCAAAATCAATTTATTTTTGTATAAATGATTAATTTAAATACAAAATATACTTTAAATTGGTTAAAGTTTAATACATTTCTAGATCAAAATACTACTTAAATTATACATCTCAAAAATTATACCAATATAAGTATGAATTTTGTATATACAAATATTTAAATTAAGTCAAAATTAAACATAAATATACATAAAATATGATTTTAAATATTATACACATATAAGTGTTAATTTTAACCTAAAATTAACTTTTAAATTCAAATTTTAAACTAAATTAAGTATATTTAGGATAAATACTTAATACGGTAGTTTTATAGTTTAATAATGTTTAAATATTTTATACAAATTTAAGTATGATTTTGGTATATCCAAATATTTAAAGTTAGCCAAAATTAAACATGAATATACATAAAATATTTTAACCTAAAACTAGCACTTGAATTCCAAGTTTAAACTAAATTAAGTATATTTGAGATAAATACGTATATACGACGGTTTAAAATTTTAATTATGGTTAAATATTTTATACAAATTTAAATATTAGTTTTGTATAAACAAATATTTAAATTTAGTCAAAATTAAAAATAAATTTAAAAAATTATTTTAAGTAAATTATTGGAATCAAAAATTGTGTATTACACATTTTAGAAAAATAATTTTTTTTAATCAACACTTTTCATCCCGTACGAGAGATGAATTTCCCGCAAAAAGGAAAATTTCCCACGAACTGGCAACACTGATGCGAATCAATACTATCGTGCTGAAAAAATGTATTTAGTTGTAATCGTATTTCGCGGTCGTTTTATGTTGGTGTGCTGGTGTCCCTAGTGGAAAAAATCAAATATTTATACCAAAAAATTATACTGAGGAATACCAAAATCAATTTATTTTTGTATAAATGATTAATTTAAATACAAAATATACTTTAAATTGGTTAAAGTTTAATACATTTCTAGATCAAAATACTACTTAAATTATACATCTCAAAAATTATACCAATATAAGTATGAATTTTGTATATACAAATATTTAAATTAAGTCAAAATTAAACATAAATATACATAAAATATGATTTTAAATATTATACACATATAAGTGTTAATTTTAACCTAAAATTAACTTTTAAATTCAAATTTTAAACTAAATTAAGTATATTTAGGATAAATACTTAATACGGTAGTTTTATAGTTTAATAATGTTTAAATATTTTATACAAATTTAAGTATGATTTTGGTATATCCAAATATTTAAAGTTAGCCAAAATTAAACATGAATATACATAAAATATTTTAACCTAAAACTAGCACTTGAATTCCAAGTTTAAACTAAATTAAGTATATTTGAGATAAATACGTATATACGACGGTTTAAAATTTTAATTATGGTTAAATATTTTATACAAATTTAAATATTAGTTTTGTATAAACAAATATTTAAATTTAGTCAAAATTAAAAATAAATTTAAAAAATTATTTTAAGTAAATTATTGGAATCAAAAATTGTGTATTACACATTTTAGAAAAATAATTTTTTTTAATCAACACTTTTCATCCCGTACGAGAGATGAATTTCCCGCAAAAAGGAAAATTTCCCACGAACTGGCAACACTGATGCGAATCAATACTATCGTGCTGAAAAAATGTATTTAGTTGTAATCGTATTTCGCGGTCGTTTTATGTTGGTGTGCTGGTGTAGTTTGCAGCAAATGAAATAAACCAAATTAAGTTAATTTCAAGTATAATTGTGTATTTAAATATATTGATTTATATTGTTGAATTAAACTCTACATAGTTATTGCTTTGGTGGTGCAGTGGTTAAGGTGTACACCGCTAAGTGTTATTATCGCAAAAGTCACCGGTTCGAGTCCAGTCGGAGTCCAAAATTTATGTAATTATTATTCTAATTAGGCAACGATGTTATCGGGTCCACTATTCACTACGAAAATTGACTGAAAATACTAGAATTAACAATGGCGTGAATTAATCAATGGAGAGGAACTGATGACGTGGCATGTCCGCAAATACAAACAACCACATGGAAAAATGATATAAAATTATAATACGCATACATCGGCAGTCACAATGAAAGGAAATATTTTCAATATCTTCAATCTATCTCAAGTATAATTTTTGTTTAAATTTAAAAATTATACTAAAATTATATTGCCATAACCTACTAAAATTATACTTAAAATACACTGATATTGGTATTAATTTTATAACACAATATACAAAAATTATACTTTTAACTAGATAATTTGCGAAAGTATAATTTCTGTTTAATTTTTAAAATTATACTAAAATTATACTGCCATAACCTACTAAAATTATACAAAAATTATTATTAAATTTCTATGAAATCGTAAGTTTATTTTTAGTATAAAAAATTTCAATTTTTCCACTAGGGTGTGCCTAAAAAATCATTAGGCACAATTATATTTAACAAGTTAATCTAAAATCCATGTTTGAATTCAATTTTTTTCTGAATAAGTAATTTAAATTTAATTCGATTAAGCAATGGCCGTGAGTTCCATTCATAGCGACATAAACTAAAATTTCATATCATCAAGTCCTCCAGTGTTTTTGCTAAATTTTCTAGAGCTAAGGAAATAAGATTTTTTTTTAAATAAGATTACTAAACTATTTTTTTAAATAAGAACTACTAAGGCATCCGAAATACAGACGGCTACGCAAGGCAGATAATCTAGATTTAATTAACTGAGAAATATAATCTAATAATTAATCTAATAATACACTAAAATTAAGTAAATAATAATAATTTAATAATAATAATGCATAATGATATTAAGTATTAACATAGGTTAGGGCCTAATTTAAAATAAAATATAGTTTTTAAGAATTTCACAATTCTTGTTAGTTTCGTACAAAGAAAGATTCAAGAATAAAGCGTTTGGCAATAGATACAAAAAAAAAAAAAAAAAAAAATAAGATTAATTTCAAAATTATTTGTCCGGGTTCATAAAGTAAAAAGTTAGCAACCACATTTTAGAAAGCATAATTCAATATGAAACAATGTTTCTATCTTGCTATTTTAAATAAAGGATTTAAATAAATCACTGTTACGAGCGTGTTGAGCTAAGCTCTGTGAGAACGGTTTCACTTATTTCTGCTTTGCAAAGTAAAATGAAAAGCTGTGATCTCACGACATAGCTTGCTTCGCTCGAAAACGCTCAAGTGTGCAATGGCCTTAAATCTTTTTCAAGTACACCGTTACCAAAGAAAGCCAAAATATTTTGATTTGGCATAAACGTAATTTTCGATGGACAATTGGGAAATACACAATAAATTTGTTAAATTCTTTCAACAGTTTATAGTTAAAAACATCCTCCCGAACTTTGTTTACCATGAACATTTTATTTTCAAATTGTATTTTGAATTTCTTTTTGATTTTTAATTGATTTATTCGATGCCGTTTTATTTTTAAGAAACTCGGTACGCGATACAGTTCTAACGATAAATGTAATTTTAATCAATACTGCGATAAATCCATTTGCAATAACTGAAACACATAGACAACCCCAAAGGCCCAAAATGCCTTTGAGTTGACGAAAATATTCGTTTTCATGATTATTCCAATTTACATTACACATAATAGCACACAGCTAAGTATATGTTATTGAAAATAAAACAAAAGACAAACAAAATACTCTGAAAATGAGAACGGGAGTTTTATTATTTTGTTTTCTTTATTTATTCTCTTCAAATCGTAAGCGATTATTCAAGTTCCATTTTGAATCTGATTACCGTTTTTTCACCATACGGCTTGTCAGAATATTTCTTATAGTTTTTGATAGCATGCATATTTTACTTTTAGTTTATCCTCTCATTTTATGTTTGACGCGCGGTTTGACAAGGTGTTTTTATAAATTTTGTAACTGAGCTTAAGTAAGAAATAATTTACGTTGAGTGAATTTTATCATTTAGTTAAAAAAAACTTGTGTTTAAGTTAAAGTGTGTGTGTGTATTTGGAAGGTTTTGGATTGAAACATTTATTTTCAAAAATTGGTCGAAAAAAGGATTTAAGCAGTGAAAAACATGCTAACGAAACATAATTAAAAACAAAAAACCATTCATACCGCACGATCGCCAAAATGGAATAAGTTTCTTGCTCATCAGTAGTAATTTGCAAAAAATTCTTCAAGCTGGGGGTATATTTTATGAAACCAAGAGAATAAACTGTAAGGTGATCAGGAAGACAACGCCCAGAACAGACCGGAAAATTATTTAATCGGCCTTAGAAAAGCCCAGAGCAACGGCGAGTGAGCTACAAAAGTACCTTAGTGAAGAAGGGATAAAGATATCAGCGATGACATTGCGACGAAAGCTATATGAAAATAATTTGAAACGTAGGCGTCCAGCAAAAAATCCCAAACTCACCGAAAAAATGTTTTATTTGGGCTAAACTTCATAAGCAGTGGACAATAGACGACTGGAAGAAGGTAAATCGAATTTTTACGCACTCATTATATATTTTCTAAAAATTAAATTAAAAAAAATCCCAAATTAAACAGTTTTTTTTAATTTATTGGTTATGTTTAGTGACGAATGCAAGCTAGAAGCCGTTACAGAATCGGCCCAGTTTGTCAGAAGGAGACCAGAAGAGAGGTTTAGGGATAACTGCGTAGTTAGGAACATAAAACATCCACCATCAGTAATGATATGGAGCTGCATTAGTGGAGATGGACCTGGTCCAATATACTTCGTAGAGAAAACCATGAGGAAAGAACAATATGAAAAGGTATTAACAGACGTCTTATTTCCTTACATGAGGTCACTACCTCATAAACTTACCAATACTCATAAACTTTTATGCAAGATAGAGCTCTTTGCCATATCGCAAAATTAATAGAGAATGTCCTCCTTAACCAAAAGATGGACGTCCCCTCTCTTGGCCTGGCAATTATCCGGATTTAAACTTTAGAGAATTGCTCGGCCTTACTTAAGTCCAACGTATATAAAACCCCAATCCTACAGTGTTCACCAAAAAAAAAATATTGAAAAAAATGGAGAAATAGTCATCAGTATAGGAACCATGCGCAAATTTTAGCGAAAAAAAAACTAGATATAATTTTTTTTTCGATTAAATAAAAATAAATTATTGCAGCCAAACTACTATACAAATTTTGTGTATGCAACCAACATAAAAACTCAATAAATTTAGACAAAAAATTTATCAGTACATATGGAGGTACAGATAAAAAAAATTTTGTTATTTTCAAAGCAAAAATTTTTTTGGTTGATAAAAAAATTAAAAACTCGATACTAATTACTAACGTAATATAAACTTTATTTAAAAATACACAATTTTTTATATTTAATTTTATTTTTTCGAGAAGAGAAACAAAATGGCATTTGAAAATCGTGCGCATGATATTATACATTTTCAGTCACATTTAATTGAATGGGTACATCTCTTCAAAACTAATAAAAAATGGAAATCATATTCAGATAAATTTATTGAAATGAAAATTAAAATCATCTTACTTTTTATCAGTATATCGAAAGAGTTTAATCTAGCTCACATCCTTTCCCGTAAAATTATTCAATGCATCATGCGATATATATCAATATTTATGGCACTCGAAATGGACAACACTAATTTCGTTAATTAAAAGTATAGGCTTTAAATATATTAGTTTATAAAATAATAACTTAGATACTTTTTTAATTATTTAGGTGTGTTAAGATAAATTAAATTTAAAACAACAAAAAATTTAACCGCCAATGCGAAACGTCAAATTGAATTATGTAAACATAAACAAAATGAACATACGTTGCACACACGTCTGCTTCAAAAAATGAAATATTCAAAATTCAACGTGCGTTTTTCTAGCAACTACAAGAAATTATATCGAATTTTTTTTTTCGCTAAAATTTGCGCATGGTTCCTATACAGATTCGCAATATAATCAATACTTGTATATGTAGCATGACTGAAAGAATAAAAGCTGTGATTAAAAATAAAAATAGTTTAGTGAAATTTTAATTGTTTTCCAATTTATATATACTCAAAATTATTTAATTTCAAAGAATTAAAACATTTTAAAAAAAAATCTTGTTTTTATTTATACATATTTTGATAAAATACTAGAGTTTTTCACTATATTAATAGTGTCCATAATTCAATGGACAGGGACTTCACACGAAATCTAAACACTTTTTATAATATTACATTATTTATTTCAGTATCCGATATCCTTCTAGACTCTAGAGTAATTCCGCAGAATAACAACAGAAACGTCATAATGCCTATTTTATATTGAAAAATATCGACTCATTTTTTGGACCTTGACTTGCCGAAGGTATGAACAATTTGTTATTTCTGCATATTTAAAATTCTAATAAACAATTAAATTTATCATAAATAAAAACTAGTTTTATTTGTTGTACTTTTTTCAATATTTATTAATTCTTCCTTATAGTGATAATAAATTTGAATATTTGATTTTTAAAAGGATCGATTTCTGATATATTTAGCCTTATTGTGAATATCGTATCGATATCGATATCATACAGTTCCACGAAATTGCGATTGTGAACAACGATATCAATCGCCATCTAGCGTTTGATATGTCATATTTCAGTCGATGCCATATTTGTTCTCAATTAAACACGAACGCGCAAAAATTTAAACAAATTTAAAAAATGTAAGTTGAAAATAGTAAATTAATAATAATTTAATATTTTTAAATACATATATAAAAAAAATTTACATATTTTAGGACTAGATTAATGACAAACAAACAGCAGTTTGAATGTTTGGTGCGATTAATGACCGAGAACGAAGATATAGCCCGTGGTTTGGTTAAATCAGGGAAGGATGTAAAATGTGAAGTAAAAAATAGATGGGCACGTTTTACAGAAGAACTAAATAGTTTAGGAGAGCCAATTCGTGACACGGATGGATGGATAAAGGTTATATTTAGTAAACATCCGTATTCATGTTAAACAAAAAAAAAATTATTCTAGGTATGGACGGATCTAAAATACAAAATTCGAAAGAAACTTATTCGAAACAAAAAAGAATTAACGGGAACGGGTGGTGGTCCTAACAGAATGATGAGTTTCTCGGCGATAGAAGAATCGATAATCGATATTTTAAATTTAAATACAACGGTAAATCCACCTGGCACTGCATTTGGGCTTAACGAAAACAGAGAGGAAAATGTTGAGTTAGAGGAAAATGTGGAGATTCAAGTTGTTCAAATAAATGGAAACGTTGCAGACTCTGAAAACAATATAAATAGGAAAAGAGCCAACAAAAACCCTATTATTAATTTCAATAGAAAAAGGTTTGAACTACTCAAAACTCAAACAGTAACGCAGGAAAATCTATATAAAGTTTCTGAGGAAAATAATAAGCTCTTACGTAAAATATATGAACAACATAAGGAGACAAATAAGCTACTAAAACAAACAACACGAATTAAACAAGAGAAGCTGGAGCTATATAAAACAGAGCTAAAACTAAAACGAGCCCACCGAATTGATAAACTGAAAGTTAAAGTTCAAATCTTGGAATTGCAGAGAGAGCAAGTCAGCGTCCAACAAGGAATTTAAGTTTTGTTCATAAGAAGCTGAAATAGGAAATGAAATACGTAACCTTTACTTTAAAATAATGAAATTTGTACCTTTATTTTAAATATAAAATATTTATTTTTGAAATATATAAAAACTTATTGAAACGAACTAATTATTTTGTTTCTAATTGTAACTGCAGTAGGTATTTCTTCCTCATCCTCTGATGTGTCGTCTGAAGCTTCATTCAACTCAACGATCCTCCCATTCTCTAGGACTACATCATCTGGATCTTCTACTCGATACTTTACGCACATATTATGTAAAGCAACACATACATTTATTATTTGTGTTGCTTTCTTAGGGGTGTAGTGAAGCTGTCTTGCGCTCAACAAACAACGGAATCGAGCTTTTAATACACCTATTGTTCTCTCAACAATATTTCTTCCCTTGGAATGGCTTTCATTATATCGTGATTCTGTCGTCCCTTGTTCAGGGTCACGAACAGGTGTTAGTAAAATTGGTTGCAAAAGATAGCCCGCATCGCCTAAAATATATATAAATACAAGATAAATTTTGTAAATTAAGATGTTTGTTGAAAAAAATTATACCTAGCAGTCTAGTATTTCTATCACCGTTTTCATAAGAAGTTTCCATTGTTCGTTTTATTCCAGATACATTCCACACCATAGAATCATGGCAAGCACCGGGATATTTCGCATTTACGTATCGAATTTTTTGCTGATGGTCACATACCTATATGGAGCAATTATACACTGATTTATTGAGTGTTTAGATTGACATAGTTACTTACTATCATCGCATTGATACTATGATACGCCTTTCTGCTGTAGTATAAATGCTGTACATTCTCTTTCGGTTTTATAATTCGTATGTGCGTACCATCCACGCATCCGATTACGCCGGGGATCGAACATTTCCTAAAGAAATACAATTTAGCAGCTTTTTTTTCTTCTTCGGAATAATCAAAACATATCCATTTATTGCAAATGTGGGTTTCTGCAACATCAATTATTTCTTTTAAAATTAAAGACATAGTTGGTTGAGCCAGCCCCAAATTAAAATCATTACCAGCTCCACGTTGGTAACCGCCTTCCGCTACAAACCGAAGTAAAGCAGCAACTTTTAATATATTTGGCACCGACGATATGCGCCTCTGTACCGTTAGATGTGGGCTCATCTCGTTCAATAAATCTTGAAAGCACGCCTTGGAAATTCGAAAGTAACGAATGAAACTAAAAAAAATATAAGTTCAATATAAAGTACAAATTATGAAATTATGTATTACTTACATCTGATCATGTAGTTCTAATGGATTCGATGAATCTCTTAAAATTTTCCTTTTTCTTTTTAAAAGTAACTTCTGAGTCTTACCTTCATCATCATCAAAAAATAATTCCAAGCAACTCATTATTTATTTATTGGTATACACAAACAATTATTAAAAAAATTATTTTATTTGAAATTTTATATTTTGGTTTCTTTTTGACAGTCCGCCATGTTAGGAATAATTCACAATCGCTAAGTTAACTAAATTATTCCCAATAAAATATATTATTTGGTTTGTAATATGGTAATACTTATATGTGGTTTCGATTCAGTTAGCCAATATGAAACGTAAATCAATACGATAAATAAATATCGATCGCTTATCGATTGATACGACTTACACAATAAGGCTGATTCTTTCTTCAGTTTTTTTTTTTACAAAAAAGGAAAAAAAGCCTTGACTTTCATGTCAACTCGACGTGTTTTAATTTTTTCAATTTGAAAATTTTATATTTTTTATTTAATTATTTATATCTATTTTAATTGTGTTCCTATTGGAGGGCCCTTGGGATCAATTGCTGCTTATTGTAAACTGTCACAATTGTAAGGGTTATTGTAAATAGATGTGGGGAAGAGCTAAGATGGTTGAGGAGAACCCAAAGCCCGTGTCTGATATAAGCATAAACTAGCTACCGGCCTTATAAATTTCTCCATAAGAAGGTAATTAGTCAAATGCCGTGCCGTATATTAGCAGACAGCTCTCGCTATAACTATTAAATGAAGGAAATGGCTGTATTTGGAATTTTAGTAAACCGCACATTTAACAACAAATGAACTTGGAAGCTCAACGTTACGTGTATGGTTCTATTCTAAATTATAATGTAAATAAATAAATAAAATAAAATAAATAAATAAATAAATAAAACTACTATTTAGTTTTTTTTTAAATAACTATTTAACTAAATTTAAATCGGGTATTGTAATAATTGAAATTGATATCTAAAAGTTAGGTTTCAGATGAAAAATTTAAGGTAGGAAAGAATTACTTGGTGTAAGTAATGACGATTCTGGTTTTATTTCTATTCTGTGGCAATACTTTACTTGTTAAATTGTGTATAATTTTTTTTTTTTTATTTATTTAAATAGTACAATCTTATCAAATGATAATTTATTACTAAAGATAATAACGCACTTATTTGAAACTAATAGGTGGAGCGAGTGTGGGTTTACAGAAATCAATATTCTGCTCCCAATAATGAAACTTTATTTATTAGATGACTAGCTCATGCGGTTTAATTCTTTTAAGGCGTCTCAGTTCTTGTGTTATGTCAAGAAGTTGTATTGCTTCACTGTTGGTATGTTGCAGTAACCTTCTTTCATGTTTGATGGCAAATTCCTGGATCACTGCATCAATCCATTTAACATTTAGGTCTTTGTGTAATCCCTCGTTGGTTACGTAGCGGTAAGCATTCGTTATTGTACGTAGAAATTTGCTTTGATAACGTTGAATAATTAAACGAATTGATTGTTTAGTACAGCCCCAGAGCTGGATACCATACGTCCAAATTGGTTTAATTATCGATTCGTAGATCAGGCGTTTACAGTACAGGCTAAGCTTAGAATGTCTTCCTATTAGCCAGTACATCTCACGTTGTTTCATTTTCATTTACTCTGCTTTTTGTCTAACGTGATATTTCCAGTTCAATCTTGAATCGAGATGCAATCCGAGATATTTTCCAGATTCAGCTTGGGGAATTTGTACCCCATTGAGAAATGTATGGATGTTGCTATTTTTGTGCCGCTACGTGTATGTTACATGTACTGATCTTAGCTCGTTAAGCTTTATTTTTCAATCCCTGGTCCATTGGCTGATTTTATCGAGTGCGTGCTGTAAGTATTCTACTGCTTGGTTCTGCGATTCGCTTGATGCCAATACTGCGGTATCATCAGCAAAAGTTCCGATGAAGGTTGTTTCCGTTGTCGGTATATCTGAAGTGTAAAGTAGATATAGGATGGGTCCTAATACGCTACCCTGGGACACCCCTGCTATGGCTGGGTAAAAGTTGGGGTATGTTCCTTCATGTGATACTCTAAATATTCCTTTGGAGAGATACGACTCGAGCAATTGACAATATTTTTCTGGCACTAATTTACTTTTCTTGTAGATAAGACCCTCATGCCACACTCTATTGAAAGCGTGTGATACATCTAGAAGTACGGCAGGGCAATATTTCTTCTCTTCAAGTGCTTGTTCTATCTTTGCAGTCACGCGATGCACTTGATCAATTGTCGAATGTTTATTCCTGAATCCAAACTGGAAGTCAGGTATAATGATCATTGGTCTTAGTCGTTTCAATAACAACTTCTCAAACAATTTTGAAATAGTAGGTAACAAAGAGATCGGCCTCTATGAGCCCATTTGCTCGGTTGGTTTGTCTGGTAATTGTGTATTATGTCAACATTTTTACATGTTAAGTAACAAAAGCGATGAACTGCTTTATCACTAATTTACTCATTCACTCTTCTTAGAAGGCAGCTTCGTAACAAAGAAATCTTGCAAAAACCTATTACCATTACTGCGTATTACTGGTTGTTATATTTTTTTTTACATTAGACCTATTTTTAAACTAATTAAGAACCTTGTAAAATTCATAGTAAACTTTTGTTGGTTTTTCTAAGCTTTCGTGTAAGTATTTTAATTTAGATATACGAGTATACATTTTGGTAAGAGGAAATCATCGTAAGGAAGCACTTGCAATATAAAGCTAATTTTGTGCTTTACAAATAAAAGTTTGAAGGGTTTTTTGCGTAAACGTTTTTAAAGTGAAAGCATCCTTCACCGCATTAATTGTAATAATAGTATCATTTTGTATAAAAATAAATATTTATGATATAGTTAATAAAAGTCGCAGTTTATTATGTGAGAAGGACGTTTTGAGGTTTCGTCCCTTTTAACAAAATATTTGTTTTTTAATACGTATGTATGATGTAATGAATTTGAAATTAAAAGTGATTATACAGTTTCATTCGTTTACGTTGAACAAGGTTTGTAGAAAGAGGTACTTTATAAAGGAATTGCACTATGAGTGTACGATTTAAACTTTATGTTTTAAACAAAATTTTATTTTTTACGTTATCAGCAAATCATAATGATGATTGATTGGCTGATAATACTAGAAATAAAATTTAGATAAGCGATAAATAAAATCAAGCAACAAAAAAAAAAGATTTAAATTTTAGAGAGCAAAGATAGAAAGCATAATGGAATATGCTGCTCTCACGTTATGGCCAATTAATGCTGGAAACACACGTGCAGAAAAACGCTTGCATTTAAATTAGAATACATACTTAAAATGAAATGAAATATGTACATGTATTTCGCATAGGATGTGTTTTTTCGCAAGTTCTCTCTATTTCTAAAAGAACGCACCCCAGCAGTGTTGACTACACAACAACAAAAAATATCATGAATTAATATTAATACTTTTTACACTAATCTAGCATACATACTTGCGGATTCGATTGCGGCAAGATTCTGCAGTTTTGAGTTGAAGTTAGTCTTTGCTCAAAATATTAGTCTATTTGGTACGTCATTTTGTTTGTCAAATTTTTCATTTGTAATTTTCGCTTGGACGGTGAACACGCCATATAAATATTTCTAAGTAGGCGTACATTTTTTTATTAGTTCGACGTTTCAATTTTTAGAGTAAAGAATTTTGTCTGTGTAACATCTTTAAATTTTTTTTTATAATTCTCCAAAATAGAAATACTCTATTTATAATTACATGGCTTAAGTGTTATTGATAGGAAAATTTAAGTAATTTAAATAGCGTGAGAACTGTTGTTTGTGAGATTTTAAGTGTTTTTAATTTTGTGTCGTGTTAAATAATTAATTGAGAATTAATTTAAACAAAAATGTCTTTATTAAGACAAAACATTGTCGGTATCTTAAGAAACAACATATCAACACTATATATGATATTACAAATGTATCTAAAACAGAAAATGCGAAGAGATAAGCGCCGTTTTATTCGACGTTTTTGCGTGAATCCAGTTAATCGTCAAAGACGGTCACAAGAATTTTACAATAACCTGGTCAGGGAAATGAGGTTAACGGATATCGAAACGTTTGTAAATTACCATCGAATGAAACCACAATCATTCGACGAAGTATTACCATTGGTTGGACTCTTAATTCAGAGGAATGATATTGGAAAGCGATCTATTAGAGAACGACTATCATAACCCTCCGGTAAATATAACAAAATAATTCTAAATGAATGGAAAAGTTCTAAAAGGAATATTTTTCACAACACCGTCAATTTCTATGTGGAAGAATATCAGAAAAGAATTTGAAGAACAATGAAATTTCGCACATTGTTTAGGTGCAATGGACGGGAAGCACGTTCTCATACAAATAAGAATTTATTTTTAACTAACTATAATTTAATGTTACTTTACATAACATATAAATTTTATTAAATATATATATATTTATATATATATATATATATATATATATATATATATATATATATATATATATATATATATATATATATATATATATATATGGGGAATTCCACGTTAAATGAAACCAAAACCTTAATTTTAAAAATAGCTGTCGAATTTTTATGCTACCTTTTTTCCGACTCTTTAACATTCTATTTCAATTAATAAATGCAAATTAGTTAAAAATTATTTGGATTTATGGAAGTTAAATACACAAATGTAAACCCCTTTTTCTGCAACTAAAATATTCCAAAAAATTGATCAAGTTTTCACCGTTCATTTTTCATTTTATGTTTGACTTGTCGAATAATAATTTGATCCAAGTTAGTCTAGAATTATATTTCAAATAGATACGGTAAGTCCCTTGCTTTTAAATTTAATTTTTTTTAATTTCAAATTTTTGTCCGGATGCCTAACAAAATATTACTATTTTTTGTATAATGATAATTGAAATATTTCAAATATTCTACAAACTAACGTAGCTTGCAATGAGCGACAATAACTTTCTTTTTTCACCAAAAAAGTTTAAAATTAATAAAGGTAGGCAATAATTAAATGTTAGTCATTGGGACAAAATTTTCTGCAAGAGAATAAAAAATAAAAAATTGTAGCTTTAAAATGGCACGGAATCGTTCATTAAAATGTTATTTAAAAAGAAAACAGGACGAAGATAAATATAAAATATATTTAGAAAAAAAACGAAAACTTAATAAAGAATACCGCGCTCGAAAAGCAGAGAAAATTGCTAATAATTCGGAATTATTGACTATTATCCGTAAAAACGAGAGGGAGAGAAAACAAAAATATCGGGAAAATTTAAAACAAAGGAAGCAAAACGTTGTGGATTATCGAGATGCTGATTACAAGTGTCCCCAAACTTTAGGCAAAGCACTTGCGAAAGTAAGAAAGGCTTTACCAGCTACACAGACTCAAAGGGAAAGTGTGATTTCAAAGATGCTGCAGAAGTATTTCCAAACAGAGTTTCAAAACAGCAATCCGGTCGTAACACAGGCTTATATGCCCAAACTAATAAAATTGTGGTTGAATTTTATAACAAGAATGATATAAGTCGAGTGTCACCATCTAAAAACGACCTAAAGTCGGTAAAAGACAGCCAGGGAAACCGAATTCTTATTCCTATCAGGCACATGATGTTTAGCATAAAAGAGGCATTCGAGTTATTTAAAGATGATAATCCAAATTGTGCAATTTGAATAACAAAGTTTTTCAAACTACGTCCTCCAGAGATATTTATTATATCTAAAATGCCTCATAACGTTTGTGTTTGTCCGACACATGCCAATGCAGAATTTATTTTGACGTCTTTAGGAAGAGTATTTAAAGATTTCTCCAAAACTCTGAAAAAACTTGTGTCTGAAATATGTTGCAATAATTATAACGAAAACTGCATATTGGGCGTTTGCGAAAAGTGTTTTGAAATCGAGGATTTATTCCCAATTAAGTATACGGTTACTGATGCGTCATAGAAACAGTGGAAACTTGTGGAAAAGCAAATGAAAATTGAGACTTGTTCTGGATCCACTGATGATTTGTTAAACATTTTAAAATGTAATCTTTCGAAATTTTAAAAACATTTTTATATTAAAACTGTACAATCGCTTCATTTCCATAAATTAAGAAATGATATAAAACCGTTTGAAGCACTTCTTCAGGTATCTTTGAGTATTACTTTTCTAAAATTTGTAAAATTCTGTACTTAAATCAACATAATTTATTTTCAGATCGACTTTGCCGAAAACTATAAAACAATATATCAAAATGAAATTCAAGCTGCTCACTTTAGTTATAACCAAATAACTTTATTTACAGCTTGTGTTTGGACACAATTTCGTGTGCAATAGTAAGTGACTGCTTATGTCACGATAAATTATCAGTATGGTCATTTATAAAACATATTATACAGTTTTTAAAACAACGTTTTCCACATCTATGCTATATTCACATTTTTTCTGACGGAGCAGTTCAACAATTTAAAAATAGATATAGTGTTTCTAATGTATTATTCGCTTAATCTCATTTTGGAGTACCCATCGATTGGAATTTTTTTGCAACCAGTCATGGTAAGGGAGCTGTAGATGGGATTGGAGCGACAGTAAAACGAAAAATAACTTCTCTTGTTAAAGCGAATTCTTTTGAAATTTCTAATGCCACTGACTTTTATGAATGTGCATCGACAAATATTAAAGGAATCGATATTCACTTAATTACTGAAAAAGAAATTAATCAAAATAAAATCCAGTGAGAGAAAAGGTGGAAGAATCTTCCTAGAATTCCTAAATTACATTCACTACACTATTTTAAAAAGACAAGTGAAACGGAGATTTCGGTGTCCTTCACGGTACAATCGGAACAAACGTCTGTTAAAATAATTTAATTTTTATTTCTATTTTCTATATTCTATGTTTTTATCAAAATTAATGAAATATGATGGAATAAAAATTTATATGAAGTTAATAAATTTAGTTTTAAAAACCTTAAAAATACAATAATGAACTTATGGTGTACCTATATGAGGTCAAATTATTTCTTTTTGTAAGAAAATTCATACGTGTCCCAATGACTAACTTTTTTTGTCCCGATGACTAACATAATTATTTTTTGTTATATTAAGCAAACTTTAGATAAAGTAGCATAATATATTTCAAACCTTGGTTTGTTAATCAGCACATATCTGAGCTAAAAGTTAACTACTAATTTCATATTGGTTTCAAAAGATCTCGCAGAAAAATGATAAAATGTGAGTGGATGTCGAACTATTAAGATTTTACGGTCCCGATGACTAACAACAATTTGTACATAATAAATTATCATTTATTAAGTCAATATCGATATTTAAAACTTAATAACGTATCTAAACCGTGTACAATGCCTGAACCTGATTTACTGGCCAGACACTTTTGGAAAAAATAGGTGTTTCTGAGCTATTTTAACAAAAGAAAAAATTAAATTGTTTCTAAATGTCCCAATGACTAATTTGGAATTCCCCATATATATATATATATATATATATATATATATATATATATATATATACATATATATATATATATATATATATATATATATATATATATATATATATATATATATATATATATATATATTATTTTTTTTTTCATTTCAGGCATTTAGCAAATGCGGCTCACTATATAGAAATTATAAACATAGCCACAGCTCCGAGGTGCTATTCGCCATTTGTGATGCACAATAAAAATTTGTGCTCGTCGACATTGGTGCTCCTGGTTATGTTGGAGATAGTAATATCTTCAGGTGAAGAATTGGATTTGCCACCATCTGAAAATCTCCGTCATGTTAACGAATATCCTTATGTATTTACCGGAGATGAAACATTCCCATTGATGCCGAATTGAATGCGCACGTATCCTGGTAGGAGCACATCACTTCTTGTGCAAGACACACGCATTCAACTATAGATTATCAAAAGGGAAGTGGAAAATGTCTTTGGTATCCTTTCAAATAGATGGCGGATATCTTGTCGTCCTATTCTAGCAAGTAAAACCACCGTGTTGGCTATATTAAAGGCAACTGTGGTATTACACAGCTGGCTTCGAGAAAAAAAGTGCAGATTACGTAAATCCAAGGTTAGCGGATGTTTACGATGGTGAAACGTATCGACCAGGAACGTGGCGTAACAACGATAGTAGGGAAACACAGCGTGTGCAAAGAATAGGTTCTTTTTACTCTAGTCTAAATGCAAATATAATTAGAGATCAGTTTAAAAATTATTTTAACCATGTAGATATAGTATACTGCCCTGGCAATATACGAGTATTCATTAGAATTAAAAAACAAGGAATTATTTTTAGTAAATATCATTTTATCACATTTATTGAGAAAGAATAATTAAAAATTTGTAATAAGTAAAATATATATAAAATTTAAATATACGTAATTCATTTGCAAATATGTATATTAAAAAAAATAAAGACTGAAATCAAATTTATTTATTTAAATATTGTTTTAATTTATTTAAACATTGCATAAAATTTATTTAAACATTACATAAGGCCGTTTTCTATCCGCTTTTCAGATCTAATGTATCCAATGTATGTAAAAAGCCACTGATAGAGTGTTCAAGGTTTCGTCAATGCGCGGTAAATGCCTTTCTTCGTCATTTCGTTTAATTTGCGGTAATCCTCGCAAAATTGTTTTGTCCTATCCTTTTTTTTACTTGACAAGAACGATTGGCGAACTCCATGGGCTGCTAGCCTCCTCAATTACTTCTTCACGTTCCATTTGTTTAGCAATTTCGGCTGTCTCCTGCTACTTCACGAGAGGTACTCATCTTGGTGCTTGTCGGATTGGAATGCCGTTTCCTGTGTCGATTCTATGTTGCACAATTTTAGTTTTTCCTAATGCATCATCATTACGAGCAAATACATCGGCTAATTCAACCTTCCCACTGCGACATCTGACTGTTCCGCTGGAAGATGTTTGCACAGTGAGGGAATAATGTTCTTCTGTCTACTTGGTGATTGACAGTTGATTCCCTCAGCTCTACCAATGACCACCCCTTTCCTGATTACATTTGTTGATGAACTCATGTTCAAAACATGTACTGGTACTTTCTGCTAGAACTTCACTAAGGTTCTCGCACACAGCAACCTGTTATT
The DNA here is from genome assembly GCA_947310385.1 of Nephrotoma appendiculata. Taxonomy (NCBI): domain Eukaryota; kingdom Metazoa; phylum Arthropoda; class Insecta; order Diptera; family Tipulidae; genus Nephrotoma; species Nephrotoma appendiculata. The sequence goes on from OX371224.1 coordinate 202,932,682, forward strand.
TTGAACATTTACAAGCTCCAAAAATTCCCATCTTGGTCACCCTAGGTCACCGTCAATTTTCGTGTAGCTGATTTATTCGCACATCGGTGGAATCTCAGCCCTGTCTTCGATTATGACTCGCTCGTTCACTTGTGTTTAGTTGAAGGGGTAGATCCACATTGCACCATTTTGGTACACCAGGTACTGTTAATAAAATCCACGATCTTCTGGTATTTCTTCATTTCATCCAGTCCGAAGATGATGAGTTATAACAAACAGTAGCATCTATCAGTGCTGGATCTACCATGTCAGGACGCACCGCCGATTTCGAAGCTACGGTATCCAGTGGAAAGGTGCATTCACCCTGTGCCCGTACGCTAATAGCAGCGTCACCTTTGTAATCCGCCCCTAGTTGTGTGATTTTAAAGGTGCTCTAGGGACATTTTCTTAGTAACTTAGTCTTCCGAATCCATGTCCATTAAATGAGACAAATGTTTTCTATCCTCGAATCGTCAAACGTCCATTGCCTCTTTTCTACACGTGTTTGCCTCGTACGTCAGCTTCTTTAGAGTGTAGTGCTCTTTATTTGCTTAGAGACTCCATCAAATATTGCACGGGTTATTGCCATCGGACACATCGAGACTGGAAACGTGATCAGTTTCTTCCTTATCTCTTCTTTAATTCTTTCGAATTAAATTCTTTAATTCGAATTCAGCTTGCGCAACTTTACTGTTTAGTTACTAAACTTTGTCCAGCTGCCTCATATTCTAACGCTATCGTCATTACTTCATTCATGGTTTTACCTCTAGTATTGGTTCTTAAATCAAGTTTCAGAAGGTCGTCGTTGACAGCACTGATAAACGCGTCCACTGTTAGTCCGTTCAATATATCTGAAGAGCCTTGCCGTATGCTTCACGGGCTTTCTCCGCGTAGTTGCCATTTGCTGTTGAGTTGAATCATGCATAATTCTCTGACGTGTGACTGCACGTATATCTATCTGCGCCCCAACAATTGTGCTGCACCGCCACTTCGAATTGCACTTTAAACTTGTTCTGTTCGTAGTTCTGCCAATTGTGCACTTTTCTGTTCGGATTTAAGGGTTTGCTCCGCTCATTATTCAGCAAATTGCCCGAGTTGCTGGTCTAATTTGGCACCCATTTCATTGAGTTCAAGCAAAAGTGACTGCATCATGTCGATCATGTCCAACGATGGCTTCTATTGTTGAGGAATAGCAGGTTGTACTCAGTTATGGTTTTTTCTGTTTGCTCTGTTGCTCCGGTTACCTCATTTAACCTTCTTCTTCACAAGGCTGGACTTTTTGCTCATCGTTTGGGGTAACTGGCGAAATCCCTGGTCCTGGCGTTGGTGATGATTGTCATGAACTTCGCCCTTTTGTTTTAGCATCCTCTGTAGCTCTTTCCTCAACTACTGTGATGTATAGATGTTTAGGTTTTTAACCATTGCTGATATTTGCAAAAATCCGCTTCTGAATGACTTCTGATTCGTGCTCGATTTTGCAAAGAAAACCATCAGCTTTTCAAGTTACAAGCTTTATTTTCCAACATATTTTGTGTACTCTGCTAAATAATTCGGTTTTTTGTTCACTTTAATAGTTCACTCACTACATTTCTCACTTTTTGACTTGCGCTGTTCATTGGTTAAATTAAAACTGTGGCCGCGTCCCAAATTGCTCTCGCTTATATTCTTGTCTATCGTTGTTCGAGATTATTCTCTTAATTGCATCTGGCGATATGTGTTTTGCAATTGTAAATCACTTTCATGTAGTTGTATTCCCGAGCTTTTGACGTCATCATTACCCCTGTCTTGATGGTAAACGCCGTTGTTAATTCCAGTATTTTCCATGATGAATATCGCCGGCGTTTACAATTGGTTCCGTTATCCGCATATACCCACTTGCAATTCGAAAATCCAATTCCCATCAGTAGTGGATGTCTACTTATAGCGGAAAGATCGATGATGTTAAGAATAAAACTGCTTAATAAAATTATAGTCTGCAAATGGGTAAGAACTCGCTACCTTTGGGTTGATAGTGGTGGTGTATAATTTTAGCAATCAAGCTGGTCGATTGTAGATTAAAATTCGTATAAATACGTTAGAGTCTACCAGTTTGATGGCTCTCGTGCCTAAAAACAATTTCGTCGCTGTCATTATTATAGCATAACCAAACCATTCAACTGAAAACTGCTTAAAATTGAAATAAACTTGATTTCAATTTAGGCCTATTATTTGTAAATATGTATTCATTTGTAAGACATAATGAAGTTTTTACAAGGTGGTCGTCACACTGATTATAATTTTTACTTAAACCTAGTTAGATGCTCATTGCGTTATCATCGTTTAATCGAAGGTTAATCCCATTAGAATACCACATTTCTGTGAACCCGGGCTCAAAGCAACGCTAAAATATATTGATCGCATCACACGATCAATGTCAATTGATTTATTTCAATTTTCATTTTATTTTATAACCCATTTATCGAAAAATATTTAAATCTTTCATATGGAATAGTTCATGCATGCCAATTAATAAAAGTTGCATAATTTTCAAATAGTAAAATATTTTTTATTACAAACACTTTCAATATAATCCGACAGCATATTATATTGTAATAGTGAGATGTATTTATGTGGGTAGGGTGAGAATTCTAGTAAAATATAATTAATGACTCAAATTTAAATTCAGAAATCCGCTTTACCACCGTACATTCCAGTTGTAAAACAATACTCCTATCAATCATTGATGTTAATATTTACTGTGGAAGTCGAAACACCATATACTATTTCAATTTAGTCATCTCAGCTATCATCTTAATTCGGATATTGTGTAATACGTGTGTATATCTTTACTTTTGCGCCCCTAATAAGAATTAAACACTGACTAATGCAAACTAGTTTGAAGAATATATTAGTTTAGTATAAATTAAATTAACTGGTTTTAACTTTTTTCTTTCTGCTGAAGATATCCGTAAACTAGTAAAGATATTCATTTCGATATAATATTTATGCCCGGTTGCACAGAAAAATGACTAACGGCCGGTTAGTTGTGCGCCAGTTAAATGTTTTATATAAAATATGTTTTCGCAGTCAGAAAAAATCATCGCAAACTTGATTAAATATATTTTATTCCATGGAAATATTTAACGATTAGTTGAAAAGTTATTCAATAAAAATTGGCCATTTAAATATTTATACACCTGCTAAATATGTCCACGGAATAAAATATATTTAATCAAGTTTGCGATGATTTTTTTCTGACTGCGAAAACATATTTCATATGAAATATTTAACTGTGGCCCTATTCGGGCTTTCCCTGGGAATAGAGAACTGAGGGAATCAGTTTGGTGTAAATGTTTTCGAAACAAAGGTAAATGGGAAAATATTTTTCCCTATAAAAATTTTGTTGAACAAAAGTTTCCCAATTAACTTTGTTTTAAAAATGTTTGCACTAAACTTATTCCTTCAGTAGGCCGAAAAAATTCAATTTAGACAAAAGGGAAAGCCAGAATAGTGCCACTGGCGCGCAATAACCGGCCGTTAGTCAATTTTCTGTGCAACCGGGTATTAGTATTTTTATGCTCATTATGTATAAAGTGGTAAACTCAAATATAACTAAATAGTTTCAAAGAAATGAAAAGGTCCCTTTATAAGGGTGACGAAAATGTGATTACTCTACTTGTTTTGACTGAACAGGATAAATAATTTTAATTCATATTTTAGGAAAAATTGAAATTAATTTCATATCATCATCGTACAGCACAATCAAAAGAGGAAATTTCAAAGACCTTCACCAAAACCAATCAATGCTGTTGCAGACGTCATGCGTCACTAAGTGCGTCATAAGTGTTCAAGACGATATTTTTTATTGTGCTATTTCATCCAATTGGCTTAAAGGTATCATATTCAAAGAGTTTGAGTTTTACATAACTCCAATCTTTCACACGGTTCCTGTACATCATCCTACAAAATAACCAGAAGCTCCAACAAATTAAAAATCTGTTCGATTTACTTCCAAAACGTGAATAAAATATTATCTAAAGCAACAACTTTCCACTGTCGTAAAAGCAAACCATATATGCAATTTGTGAAACATCTTTCAATCGAGGAATACATAGCTCTAAGTTCTGCCCAATGTTTATGTAATAGATGCGATATCGCTCAGCCGCAACCACTTGGCAATGCTGACTTTGCGTTATATCTACCATTCATCTTACCTCGCAATGTAATCCTAGACGCTGAACCAAATAAATAATCGTGCAAACGAACCCTCGAAGGAAGAATTTTGGATTTATTCTTCGGCAATGAACTAATTACCATTAAAATAGCTCAATCTTTAGCGCCATTTGTCTTAACTGATGTAGACAAAAACCTAGTGGCGATTTTATTCGACATCCAGGAAACTAACACAGAATAATAATTTCCATACAAAAACCACTCTGATCTATAATTTCATAAAGCTAAATGCAAATGAATTCAATCAATATCTTGAAAGCATCAATTGGCCACAAGAAATAACACCTGACAATAACGACGCAAATATTGATAAATTTTACATTTGCTTTCTTCTTATAGCCCACCTTGGTATAATGATCACCTAGAGAATTTAAATTTTTTTAAATGCATAGCTTTTCGAAAAATGAATTGAGTAAATTAGCATTTGATGAAGTAAGATTTAAGGAGATCAATTGTAATTCGATAGTTTGTTCAAGTCTGTTAATAGACTGTTAAAATCAGTTTGTTAAATACATCAACAACATTCAAGAATAATTAAATTGGATTCAAAATACGGGAAAGAATTTTAGATCCAAATGCGAAAACACAAAAGCCTCCTTCTATTTCACAAAGCTTGCCTGTGGGTCCTTGGATATTTATCATATTTATATCGAAGTAATATTTAATGCCATTTTTCTCATCTGTACTTCTTTTTGCGGAAGATTTTAAAATCTTCAGGCGTATTGTAAATTCACAAGATATCAAATAAATACAAGACGACATAAATAGATAGAATCCGGGTGTGGTGTGAAGTCAACCAATTATATCTGAACATTGAAAACTAAACTATCTCTTTCTACAAGAAAAAAACACCAACAATTAGTGACTTTATCATCAATGGCATAAAAATCAAAAGTGTAGATGAGGCAAAAGATTTGGGTGTAATGTTTGTTGGAAATGTGTCCGTTAACAAACACGTCGATCTAATTATTGCCATGTCTCAGCTAGAACATGCAGTCCCAGTATGGTGCCCTTTCTATCAATCTCACATTGAAAGAATTAAAAGTACATATTCAGAAAAAAGATGAGATGTAAAAATTGGCTACCCGAATTAAGAAAAGTGGAATAAAGAAAAGTGAATTAAAAAAGTGGTATTTGTATGAAAAATTTCCACTTATTTTAATTCGTATTTTAAACAAATTTCCTGAATTTAAAAAAGTAATTACAACAAAAAAAATCTTAATTCAAAATGAATTAAAAAATGCACATCTTATTTCATTTTTTAAAAAAAATTATCCTAATTCATTTTCAAATTGATATAAAATATTTACATTTTTTTTTTCATGTTTTGTCCACTTTTCTTAATTCATTTTCAAAATGAACAGAAGATAATTAGGCTAAAGTTTACTTTACGTATACATCGATAAAATCAGGTAAGGAGTATACATTTTGAAAAATTTTAAATGCAGGATTGTTTATTAATAGTTATTAGGAGGGAAAAACTAAATTTTCCGGAAAATTTTTGATTTTCCGGAAATTTTTTATTTTCAATATTTTTTTTTTTTTGATTTATTGATTTTTATTAATAATAATTGCTTCGTCAGGCTCCCTAAAATAAGAAAATTTGAATTAAGAAAAGTGAATTAAAAAAGTGGTATTTGTATAATCGTTGATTTTTTTACTCGGTTGGCACATATGTAAAAAAAGGTTTGGGTGTATTTTATTTCACATTATAAACATAAAATTTACATTTGTTTTTAATAACAAAGAAATGCATGCGAAATTTAATGTTTTTAAGAAAATCTTTCATCTTATAGTTTTTTTTTGTTGTATTGTAGAGAAAGATAAAAACATGCATTTCATAAATTTCATTTGTGTATTAATTGTGAATTAAAATATCAATTTTTTAATTCATTTTCAAATTTGCAATTGTTTTTTGCACATTTTCATTAATGAAAGCATTGGTTGAAAATTCTGAATAGTTCTAATTTTCATATTACAGTAACACAGTTCACATTTGCCCCTCAGCCTAGGGTATTCAGAGGGCTTCGGCTGTCTCTGTGTACACCTAGGTAACACCAAGGTAGCCGCGTCCTCGTCGCGGCGGGCGGGTACTGCTTCGGCAGTAGCAAAGTGTTACCGGAGACCAAATGCCAGTGGTATAAATTGGCTAAAACAAACAATGAGTACAACAAATACGGGAAGTAATACCCCAGGTGGTACAGCAGCAGATATGCTGACAAATCCACGCTCTTCGGAGGCAGGCCCAGTAGATTCTGGGGTGGGCCAATCATTGTTTAACCCATTCGGACGAAATACCAATTTACGATTAAGATCTTTAACTGAAAATATATTTAAGTACGAGAAGGAAAATGCCGAACTCCGTGAACAACTAAGAGAAATAAAGGAATTTACAACTAAATTGAAAGAAGAATTTACAATTTTAAAGAAAGAGAATGAAGAACTCAAAAAAGCAGTTGAAACACGTGCAGAACTTGGGAAGACACCCTGCCCTACAATCGATGATGACATTAATCCATTCCATACGGATGAAGAAGAATTAGAAAGAGAAACAAATTGGATGTTGAAACGGAGTAAAAGACCAAGTAAGAAAAGGAAAACTCAACACTCACCAGAAATGGCAGAAACTTTACCATCAACTTCAAAAGAGGTTTCTAGAAAACAATTAATCATCAATAAACAACAAGCTCTAGAACAACAACAAGCAGCTAAACCAAAAGAAAAACCACCTCCACCAATAAATGACGCTGAGTCCACATCAGAAGTAGAAAAATCACTCAAACTGCAACCAGCTCAACAAAATGAAGCACAGCCAAAGGTAAAAGCCCCACCACCGATTTTTATAGTAGGAGTAACCAACTACTCAGAAATCCAAAGTGTAATGAGTAATGTTACGGAACAAGAGTATAAAATTACTGCTCTGAACAATAATGTATGGAAGATTAACACTTCAAATCCAAACGCATACAGAAACTTGTCAATGAAGCTGAATATGCAAAAATATCAGTGGTACACGTACGAAAATAAAAACGATCGTCCCATCAAGGTCATGGCAAGAGGACTACATCCAACCTGTGAAACTAATTCAATAATGGAGGACCTAGAAAATAAAGGATTTAAAATCCTTGATGCCGTGAACATTATTAAAAAAGAGAGACGTAGCGGGGAGAACCGACTAGAACCCGTTTCAAAAAGAGGGCTTGCCCTGTTCATGCTAACCTTTGATAAAAAATAGAAAAAATTTACAATATAACTGGCATACTTTACATGCGAGTAAAGATCGAAGCTGTTAAAAGAGGCAGTACAAGAATAGTACAATGTAAAAAATGCCAAGACTATAACCATACGCAACGATATTGCGCGCGCGATCCAAGATGTGTGAAATGTGTTGAAAAGCACCCAACACAAACTTGCAAACTATCTAAAGAAGAACCAGCAAAATGTAAAAATTGTTATGGGCAACATCCAGCAAGCTACCGAGGATGTGAGGTTGCCAAGCAGCTACAGAAAATGAAGGATCAGGTACGCAAACCCCCTCTAAGTCATCCAAACAAGGATCGAGCAAGAAATGAAGCATCTATGCGTAGGGAGAATTACACATATGCTCAGGCCGCTTCAAATTCGAAAGAAAATGAGACCAACGGTACTAAAAATTTCAAAAACACTATCCAAGCAATTTTAAAGAGCCTTGAGGAACAGAATAAGCTAAATAAGTTAATTCTGGATCGACTTAATCTGCTGGAAATACCAAGCTCCAAAATAGTTAAACATAAATAATGTATGCAATAAATAGTTCAATTCATAATTCCGGAGCAGAAACCAGACATCAAAACTACTCATTAAGAATAGCCATATGGAATGCAAACGGATTAACACAACACCTAGAAGAATTAGAACTATTTTTAAAAACCGAGAAAATTGATATATGCTTAATATCAGAAACACATCTTACCAGCAGCTCCTACGTATCAATCGGGAGATATACTTGTTACCATACCACCCATCCTGCAGAACGAGCAAGAGGAGGGTCCGCCATATTTATTAGGGATAATATCAAACATCATGAAGAATTAAAAATAGAAAAATAATTCATGCAAGTAACCACCGTGACGGTTAAATTTGGTTATCACAACACCTGTAATATATCTGCGATATATTGCCCCCCACGGTATAACCTAAAGAAAGAAGACTACATTAACTTGTTCTAGAAATTAGGAAGTAACTTCATTATTGGAGGTAACTTTAATGCAAAAAATACCTTCTGGGGTTCAAGATTAACCTCTCCAAAAGGCAAAGAGTTATTTGCAGCTGGCCAATACTCAAACTGTGAATTTTACTCAGGCGGGAAACCAACGTACTGGCCAACTGATCCTAACAAAATCCCTGATCTTATAGATTTCTACATCATTAAAGGCATATCGGAACGCTACATCTTCTTAGAAAATGATGAAAGTCTAACATCTGATCATTCTCCTGTTATTATGACGATTAGTGAAAATGTAATAGAAAAAACCAATTCACCACAGCTCACAAACGACAATAGAAATTGGAAACTGTTTAGGCAGTTGGTAGAGGAAAAAATAGAACTTCAAGTGCCAATCAAAAGTGAAAATGAAATAGAAGAACTAGACAAGCTCCTTGATGTCATACAATGGTCGGCTTGGGAATGCACCCCCAAATTATCATCCAGGAAAGAAAACTCCGTTATTTACCCACTAGAAGTAAGAGAACTAGTGCAGGAAAAACGAAAAGCCCGAAAGAAATGGCAGACTACGCGTGCGCCGCAAGATAAAACCACCTTAAACATCTCGTGCATCAAACTTAAGGCACTCATAAAAAAAGTGAAAAATGAAACAATTGGAAAATACCTTTGTTCCCTAGCTCCAACTAAAGATACCGACTATTCCCTCTGGAAAGCAACAAAAGGGTTAAAACGACCAAAAACGCAGATCCCCCCAATCAAAACAAACGATGGGAACTGGGCTAGAAGTGCGAAAGATAAAGCTGACCTGTTTGCTGAACATCTTGAAGAAACATTTCAACCTCTAGGTCAGCAGACCAATGACGAAAACACTGCTGATACGCCCAGAATAACTGATTTTGAAGAGATCAGGCCTGTAACATTAAAAGAACTAAAAGCTGAAATTAAGAACATAAAAGTAAAGAAAGCTCCTGGTTATGATCTGATAACAGGGCAAATAATAAAGGAGCTGCCTGAAAAAGGTACCCGTAAATTACTGCACATAATCAATGCGATTCTCAGGAAAAAGCATGTGCCAATGCAGTGGTAAGTAGCAGAAGTAATAATGATTCCGAAACCGGGCAAGCCACCGAATGATAGAAAATCCTACCGGCCAATTTCACTTCTACCAACACTAGCGAAATTGTTTGAGAGACTGTTGCTCAAAAGATTGAAAAGAACCATAGAACAAAGAAACCTTTTCCCAAAATATCAGTTTGGTTTCAGAGAGAAACACTCAACTATTGAGCAGGTTCATAGGCTTACAGATGTCATTGAGAATACATTAGAAAGGAGAAAGGTTTGTTCTAGTATCTTCTTAGATGTGGCGCAGGCCTTCGATAAGGTGTGGCACAGAGGTTTACTCTTCAAATTACATAGAGATTTACCAAAACAATAGTATATGATTTTAAAATCATACATAGAGAATCGCCACTTTAGGGTGAAATATGAAGATGAATATTCCGAGCTAAAAAAGATTTCGGCAGGAGTCCCGCAGGGTAGTGTTTTGGGACCTATTCTTTACCTGCTATACACCAGCGATTTACCTCAATTAAACGATGTTACCATTGCAACATTTGCTGATGACACTGCAGTTCTCTCAGTAGGAGACACTATCGAGGAATCGACAACGAAACTCCAAGAAGCATGTGACAAAATCATAAAATGGACAAAAATGTGGCGTATCGGGCTCAATGAATCGAAATCCACGCATATGAATTTCACCAATCTAAATGTCAGTTACAAACCTGTAATCATTAACGGTCTGACCTTACATACCAGGCTCAGATGGAAAGAGCACGTTAAAAAGAAGAAAGATGAGCTTAATATCAAATATTGCAAAATGTATTGGCTTCTCGGGAAAAATTCGGAATTGTCAACCGAAAATAAATTGCTATTGTATCAACAGGTGCTAAAGCCTGTATGGACTTACGGAATACAGCTCTGGGGCTGTACAAAAAAAACCAACACCAAAATAATACAAACTTTTCAAAACAAAGTGCTACGTGGTATAGTTAACGCTCCGTGGTACATTAGGAATGATGACCTTCATAGGGACCTTAATATCCTGACGGTCCAAGAAGAAATAAAAAAATTTGCACTAATTCATGGACAACGTATCTATCAACACGTAAATGAAGAGCTTCGTGGTATGTTGGACACTTCACATGCAGTAAGACGATTGCAGAGAACGACATCAATTGATTTAATGGATTAAGGACACCAGAGCAAAGACTACTTCAGTAAATAACCTATAAATGGAGCTGGCCAATGGGCCTCTTCTCATTCACAAGTGACTAAATTAAGAAAGAAAAATTACTAGATGAATTGTATTCAGTTGTAATAATTTAAATAATAAAAAAAAAAAAAATATTACAGTAAAAGCCCGATTATCCAGCATCCAATTAACCGGAACACGCAGTTAACCGGAAATTTAATTTTTAAGAATTTTTTTGCAAGGGTGAATACTCTTTCACAAGGGAAATTATTTTTTTATTGTTCGGGAATTCACAGAAAATATACTTAAGTAAAAGCTCCATTATCCGGAATGCTTGGCGATGCGAGCATTCCGGATAATTGAATGTTTTATTAAAACTAGAAATTTTACAAGAATTTCGCTTGATTTCATTGTTTTTTAGGATTCTCGTTTATTTATTTTCAAATAATGTACCAGAAAACATTTTTTTATACATCAGTTCATTGAATTTATTGCAAATAATAAATCCATACCTATTTGGTATACGAGTACCCCCATACAAGTACCCAACATTTAATAATATATTCAATATTTCACTAACCTAACTGTAATACGACTTTACACATTTAATTCAAATAGAATAATGTATAAAACATTGAAATTTCAAAAAAAGTAAACAGAAGTATATTTTCTGTGAATCCCCGAATAATGAAAAAAAAATATTCCCTTATGAAAGAGAAAAAAGCAAAAAAAAATCCTTAAAATTAAAATTGCGGTTAACTGAGTATTCCGGTTAATTGGATGCCGGAAATCGGGCTTTTACTGTAATATGAAAATTAAAGCCATTTAAAATTTTCAACTATTGCTTTCATTAATGAAAATGTGCAAAAAACAATTGCAAATTTGAAAATGAATAAAAAAATGCATATGAAAGAGAAAAAAAACTTCCTCAAAATTAAATTTTCGGTTAACTGAGTGTTCCGAATAATTGAATGCCGGATATCGGGCTTTTACTATAACATGAAAATTAAAGTCATTCAAAATTTTCAACTAATGCTTTTATTAATGAAAATTTGCAAAAAACAATTGCAAATTTGAAAATGAATTAAAAAATGAATATGAAAGAGAAAAGAAAGATAAAAATGCAAAAGAATTCCTACAAATTAAAATTCCGGTTAACTGACTGGAGGCTGTTCGTAAACTCTACATTGTTACGATATTGTTAACAATGACAGTTCTAAATCGTTCTGAAACTATCATTGTGACAACGAGCACGTGCTTTTTGTCGTTCGTAAACTCGTTTTAACATTGTTACAAATGTCATTTTCAACTAATTATGCTACAATCAAGCGAAAAAAATATTTTTTCACATTAATATCAGAACAAAATAATTTTTTAATAAACTTTTTTAGGTGGTCAATGTGTTTGTGTAAAGTACCATGCGTATAATTGAGTATTATTTAAAAATTATAACGGTTTACGGATATCTGGTTTAATAAGTATTTTCATACATAAGAAATTAGTTTTCTGTTTTGCGTTTTATTAAAGGTTTTTTTTTTGTCATCGTCAATCATCTGGAAAATCATTGACATTTGTATCAAAATTATTGTTAAGCACACACGTCATACTAACCATGACAGTTGTAACAATGTAAAGTTTACGAACAGCCTCCTGTTGCGGTTAATTGTATGCCGGATAATCAGGTTTTTAGTGTAGTACATTTAAATACACATTTTATTTCATTTTCAAAATGACTTATTTATAATTTTAAACCAAGTAAAAAAAAAATTGAAAAAATTTCAAAATTTTCCAGGACAAATTTAATTACATATTTTTTGATTACTTTTCTAAAATCATTTCCTAAATAATCATTTCCTAAATAAAGCAGATCACATATTAAATCAACTTTTATTATTTCATTTCTATCAACTTTTCTTAAATCAATTTCATAATGAATTAAAAACACTTCAGTTCAGAAAAAACACTTTTCTTAATTCGGGTAGCCGTAAAAATTATAGGACCTACACTGAAAAAAATATGCCACATAAATTTAATAAGATATCCGTATGGATATAAAAATATGATTTCATATTAGTGATTCTTAGAATTAAATGAAAACTCCTCTTAATTTTACAATTCAATCTTATTATTTTAAATAGTTCTACTTATTATTTAAATAGTTTTACTTTTTGGAAAAAAAATGATTTCTGATAAACCATTTATCAAAATATGGGTTTCTTATTATATTAATTCAGAAAACCTATTAATAATTTCAGTACTGTCCAATATTTTCATAGTCAATATATTTCCTTATAAATTTAAAAAGATTTGCATATAATGAATGTCAACAAAAAAAAAATCATAAATCATCCATTACAGAAATTTTTCTAAAGTGGTTTGAACGTGTTAAATTGTGAATGTGATTCAAGTGAATTTGTGTTTTGTAACAAAAAAATAGTAACTCAACAATAATTTAAAAAACTACAAGGGTACAATAAATAACATACGTTTATTTTATTGTAATAACGATGAATGATGATAATTCCACATTCATTTTTTTCAACGGTGCCGAAATGGACCCCGATTTAAAAGAATTGCTGGAGTTATCAGATATCGATGATCTTTTTGGAAAGATAAATAATGACTGTTTTGGCGAAAAATTAATTTTTAAATCAAAATTACGGAAATGGCGGAAAGATAATATATTTTCATTTTTTAAGATTTAATTACGGCAAAAACATGGCTGAAGTATAATTTTAGTCCATGGAATACAATAATTGAGAATTGGACGAATACTTCTTTGTTAAGAATCTCCGAATTAAAACGCATGGAAACCATGAGCGAGATTTTTGCGGATTGTCCCTTGTATAAACATCATGATGGCCACCAGTTGGTAAGATAATACTAAATAATAATGAATAATGAAATTTCTAATATTATATTTTTCCAATTGGTTTTATTAGATCGATATTGATTTTGAAGCGCTTTTTCCTAAAAAGCAACTTCTGTTGCTAAATGGCTTTGATGCATTAATCCCAAAGATTTTAAAATATTATGCAGAAGAAATAAAGGACAAAAAAGCACTTGAGCATCTTGATGCTATTAATGCCAATAAATTAAATTCAGGTTTATTAAATTATAAATGAACTTTAAATACATTTTATACAAAACAATTTAATTTCAGAATCACGTAACTGTATGATAATTCTGCTACTTCATGCCGTTCTTCAACCGTTAAGAATTAATCGTAAACACAGACTTACAATTTTAGATGCGCAAGAAGATTTCTTAATTCATATCATAACAATTAATGATTTATTACCGACGATTGAACTACTAACAGGGAATATTCAACCCAAAATTATTGCTGTTGGCTCTGATCTGCAAAACTTAACTGAATTTTATATTTACTGCGATGGAGTACAAAACATTAAGTTTCATTCGTTGTATTGATATAATAATTAAATTAAGCTATATCTTTAACATAAAATATTCGGAAAAAAAGCAAATTAGCATACATTTTTTTAGAACAATACTTTTTCGATCTAAAATCCGAAGAATTTTCTGCCGTTGCTAATATTATTAATAACCTAAAACAACCAATAAATTAATATGGTTATGCTAATTTGCTTTTTATGTGAATATGCAACTCAGTCGCTTAACCAATTAATACATCACCTAAAAGTATTCAATGGAGTACCTAATATATATGTATAGATTTAAATGTAAAAAGCTAAATTGCAGAATTTTATTTTGTAACTACTGAAATATTTGAACTTATTGATATAATTTTATTAGATGATAAAATGCCTATAGCTGTTTGCGTTGCATGGCAAAACCTTAGATTTTCTGAACACTTTCAATCGTTTGTAGTTGGAAATGTAACAGACAAATTTAAATTATTGAAATTTGAAAATTTTGATGGCCCTCCTGTACATTTTAACTTAATAAATAATGGCCTTAAGCTATTACGTTTCAAATTATATTGGTAAATGTTGAATTAGTATATACGTAAAACTTCTACAAGCGACCACCTCTAGGACAAGACCCCCTTCCTGTACGATACATTTGATCATGAAACCGTTTTCATTTAAAGTAAAATCCTCTCTCTAAAAGGACCACCTCCCAAACCCAACCGCGACCATGATTTAATGGTACATCAAGAAAGAATCACACTCTCCGAAACGACCACTCTTCAATATTTATTATTTTTTTCTAGTTAGAATACAAAATCAATTTTGTTTGTATTATGTTACTCCATACACATATCTAGTCGGTTAAAATGCACTCAAACTAAAACATTTAATTTTTATAATTGTGTGTTCCTATTGAAGCGCAGTGTGTTTCATTGCATTTTGTAGAAATATTTAATTAATTATTGTACAAATTCATACGAAAAGTTTTGTTTTGAGTTACCCTTTACATTTATTACAGTTTAGTGTATGTATGTATTATATGTTTTGATTTGTGAACACCAACAAACATAAAGAAAAAACTGTAAACAGTTTTGTATTTTGTTTGATTTTTAGTTTCCTCAAATTTACCGAAACAAAACGACGTGATAATTCAAGGTTAGTTTTTTAATACATAATCCAACTGCTTATGACTAAAGATAAATTTACATATTTTAATCTCCCTTTACAGTGCTACAGTACATTAAAATGAAATTTTTGAAGTTAGGAGACAAAATAAATGTGATTGAGGATTCTACAAAAGGCATGTCACAAAGAAATTTGGCTGATAAATATGGTTGTGGCAAAACCCAGGTCGCTAATATTTTGAAAAACAAAGATGCATTAAAGGCAAAGTGGTACAAGAACGCAAATGAAAACACAAAACGACAATCATTTCAACCATTTCAACAAGTGAATGAATTAACTTTATCGTGGTTTGAGGGAGCACGAGCAAGAAATTTACCAGTAAGTGGGCCAATCCTACAAGAAAAAGCATTGTTATTTGCGAAAAGTTTAAAAAAAGATAATTTTGTAGCCAGTAACGGGTGGCTCAATAAATTTTGTGCCAGAAACAATATTGTGTTTAGAGCATTGAGTGGCGAGAGTAGTTCCGTAAATAGTGACCTTATTTCGAGTTGGTATCAACGTTTGCCATCAATGATAGAAAATTATGAATCCAATAATATTTATAACCTCGACGAAACTGGCCTTTTTTATCGAGCGTTGCCAACAAAATCTCTCCTAGCCAAAGGGACCAATGCACATGGCTCTAAAAAATGTAAACAAATAATTACTGTAATGTTGTGTGCAAATGCCATTGGACAAAAAGAGCGAGCTCTTGTAATCAACACGTACAAAAGGCCAAGATGTTTTAAAAATATGAATATGAATAATTTGGGAGTGGAATGGCCCTCAAATAAAACAGCTTGGATGACCCGTGATATTTTTGATGAGTGGTTAAAAAAATTTGATAAACGAATGGTCAAAGAGAAACGACAAATTATATTAGTCCTGGACAATGCAGCCAGCCATTCAACCGACGTACAGCTCAAAGCTATCAAGTTATTATTTCTGCCTGCAAATACTACGAGTGTAAGTCAACCACTTGATCAAGGCATCATCCAAAATTTTAAACTACTTTATCGGCGCAGAATGCTAACTACTTTAATCGCGAAGATGGATACTGCCGAGAATGTTGACGTATTAATAAAACAAATTACTTTAGCTGATGTCGTTGAATATGTAAAGGAAGTGTGGAATAATGTCTCCCCTATAACTATTGAAAAGTGTTTTTCGAAATGTGGATTGATACTGCCAAGTTGTAACACTGAAATAAACATTTCTGAAAATGTGGATATTCAAAGTGACATAATATCTTTAGCAAACCTTGTCAATTTAGAACTCGACTTTGATACCAATATTGACTTGGATGATGTATCTCCACCTTGGGACAATGCCGAATGGGAAATCGAGTTCTTGAATTCAAACGTGACCAATTTTAATAAAGACGGGGAAAATGAGGAATCCGATGATGAGGAGCTTCAGCCAATGTTACTACATAATAGTTTGGAAGCAGTAGCTAGTTTAAAACGATTGTCGTTGAATTTAGGAAATAGTGAGTTAATGACTCATTTTTATGAATGCGAGCGATTATTGGGGAACGAAATCATTCAGCACAAGGCCAGATCCTCGAAACAAACAACGTTAATTGATTATTTTACTCCAAAATAATACTATAACTAATATATACTAATATATTAGTAATTTTTTCAAATTAAATTTGTTAAGTATGAAACGAAATTTGTTCCTGAAATTATAATTTCTTTATAATTTATTTTTGTGATAAATGTATGCTGTGAATTAAAATAAATACATATGTAAACGTTATATTTTTGAATTTTTTGTATTTTTTCCCTAATACGTCCACCTCTCAAAACGACCATTTCTCCTCTGGTACACAAGGTGGTCGTTTTACAGAAGTTTTACTGTATAATGATTTTAAATTTTAGTTTTTAAGAAATTTATGTATAAATATCATAAATATATAATAAAAATGTGATCTCTAAATAAATAATAATGAAATACATATTATTGATTTGTCTCGATATTACGATTTTTTATTTTTACCTCAGAACAGCGATGAAATTAAGAAGAGAACGCAACTAAAAATAAACAGATAGGTACAATCAATCTAATAAGATATCCTTTTAATTTGAATAGTTCATCGTTTTAAAATAATAAGAATTCCATTTATTCCATTTATTTTAAAACGATGTCAAATGAAATTATCAAAAAGAAATCATTTTGCTTTGTGGATTTCATATTAAATATTTAAATAGATTTTCCTTTTTGTTTTAATTAGCTTGTCTTTTTGGATGAAAACCATAAAGAAATCTTCTTGAACTTGTTCGAAATAATGTGACAATTTTTTTTGTGTGTAGGATAAACCAGATACGAAACTAATAATGGTGATCATGAACCAATTAATGAACTGACAAAAATGTTTAATGAAGTACTTGCCTTATTTGACTTCTCTAGATCTAGCGTCGACTTCAAAAGAAACTGAAGAAACACTTTTTATAATTTTAAATTTTAATTAAATTTTTTAATTTATTACTTAATTATGTTATAGACAACTATAAGTGAAGCTGACGACAAAAAAATTAAACTTGTACCAGACATAAAACTTAACATTTGCGATTTGTTAAGAGAGCGCGGTATAGTTTTCAATAAAGGTTACAGGTAACTAACTCATACTTATTAATTAAAATATATAATGAACAAACTTGTAACCTCTTCCGAAATACTAAAATAGACAAGTTGTGCACCATTTATAAAACACAAACCAAAATCTTAGATTTTGCCAGTGTAACAAAGAGGTTATGTTTCTTATAGAGGTTTCTTATAAAAATAATTATAAATATTAATAGTTATAAAACAAAAGTCGCATTCGAAGAAGCCTTGTGGAGTGCCTCAATGCAATAATTATAAAAGTGACACAATATCAATGCATGAAATACCAAAACAAATATTAGATTCGCCATCTAATTTAGCTATTTTGAGAATGGGGAAAAAATTACGCGAAATATTTTTTGATTTGTAGTGACCATTTTGTAACTCGACATATTTTAAATTCAATTGTAAGTAACAAGGCAATGTATTGACAAAGGGGGTTTTTCAACAAGAAATTTACGTGTATCGTCGATCGTCACAAATAAAAAAGTGGACCGTACACGAGAAATTAGATTACAGGCTCGTTTAGCAAAATCAAATGTTACAGAAACAGAAGAGTAAGAACCGTATCAATTGTTATATTAAGGCTGTGTGCCAAACTTAAGGTAAATCATTTATGTACTACGGTAAAAAACGGTTTTAGGACAGATTTTTCGATCAGTTTTCCATAGAGTTTTTGAAAAATAATTGAATTTACCTAAAAATTTACTTAAAATTGACTTTTACCTTAAGTTTGGCACACGGCCTTAGTGTATGCATTTAATACTTACATTTTCATATTTAGGACAATGAACACAAAAATGTTTCCATTAAATGATGGAAGGAACGATACGAAAGAATTGATAGACATCGGCGATCAATGCATTGCAAATACGGGTGAAAAATCAGTTCAAGCGAATATTTCAATTTTTATCGATATTACCTCGTTGTGGGATACCGATTATTAATTGTTTACAATGACAGGAATACCATCAGTAAATATTTTAAATGCCACGGTCAAAATGTGTGAGTTAATAAGACCGAATGACAATTTTATTATGAAATTCAGGATTAGAATACTACTAACCATGCAAAAATTGAAAAATAACTGCTCATTTGCAGAAATACAGAAATTGGGACTTTCAAATATCTGATGGTACGGCCAAACGTTATTTTTCTGATATGATAAAATTATTAGCTCTAGGAATGAAGAGTTTAATTTACTGGCAATCACGGGAACAAAATATTAAAAATTTGCCGAAGTGTTTTCAGAGATATCCAAACATAAGAACGGTTTTAGATTGTACAGAATTTAGAACAGTGTTTATCTTGCAGAATAATTTCGTAACTATTATCTATTATTATTATTAAATCACAATAGTTTAAATTTGTTAACCCTAAACCTAACTGAATCTGCCCATAATATAAGTGGTGTTGCCGCAGTTTGAATATCCCGTCTTCTAATTTTTTGTATGGGAGGGTTATAATAAGACTTCTTGCAGTCTTATCGTTTCCTGTCACCAATGATTTTATTTCACCCAGACTCCATTCGAGTAATGGAAGGTCTAGTGCAATTATTAGACCGCGTTCCACGTAACGATTACCATACAATCATTGGCTTTGAATGAGCTGTTATAAACTGTCGAAACTTTTTTGGGCCAATTTTGATTTTTAATAAAATGGTAAGTAAGCAATTGTACGCAATGCTACCCATTATTCTCAATTTTATTTCAAAGAGCCATTGAACGCTTCTTTGCAAAATTGTTTATGCAAATTTGTATCGATTCGTTTACACTTTTTTTTTACTTCTTGCAAATTAATCATTACAGATGGGTCTAAGTATTTTCCATAATTGGAATATATACCCTGCTTCATTCCATCATGATTAATGATTAATTCCAAAAACTCGAATTTTCAATTACTACGGCAAGCTAAGAACCGGTTACAAGCTAACAGTTCGGTTTCACAAATTCGGAATTTGGTTGTACTAAAAAAATGATAGAAATATGTATTATTATACAGATAACTATTTGTCTTTACATAAAATAATATCTAAGTGCCGTCTTCGAAGAGAGATACAATTTTCTTATATTGTTAAAGTACCTTTTAGACATCGATGATCCAATTCTTCCCCACTTCTGCTTGACTTCAGTACAGCTGATTCCCTTTAGATCGGAATTTCTGCAATATATAAATTAAATTTAAGCTAAATTTATTTAATACTTTTATGTATATTCCATACCGGTTAATGTATAGTAGTCAAGCACTGATATGTTTGCATTTTTCACTCTCGCCAGCTTTACAGAAAGACCAATATTTTCACAACACACTTATTTATAAGGTTTGCCGATAAATTTGTGGTTTGTACTACCGAACCAACAATAATTAAATTTTTAGAATTTTGGGAAAGCTTTTATGGAAGCTGTCACTTCCGGTGAACCACATGTCGACTAAAATTCACTGGGATCTCCAAATTTGTGAAAAAACTTAAGTTTGAAATTTAATCCCAATCAACCAACCAGTCCAAAATGTTAATTATAACCCAGTTTTTATCCACTTCCGATAGACCGATTTTGACCAAAAATTATTGAGATTTTTTTGTAAAAAATCAATAGACATTTAGTCTGCACGTGAACGGTGATAAAAATGTCGATGTCAAAATTATTTAAGATTACTTTATTTTTTTACTATGTAAAAAAAATTATAAGTGAAGCATTGAAACCGCGGTATACGATCATCCCGGTATACGACCAACTCGACATACAATGTTTTTGGCGGAGGAAATTTTGCTGTATATTTATACGACGCAAAATTTGGTTATTTTAATTTTTTTATCATAAAAACTAATGCGTGCATGCGCAGAAATTTTAAAATAAAATACAGATAGTCACAAAATTGAAGGCACAACACTTTACGAACTAAAAATTGATTATATTTTGACCTTCTATTAAAATAATGATTTTTAGTTTGGTTAATATTACTAAGGAATGGCAACGCAACTTACTAGTGTCGTTATCACCGAAAAATTGGTTGAAAGTATGCCGAGACGACTACACACACTGATTGATGTAAAGGGGTACGCGAGTAGATATTAAGTTTAATCATGTTTCTAACCGGAACCAACGAATATTCTAATACATTCTCGTTGGTTCCGTTCTAAAAAAACAAAATTAAATATATGGTTGTGCCTTTAATTTTGAGTCCATTACTTTTTTAATTAACTTTTTTAATTAATTTATTAAAATTTATTAATTTTTTAATTTTTTTAATTAATTTTTTTAATCAATTAATAAAAACTAAAAAAATTTAATTATACATGCAGTTTTAATCAAATGTATAACTTTTCTATAAGTAAAACTGCTTGTGCGTTCGATTTTCTGACTATCTGTATGTACAAAAAATTTCCTTATTAATTTTAAGTCTGTCACTAGAAATAACTATAACAGCGTTTAAATTCTTTTTGAACCCATTAACATAGTTATGTATATAGATAAATTTTTCATATTACCATTCATCCGATTAATGCTTTTTACATGGTTTCTTATGGGAAAGGTTGCTTCAGTGTACGACCAATTCGGTATACGATGGAACCAGTAATTGCAATCCCGAGATCCCGGAATCCTGGCTCATATTTGAATCCCGGGATTATTTAAGCGAATCCCGGGATTTCATAAAAGTATAAATATATTTTAATAATTCTCTTAAATTCATTAATTGACCACTGACATTTAACAATTTTAGTTTATTTCTTATATTTATATTCTCCTATATAGGAACCTGATATTATATCCTCCTTAAAAAATATTAAATATTATTAGTGCTTCCCCGTTATTTTTAACAAATTCGACACCAATATGTGAGTATTTTTTATTTGATCACAGCACGGCTGGAATGGTGTACCATCACTTTTTCTGCTTTTGACTTAGTTTATGTCTCAATTTTCAGGAATCAATTAACATTCTATTTTGTGTAGACAATTGCATGTTTTGAATCGCGATTTCAAACTCTTGATATAATTGTGAGGTTTCTCTCTTCTACATTTCGATAAACGTATCACGAAAATATTATTTGGTCATAACTAGATTCGATTAATCTAGTAGTGCCTTGTTTTGACACGATAACTTATTGGAGCATAATTTGAATTATCAGTGTAATATTACACAGTAAATATAAAGTACGGACATAATTTGATCATTTTTAGTACAATTTAGTACTATAATTTATTAGCCAAAACACTCATAATTAATTCGAACATAATTTTACTTATCGGAAAATGCGGATGCATCGCAGCAATCTATATGTTAAAAAAGTGAATAATGTCTGTTTCTACACATACAATATACTATACATATATAAAGGAAAATAATAATTACGTGTTCGTACGCGATTTAAATTCAATTTACTAGATAATAATAAATTTTTGTACACCATAATGACGCCACCGTCTAAAAAACATTTCTGTGACGAAGAAACGTTCACATTAATTAACATTTGGGGCTAGCACAAATTTATGAAAATGTTCGAGAATTGTAAGAAACACAACTTAATATTTAGCAAAATTTCAGATGAAATGAAGCTTTATAATTATGAAAGAACTCCGGGAGAAATAAAAAATAAAATAAACAATTTGAAACAGGATTATAACAAAACCAAACCAAAATCTGGTGCATATTAGCTTTATTTTTTTTTTTTTTGGAGAGGCTCCAACGTGGAAGTTCTTTGAGAATATTAACTTACTTATACTTGGATCCCAAGATAAATACAACAGCCATCTGGGTGAAGATAGTTTTATCGAAGGATGCAATAGCGATATAAACGAAACCACGTAAGCTGTTTCATTACATGTACCTATTAATACACGATTAATACTAGTTGTCTTTTGTAGAGATTCTAATGCAAATTTTGATGACGAAAATGAACTTGGTGAAAATGTGTATGAGGAAGTGCAATATTTGGAGGATGAGACAGGGATCATTGAACTCCAGTCAAATTGTTCCACTCAACCTATTGTATCGGAGTCAAATTCCAGACGTATCGAAGATTCTACTGATTGCAATACAAAATTAAGCTCTACTTCCAAGCAAACCAAGAAAAGAAAATCAGATAATGCCATCGAAAGCCTCATAGGCTTAAGTGAAAAAATCAAAATATTTTGGAAAGGCTATTAAAAATAGGCGAAAGCCGAGAAAAACGAGGCCGAACAGAATCAAAAAGTTGCAAAGGCAATGATCCATTTCTTGGAGTTCAATTTACAAAAAAAAAATTCTTGTATAATTTTTTTCATTATTAAATTTAATATTTATTCTTAAGACTGAATTGAAACATATGTAATAATTATTGTGATAAAATGTGATGTATTAAAATTTGAATATTTAATAATTTTTTGATTTTATTTAAATGCGTGTTTCCTCAAATAGCGTACGAGCTATTGAATCGCGCTTTCTCAGGCCATCTGTGTTTCTCCTATCGGGTACTACCCTTTGAGGAACCTCAACAAAATCTACAGTGTTATTTTTCTATTTGCTTAGCCAACTGGCATTAAAGTTGCGTTCACATAAATTATTGATTATGATGCACGCCTTTATGATTTTTTTGGAATGTTCCAGTGAAAAATCAATCCGTTTTGATAAAATCCGCATTCTTCCTTTCAATCTGCCAAAACTATCTTCAACAGTCATTCGTGCTGAGCTTAGACGAAAGTTAAAATGTTGCTGAATGGGCGTTAGCTTTGTACCTGGATATGGTTTAAGAAGGCTTGAGAGCAGAGGAAATGTTCCATCTGCTATGATGTGATGCTTGGTAACGTTGTTAGTCAAATATGCAGACAAGCTCGAGTCCCTAAATACTACAGCATCATGCACCCAACCAGGTCTACCAACATTAATGTACCTAAAATAGAAAACGAAGCAATAGTAATTTAGGAAAAATCACATTATAATTTAATAAATATGTATGCAATATAAGTACCTGAAGCAATAATAACCATCAGCAAGGGCTAATACTACAACTGAATAGTAGTGTTTGTAATTAAAATTTTTATCCTGACTTTTCCGGTTTCTTAATTGGAATATGGGTGCCGTCCAATGCGTCGAACGTTCCGGGAAACTCGCAGGAATTTAGAAAATTCCTGCTTAACGAATCCCTTTCGTCCTTCTGTCACGGGAAAACGAACCTCTTTCTCGTACAATTTCGCTATCAGTGAGTCGTAGAATTTCTTAACAATATGTGCAACGCTACTTTTACCAACCTTATAAAGATCGGCAACTGTGTCTAAGACACAATTGGTTTTCAGGATATGTAAAGCAATTATCACTCTTTTCTCGACACTCGTAGCTTCCCTCATATTTGGATTTGACCTATACAAATCTTCACGAACAACATTACATATGTATTCAAAAATTTTCCTGTTTACTCGATATTTTTTTTTGAAATCGGTTGTCTGGCAAATGTCGTCCCACCATTTCCCAGTATACATCTGGCTTTGGAGGCAGCAACTCTGGCATCACCCAGATTTTATTCAAGTTATGCCTGTATGACACCACTGATATTAAAGCAGTATTTATTTTGTCTTGCAACTCCAAACATTGGTTTACCATGAGTCGAACCCTTTGACTTTGTCTTTGTTTTGTGTCCCTTAAGCTCTTCATGTAAGAATTATAAAGCTGCAAAAATTCGCCTGACTTCAATCTCTATAAATAAATAACGTTCACTATCCTATAAAATTAGTATTATATAGATCGTATAATGTGATTACGGATTATGATTATTTACCGAAGACATGTTTCAATATTAAGTATCTGTATATTCAATAAAAACGCTGATAAACACTTTTATTTTTATTAATTAATAAACAATTAATTCATTTCATGTATGTAAATTTGGGCCAATTTTCCAAATCATTTGACATCAAATAAAAAACAAATTGGTTCGCGTATTCGACGAAAGGAGGGAGATCAGTAGTTTACATTAACCATCGAGACGGAAAATTCAATTTATGATCATAAAATTATTTTTAGAACTATAACTAGTTTTATCGTCAAAACAAGGCTTTAGACAGTGTCCGAATTGTGTGATAATTATTTGTTTAGTACAAACATTGAGAAAATACCGAAGACACACAAATTGACAGTCTATGGGCATAGTAATTTTTGACAGATAAGTGACAATTAAAATGGGTGGAAATTATCAAATGTACTTGTTTAGGGCATTGATTATGATTAGAAGCTGTTTAATATGTAGAAGAAATTAAGGTTAAACTTAAGGTTCAATATTCAACAATTTTATTGTATTTCGATTTTTAAATAATTCAATACTAAGTTAAAATTAAATAAACATAACTGGATTTATGATTTCAAGTGTTTTTAATAAGTTATAACTTAATCTTAATTTTATAATGATTAAATTCAATATTTTACAAATTAAAATAGAGGGCGGGGAATTTTTACCAAAAAATTATCACAGAATTCGTGCAGCAACTTGAAAAAAAATTATCGAAAGAGAAAATTTTTCACGTTAGTATCAAATATTTGTGCTAAAAAATATTTATCACTCAATTCGGACACAGTCTTTAGAAATCGTAGAACAGAACTAGAGTGATGTTTTGCTGGAGCAAGCTGAGAATACAATAGAAAATGCGTAATTTTGGAAGTGAATCAGGTTGCCATTTTACATGTGAAAAATGAGACTAAACTAAGTCGAAAATAGTGATGGTACAACATTTCAGCCCAGAAAACATTCAGACTACTCGTTTACTGATTTTTTTCCTTTTCTTTTTTATATAAAGCTAAAGCCTTCATTCGCACGTGACTTAATTGCAATTCCGCCGACAAGTGTAGAATCGGTGTGGGCAGTTTGGCGGCAGGAATTGTAATTTCCAAGCTGTGGAACAGAATAGGAGGTCACTCGAACGATGCTATTTGTTTTTTAAAGTCATATTTTAAGAATAATGTGAAAGATAATGTTTAAGCTTATGTTTCGCGTCTTGCCTAAGCTGTACTAATGTTTTTTCTTTTTTTAATATGATTTTTCATTTATTTTAATAGGGTGTGTAAAGAAATCCCGGTTTTTAAAATCCCGTTTTTTTATAAATCCCGGTTATTCTTATAAATCCCGGTTTTCAAAATCCCCGTTTACAAAATCCTGCTGATCGATTTTGTCTCGTGAGTTACTCATTTAAAATGAGTGAAGCAAAAAAAAACGAATACGATGTACGTATTCGTTTTGGTTGTTTCACTCATTTTAAATGAGTAACTCACGAGACAAAATCGAACCCCACTGGTATTCATACGACGGATAAAAATCCGGGATTTTTCTATCCCATCGTTTTAACCAATTACATCACTTAAATTATACAACAGTCACGCATTTTTTCATATAAAAAAGTTGAAAAAAAAAAAATCTCGGATGGAAAAATTTGAGATTTTTAACCGTCGTATGAGTATGAGTTCAAAATCCAGGTTTTGTATAAAAAAACCCCAATTTTTAGGAAATCCCTGTTTGAGTTTTTAAAATTTAACATCTAGGAAAAACGCATTTTTAAATGATTTTTTGATAAAATTCAATGGGATTCTAAAATGATATTTCGATAAAGCGGTTAATAGAGATGGAACTAGGCCATTTCTAAAATGCGCTAATAGAGATGGAACTAGGCCATTTCTAAAATGCGTGCCATTTCTAAACTGATTTTGTTGAAATTCTACACGTGCTTTGGAAATGGATTTTTAAAATGATAACGTTCTGAAACATGGCCGTCGCTATGGAAATAGGGCCTTTTTGTGGGTTCATAAAATTTTGTATAACAAAATGGTGCAATTATTTTTCTTTTTAGAAGGGTAGTGCGTGGTTGTGAAATGAATAATGGATTGTAATCTAATTTGCACGGTTATCACTATTAGCATATACGATACACTTGAGTATTAATATTCAATTAGATGATCTGGTCGATTCACTTCACTGTATTTCAATCCGGAATTCGATTAATTATAATTTCGAGGCGAAATATTTAGCGGATTGACGGAGCCCCCATAAATAAATAAACTAGTACACAAATTTGATTTAATTTAATTAATTTATTTATTGTTTAATTTTATTTATTTTGATATATTAGATTTATTTAATTATATATTTTAGATTGTATTTTAGGCTTTATCGCCATTTTTATAAAAATATTTTACAATGAATATACGACATTGCATGTCATTAGATTTTCGCCAGACTGTTTTTTTTACTGCAAAACAATCGGCCTTTTATAGATTTAATTCCTTTATTTAAAACGGTCGCTACGATCGAGAAAATAACAAATAGCTCTAATTCCCCTTAATCGATTTCTATTGCTGTGTTTTTTTATTAGCGCCCGATAGCTGTATCCGGAGCAGCCAATTTTCTATGTCAAAACTTATAGTTAGTGCGCTATTATTGCATATAATTAATTTATTTAACTCTAAACTAAGATTTTTCATTCAACTTTTTAGGTAAAAATCGATAAAAAAAATATCTTGCTCTCTTATTTATCGGGAGCCGCTATCGGGAGCGCTATCCATTTCAATGGGAAATTTGAAAAGGCTTCTTATTTTGTAAACCCCTGAAACCATTAGAAACTAAATCTTACAATAAAAATTTAAAACGCAGCAAAATGAATTCTTGTTTATAACGTCATGTCAAAATAAATGTCAATTAATATATTTCAGGTGATAAGTGTTTGTTTTATTGATGAATTTAATTTTAATTTTTATAGTACAGCGACACCAGTGAATAATAGCTGCAGTTTCAATAGAAAATTGCCATTTGGCTCCGGATAGTGCTCCAATATTAAAACACAGCATATGCTAAAAATCTATTTGTCAATAGATGTCGCGACGAATAGTAAAAGGTCAACCAAAAATAAATATGAGGTTGGAAAAACCTACCGAATTATTTGTCAATAAACACGAAATGTCAGAAATCAAAAATGGACATTTCGTTTTAGGAATTTAGGATTAAACGCGGGTTCACGTATGTGATCAAAAAATGATTCGCGAATCAAGCCAATCAAATCGTTGGAATTTCCCCGCCTGAGATGAAATATTTTTATCTTTGGGCAAATTTTTGATCGCAAGCATCCAACATAGAAAAAACAAAAAACAAATTATGAGCAACAATGACGCTCATTATATCCCTTTTTCTACAAAAAAAAAAAAAAAAAAATTGCTAGATTTAAGTCCAAACCACACAAATGTGTAACTAAAAAAACTACGTAATGGCTTTTTGATAAAAAAAATTCGGTTGATTTGAAGTACAATCAACACAATTGTGTGAATATAATGCACAAATGTGTAAGTTGGTTCAAAACACATACAAAACATGATAATTTTGTCTTACTCACACAATTGTAAGGGTAAGTGGGAAAAGGGATAAATAATTTTGCTGTTTTTCTGACATTTCTATAAGACTCACGTCAATATCAAAAACAAACAAAACACGCGCCATTTTCACTGTCGGCATTTGGTGTTTTAATTTTGTCGTGCGTTTACATAATTAATAAATTTTAATATTTAATAGATGTATTAAAATTGTGAAAACAATTTGTAATTTTGTGTGACGTATTTTCAAAATATCTTGTGTACTAAAATGTTGTGTAATTGCGGAATTATTACATTGAATAAAATTCGGAAATAGGACAGCCGATGCGATCACTTACCATTTCAAGCGATTCTGTGCCACATCGCTAATATTACAGTAAAACAGGATAATCAAAAACGTAAATTAGATGTGCTTGAAAACTTAATTTTAAATAAGCGTTTGACGGCTGTAGTCATGTGAGTAGATCGTTTGTTTAAATCTCTAAATTATCTCCATTTAACTTTTGAATGAATATTACAGCAATAATTTAAGCGATTTGGACGTACTACGAAGGATTCGAAAGGTGTAGATATAGGCGACCAGCTGGTACAAATGAATTTAACTAGTCACCATAAAATGATCACACCGATGCACGGCGCCGTTTTCTATTAAATTGCGAGCAAAAGTCCCAGGCGAGGTACGATTCGTTAGAATAATGCTGTTGTTAGAATTTGAAGCTCATTGTACAAACAAATCACGTGCTTATCCACATTCAATATCGGAAGTAAAAGCTAACACGATCTTTGGGCTCGGAACTTTACTTAAATCAGCGAAATTGTGACACAACTGCAAATGCCGAAATTGAAACGGATTGCGGGCATCTTGAAAACTTTTCATCAATTTATCACTCATTCATTCGATTTGTGATTTAGCAAACTCAACCATAAACGAATATTGATGAAAAATGAAATGAATGTTTTTATTTTATTTTATTTAATTGTCAGTCGTCACCACAGCCACACGCAACACACAAATTAAAATGGTTGAAAATGACAAATGAAACGTCAAGTAAAATAGCTTAATATTTAGAGCAATAGCTTTTGTTTCTAACTTCATATTGTGATCAAATTTTTTTGATCACGTACGTGAACCCGCGTTAAAAGAAACGTAAGTATCGAATTATAATAAGATTTCTTAATTTCAGACATTATTTATTAAAGAACGAACAGAAATAATAATTATAATAATGTGATACATAGTGATAACAGAATTCCTTATTTTCCAGTGAATATAATATGTTGTGATAATAGTGATGTGTGTGTGTCCCATTTTTGACGGCGTGAAATCTGTACCTCATTTTAGTTGGATTTCTTACGCAATATCATTTGATGAGGTTCGACGAATATTATGTAAATACTAATATTGGTCCCGATTGAATGAATTGTGTTTATTGATGATGAAATGAAGAAATCCAATTGGTGTATCATGACCTGTCAAAAATAAGAATGATAAGATAATTATCATTAGAATTCATCAGAATTGGCTCCAATCGCCACAGATTCTATATAATCCACTCCTACGTGCGGCTCGCAGTGGGACATGTTTGTTGATCCCGGCTCCTACGTCCCCCGAAGTTCAAATCTTAAGCTTCTCGGAGGGCTAAGCTTGGAGCCCGTGAGAGTTATCGAAGCCATCAGCCCCGTGAGAGTTATCGAACCCGTCAGCCTCTGCATAATTATTGCATTTCAAAATGTTATATTAACAAAATATTGTATATGTATTGTATATACTCCATGAAATCGACTCTCGCCTCTGACTTCGCAGCCTAGGTTTTTTCTAGTAAATTTTTGTGCAAGATATCTTATTTTTACGTTAAAATATTATAAGTCCGGAAGGCCGAATTAATAAAAAATGTTTTTTTCAAAATCTGGACTTTAGAACTAGAAGGAAAGAAAACCGGGATTTTGAAAACCAGTATTTTGAAAACCGGTATTTCGAAAGCCGATATTTTAAAATCCTGAATTTTGAAAACCGAGATTTCGTAGTATATATTCATTTTAATATTCATTTAAATTGTTTGAATTAAAATATTTCATGGTACCTAACTGAATTATTTAAAATACGTATATTTCTTTTGTTGATTTGTATATAGTCTTAATCCTGAGATCCCGGGATTTAAAATAACTCAATCCCGTAATTCCGAGATTGTTAAAATGGTCCGAGATTGCAATCACTATAGACGGAACGAATTAAGGTCGTATACCAGGGTACCACTGTATAAACGATTAACTGAACAAACTAGTTATTTTTAAAATTTTAATTCTGCGGCCTCGCGACCCTGAAGTTCATCCACTTCCCAATTTTAATAGAAATTGCTGTCACAGAAGATACACATGCAAAAGTTTCCATAAACCTATGCAAAATTTCCATAAAATCGGGCAAAGGCATTGCTTCATTTTTAAAAAAACGCTGCGTACAATAATAGTAAATAATATGCCCAATTCAAGAATACCTAAAATTTAAATGCAAAAAAAGTAGTAAACTTAACCAATTTTACAATCTCGTAATGTGAAGAGTTGTAAAGTATCGATATGAGGGATTGGCTTTGCTAACTAAGTACATATATATGTTGAGGGATGGTTTTCAACTGTTAAAATTAAATGGGCATACATCTACATTCAGGTAGCTTCATAAATATTTTTCAAAATAGAACCACAAAACTTGAAAAACTAGATTGGCTTCTTAAAATTCGTGTCTCCATATCCAATAGTTAGTCAACTTGAATACAAACT
Organism: Nephrotoma appendiculata; assembly: GCA_947310385.1. Classification (NCBI taxonomy): domain Eukaryota; kingdom Metazoa; phylum Arthropoda; class Insecta; order Diptera; family Tipulidae; genus Nephrotoma; species Nephrotoma appendiculata. Next base: position 202,963,624 of record OX371224.1, read on the forward strand.
ACAAAACATTTATGGAATTTAAATAATTCTCGAACTCTATGGGTCAGTTCTTGTAGGAGAACATAATTAAACAAAGAAAATATTGAACTTAATTTTATTGAAATTCGATAAATATTACAAAAAGTTGTTAAAAAGGAATGCAAAGATTGTAAATTAAACAATTTATCAAACTACAAATATTTATATGATTTTGCCCCTTTTGATCTAAAAATTTGGCAACCAAACTCATAAAGGCACCTGTTAAATTATAAATGTTATACGTATGGCTAATAATGCCAATAATGTTATGGGTACAAAGAAGAAAATGTATATATTTAATATACGATTTTTAACAACCTCACGCCAATTCATCATAAGCAAACTAATTTAAAACCAATCAATTAATTAAATTTGACGTTAGTTAATCACGACTTGTAAAAAACTCTTAATGAATTAATAACAACATGCATATTTAATAACAAGTCTATTGATATCTTTAAGACCATCCATAATTTTAAAAAATTACAACACACTCTCATATATAGCATATTTCAACTGTATAGGTGTGTAAAAGATATGAGGTTTTGCACAACACTTGACGTATCCGCCTTAAATTTTAGCATAAAATACTAATAAATTAAATAATTTTCTGCACTTTACCACTTTAATATTTAAATATAAATTATAGATTTTTTAGTTGATTTAGTCTCTCTTATAGCACATACACACACATACACACACACACACACACCCACACACTTAAATTCAAATCTACTTGGGGGGTAGTCGATTTTTCCATCGTAAGAAATCGGTCAACGTATATCATTAATTTAAGATCCGTTGCGGTTATTCCAATGAACATCAAGGATCATTTTAACGATCCCATTCACAATAATTTCTATTTTATGTTAATTATAAAATCGTGTAAAAGAGGCGCGATTGTCATCGTGCTTTCGTTAAATAGTTTTATACTTGTATAATGTAATTAAAATTTACATCATAATTTTTCATTACAACAAGAATCTATATAAATAGTAATAATCATCGCAATTACCATTATCGTCATGAATTTAATAAAAAAAAAATTTTACGTTGTAATTCAATTGATGTAATGTAATATGTATATAAATTTAATATCTAAAACATAGTCGTGATCATACAGTTATATATTATATCGTATATAGTGTATCAATGCTATTATTATTATTATTACTACCATTACCATTATTTTGATGATATTAAAATTGAAAAGACATTAAAATCGATTATGATCGCAATGAAAATGAATTTTAAGATCAGCACATTTAAATTTTTAAACGGAATACAATCGATGATCGGAATGATACATCATCAATTGAATTGTGAATATAAAATGTAGACACATAATATACGAGAATATAATAATATGACTAAAAATTATTAATTTAATTTCAATTTCACACATAATTGAATAAATTGATTGACGTATCTTAATGATATTTATAAACATTAAGACGTTGAGTAGTTTTAGCTTCTTTAAACGTAAGCGGTATTTTTCGAGTATGCTAATGTGAAAATGTGCTTTGTAACACTGTTATTACCTGCTGTAATTGTGTTTTCCTAGTGAGAATAAAATATTACAATTACATCATAGAATAAAAATAATTAAATTAAATCAACATTACAACAGGCCGCGCTTCCTAAACCCGAGGCTGCGCGCAAACATAATATGCTTCTTTGCGATAGTTATTAGTTAGTATTATAAGATGCTGTTGAGCTTTGTAATATCTTTTATAGATAGGAAATAGAAAATAATTCTTATTTCTTGTTCGGTCAATAATGGTAAAGTTTAAACATTTTTCATAACGCAGAAGTTGGAATCAACCAACGTTTCAAAAAGTTATTCAATCTATAATCCTATTGCATTAATCGAACTTGCAGCCGAACTCCCAGTTTGTTTTAATTTTTTCCTTCCCTTATATTATGAAAACGATCTTATGTTAAGCATGATAGTCGTAAATGGCTCAAGCTTTGTTGTAATACAGTGCTGGGAATCGGTGTCGTAAAAACAATATTTGTGGCCTGTGGCCCTATTCTAACTTTCCCTGGGAATAAGGGAATTGGGAAAAATATTTTCATAGCATTTTTGTCTAAATTGTATTTTTCTGGCCTACTGAAAGAATAAGTTTAGTTCAAAAAAATTTCCCAAAACCAAGTGAATTGGGAATCTTTTGTTCTACAAAATTTTTATAGGGAAAAATATTTTCCCATTTAACTTTGTTTCGAAAATATTAGCACCAAACATGTTCCCTCAGTAGGCCAGAAAAATACAATTTAGACAAAAATGCTATGAAAATATTTTTCCTAATTCCCTATTCCCAGAGGAAGCCAGAATAGGGCCACTGGTGTATGAAAACTGGGCTTACGTATGCAAACAAGTTTTATTTATTATTATCCGTCGTGGTCAACATTCCCGTAAAATTTACATCAATTCTTATACCTAGGTATAACCTTAAACTAAGAATTTTTAAATATGTATCAGGTCACAAGCCTCATTTTGCAATAAATGCATTGTTAATAAATTAGCAAGTTCGCTGATAATAGTGCTAGGTACAGTTTAGCCGTTACAATTCAAAAATTGTATCGTTACCATCCCTAGTCGCTTGGAGACATGTACCGTCCGGTTACCCGGTCTACTCTAGCGCGCTGTTACGTTTTTTTAAGACGTTAATCAGTTCGGCGCAATTTGCCCGAAACTGTGGGAGTACTTCGGCACTCAGTAATTTTGGCAGTGATAATTCATATAAGTTTGAGTTACCAAGCCACTTTTGTTTTAATGACTTGACCGTCACCTCGTTACATTCGAAAAGTAGGTGGTTTACATCTTCTACTTCCGAACCGCATAGACATCGAAAATGGTTTATTATTTTAAATCTTTGCAGGTAGGCCTTAAACTTACCATGCCCAGAGATTACTTGACTAAACGAGCTCGTTAGTTGTAGTTTCATTTTTAGACGATCTTTTACGTCTGGAATGAATGCAAATGATGCCTTCCATTTGCTGATTCATTCCATCTTCTTTGCCACAGGTCAATCGCCATTTGCTCGATTTCATTTTTGTTGCTATATTGAATTTGTTCACTATCTGCGACATGTATATGTTCACCTGATTCATTCATGGCGCTTCTTCTAAGGTGATACATGAGCGCTCGCTTTTTGATTAGAATATCCACCGGGAGCACGCCGGCCAGAACCACAACAGCGTCCTTAGATACCGTTCGGTAGGCCTTTGTTACTCCTAGCAGTATATTCCTCTGAGCACTTTCTAGTGATCTGATGTGGTGACAGTTTAACCTGTCATACCAACCAGCTGCGGCATATGTGAAAAGCGCTTCCGCCACACCTTTGTATATTATTACAAGTGTTTTGTGATTCAGTCCCCATCTCTCTTGACACTCTCGCCAATGAGTGGAATAGTTTCTTAGCGTTTTCACAGACTCTAAGAACGTGAGATGTTACGCCCATTCGTTCATCTAGGTCAACTCCTAGATATCTAACGCACTTGACCATTTTCATGTTTCGACCGTTTAGTGATATTGTTGGTGGTCGACTAGAGTCAAATTTGCCTTTTAGCTGCAGCATCACTGTTTTTTCTGCAGATAGTGACATTTTATTTGTTTCGCACCATTGTATCATGCTAATTATGGCGATTTGACCCTGGCGTTGAAGTTCAAGCCTCGAGTTGCCGTGCACCAGAATGACTTTGTCATCTGCGAAAGCTATTTCGTCCAGGTTATTCATCATACTCGTATTAAACACGATATTCCAGATTAGGGGTCCTAGGATTGAGCCCTGAGGACATCCTTTTGTAACTTGTTTTGTTACTGAACCATATTTGTCTCTAATTTCTGCGGTTCGGTTGCTGAAGTAACTCTTAAAAACATTCATGATGTTTCCAGGTAGATTGTAAACTGATAAACTTGCAATGACACTAGGCCACGTTAAGTTATCAAATGCTCCAGCTATATCCAAGAAAATACCCATAACATATTTTGAACTTTGGGTTTTGACAGTGTTTGTTAGGCGGACTATCGCGTCCTCAGTAGACATGCTACGTCGGAACCCAAATTGTTTGTCCGAGAATAGTCCGCTCTGTTCGATTCTTGGAGAGATACGAACCGCTAGTAGCCTTTCTAAGAGTTTCCCCATGACAGGTAGCAGCATGATTGGTCTATAAGACTTCGGAGAAAGTGGATCTCTATCCCCAGGTTTCCTGATTATAATCATTTCACCCTTTTTCCACACCTTCGGGAAGCAGCCAAATTTTAGGCAGCTGTTCAATAATTTTACTATGGAAGTCCCTATTATAGGCCAAGCCAGTTGGATTATTTCGGCGTTCAAGTTGTCAAGTCCGGGAGACTTGTTACGCTTAAAGCAAGTAAGGGCACTGTTGACCTCCTCCCACGTAAATGGGGGGTCTTCAGCATCAGATATCCAACTATTGTTGGTGGCGATCTCGCGCATTTTTGCGTGAGGCCCAGTAACGTCAGGTGTTTCGTCCGGCAAAAGCGAGTTTAGTAACGCCAAGCATGTGTCATGCCCCGTATCAGTGACGACTCCATTTGTCTTCCTGATGGTGTTTAAGACCACCCGAAGTCTTGCTTTGCCGGCGGCAAATTTATATACAAGTCCCCATGGGTCATTGTTGCCATGTTCCGTGACGTACCTTTGGAAACTACTTTGCTTAGCTATAAATACTTCATGGAAGTATTTATTCCTTGCCGCTCTAAAGAGAGACAATTTCAACTCTTTTGCTATTTGGTTCCTTTCCTTCTGGTATGCTCTTCTGAGCTTGAGTTCCACCAACTATTTCGTCTCTTTGCCACTTTCTTCTTTGGAATTGAGTTGTTGCAGACACTGGTTAACTGCGTTGTGATCAGCTCCACACGATCATCAATTTCGTCAATCGAGTTAATTTCAGGAAGTGCTTCTACACTGTCCCAAAAGCCAACCAGGTGTCTAGCAAATATACACCAATCAGCTATCTTTATGGAAAATCTCGGAGTTTTGCTACTTGCAAGAGGACCATTCTGTGGCGCGTTTGATAGTTCAAACGTGATGACTCTATGGTCACTAGAGGTCCAATTTTCTCTTACACACCACCCAACTATCGAGCCCAGCAAGGCTCCGTTGACTATTGTTAGGTCAATGTTGGAGTTCCCATTAGACGAGAACGTCGTTGGGTGTCCCTGCAACTTCATTATGAAGAGGTCATTTCTAGATACGAAGTCCTCTACTTTTCTTCCGTTTTCATCGGTTAAACGGTCATGCCACATTTTACTTCTGGCATTGAAGTCTCCGACGATCATTACCTTTTTTTGTTGACCCGACAAAGAGCCTAGGATCGTTTCGATTTTGCACAGATGGTACTCGATCGGTTCACTATATTGGGCGTATATTGAAAGTAGGTAGAATGAATCAGCTTCCGATGATATTTCAACACATGTGCAGTGGCTATCACAAGCCTGAGTTAGCTCATCATGTCCATGCCGACACTATGAATGCTAATTGCAGTCTTGGGATTCTCAGAGCATCCTGTTGCTACTCTGGCTGTAGAAGGCATGCCGCTGATTTGACCATTGACAGAGCGTGGCTCTTGCATACACAGAATATCTATGTCGTGGATGGAAATGCTTTCACATATTTCGGATCCGACTATTTTAGCACCCTGCATGTTGAGGTGGGCGATTAGTAGGTTGCTGTTACAATTCCTTTGATTGTGACTAATCATCATACTTAGTATTAAATCTTAGGCGTTGCACAGCACTTTTGTATGCGTTACATGAAACGCAACCTACTTGGTGGTCATTTGGTTTTTGCATTTCTTTGCAGCTTGCGCAGCTGGCAGGTTTGTCTTTATTAGGACATCCCTTGAAGCCATGACCATGATGTGCACAGTGAGAGCAGGTCTCTGTGCGCGCCCTACAGTTCTTTGCAATGTGACCGTATCGCTGGCACCTAAAGCACCTAGTTGGAGTTACATAATCTCTCACATGGCATCGAACCCAGTCCACGTGCAGTCTACCACACTTTAGCAACATGTTTCTGGTTCTACTTCTACCACCCAGTGAGCGGTCTCTTGGTTTCTCGCACCAGTTATAAATAGAACCTTAAAATCTCTTTGATCCAGGCAATTTTGTTTAATTAGACAGTTAGTTACCATGTCTCCATCAAGATCAGAGCTGACGTCAAAGATAATTACCTTCGGTAATCTCTTTATAGGCGCTGGTTCGGTGGCTACTAGACCCACGCCTTCCAGACCTTTGTTTTCCATGAAAACTTTCAAATCGGAGGAAGCATCGACAGTAACCGCGACACCTTTCGGGCCGGCGTTCGTTACATAGTGAATCTTTACGTTCGATTCGCTAGGTCGGATAACTTCTTTGATTTTTTTTGTAATCTCGGTGGTCGTTAGGCTGGATTCATTATCCCTTGCTGAGATAATTATTCGTTTTGTTGTCTGTTTTGGCCAGCGTTTTCTGTTTCTCCGTTTCTATCGCTTTTTACCGACCACTTGCCAGTTTTCTCCGTTTCCGTTCGGATCGATTTCCACGTTTCTGGTTTTGTCCGAATTAGCACTGGGAACTGAATCCCGTGCAGCCACCTTTGGTGCTATTTCCACAGTAACCAATTTTTGGTTCCCGGCTGCAAGATAACCTATGGTTGCGTGCTTCCTCCAGTTTGCCAACAACCAGATTCGTTTCCGCAACCACCTCGAGGATATGGATTTTCATGTTTTTTATTTGCATGGATAGATAACGAAACTTAGGTTCAGTAAGTTTCGTGTTTTTGACTTGCTCAAGCATCGTTTCAAGAGAAACGATTTCAATCATGAAGTTCTCATGGGGTCGTTCGCTTTTTGCTACTTAACCACTACTGTTTGGCGAAGTGCTTTCAACTTCAGCCGTCATCTCATCATTGCCGACAAGCTCGGCATCAGAGGTTGAATCATTCAGATTCTCGCCGAATTTAGCCTTCTTAGAGGCTCGTTGGAAGTCATCTTCTTGCGAAGATTGACCCGTATCACGCCTTGACCCCTTACCCATATCTCTGGGTATTACGCTAAATAAATTTAGCTACGCTTGTTGTTGGATATTTAAATTAGCTTTAAATATTTACTTCACTCCACTTGATACCACCCAAATTTACTTAAATCCCTTCACTAATTTTAGCCGTGCAGTGGATTTTTATTGCACCTTTACGGTGGAACCACTCCTTCGTTGCCTCCCCTCGGATCACGTAGAGGTATTAGTAGACTTAGTAGTTTTGGTTTTTAGTCTTAAAAAAGACTTTTTATGAAATATATATATATATATATATATATATATATATATATATATATATATATATATATATATATATATATATATGTATATATATATATATATATTTATGTCACTCCTTAAATGTTTTACTCGTTTTATTTTAATTTTAAACGCTTTAATAAGTTATAGGCAGCACTATTAACTTATCCCCGAGGGGATGCAAACAAGTTGTCGAAAAAACAACAGTTAAAAGGACAAACCTCGTTGCGTCAGTTTCGCGTTAGTAGTTCACGAACGTTAAGTGTTGTTTTTGACGCCGGCCGTCGTTTAGTGATTTTTTCCACAAATTATGACTTTCTGGTTTTCATCTTGTGAGAGAGCGTCTCATACTTTATTCGAATCGGCAAAAAAGTGGAAAAAGATTTTTTGAGACAAGCCCCTTTTCATAGAGCAGTGTATATGGATTTTGTCCCGAAATGTGTGAAACGAAATGAGTGTAACCGGAAAAATAAAGTAATAGTATTTGTGTTTGTGTTATATGCGTGTATTTTTGTTTTGCTTTACTGCACATGCATGTTACATGGCATTGTTCTTGTTTATAAATATTAAACATTGTAAACGTCATATTTTTGTATTCCCTGCAGACGATTCAGGTCGTATAAAGGCATTTAAAATACCTGACAAAAATGCCATGTAATACCTGACATTTCCCTTTCACCCAAATGATATCCTATGGCTATGTCCCGGTGACATATATGGAGGTCAGGCCACAAAATAATTGAAATATAATATCCGACAAATGAATTACATACTAAAAATGGGCCTTGCTGAAAGGCTACTTTAAGGTCTGACGGAGAGGTGTTTTTAAGACCACACTGAGAGGTCAATTTAAAGCCTGACTGAGAGGTCAATTTAAAGTCTGACTGAAAACTTACTTTAAGGCCTAAAGAAATTACGCATTTCCTACGGATTTATGGAGGTTTAGGGTAAATAAAACACCATACATTTTTATAGAATTCATTACAAATTTAATTCAAATAAAATAAAATTAAAAAAATAAAATCATAATATGGCAACCTATCACTAAAATCCATTATAAAATTTTATCATTTTATTTTTAAAGTAATTCTTTCCTCAAATCAAGTTTTTGGGCCTTTCGGCTTCGGCACAATTTCTGGTGATGTTTGTTATGGACCCTTTTTATTTCTCCTTTAATGAAAGTTTTATATTTTTCGAATGAATTCAAATTTTGTTTCGCCCCTAAACATAAAAATAAATTATTAATAATATTAATAAATAAATAAATAAAATAATACACATAGAGAGCTAAATTTGATTACCAAATAGCGTTTTATGAAGGTTTTTATATTCAGAAAAATCTAGTTTGCCTTGGACTCCCCCCCAGTTAAATTTTACTAATACATCATCTCCGACAATATCCGTTAGATATGTAAAATTTTTGAAAATGTTAATCTGAAAATACAACAAAAATTAGACAATAATTAAAACAAATTACGTATTAAATGGCTTTTGTCAAATACAGTGTTGTACTCACCAAATTTTTCTCAGTGCACTGATTTTCCAATAACTGAAGATCTTGTTCATTTTTGACTGGGATTTCTACAGCGATGTCACGAAATGTTAATTGAGGTTTGATAACGGCATTTTTAATTTCCTCCATAGTTGCTTCCAATTTTGTGTAATGAAGTTGATATTCTAGTTTTAATTCTGAATATTTTTGTGCAAAAAATACAATCGCTATAGAAAGAAAACAAGTGATTGGAATTTACGAATTTCAAAAATTATTATTTAATACCTAGATTAGATAGGAAAATAGCAAAACAATATAACTTATTGCTATCCAATGTAAGACCGACTATGGTGGATAATAAAATAGTATTAAACTATTTTGCTATTATTCTATCGACAGTGCAGAATCAGTACATGTTTATTATCCTTAATAACCAATATTTTCCTACCTGTTTTACAGTAGCTACATGTACCGGAGGATTTATTCCTTGAAGTTAACAAGTTTTCATTAGTGTGCTCATAATTTGATGAACTTGGCATTGGTTCATCTTCTTCTATTAAATCAGAAAATAAATCTTCCGAATCCATTTGTGAGTTTGGGTGTAACGTCACCCGTGTTAAAAGTCTTCTATCTTCTGAAAATTAAATAGAAAAAAAAAAAAATTTACTTATAAAAAATATTTGCTTTCTTCAAAATGTAATACATTGAATAAGCAAAGTATTGAATGTTGGTGATAATAGTACATTTGGAGAAACAATTATATATTTACCGTTATTTATTTATATGTAACAACATGAACAACTCAATAGCGAACTATGAATGACACGCGAATGAGCAGCAACAGCGATGTTGTAGTGTAGTAATAATTAAAACGAAAAACTATTCTCTTCTCTTCTCTGGATTAAAAAAGACAATGGAAAATATGAGTAAGAGTATGGTTTGCTGTTTCTCTTTGTTTAAAATATACAACAACAACAACATATAATTATAAAAACTGTAGCAAGGTCATACAAACTTAAAATATTTCCAGCGATAAATGTTATAGGATACACGCAAAACAGAACGGTACGTATATTTCTCAATTACATTACAATTGTATATTGTGTATTGTAATTAATATAATAGTAAAATGGAAGTTATACTTACAATTTTTAGACCAATAAACTATTTTTGAATTAATTTGAAGTATTCGAGGTTGCATATCCTTATAACATGTGTATGATGGGAAACGAAACGTATGATTTATTGCCAGTTGGAAATACTACACATTTAGCGGCAATTTCAGTAAAAGGAAAACTTTCTGCAATTGTGCTTAAATTTCTTTTTGCTATTACATTTATTCCTAATGTTTCTGATGATATAGGTTGTGTAAAGAATGGTTGGACATTAAAAAAACGAAATCCCGAAAAATATTCTGTGCCATTGTTGTCTTTTAAAATAGTATGGATTTTAAATATAATTCCACTATTGAGCAAGCATATTAAATTGACAAACTCTTGTGAAAAATTAATGCTACTTCTATCCCAAACTGTGTTTTCACTATTTCTTTTAATGCTCCACATTTCTTCCATTCTATTTATAATTTATTTAAAAATTTGTGTCGGCTTCTTTATTTTATTTTTGAGAATCTGCAAATAATTTTCAAATTTGTAAGCACTGAATGAATCAAGAGGCCCAAATTGTCTAACACAGGCAGACAGAAGCAAAATATTGTGAACGTTATAGGATAAGTTTTCTTTCCCATAAAATAAATGAAAATCTTGAACAAATTCTTTTAATAAACGTTCGGCTAAGGCAATGCGATCTAAATCAGATTTACCACATAAAATGCGAAGCGCACAAGTGTATTTCAAAAAATGTACGTATTGATCATTTGAAACGATGTTTTTCATGATTACTATACCGGTGTACATGTCAAATAATCTAAACTCCGTGGCTTTAAAACTAGAAACTTCTGAAAAAGACCTCGGTTTACGCGGAAATTCACTGGTTACGAATGGCTTCAATTTTATATATTCGTTAGTTATTTTTTGATTATTTATTAAATACCAACCTTTTAGTTTGCAATATTGGACGAGAACCGACATTTATTGTTAAAAATCGACAGGAGGTTCTAGATGTGACCTTTGCGTCGGAAACGATTTTTCATATGATCAGAGGGTGGAGAGTGGCGAAGGAGCACTCATTCTCTGATCATCGATATGTAACGTATAACCTCGAAATTAAACCTGTAGCCCGGAAAGCCTTCAGGAATCCCAGAAGGACAAACTGGAACAAATATAGGGAAGTGTTGGGAGAACTACTGCCGCTGGAGGTCCCGGGACCTCCGGCGACGGTAGAAGAATTAGACTGCATGGTGAATATTGTCACAAGAGCGTGCAATCTTTCATTTAATGCTGCGTGCCCCCTGATAAAGCCTAGGGGCAGGCAGAAGCCGATATGGTGGACCAAAGAGCTGGGAACGTATCGGAGAGTGTGTAGGACAGCTTTTAACAAAGCTAAGAGCACAAGGGAGGTTCGGGATTGGGACTTCTATAAGGAGGACCTAAGAAGGTACAAAAAAGAGTTGAAGAAGGCACAAAGGGGGTCCTGGAGACTCTTCTGTTGTAGGATGGAGGAGGTCTCTGAGACTTCTCGCCTTAGGAAAATTCTAGCTACTAACCCAACCAGTCCTAGTTATTTAATTAGACCAGACGGGTCATGGACAACTTCAAGTGCGGAATCATTGGAGCTCCTTATTGAGACCCATTTTCCGGGAAGCTTTGAAGACTCGATGGAGCCTGGAGCTCATCGAGCAACACCTTCATTAGAGATGGAGGGCATCTTGAACAGGGAGCGAATCCGGTGGGCGCTGAACGGTTTTAAGCCGTATAAATCGGCGGGCCCGGATCGGATTATACCAGCAGAGATCCAAAGGAATTCGGCAGTCATCCTCCCCTGGCTGGAGGGTATTTTCAGAGGGTGTCTGAGACTAGCTTATATTCCTAGGAAATGGATGGAGGTCAGAGTGGTCTTTATCCCGAAATCGGGAAAAAGCTCACATGCCTATCCAAAGGACCTGAGACCTATAACTCTATCATCCTTTCTGTTAAAAACCTTGGAAAGGTTGGTAGATGTAGGCACTCGATCAAAAATTGAGCCCAGGAATTGGGCAACATCGCAGCATGCGTACTGTAAGGGTAAGTCGGTGGACACAGCTCTGCACGATCTAGTACGCATGATTGAGAAGTCAATTTACTCGCAAGAGTTCTGTATGGTAGCATTTCTCGACATTGAGGGCGCCTTTAATAATGTAAAAACGGAGGCGATCATGGAAGGACTGCTACCTTTGAACGTGGATTACCCCATAATAAGGCTGATAAATCAGATGCTGGTAAGCAGGATTATTACTTCGGAACTGGGGGAGGCCACCATTAGAAGGCGGGTGGTTAGAGGAACCCCTCAAGGAGGTGTAATGTCCCCCTTTCTTTGGAGTGCGGTGATGAATGGTTTGCTGTTGGAACTGGAGAGAGAGGGGATAGGGGTTGTAGCATATGCAGACGATGTAGCGTTGGCTGTCTCTGGCAAATATCTGGGTACGATTAAGGACGTTATGCAGAATGCGCTCCTGATCGTTACGAAATGGGCCAGCAAATGTGGATTAGGGATCAACCCTTCCAAGACTGAGCTGGTACTATTTACTAAGAAGTATAAAATTCCGGTAGTTAGCCCTCCTACCGTGAACGGCATTAGGCTGGCTTTTGCTGACAGAGCAAGATTTCTGGGCATAATCTTGGATAGTAAGCTCAGCTGGAAGCCTAACATTGTGGAAAGGGTGAATAAGGCTAATGTAGCCATTTACTCGTGTAGGAACGCCATAGGTAAGAAATGGGGTCTGAAACCAGAGCTGGTGCACTGGCTCTATACGGCAGTGGTAAGACCAGTGCTGACGTATGGGGTAGGCGTGTGGTGGCCAGCTCTGGAGAAGGCAACATATATAAAAATGATGGAAAAGGTGCAAAGAACGGCCTGCATGCTTATAAGCGGGGCACTTAGGTCAACACCTACACGCGCTTTGGAGGTTATGTTCCACCTTCTTCCAATCGAATTTTTTGGTAAACAGATAGCAGCCAATGTGGCTACGAGACTCTCGGCTGTCTCTCAGTGGAAGTGTCTTCACGCGGGACACTCGACGATAACTAGATCGCTAAGGGAAGAACTGGCGAATCTAGATTATATTAAGCCAACGTTGTGCTTCGATAAAGGTTTCCGGACCATCTGTCCTTCGAGAGAATCTTGGAGGGACGGATCAATACTGGAAAACGAGGCACTGCAATTTTTCACGGACGGCTCTAAGCTAGACGGTAAGGTAGGAGCCGGAGTCTTCTGTGAGAAGCTTAACGTTAATATTTCCGTTCGTCTCCCTGACTACTGCAGCGTGTACCAGGCTGAAGTGGTGGCGATAGGCGAAGTCGTGACATGGTTGAAGCATAATGTGGTATCCGTGAGGGATATCGCAATTTATGTGGACAGTCAAGCGGCAGTCAGGTCGCTGGAGGCGGTTTGTCTGAAGTCACGGGTGGCGCTGGATTGCCGATCATCTCTTAACGAGATGAGCGAGTATTTCAGCATCCAGATAATCTGGGTCCCTGGTCACTCGGACGTCACGGGAAACTGCAGGGCGGACGATCTAGCTAGGTACGGTACGACTCTCCAGATACAGCCGGGAAGGGCGGGTCTGGGGAGGCCTATAGCAGCACTCAAATTGGCGCTCAGTAAGCAGGCAAATGCCTTGACAAATGAGAGGTGGACCAACTCTCTCACGTGCAGGGTAGCGAAACAGGTTTGGCCAAAACTGGACCTGAAGCGCTCCAAGGCACTAGTATCCCTAGGAAAACGAGAGTTAGGATTGGTCGTAGGGATACTGACAGGACACTGCCTTTTTGGGGAACATGCAAGAAGGATGGGTCTACAGACTAATGACTTTTGTAGAAGTTGTTTGGACGAAGAGGAGGAGGAGACGTTAGATCACTTCCTATGCTCGTGTCCGGCACTATCATGCAGAAGGCATAAGTACTTAGGTGTGTACAGTATGGACAGCCTTTCGGAACTCGCGGGCTGTAGAGTGCGAGATATATTACGCTACATAAGTAGCTCTGGATGGTTTCAACGGGAGTAAAGGGGAGATAGGATCCTGTGGTATCACAATGGGCCACTACTGGCCTAAGTGTGCGATAGCAGCCACTCTAACCTAACCTAACCTAACCTATATATTCGTTGCTAATCTCCTGCAACCTGTTCTTGTTCTTGGCACAAAGCAAAAGTAATATTTTTTTAGTACATCCTAAGTTTGCTAAGTGCATGTAGTCCAATGGAAATAAAGAAACCATACCAAAGCCATTTTGCTCTAAAATATTTAGTTTTGATAAATATTCTTTACTGTGATGATGTTGATCTTCACGGTGCATAAAACTTTCATCAGTTCGTAATTTGCCACACACGGTACTAAATATAGTTCTCCTTAAAAAATGTTCCCCAATTTGATTACATTTGTGGCATCCGTTGTAAGAATTATGAGATTTAGAGCAAACTGTCATACTTTTCGCGAGTGTGTCACAGCAGAACAATCTAATATTGAACGGTTTTCTTATTCCAGCAATAAGTGCGCCGCTCTTTTTTAACTGATTAGTTTCTAAAACAAAATCATTTAAAAATGCATTAACGTCTTTTGGGTGACCTTTGCCTAGAAAAACCCCAATAATAAAAAGATATATGAAGAGAATTGGAAATAGCTCCTAATATTGGCCAAATTGAAGTACTAGAGCTCTTATATAATGGAACTCCATCAATCCCAATATCCAAATTTATTTCTGAATTTAAACTCAGCTCTTGTTCGATCATTTCAAGATTTTTCTGTATCCCAATATGAAGATATTGATGATTTCACCAATATTTTTGATTTTATGTTTTGCGTTGCTTGTCATTTTGAATTCCGAAATTAAGGCTGCTTTAGTTTTAGGAACATCAATTCCATAATCGAAAAGCATTTTTAGAAAGCTTTCTGTAACCTCTTTCGAAATATTTTTAGAAACAACAATATTAAACATAGTTTCTCTCAGAATTTGATCCTTACACTTGGACAACTCACAAAAATCGTCAATGAAACAGCTCGTATCACAATCAGCCATTGATGTAACTTCACTGATAAAAACTTCCTGATTGTGCGATTTAATAATTTCCTCTTGACTGTCACTTATACAATTAACATCACTGTTTACATCAAAACCATTTTTAACACAACTTTTATTAGAATTTTCCGTAAAAGGTTTGCCAGCCAATTTGTAATTTTTTTCAAACTCCTGTAAAACATTTTCATTTATTTTTAATTTTCGCCTATTCAACTGTCTCTTCGACACTTCAAGGATGGGCTTCCTGAACATTATTTATATTTAATATTATTATTTAAATTATAAGATGCAGAACTGACGCTAAAACTGACACAGTGTTTTCAGTCATATTAATTTAACAGTTAACCTGAGTTGACTGAAAGCTTAGAGTCATGCATATTTAAGCGTTTTATTAGTTTTAACGCATTGTCATGAAAATGACAGGCATTTAAATGTATTTTATTCTAATGCTTCTGTCACACATGACATTTATAATACAAGTCATTCATAAAAGCTTCATGACGTGGCGTTACTTACACCTGACTGTCAATCTTCATTTCAAATCTTCTGGAGGGTTGTTATGTGTGCAAAAAAAAATCCAAAATACATAAATTATTAAAAAAGTATAGCACTGTCTTGTAGCCATACTTTTTAAATAATTTATGTATTTTATATTTAGCAAATTAACATTTTAATTGTAACTATAAATTTCAAAATAAATGTGGTCGGCGATTGAACGTCGTAGAGGATAGACGTGTTTTTTTTGCCTCTCCTCTAAATAAATAAATAGTTTATAACTTAATTGTGTTTTACTAATCAATTAACTACTATATATGTGTCCATAAATAAATAATTATATTAATAATTTTGTGGAATTTAATAAGTAAAGTGAAAAGTTGTACGTATTGAACAGTTATATTAATTTATGTATCGTGCGCTTGTAATGGTGTTGAATTTGTACATAATAATTTTCGTTTATCAATGCATTGTATGTAATTCTTTAATATGTACGACTTTTTTGATTCCAAAGACGCACAAGATAAGTGTTTTTCATCTTTTTTTTCATTGTTTTAAAGCATATTTTATTACGTTAATAAATATTTTTACAAATAAATACTAAGTATGTAATCATAAAAACATACATATGTTAACTGTATTTTATAACACATAGAGTACGAGTATTCTCATCTAGAAAATTATTCAAGTAAAGTTTGCGCAAGAAAGGGTTTATCAATTCTGTTTTGTCACACTGGCTAACAATTTTTGTTGTTGTTTTTGCTCGACTATTATTTTTCGTTTTTTCTGCTTTTGTTAATTTTGTTTTATATATGAATTTACTAGTACTTATTTTATTTATTTATTTATTTAAAGAAATCTATTTTGTAATATACATGATTTCAGATTATTTACAGTAGTTTAAACAAAAATTATATTAAAACAGAAAATTCAAACAAAAAACTATAAAACAGAAAAAAATATAAACCAAATTTTGGTTTAACAATTAAAAATTTAAAAAATAGTCCTTCATGATGTTTTTAAAGTTGTCCTTTGATAAATTGAAGTCAAATAGGTCGTCGATTATGTTGAATGATTAGACATCCTATTAATGGGGTTGTTTTCTCCATAGCTAGTAGAATGGTGTTCAATTGCTTAAAATACCTGGTTTCGAAATGTTCTGCATTTCACGTGAATTGATATGGTTTCGAAGATGTAAACTGAATCAACGTAACCAAGCAAAACGTTACCAATAAAAGCCGCCCCCAAAGAAGTCGGAGGTAAGCGAGCCACATTTTCAAGGAATGGTAAGTTGTGGTCGTAATCCCAGTAACTTTTCTTTAACAAAAAAATCAGGAACTTCTTTTGAATTATTACAAATTGTCGCCGGTTTGATAGATATGACTTAAACCAATTTATGTAATCGAGAGAAAACCTAAAATTGAATAAACTCTGGAGTGCTTTATGATGGCAGATTGTATTAACAACAACACTTATGCTATCAAATTATGACATTGAATATATCAATTTTTCCATATACATATACATCCGTTAAATACTGATGATACGGAATATGTATATCGGTTTTCTTATTGACTAGGGTATTTACATTTAATTTTACATTTATTTTGTATAGTCAATAGTTTTATAAATGATCTTTTTTGTATATAAATCAAATAAATTATGGAATAAATATTAGTTCTTACACAACAGTCAACGTCTTTCTGTCCAGCGCTGACCAACAGCAGGCGAGAAACATTTTGAGTAATTGTCAACTATCAAATTTGTGATTTGACCAAAATACGGTGAAATACAGATAGAATCAAATGCTTTACTAAAATCCGTGTACGCTACATCAACTTGACGGTGTTTTTCTTTCTCGTTAATTAGTTTACTGGTGAATTCAACCAGATTAGTCGATGTGGATCGGCCAGGCATAAACCCATGCTGGTTTATTGATATATGACGTGCAATTGTCGATTTAATGCTGTCATAATACTAACTCAAATAATTTTGGAATTGATGATGTAGTTGATATTCTTCTGTAGCATGAGATATTATCACGTTTACCCGATTTAAAAATTGCGGTAATTTTTAAAATTTTCCATTTTTCAGGAAACATGCCGGTGCTTAAGGAATGATTGAGTAGATAACATAATGGAATTGTTAAAATTTCAGCGTACTCCTTCAGAATAGAAGAGGGTATATCGTCAAAACTGCAACCATCTCCAAACCCCCTTAAAGCCGATAAAATGTTGTCCTCAAATATAATAGGAGGAGTTATTGATGTGTTGTTGTTGCTGGGTTGTTCGTACAATCCACTAGTACGAGGGCTGCCTTTTATATTTGGAGATTAGAAAACAAAAACAAATATTAATCATCGAATATCGCTTTATTGTTTTTCAAAATATTCCCCATGAAGATCTATACACTTTTGCATGCGTTTGAACCAATTGTCGAAGCACTTTTTCCACTCCGATTGAGGTATCTCCAAAACATGCATTTTGAACGCAGCAACCGCTTCTTCAGGTGTCGAAAAACGTTGACCTCTCAGTTTATTTTTTACGTACGGGAATAAAAAGAAGTCAATTGGTGACAAGTCAGGACTATACGACTCATCAAATCGATGTTTTGAGTGCTCAAAAATGCAGTTGTTTGAGCCGATGTGTGAGAGCTCGCATTGTCGTGGTGAAGAGTGATCCGTCTTCGGCAGTTGGTTTTCCTGATTACTTGGAAGACAACTGGCAAACAAATGGTTGTGTACCACTCAGAATTGACTGTTCTGCGTTGTTCTAGTGGTACGCTTGCGACATGTCCATTTTTTCCGAAAAAACAGGCGACCATTTGCTTGCAAGTGCTTCGTGCGCGAACAACTTTTGTTGGAACACCCATACAGTCGACTGCTGTTTACTCACCTGTCACTATGTCATAGACGTGTTTTGTAGCACCGCGATCTTAGTTTTTGAGCTTTCATTTCGACCAATCGACACGAGCCTTTTTTTGAGCGATTGACAAATTGTGTGGGATCCAATGCGAACAAATTTTTTTGACATTCAAATGTTTATGCAATATTGAATGTATGCTGGTCCCACTAATGCCTAAGGTTGTCTCAATCTCACGATAGGTCACATGACGATCTTGCAATATCAGTTCGCGCACAGCATCAATGGTTTCCGGAACAACAACTGATTCTGGACGACCTTCACGAAGTTCGTCTGGAATCGAACTACGACCTCGATTGAATTCACCATACCATCGATAAACACTGGTCCTTGATGGAGCTTCATCGCCAAAAATTTAATTAAGTTCATCCATGTACTCTTGCTGCCTTAATCCACGTTGAAAGTTGAAAAAAATATTCGCACGAAAATGTTCACGATTTAATTCCATTTTTTCGCCGAGATGTTGAGTTAATGAGTACTGTAAACAACACAAATAGCGCTCGAATGTCAAAACGTTCTAAGTACGTATAATCTCAAAAATGTCAAACTTTACGATAGAGCTGTCAGTTGCCAGATTGCAACACTAGGGTTGTCCAATCCCGAAATATAAAAGGCAACCCTCGTAACGCTTGGTCTATAGACTGATTGAAAAAACGACGCGAACATGTTAGCTATATCTTTGGCGTTTGAAGAGCAGGTATTGTTGTACGTCATATTAGCAAGGTATCCTTCAATTTTGCGTTTATTCCTAAAGTTTTCCAAAATTGTTTTGGATTTGATTTTGTCTTGAATTTAATCAAGATACGACCTGTATTTTGATTTGAAATAAATTTCAAATTCATTACTATTATGTTGTAGAAACGTAATTTTGTCCGCTTCTAACCCGTTTTTTAACATTTTGGCATACGCTTTCGATTTCCGATGTCGAAAGATTTTTATTAAATGCAGTATTTTTACTTGCAGGATTTTGAAATGCAAGATTTAGAGCGCTCCTTGGGCGTTATTTAGTGTAGAGCTCCAAATTTAGTAACACTGAACTGTCAGTTGTCAGGCTTTCTTTTTTTTTTGGTTGGCAACACTTTACCGCACAAATGTCACAAAATTCTATTCTTGCTTGAATTTGGGGGCATGCTTAATTTTCCTTCGAGTTCTACTAGTGGTGGTTTTAATTTATTAAATTGGATTACTATAATTTTAAATTTATATTTTTTATTCTTTTTTTACTTTCCAATTAATATCTGCAATAAATTAACCTAAAGATATGTAATGTCCGAATTTCGTCTAGTATTTAAGATTCTATTTCTCTCCAAGATCTAGTTTCTTAAGTCCGGCAGCCAATCAATTAGCTTTTTAAGGAAATATTTGGGACTTAATTGTGCTGTAATATTTTTCTTATAAAAAATGGAGTACGTAAATTGTATGCAATGAATTATGCTATACTGCTTCCTCTAGCGATGACTAAATAACTACATTCGCGCCAATTATTTTGAAAGTGGCATAAGTCACTTTTTCAAAAAGTCAAGTTAATGATAACATTAGTTACAATTTAACGGTATCTCTTCATTATAAAAAGATTTTCAATCAATAATATAAGTATCCTAAGGTAGCAAATACAAGTAAATCTTCTTGAAAGTTGACATAAATGTTATTAAACATGTTGAAACACCAACCAACAAATATCTCGATTTAAAAAAAAGTGACTTATGCTACTTTCAAAATAAACGGCTCATTTTCCTGCACTCTCGGTAATGTGTTATGATCCTGTTATTGCTTAAATACTAGACGAAATAAACTACATATTCAAAATCTGTTAGTCACAGTAATTAAATGGTTGACAGATGCCTATCTTATCGAGTAACACTCCATTTGGAAATTTAAACAGCAGTGGTCAGAATTGTTTTAGCATTTGGTAAAGGTGGTTTGGAAATTTAAACAACAATTAAACGTGATCTAGTCGAACACTTATAACTTAGTGTATAAGTGAGTAATTTATTTCTCTACTTTCGATCCATTTTCTTCTGAGAAACATTCAAGTGGGCGCATTCAGTTCGACTAACTAATTGTTTTGTAATGAAGTGTTTAGTTAATTTTACTCCACATGTAAGCGAATCTCAAAGCGCCAATTGATTATTTTATTACATATTAATATGGTTATTTAGCTATAATGTTGTAATTAATATATGAATCTGGTATAAAGCCTATATTGGTTTTTTTAATTATTTATTAATATATGCCGACGTTTCGAGTATAATTCATACTCATTTTCAAGGAAAATCACTAAAACAAAAAATTAAATATGAACATATTTTTAAATTAAATTAAAAAAAAAAATATTAAAATTAAAAGATGCCTATCAATAAGATGGAAAAAACATTTTTGGGAAACACAAACATTCAAAAAATACAATTATAATAAAAATACTAAAAGAAAAATTTACTTACCAAAACAGAAAAAAATGTTAAAGGTATACACACGTAAAAATATTTAAAAAAAATAACCTTTGTAAACTTTTAAGAATGATTGAAATATACTTCCAAAAACCTTTGACAAACCGTCAATCGTCGAAAAAAAATTTTTTGTATATAAAGAAAAAAAAATGAATTTTTCAAGGCAGTACAGTATAGTGTAGAACAGCAAAAAAAAATTCTGTACTACAAAATAAAATTACAAACATAAACCATCCTAGAACTGACACACAATAGAAAATGTTAATTATATTATTAAACCATTATACGTGTCCTGAAGATAACTCGAATCTGACTGTTTGTTAATACAGTTCAAGGCACGTTGATTACTTTTGATGTGAATCATCTCTAACACCTGTCTCGTAGAAAGTTTTGGTTCATGTTCTAATATTTTGACATTATCTAAAAATACGTTATGATTTGTTTCATATAAATGAGAAGATAAAGAACTTGTAGAAATACCTGTAGTATTTTTCAAAAACAATCTCTTAGCATCTCTTTTATGCTGTGTAAATCTTGTAGATAGAAGTTGTTTCGTTTGACCAATATATACTTTATTACATTCACAAGTCACTTTATATACGACGTTACTATTGAGGCCTAAAGCTGTTGAATCTTTTAGGGATGAAAAAACTGATTTACCTAGATTAAAATGTGATTTGCCAACAATTTTCAAATTAAATTTATTTAAACAAAAACGATTTTTTTCATGTAAACTTTTAACGTATGGAACAGAAACAAAACGAACATTAACTAAAGGACTATTATCGACAGATTGGCCAGTAAAAATAGAATTTTTATATAAAACTGAATTTATTATTGGATTTATAAAATTAGCAGGATAACCATTTTGGAAAAGAGTATTTTTTAGAAGCCGAAAATTATTTTTATGAAATTTAGAATCTGATAATTGAACAATTTTGTCCGAGAGTAATTTAACAGTATTTTGTTTATAAGATAACGGGAGGTTTGAATTAAAATTAAGATATCTACCGGACCAAGTATTTTTATGGTACCAATCTGTCGACAAAGTACCATCTGGGTTATGGATAATAAGTAAATCCAAAAAAGCTAATGTATTATTAGTCTCATGTTCTATAGTAAATTTAATGTTATTGTCAAATGTGTTAAATTTATTGAAAAACATTTCAATTTTATCGACGATTTTTACCTACAAAATGACGCATTCATCCTTTTTCAACACTATGAAATTAAAATACGGTAACCAGTTAGTGGCTACTATGAAAACAGTGTTGAAATTAAAATTAAAACTTGCCAAAGCTCTTAATAAGAAGCTTTTTTTATTGAGATGCAGGAAATGTTTCCAAAAAACCGTAAATTAAAAAATGTCAATAATATAAATAAGACAGTTTTTAGTCGTTTGGAGAATCTTTTCATTTTTGGGATCATCAATCAAGAAATTGCAGAAGTTTTTTCATCAATCAACAAAATGATTTTCATGAAGATGCAATTTATTAAAAGGAATTTATCACCTTTTTTGTTAAAAAATTTTGTAAACAAAGCAGAAAGAAGTTTTATGTTAAGGTATGATTTTTTAAGGCTAAACTTTTCAATAAATTTAATAATATAATTGGTTATGTTGAAGTTGTTGATGTAAGCCATTCTAATACTGACATTGATAATACTATTTCTAATAATAATAATATTGCTAGTTCTTCTAATTCAACGCATATTAGTCCTGAAGGTAATAACAATTTTACTTCTAATGATAATCTTGTTGATAACGGAAACTGGTTAGTTAATCTAACTAATATTGAATTACCACAAAAAGTAGTCGATGTTTTACAACTTGGGAAAAAATTTTGCATTCCCATAAAAGCGGATTGTGTACCATATAATCACATTATTGCAAACGTAGAAGGTGCATTATTGAGCATGGATGATAATGCTTTAGATAAACCAAGTTTACGTAATGAATTGGTAAATATCATGACCAATTTTAAGAACCAGTGTAGGCATAAGAGATTACTTAAAAATACAGAATTAGAATTTTTAAAAAATGTGTCTTTCACAATTTTTTTTTTAAAAGATCGTCCTGATATTTTGGTATTAGAAGCTGATAAAGGTAATACTACAGTATTAGTAGATCGTTCAGATTATTTTAACAAAATTGAAAATATGTTAGAAGACGTGAATACTTATAGAATAATCCCTAAGGATTTGACCAACTCAATACAAACAGAACTAAACAGTTTGATATCATTATGGTTTAAAGATAAACGAATATAGAAGCAAAAAATGTACATTGTTATAATGGTGTTTTAGCAAAACTGTATGGTTTACCTAAAATTCACAAAGCAGGTGTTCCATATAGACCCATTGTATGTTCTATAGGCACTCCACTATATCAACTTTCGGTTTTTCTTTCCAAAATTCTCAAAAAAACTTTTGGATTGTCTACAACAGCAGTAAAAAATTCAATTGAATTTAAAAACAAAATTAAAAATGTTGTTCTACCTTCTGATTATATTATTTTATCGTTAGATGTTGTTACCCTTTTTACAAATATTGATAGTAATTTAGCTCTAAATTTGTTAAAAAGTAGGTGGATCGAAATTAAACGAAATTCTAAAATAATTAACAAAATTACAATTCATCTCGGCAATGGAACTAGTTCTTAAAAATTGTGTGTTCTCTTTTAATAATAAGACTTATAAACAATTGTTTGGTTCACCCATGCGTTCACCCATTAGCCCAATTATCGCTGATTTAGTTATGGAGTTTGTCGCATCGAGTGTACTCAATTCTTTGGATTTTGTGCCTTTATTTTTCTTTAGGTATGTTGATGATATCGTTACCGCAATCCCTCGTGATAAAATTGAAATGTTTTTCAATAAATTTAACACATTTGACAATAACATTAAATTTACTATAGAACATGAGACTAATAATACATTAGATTTTTTGGATTTACTTATTATCCATAACCCAGATGGTACTTTGTCGACAGATTGGTACCATAAAAATACTTGGTCCGGTAGATATCTTAATTTTAATTCAAACCTCCCGTTATCTTATAAACAAAATACTGTTAAATTACTCTCGGACAAAATTGTTCAATTATCAGATTCTAAATTTCATAAAAATAATTTTCGGCTTCTAAAAAATACTCTTTTCCAAAATGGTTATCCTGCTAATTTTATAAATCCAATAATAAATTCAGTTTTATATAAAAATTCTATTTTTACTGGCCAATCTGTCGATAATAGTCCTTTAGTTAATGTTCGTTTTGTTTCTGTTCCATACGTTAAAAGTTTACATGAAAAAATTCGTTTTTGTTTAAATAAATTTAATTTGAAAATTGTTGGCAAATCACATTTTAATCTAGGTAAATCAGTTTTTTCATCCCTAAAAGATTCAACAGCTTTAGGTCTCAATAGTAACGTCGTATATAAAGTGACTTGTGAATGTAATAAAGTATATATTGGTCAAACAAAACAACTTCTATCTACAAGATTTACACAGCATAAAAGAGATGCTAAGAGATTGTTTTTGAAAAATACTACAGGTATTTCTACAAGTTCTTTATCTTCTCATTTATATGAAACAAATCATAACGTATTTTTAGATAATGTCAAAATATTAGAACATGAACCAAAACTTTCTACGAGACAGGTGTTAGAGATGATTCACATCAAAAGTAATCAACGTGCCTTGAACTGTATTAACAAACAGTCAGATTCGAGTTATCTTCAGGACACGTATAATGGTTTAATAATATAATTAACATTTTCTATTATGTGTCAGTTCTAGGATGGTTTATGTTTGTAATTTTATTTTGTAGTACAGAATTTTTTTTTGCTGTTCTACACTATACTGTACTGCCTTGAAAAATTCATTTTTTTTCTTTATATACAAAAAATTTTTTTTCGACGATTGACGGTTTGTCAAAGGTTTTTGGAAGTATATTTCAATCATTCTTAAAAGTTTACAAAGGTTATTTTTTTTAAATATTTTTAAGTGTGTATACCTTTAACATTTTTTTCTGTTTTGGTAAGTAAATTTTTCTTTTAGTATTTTTATTATAATTGTATTTTTTTGAATGTTTGTGTTTTCCAAAAATGTTTTTCCATCTTCTTGATAGGCAATCTAGGAAATTTTAATTTTAATAATTTTTTTTTTTAATTTAATTTAAAAATATGTTCATATTTAATGTTTTTGTTTTAGTGATTTACCTTGAAAATGAGTATGAATTATACTCGAAACGTCGGCATATATTAATAAATAATTAAAAAAACCAATATAGGCTTTATACCAGATTCATATATTAATTATTTTATTACATATTTAATTTTTGGTAATCACACATTTTATTCCTATTTGTCGAATCGCTCGTATAGAAAGACTACTTAAAATTTTTAAAGAGTATATTTTACAAAAATTTTGTAATTAAAATGTTACCAACCTCCTTTCTAGCGGTTATTTAGTCATTCCCTAAATAGCTTAACTAACATATAGGCAAGGTCATAACGGTATACACGAAATGCACTTACTCAACAAAGTGTCTATTAAAACTAATCATTTATGTTGCAGTTTTTGATTTAATCGAATCCCAGTTTGTGATATGATTGTTTTCCCTTAGATTGGAAATATTAAATTTCACCTTTGAGCATAATCAATTCAATTACATGTTGATACATAAAACAATCAATTATATTCTCATATTTTTAATGCACTTCTCATATTCGTTCAATTATGTATACATAGATACAACAATAACAATTTATTTAATAATTGTATAATGTTTTTTTTTTATTTATAAATTGATTCGTTTTAAAAGTTATAATTACGTGGTTTATTTATCATGAGGCGCTAATCATGATCAATATAAAACAATAATAGCTCGATCGATAAATATAAATAAATACGAGTATCTAAGGTTTAATGTAATAAAAAATAATAAATGAAAATTGATTTTAATATTTTCGAATTGATTATGAGAAAACTTCAATTTAAGGTTTAAAACGACGACGACGATGATGACTGAAAATATTTTGTATTATTATAAAATTGATGAAAATTGATTTTGTTCAATATACAACAAAAAAAAGTTAAATGCATTTTAATTAAGATTGACATTGAACGTTTAATTGTGATCGTTTTTGTGATATTTTTGCATTATATGCTTATTTCTAAAATTGGTTATGTACAATAATATGTTAACAGCACTTATGAAACAGAGATGAGAATTTATTTTGTTTTGTTTATGAGCAACAACAGACAGTTGGTTTTGTGACTTTGTAAGCTTTTTCATTAGAAGTGCTAGATGAAACTTTCAATTTTGTAATCGAGCAAAAATTTGACGTTTGAGCGCGAATAATTTGATTTAATGCTCATAAATTAGCGAAATACATAATTACAATCTGTCTACTAGTATTTTCTTCGGTGGTCATTTATCATTAGAAAACGAGCATTGACGTTTGTTTTTTGTGTGAAGCGCAATAACTGGGACCTTCGTTATGTCCATTATGTTAAAGTTTATTCAAAAAATTAGGTTCAAAATAACTTTCATATTATAAGATACTTTAGTGCATATATGTACTACCATGCACTAAAGTATCCAAATCTTGTATAAACGTTTTTCATTCCGTGAATAATATCTTTGTGGAAATTTTCTTTCGAATGTAATGTGTACATGTATTTAAAAATGCTGCAGTACATAAAAAAGTGTACGCAGAGCGACCCTGGCTACGTTTATCTTTTACCATGTTTAACAAGGAGTAACTATTTCTTGTAAATATCAATTTGCATATAAACTCAAAAATTTACGAAACTCAGTTCGTAAGTTATTCATAGATGGCACGGAATGTAATCTGCTTTTATATTTAGTTACTAGAAATTAATTTCGCGCGGCAACAACTTCACCATCAACTAAACTGGGATGATCTGAAATGAAATGAGATCATCCCTCCATCCGGCTAGTGTGTCAATGGACCAATCATGTATTAATCTAAAAATAAATAGATTATGTAAGCTAGGAAATAAAGTAGCTTAATCTCTACATGGGACGTGGCACCAATAAAATAAATAATTTAATTTAGAATAATAAATCTCAATTACGAGTACCAGGCGGTGTTTGTAAATCTGTAGTGGAAGCGATCAGTATCGGATCTCTTCGAAATAACATTTGGTATCACAGTAATATAGACTCTTGGACCTTATCGTTTAATTAGCGCTCGTACACGTGCACGAAAAGGTGGTATTTCCGAAATCGGATCACTGGTAACCTAAACGCAATAGTTATGGTTCCCAATTGCATGTTTTTAATGTTAATATTTTCTATAATAGTCAATGTTTCTGGTATTATTTGTTTGTGGTAGTTCTCAGGAGAATGCGGGAGGAACTATTATTATTACTATCTAAACTCCATGCTTATTATGCGATAAGAGATAATATGATCATCTCTCACTCGTGGGCGACAAGTTAAGTGACATTTTAAATGAATTATCGGTAACAACTGAAAAGCAAGAACTTTTTAAATCTTGCGCAGAGTGTAAATTTTATTTACTACTTGCTTTGCCTAAAACGCGACATCCGAAAAAGTCAATACAAAATTCATAATTGATTTAACTTGAGTGGATGACTTACCAGTAAATAAGGGATCGGCAACTATCATGCTAAGTAAATTCCACACAGTTAGAAGGTAACAAAAATTATATTTTAATATAGAGTGAGGTGAACAGAAGCAGCGGAAAATTGTTCGACATTTAAATGAAATGTACTCAAACCTCAAATTAATTTTAGAGCGGAAAAGCTATCTCTCGCAAGAGCCTCTCGATAAATAATTATAATATCGCAAAAACAGTGCCGGTCAAATGTTTGTCTGTAAGTAGTTGCAATTGTGACGGATAACCATCGGATTAGTTAAAATACGCTTTCTTTATTTGTGCCTGATTCGTTTAAATTTGTATACCCCATTTGTATACCCCACAAATTGGAGCTACAAAAATTTGTTCAGACTCATTATTGTAAAGGAAACTTGACGACACCCGGATCGGATAACTTTTACTAACAGAAAAATTATAAGTTGCCTTACCAAGATGTTTTCCAATAGAATGTAGTTATGTTGATATTATTAAAATGAAACGTATCATATGTTTTACTTACCTTCACTAAATGGCGTACTGATTTTAATTTCGCGAATTATCAGAATTCGAGCCCGGTACCTCCCGATCCAAACACCAAAGCTTTCACCAATTGTTTCTTTTGGTCGGTAATATTTTTTAATTTATTTTTAGAGTGAAGAATACGTTGAACCAAACCCAGCCAGTCCAAAATTTTCACCGATTGTTTGCGAATCGTTATCCATAAGCTCATCAATTGGTATCGACTATTACTACATTTCGGTTTCACCACCACCCGTTTTGCTTTTACCGGTAGCCGAAATAGTTGAGACAACACCACTACAACTACAAGCATCACCAACGCATCCAAATTCAACAAGAACCCAATCACAATCGGTTCGACAATCTGTCATTTCCCAGTTACGCAGTACTATTCGGAAATATTGCCACCTCGATCACAACAATATCGGAATAATGATCCAAAAAACGTATATATTCATAATGTCATGTCATAATTAATTATGTATATATTTAATTTAATATTAATTCTAAATTATAGGAGTTTTTCTGTTGCTTCGGTGACTCCGATTACAGGAGGAAACAGTTAGCCTGCTAAATGGCTTGGAGTGGTCTCAAACCCAACAGCTTCGGTTTCAGAAGGAAACCGTAAGTATATACGAAATTTAATGGATTTAATGAACCGTTACGAATACATTGTGCAGAATCAAAGCCGTTAGTAACGATGATAAAAGTGATAAAAGATTAAAGTGATACAATAATTTGATTTGAATTTATTTATATACACATTTATTTATTACAATAAACAATACATTTAAATATATTTTTGAATTTTAAAAATGTTTTGTTTTGTCCAATATTCTTGTAAATTCGCAACACCAATTTAAATATAATTTGCCCGAATTTGTTTAGACAAAATTTTATCTTCCGCATAACAATCTATCTAAATTATACGCATTATACTCACCCAATTACAATATTCACTGGTTATTTAATTGACAAACATTTTGTGTTTAAATCTGTTCACGTCGATTATAGAATCCGCGGGAGCGAATCCACTGCGGATTGAAAACTGCGAAAAAAAACATAAAATAAAATTTTAAATCATAGTATCATAGAAATTCCTATGGATTTTCATACATTTTTCTTAGTAAAGTAAAATTTGTTTTAGATCCGCAAATATTTCATTGCGATTATACAGGGGATTATAAAAAACAATTTGGAAATCAAAACAAATTTTCTTGGTTACTTTGATTTATAAATATAGTAATAGTTTCTCATTTTATTTATATGCGATTTCCAATCCTCATTCGATTCACTCCCGCGGATTCTAACTATAATCGACTTGAATAATTAAAATAATAATTTAGATTTTCGCAACGCGAATGAGAAGATGAGATTGTTGCAGAGTCCACTCGGTATTCACATGCGGTAGATGCATTAGATACGAGGTTACATAATCCGTTTGCCAGTTTAATAATGAAAAATAAAGGCAAACAACCGTATACTTTTATTAAACAGGAAGTGATTAGAGTACTAGGTGAGTCGGAAAGATCGAAATTAAATAAATTGTTACACGGTTTAAGGCTGGACGATCAAAAACCTTCGCAGTTGCTTGAGCAGATGAAAATGAATGCTGGCGAACATTTGATGAAGATACCCCAGCAAGGTCACAGGTTATCGGTAGAATATCTGTAGAATACTCATCGAGCGACTAATCGCAATAACGCCTATAATTCGCAAATATTGTTGCACGAATAACTTTGACTCCACACACGAAAAACTATGAAATTTATCTTTACTTTATCTTGCGTTCATCTTTTTTAAATATTTTCGAGGTGTCCTAAAGATAATCGGTTGAATATCGGTCGTACAACCTAGAATGAAACTTTCGTAAACCTAAAGGATAACCTGCACGTACTCGTCAGTATATCGCAAATAATTCTCAAACGTTATCGCCAGATTAACTTTAAACGAATCTGACAATGGTAAAAAGTATATCGCTGGTACATCTTAGATCGAAACTTTCGTAAATCCGAAGGATAACCTGCATATACTCGGCCGTGTATCGCATATAATAAAAAATGTGGCCGCTTTTCTTGTTGTAACTTTAACCTCACTCACGAACAACTCATAAAATTAAATTATGAAATTTTGGATAATATAGGCAGATAGTGTTTTTTACATCAAATCAAGACGAGGTTACCAAGACGTCGGAAGTTTGGTTTCGAACTAAAGAAATATTTAATTTTTTATATTATGAAATTGGCCGTCTCATCAGACTGCAGTGACCAAACCACAATTATATTGAAAATACTTTGAATTTATATTCAAGTATGATGCCTTAGCGAATTTTAATGAATCGCTACGCAATTGTCAACCCCTTCAAAAACCTATTCAGTTCAATCGCATTGAGCATAATTTCTGAAATAATATCGCAGAGCGTTAACTTTTTAAACTCATTGCGAACAGCATTTCGCATTTACGCTTTCGGTAGACATATCGCAAAAAGGATTCCACACTAATTTTGTTTGTATCGCTATTTCTTTGAACGCAAAGAGATCAATTTACAGTGAATTGCGTACATTTTATGAGTATCTGCCGCAATGCGTATATTTATAAAACACATTGCGAATAGCGTATCGCATTTATGCTTTCAGGAGATATGTCTCAAACGAAAAGTTATCGAAATCTTGCTGGGTACAATAAGACGTTTATGGATGCAAAGATTACCGCAACAAATTCAATTAGTTTTAGTTCCATTTGAAAACGATGTGACTTTAGGAAAGTTAGCTTTCCTAGGGCGGATGATTTAATTGCAAATATGTCGCAGCAGCAGATACATGAAGCCAGTGACACATTGAAATTAGTCATCAGTTAATGATTTTCGAAAGATGTTAGTTGAGTTTCGTTAGGATATTTTAATGGAAGTTTCTGCATTACATAGCAAGGCGAGAAGATCACATAGTCCGCATAATTCTTCTAGTTGCCAGTCAAGATCTAAAGAGCGAATGTCCGATAAAAGCGAGTGTTTTTATCATTGTCGTTTTAAGGACAAAGCTACAAAATGCGTTTCTGGTTGTCGTTATCACAACAATTTTATCGTTAGTCAATCCCAAAATTCGTGTTCAAAAACTAAATTCAAGTCAGCATCCTGTGACGTGTGTTGGCGAAATTTATACAAATCGTCTGCTTATTTTAGATCAAAATTCAAAACGTAAATTTCTGGTAGACACAGGTGCAGAGTGTCAGTTTTACCCGGAAATTTCTGTAACAAAAAAGTCATTGAGCCGGAATTTCATTTATATGCAGCAAATTGTTCTAAAATTAAGGCCTACGGAACGCATACCATTTCATTAAATATTGGGTTATGTAGGTTTTTTAAATGGGCATTTATTGTTGCTGACGTATCAATGCCAATAATCGATGCAGATTTTTTGAAGTCAACTGGATTAATTGTAGATATTAAAAAAGGCAGAGTGATAGATCCGTTAACAAATTTGTTTACAGTGGGATCCATCACGTATGATCAAAGTTTTTCTTTAGCATTTGGTTGATAAAACCAAAATTAATCCAGATATTAGTAAATTGTTAAGCAAATTCGAAGTAATTACACGGGAATCCATTAATATGAATACTCCCAAGCATAATGTGATGCACTGCTTAGAGACTGAGAGGAAAACCTGTAATGTGTGTAGTCCTAGTAAGAGTGAATAGGCCAGTCCACTGCATTTGGTACCCAAAAGAAATGGTGTGTGGCGACCTTGTGGAGATTACAGAGCATTGAACAATGTAACCACTCCTGACAACTATCCTGTACCACATCTATCTATTTTTCGTTTCAGTTAGCAGGATGTACTGTATTTACAACATTGAATTTAGTAAGAGCGTATCATGAAATTCTAATAGAGCCAAAAGATATACCCAAAACAGCCATTGCAACACCATTTGGACTTTTCGAGCTCAATAGAATGACATTTGGTCTTAGAAATGCGCCACAGTCGTTTCAGCCACTGATACATTCAGTTCTGAGAGGATTGTCGTTCTGTTTTGTTTATCTCGATGGTATTCTGGTTGCATCCACTTTGTTAGACGAACATTTATCACATATCGAACAAGTTTTCAAACGCTTAGCCGAAAATGGTTTAGTAATTAAGCTTGATAAATGTGTATTTGCACAACAAGAAATCTCTTTTCTGGGTCATTTGGTAAATGAAAATGGAATTTTGCCATCCCTAGAGAAAGTAGAAATTATTCGAAATTACCCTCAACCTGTTAATGTTCAACAGTTAAAATGATTTTTAGGGATGATCAATTTTTATAGGAGATTCATTCCATCAGCGGCACATGACCAAGCTATACTAAACGATTTTTTAAAAGTATATAAAAGAAATAGTAAAACACCAATCGTTTGGGCAGAAGAGTCAGTGCTAGCGATTAAAAAAAGTAATTTAAAATTGAGTGAAGCTACACTTTTAGCTCATCCAGTCACGTCAGCAAAATTATCGATTATGGTTGATGCTTCAGACACAGCGGTAGGTGCGGTTATAGGAGGACTGAAGATAGATCAATCATATTAATATAATTATAAATATATATAAGGATAACAAAATATATAATATATACTACTTACAATATATCCATGTACAACTCCTAAAGGTGTAACGCAAGTGCCACGATTCGATTTTAGCATCGAAATCTAGATTTGAGTATTCCAATACACTTCTCTATATTATTCTGATTTTTTGCTAAACACATTATTATATTTACGCTCTGAATCAGTTGATGACCTGCGGTAAAGAACCATCATAAATGGTTTGAGGGCATATCCTCCGCCAGCTACAGAGTAAATAAAATATATGGATTAACTTCGAATTTTTTTATAAATCACCTTTAATTTTTTATCTAATAACAATGTACTGTTGTCTTCCGAATTCAACCTATCCATTATGGGTTTTATTTTATAGCACTGCCCTCTAAACGAATGGTGTGTCGAACCAGTATATCGTGCATATCAGGATAATATTTTTAAATTGTAGTCGCTAGTAAATTAAATTTATTATTAAAATATCTAATATTTATCGAGAAATAAAATTATGAAATTACCACTTCTTGTGCGTTTATGGAATAAATTAAATCTTCATTTACTTAGGAATTTATCCTTTTTTATTTTTGTTGCACCTACTGTTTACAGAAAAACAATATACCTATGAACCAACTTCGTTAAAATCGCCTCACTTATTTTTGTTATGCTTATAACGATGAATGGAAGAAGTGATTTGAAGTGTATCTTACCAAACACAAAATTAATGTATATCCCGAATATTTATA
Source organism: Nephrotoma appendiculata (assembly GCA_947310385.1). NCBI lineage: Eukaryota > Metazoa > Arthropoda > Insecta > Diptera > Tipulidae > Nephrotoma > Nephrotoma appendiculata. The sequence goes on from OX371224.1 coordinate 202,996,919, forward strand.
AATAAATAAAAAAACTTTAATTTAATTTAAAAAATTAATAAAAAAACTCTAATAAAAAAATAATATTTTGGCTGCTGAGCTGCTGTTGCGGCTTCTCCAAAAATCCATAACTGATTAAAATAAATGTTAAAATTTTGTATATTTTATATACAGAATTTTATAATACAATCTGGATCGTAAAAGTTGGATTAATCCAATATTTCTGCGTTTAGTAAACAAAGCAATGAAAATCTGAAATGCATCCACCAAATTTGGTTTCAGTTGGTTACCAATTTCTTTGAATTTTAGACGTACTCGTACGTACGCCTATGAACACTATTGCAATGTTAAATTTAATTTATACTGATTGCCACGCCATCATATTAACTACGTGTTAAACCAGCAGTGACTAACCCAATGTGAGAAAATGCGGCCCACTAAATGAATTTTTGACATGATTCTTTTTTTTTTTTTCTAGTTTTATTTCTACAACAAATATAAAGTAATTACATAAAATGAAAAGTAAAAAATCATAAATAAAACTAGTTTAGTAGTCTCCTTATTAAAGGTAATGTTTCGGAGCTACGATTCAATTAAAAAAAATATTTAAAGAATAAATTAATTACACTATTACAAATTTAAAATATTAATTATAAATATTACTATTTCTTTTCGGGTACTGAAATTTTTTATTTTTATTTTTATTTTTTATTTTAAATAAATAAGAAAATTATTAAGATGAAAAAATATTATTGTAATTTGTTGATAATTGTTCATAACAAAAAAATTGACAAACAAAATGGTAAAATGTTCATTACAAATATACTTCCATGTTATTAATAGTAAATAGCCAATCCTTTAATAATTTGCAAAAATCATTGACATTATTTGTTAAAAAAAAATTTGACGGTAATTGACTGTATAGTTTAGGAGCGGTATAGTCGAAGAATTTTTTAAAATGTTCCTTATTACCGCTAATTAAATAAAAAGCTTTTAATACTTTAAATACATATAGATATCGAAGTTGCAAAATTTTGAATTTCACAAATAACGGGAAGGATGGAGTCAATCTTGGTTTAAAGTTAATTATTCTCAACACTGCTTTCTGAACGGACATCAACGGTCTAATATTGGATAGGTAAATTCCGCCCCAACAAGTAACTCGATATCTCAAATGTGAGTCAACTAGTGCATAATATATGCATTTTAGGAATTCCGGACTACAAATATTCCGAAGATAGTAAAAAGTTCTGAGTGTTATACGTAATTTGCTTTTTAAATTGAACGCCCCTTGAAATTTAGTTGAGAGTCCAAATGCAAACCGAGATATTTAAAAGAGTATACGGTTCCAATTGGAATGCAAAGGGGGCCACAATTGGTATGATTGCAAGATAACGAATGATAAATTAAACATGAATTTAATGTAGACGTTGTGCCACGTATGGAAAAATTCATAAGTTTAGACTTGCAACTCAGTATCTTATTATGCACAAAGAACCACTTTTTCAACAAGACGACGTCTTGCTTAATATCACGTTCTAGGGAATCTATATTAAAACCACAGTAAAGTAATGCCATATCATCTGCGAATGTGACGATATTGCCACGTAAATTCAGGCTGAAAATTGAATTACAATAGATTAGAAAGAGTAATGGCCTCAGAACTAGTCCTTGTGGAACTCCAACATTAACTAGTTTCTCATCACTAAACTTCCCATTAACACAAACAGTTTGCTTACGATTGACAATATACGATTTAAACAAATTCAAAGCGACACCTCGTATACCAATATTGTATAGCTTCGATAATAAAACACTATGATTAACAGTGTCGAAAGCTTTAGAAATATCTAGGAATAAAGCTGAGGATTTTAAATTATCATTCAAATTACGGTGCAGCGGCGACAAGAATGCTATTAAGGCTTTTTCCGTTGAAGAGTTCCTAATAAAACCATACTGTCGTACGTCGAGAAAATTAATTTTATCAAGATAATCTAACAATCTATGTTTAATTATTTTTTCAAAGATTTTAGAAAAAGTGCTCAAAAGAGTAATAGTTATTCTTATCCAACTGAGAACCTTTTTTGAAAAGCGGTTTTACAACACCAACTTTAAGTAGTTCCGGAAAAACCCCTTATGACAAACAAGAATTAAAAATAAAAGTCAAAACATGAACCAGACTACTAATTATATTTTTGATTATTTTATGTGAAACTTCGTCAAAGCCGTATGAAGTACTATTTTTTAAATCACGAACAATCGCAAAAATTTCCTCTTCACAAACTGGGAAAAAGAAGAAATTTTGATAATTGCAGTTCGAGAGAATTAAGTTATCTCTAACAGACTCCTCTATATAAACCGTTTCATGATTAGCATTCAAAATTTCAGTAGGTACATTGATGAAATATTCATTAAAAATATTGGCTATTTTGGATGGATCTTTTTCAATTTTATCATCTCCATCCGCAATTGAAATAATTTTATTAGTGCTCAGTGTGTTGTTCAGAATACCATTAACTACCTTCCATTTCGATTTTAAATCGTCAGCAGCAGAAAACTGAGCCTTAAAATACCTTTCCTTTGCTTGAGAAATTAAACGTTTTAGTTTAGCATTAATCTTTTTAAGTTTATTACTCAACATCGCATTAGTCTGGTTCTTTGCTAGTTTTTTAACTAAATGGTTTTTATAATTAATTAAACTTAGTAGCGATGCGGTTATCTAGGGTTTTATTTTGAAGTCCGACCTTCTTATTTTAGTTATCGATTTGTTCTTATTTATCTCCCCAGTCAGTTTTTTAATAAAAATGGAATAAGATAAATTTGGATCATTAGTAGAGAAAACTGAGGTCCAATCATAAGAATTTAAAGTATTCAATAAATCGCGATAACTAATTTTTGTTTGCAATCAGGATGACAGCGCGACAACTGTTTTTTTGGATTAAAAATATTTAATGCTAACATAATAGTATTATGATCCGTCACTTGGAGATTTACACTATTGACCTCAAGAGAATATCTTGAAATATTTGATTCAGAAAATACATGATCAATACACGTATTTGAGCATGGCCTCGTAACGCTATTCATAAGAGAATTAAAACCAAACGAAGAGCACAACAACAAAAAATCATCTTTCACAAGTGATTCTTTCAATAAATCAATATTTAAATCCCCCAGTAAGATTCTGTGCTTAGATTTATCAGTAACTAGAAAATCATTTATGTAATTCATTTAAAAAAATATCTGAAGAAATAAAATGCAATCTATAGACTAGAATAAAACAGAAATCAATATTGTCACTTCATAGTAAAACTTGTAATAAAATGGAACTTGACCGTGGAACTTAATTCCAACAATTGTTCCATAAAAATCGAAATAAGTTGGAAGTAGCGATACTTGGGTATAATAACAAAAGAAAACTTTAGTACTCGATAGAAGAGACATTCTATAGAAATAATTTCAAAATTAATTAATGTACTCGTATATGTAAACAACAACAAATTTGTATAAAAAAGAGCAATTTAAATGTTAAATAGTAAAAAGAACAATTAATAGGTAAGTCCAAGATTAAAAAAATCAAAAAATATTTTATACTTAAAAGTTTTATATGTTGTGATTTTTTCTTATTAATCGTCATTCGGAGGTACATGTTGTGGTGAATTAATCCCATCCAAACGAAAAATATCATTCATACTAAAGATATGAAGAATCTTTGAGTCAGCTGTTCTTCGCAGGAATATTTTACCATCTATGGCCCATAAATATTTAAAATTATGAGCGTGCTGTAATTTTTTGGCTTCATTGTACAGCTTAGATTGAAACTTGGTGAAGTGTTGCATAACATAACAACTAGCTTTCTGTGAAGATGATGAATTTTTCCGGATCAAATTAAATTTCGATGGAATGGTATTTTTCTCCTCGATAGAGTCTAAGGTAATTATGTACGAATCTCTTAGCGCAGATTTGCTTTTCGTATTATGATTCATTTTTTGAATTTTTGTAACATTCGCATCACTGCTAACATGTCTAATAGTATCCAATATGAAATCATCAGCAACAGGAACGTTGACCAGCAAACCACACATGATGATATTTTTGACCAATTCCCGCTGTTGAGGAATATCGAGCTGTGCCTCCATCAGGTTTACGCGTGTATTTAATTTCAGGTATGACCCTTCCAAATATTCACATTTACTGCTTAATGCTGCATTTTCTGTAGCGATATTTTTAAATTCCGTTCTGATAGCATCAAATTCCTTGCAGATAAACTCTTGCGATTTTTGGACTTCAAAAATCAAAGCCTTAATTTCAGCGAACTGGACATCGATACGTTTGCATAGGCTATTTAAAGTCGTTTCGAAGTTTGATCCAGATGCCATATTCGTAGCAGTAGGTGAAGAAATTGGAGAACCGATATTCTGCGTGGATGTCTTGGCACAATCAGGTGAGCAAATCCAGTTGGATTCACCAGCTTTCTTGCTTTTGGCAACACTAATAATCCCTTTGCATGGCGGGTGGATTCTTTTGCATTACCCACACAATTGTCATGGCAGGCAGCGAAATGGTTATTCTCAATTTGAAAATTTTAATAAGAAACGGCAGTTATTTTATTTTTAATAATTATTTACAGCTATTTTATGATTTAAAATCGTCTGCAGGTCGATTCTGGCTTTCTTATAGGAAAAATATTTTCATAATGTTTTTGTAACAAAATTTTTTTTTCTAGCATACTATGGTAAAGAATTGGTGTAAATTTTTTCAAAAACAAAATTAAATTGGGAATGTTTTACCTATCCAATTTCGATACGGCAAAAATATTTCCTAAATGATTAAAATTTAGATCAAACATGATGTCTAAGTAGGCCAGAAAATGATATTTTTGACAAAAACCCTATGTAAGTATTTTTTCTAATTCATTTTCTTATAGGAAAACCAGAATCGACCTGCTGTTGTTGCAAACATAAATAGTTATAGCACAGACAATCAAATTAGATTTTTCATTTTAACTAAAAAATGAAAACAAAACAAACTTCTGATAATTTCAATGTCATCGTTGTGTCTGTGATTTTTCGTTAAACTGCGTATACGTATACGCAAAAAAACAAAATATTTTTGATTGAATGCGGCTATTTACAGAAAATAAAATCGCAGTTTAAATTTTTACGTTTACATTGGATGAAATATCTCTTTTAGGTTGTCTCTCGTTATAGTATTACCACAGGTATTACCACAGACAATCAAAGAAGAATTTTCATTTCAACTAAAAAATTAAAACAAAATTTAATTTTGATAATTCCAATGTCATCGTTCTGTGATTTTTCTTTAACCCGTTGCCGCTCACTTTTTAAATTGACGACCGTGCTCAGAAACACATTTTTTTTGTTCAATTGTTTATGACTGCTATATGAAATTGAGCGTCATTTATATGTTTGGAAGTGAAAATTATCACATTTTCTCACAGTTTTCCATGAAAACTCTCGACGGTCATAGCCGTCTTTTGCTCATCACTGGTCTCTTGTCTCTGGTATTAGGTGCGTTCTCATCTGAGCTTGCTTTGCAATTACTTTCAATCGATTTTAAATTTCTCATTTTTAAAGTACACATTCAAAAAAATTCCGTATCAGTATGTAATTTATTTAACTGTTAAATAATTGTGTCATTGGTTAGCACAATTATTTAATGATGATGGGGGCATCTATAATTTGATTTTAATAACTACCGTGCCATTTGATGTAAATATTTTATGTCTTGGTTAACAGGAAAATGATACAATTGCAAAACTGTTTGTTGTAACTCTGTTTTGTTTTGTGTACAAAATTGTTTTTGTTGTATATGTACCGATTTTATGTAACAAGAGTGTTGTTGCATACTCATCTATTAATTTCATCATGACACTTTTTGGCATTCGATATTTATCAATAAAGGTGGAAGCAAAATATATTTTATTAAAAAATTCAAATCAAAATCACAATTAATTAAAAAAAATCCCTACAAAAGATAATCATAATATTAATGTTTGATTTACTTACCATCTGTCAGAAATATTAAAATAAGATATATTAAACGTAATGTGATTACGGGTTTCGTGAGCCAGGTTAAATTATCGGGTATCGCTCGTCGCCAGGAGTCATTTCCCTGCAAACCTGTTAACCGCACATACTGTTGAAACACCAGATATAACGTAAAAATTTATTTATGGAGGGCACAATTAACCGCTCGTGCTGACTAATAAATGTAAAAGAATTACAATAATATAAAAATGAGATGCAACATTACTAAGAAAACACTTACAACAACTATTAACATGTGGTGGGCTCATAAATATTTATTTGATTAATTTCTGATTACCTTTAGTGCGGTCTGGTAGAGTTACTGTTGCAGGTTCGCCCAGCCGTACAAGCCTTTAATCATAGGCTTGTACAGGTGGGCAGACCTGCAACAGTAACTCCTATCAGATCGGAATAAAGGTAATCAGGAAACAGGTGCTATATGCATCAATTTAAACCTGTATTGATTACTAATCCATTCCTCTTACTAACCAATACAATGTAGCGCGAGAATAAGGTTATGTACTTTAAATATATCCATAAATATTATTTATATACATTTTAAACCATACTGTAGAATAAGCATGCATCATAAAATTGTTACAATTGTAAATACTCGTTGTAACGACGAGTTTCAACCCTTTCAGACCTATTGTACATGAGTATGTACAAACTTTTCAAAGAGACGTAGTATTCACGAAATTCATATGTTCTCCTCTAGTTACAATTGCAAAAGTAAGAAATGCGACGACCTAGCGGATTTTTTTTAACTAAATGAGCTAAGCCTTGACGTTTATTTGTTATGAAAAAACCAAAATACATATTTTGCTTATTTTCATCAGTGAAACAAAATAGGCGTCATGTAATCGTAAGTAAATTTTTCTATAAATAAAGATTTATAAAATTGTAATCGGCTTAAAAACATTTATGTAATTCAATACAGAACTTATAACAGTTTCTAAAATAATGCATTTTATATAAAAATGTTTTATATAAAATGCACTATTTTAGAAACTGCTTTATATAAACGTAATTAAATTTTTTGGAATGGAAACACTATTCGAAAATAGTCTAACAATTAAAAGAATTGTAAGTAAGAAGTGCCTTTTCCAATTTCAATTTGTACAAAATGTCTAATGTAATCAATGCCAGAGAAAGCAACTCTGAAGATGCCAACAAAAAGTTGTTTTTATTTGATGGCTATCACTATTAAACTCTATGTTTAGTTGCAGATGGCTTACCAATTGTCACCGCTTACCAACCATACCAATAAAAGATGTCCAACAAGAATGGAAGTAGAACAGGCGGTTGGTGAAGATGACGAAAACGCAAACACCGATCCGAAAACAGTGGCTGCTACTGTTATTGCCGGAGTATCAAAAGAAGGAACTGTCACAGTTTTAGAAAATATTGATTTCGAAATTATAGATGAGATGCAAAATGCTCCAGATTATTTTACAAATATAACTGATCGAACACGAATAAAATGAAAAAAAGCGAATTTGTTGAAACAGAAATAAATACCAAACGCATGAGGAAATGGAACCTGTTGAAGAAACTCAGTCATGAAATATTTTACTGAGGAAATATTCGAAACTTTGGTAAACTTTACGAATATATATGGGCTCCAAAATGCCCAAACCTTTAAATTGACGGATTTACATGAGAGATTTATCGGAGTTCATATATTCATCGGATGTACAAAAATTCCCCAAATCAGAATGTACTGGAGCAATCTTTTAGGAATCGAATACATTATGCGAACCATGACCTTCGCAGGAACCGATTTTTTCAATTGCGAACCAATTTTCATGCCACCAACAATTTGGACATTCCAAAAGATCATAAAGACGTTTTATATAAGGTTCGCCCCATACTTAATTCTGTTAGACAAAAATGTTTAGAGATTTCCTTGGAGGAGGATCTTTGCATCGATGAACAAATGATTCCATTTAAAGGGACATTATCCACGAAACAATATATGAAAAGTAAACCATCACCGTGCGGCTGAGGCTTGAAATTGTTTGTTCTATGCGGAAAATCAGGGCAGCCGTTTGATTTTATTATTTATCAAGGCTCAAGAACTGAAATCTCTGATTTTCATCAACAACAATTTGGGTTTGGTTAAGCAATCGTCCTCCATTTAATTCAAAGAATTAAAGTATCGGGACGGGACACAAACTGTATTTCGATAATTTTTTTACGACTTACAATTTATTGGAAATAATAAAAAATTAGAGGGATTAATGCAATTGGGACGGCCCAAATTAACCGATTTCACAAGCCAGATTTTTAGGAAGAGCACCAATTTAAAACAAAGGACCTCAGTTATTTAGAGCAATCAGCGTCAGCAAGGACGACAAAACTATTGTGGTCAAATGGGTTATCTAGGATTTAATTTTATAGAAAAGGTTGCGATATAAACACAATAAAAAGATGGAGCGCATCCCTAAAGCGATATGTTGACGTTTCACAACCGGAAATTGTAAACGTATATATCAGCGGTATGGGAGGAGTTGATCTTTTAGATCAACTAATCCAATATTATAGGATGTTTATCAGATCCAAAAATGGCCACGGCGAATAATGACGCATTTTTTATATTTTGCGATCAGCGTAAGTTGGATTGAGTATAAACTACGTATGCAAAAACAAAATATACCAGCCGAAGACATACTAGATTTGTTGCAATCCCGGTTACATGTGTCACTCTTTTTGATTTATTTTTTCACCTATTCACACAAACGAGGGCGACCTCTAGCGGATATTACCAATACCGGGTTTCCATCTCATTCAAGAAGAACACAGAACGAAACTCGTTCAATCTTAGATATTCGGTATGATTGTATTGATAATTTTCCTGAATTTAGTGGAAATAAAAAGGCAACTAGATGCAAGTTCGAAAGCTGTGCGTACATACGTTTACTGTGGAAAATGTTCTATACATCTTTGTCTACTAAAGGAGAGGAATTGTTTTTTAAAATTCCATAAAAAATTAACGTGATTTTAAAAAGTGTGAGACTGAAATATTTTTAATTCTTATTTATTTGATGTTATTATTTATATTATCAGTATCAGTATTAATTATTTATGCATTTTAAATACATGATATTAAGTATGAATTTGAAATAATAACTTTATAAACTTTTTCCAGTACCTGGCCAAATTAATATGAGCTATAAATTTTTTTAAATATCTTTTCAATTACTTTAAATTTCCATAGAACTCAAAAATCGTTTGTTGCATATTTATATTCCTTTGTTTTGGGTAGAAAAAAAAAATCCCCGTTACTTTTGTTTTTGGAGATATTAATTTTTTTTTTTTTCATTTTTTGACATTTCAATTATGAAATCGTTTGTGATAACATCGTCATTTAAAAGTAGTGTAACAAAAATATTTAAAGTAAAATACTTATTTTCTAGAAGTGCACTTAATAGGCATCCAATTGTAAGTAATATTTATTTATTTAAGTTCTTCTGTTTACATATCTAATTTTGCGTTTATTAAATCAAAGTCATCATGGGATGAAAACATGATATTTCTGAAGATACAAAACGATATGTAATCCAATTGCTGACAACAACCATTTTAGCACAATGTAAAATTGCCGAATTGGTTAGAATTACGAAGTCCTCAGTTTCAAACATTAAGAGGCAGCAGGAAAACGGCGAATCCTTGGCTAAAACTAACCAGCGCGCACACCATTGCGGTTGAAAGCGAATTACAACCAAAAGAGAAGACAGAATCATTTTAAAAACCGTTCTCTACGTTCTCTATACTGTCAACATCTCCTCCAGAACGCTAAGAAGTCGATTAAAAGAATTCGGCATAAAAAGTTGCCGCCCGACAATTAAACAAAAATTAAATTATACCATGATGGCCAAACGTGGGCAAAGCTTTATAAACAGTTTTCGAAAGCAGATTGGCAAAATGCAAATACAAATTTTAGGTTTATCGATTACTTAAGTCATTTTCTAATGTAACTGTTTTGATAGGTTGTTTCTCGGACGAATCTCAGATTCAAACTGTAGCAGAACAAAATATATTCGTTAAACGTCGCTTGAACGAACGGTTTCATGATTTCACAAATGATTTCGGTTTCAACATTACACAAATGTTAAAGCATTCAAAGTCAGTAATGATTTGGGGTTGTATCACCATAAAAGTCCCGGGACCTCTGCACATCGTAGAAGGAACGATGAACGCCGAGAAATATATTCAGCTCCTGGATACAGTGCTGGTGCCCGAACTCCCAAAAATGTTCCGCCGTAATCAAAAATACATGTTTCAACAAGATTGAGCCCCCTGCCACACAGCAAAATGTGTCTTGGAGTATATGAAACGAAAAAATATACCACTTCTGGATTGGGCTAGTAATTCACCAGATATAAACCCGATTGAAAATATTTGGGCTGTATTAAAACACCAGTTGTCGAAAAAAGTCATCACGACTAAATCAAAGTTGATTGAGGAAATTAAAAATATTTGGTGTAACGACCTCTTAATCAAGAATACCATCATAAAGTCGATCAATAGTATGCAGCGCCGTATTTTAGTTTTCCTTAAAAATAAAGGGAGGTGGACCAAATATTAGCCGGTTGAATTTTTTTATTTTTTTTTTTTTGCTTCTTATAGAATAAGGGTTAATGTTTTTTAACCAAATTTCCGCTGAATATATAATTTTTGCAAAGTTCATATTAATTTGGCCATGTACTGTACTTAATACAAAAATAACTATTACTCTTGGCTCGATTTGTACAATGTGTTAACATTAGGTAAAACCTACCCTGACTTATTTTTTAAAGTCTTTTCTTATTTTTACTTACAATGGTTCCCTCTCATAATACATAAGTGGAATACAGTCGATTCTGCTTAATCGGGACATTGTAGATTCCGCTTAATCGGGACACATTGGTGTAGTACAATTTGCCTCAAGTAAGAGGGTGTTCCGAGTAAGCGGAATCGACTGATTTCCATTCATTTCAATGTGTTATTTTTAAATTTAAGGTTTATAACTATAATAATATCAGAATGACGCGGATGCGCTCAAGCAAACCAATACACACAAAATTTCCACTACTACATTTTTCTGGTTTGCTCAGTTCGCGCTGTCATTTTGGTACAAAATCAGACACTCAGAACTCGTTTTTTCAGAAGGTATCTTATCGACAGGGAACCTGTCGTGCTTCTATTATCAATCCAAATCGGATCAGAATCCATTTTAATGTATGATAATGCCAACACAGCAAGAGTCACAACAGACTGGTTGGAGGCACAGGAAATCCATGTGTTACCAGGTCATGGCCATGGTTAAACTAATTATATGAATTAAAAAGATATTAAAAAAAAAATCTGAATTGGGCAAAACTCGTAAAATTGTATTTTTCTTCCATTATAATAATACAATACCTGTTTAAACCGTTATACCTGATTTTTTTTTGATATTGTATGTGTAATGAAATCCATGTATCTTCGAGAAACAACCCAATTCAAGGCAATGGCAACCTAAAAACCATTTGTTCCATTTACACTTTTGATGTGTATAGAAAATAAATCGTTTAATTTTGTTTAAAATATTCGTACAACTAACCAAAAAAAGAAAGAAGCAAATTATCAGAAAGGTCTATGCAATTTTTTAATAAAAGGAATTTTTCTCAATTCAAATTTTTTAGACTAATAAATCCCAATCTGACCTATAAAAGAATAAAAGTCATTATATTTTTAACATTAAATTTAATTTAATCCCCAAGCAAAATGGAAATTTTTCAAAAAAATCTTACCCTCTCTACTTTAGTAAGGCTCTGTTAAAATTTAGGTTTCCACCGTCCTGAAAATCCTAAGTGAATATCTTTCTCCGGTGTAGTATAAGGCATCGCCGTAATACATATTATTACGATATTCCGTTATAGAAAAATTATGCAGCGAGCAGTGGAGGTGATACACTTGAGCTTCACAAAGCAAAATAAAAATTTCTTGCTTTGGTAAGAGGCATCCGCGGCGTATATACATATAACTGATAAAACCTTGAATCGCGTTAATACTACTATTAATTTAGCCAATTTATCACGTATCGAAATGCAAATCTATGACTTAATTTTTATATATATTAGATAGATACGCATTTAGATCCGGAAACTCAATCCACTTAAACGTTGTGTGTGTGTGCATGCGATAAACTCAGTAAAATTTAAGAAATATTATTGTTTATTGTATTAGAGAAAATTAAAATCGAAACAATTACTTTTCATAATTTTTCTAATTTTAAGGTGTGTTCTCATCTATTTTTAAATTGTTCAATTTTTACTTTAGTTTTTGTTATTGTTAAATCATCGTCTTATATTGTTTCGATCGTAGACTTATGGAACATTGAGTTCAAATCCAATATATTATATTTACCTCTAGATATCTCTAACACTGTTGTTGTATTATATTGAAAGTAAAAATGAAAAATTTCAATGAATGAAAAAAGATGAAACTACAAATTTTTTTTTATTTTTGGATTCAAATGTCAATTCATGATAGTTCGATTTTGGAATGCAATACTTTTTCTGTGTTGTGTGTTCTAAGTAAGAGATTTTGTTTGCCGGGTGTGTGTGTAATATACAGTTTTCTTGTTTGTTAAAATATAAAATACATTTTGAAATAATTTGAATTCGCCACGAATATCTAGGTAATGTCGAGATTAATTAGGTTGTGTTACACTTTTCACTTTTAAACACACTTTCGATTGATTGCGCACCGTACCTACTGACATAATAATAAACGTGCATGACCTTACATCGATACTGTTCTATGATACATAGATACATATACGGTCGGGTTTTGCACAAATCCTTAAAGTTGTCTCGAAAATTCGAACCGATTTAGCCATGAAGTTGATTGTTTGTATTCATGACGCGGCGGCGTTAATCTTACATGAAGTATGTATAACACAATTAAATTAAATAAATCGTGTTTGTGTGTGATTTGTACTCTCTTCCAGTGTACCGTCGTTCTTCCGTTCAAATTCATGTGTAATTGAAGTTTGGTACGTTCATGAACTTATCAAGTTGAAGGATTAATAATAAAGACTTTTTCTATTAAAATTTGACATTCCATGGGTTTATTTTAAGTCATCTCGATGTGTGCAACACATTTAGAACACAAGTATGTGTCATTTAGGTATTACGGGTTGTTTTTATACAGCCAGTTAGCTTAGCTAGTTTCAATGATGGATATACATATAACGAATTATTGGGAAATATCTAGAAGTGGATATAAATACAAGATTCAATTTCAATTTTAATCACAAATTTTTACCGAGTGTATGTATTTATATACTATATGTATGTACATTGATTCAATTGTACTTGAACTGTTTAATTAATTTTCACACGTTCTTGTTTTGAACTATGATTAGTATATTTAGTTTTTATATAAAGTCGTGGTAAAAAAGCATGATGATTTCAACAGGAAATAATTGAAATTTTTTTTTCTTATTTAATTTAAAATTAGATTGAAAGTAATGTGATAGGAGAGTAAGTTACGAACGACTACAAATATAATAGGATCTATTGTGATTGGTAATCGTAATAAGTTAATTTTTTCGGATACGTTTGCTCGTGTAAGCATACAAAATAATTTGAATCGAATATAGAAATTATGAATTATGAATGTTGTTCAATTCCTCATTATAATTCTTGTGCACAAGCCTTGAGGGTTCATTTTATTATTATTATTATTATATTTATTACATATTTCTCAATATACATATTTTTTTTTTCTCAATTATATCTTTGATCTTAATACCTCTTTTTTCTTAGTTTAAGAGCAAATATATAGAATTTAACCATAAATTACGATTATTTATTTTTTTATGAAATGAATTGAAAATTAATTAACTGAATTTATTTCCTCATATACCAACTATTTAAAGGATGGTCGATTGTTTGGGCTTTGTAAAAGTTTGTATTTGGCTGAAATTAGTTTGTTGTCTGATTAGTGGGTGTTTTGAAACCGTGATGAAAGCTAAATGATATATGGCTTAGGAAGCTAAGTCTATCAAAAAGTAAAATATTTGTTACTAGTTTTGTTTAAGTATGACGTATATGTCAACATACCTACCATTCATTGAAATGGTAAAAGCGGAAATCATGAGAATTTCGACCTCGATATTTTTGCAGATTATCAATACCGCTCAAGTCCGAAATCGTCATTTTAAAAAAGTGGTCTTCTTTTGTCCATGTGCCGGCAATATTTCACTTACTATGTGTATCTAAGGAGCCCATATGAATTAAGATATCAGCGAGAACTTGGTATCAGAGGAACATACCAGTAATTTAAGGCGTTCTTAGGACGTTCGATTAAGTTTCATTTTTGCGTCTCAAAAAGTTTTTGTATTTAAGAGTTTTATTGGTATAGCCGATTCAGAATCGCAAGAAAGTATAATTATTTTTATTCTTATTTTTTTGTAAACAAATTTTTTGAAAATCCAAAACTTCTGAGTGTTTCATTTCAGTTAAACGTGAATTTGTGTTTTTCTGAGTCATTCTAAGCTGAACTGTTTTGAAACTTGCGTACATTTTGTAAAGTACACCGTTTTCTTTTTACTTATAATCCAGTAAGACGGCACAATGTCGATTAAAACATGGCATTGAGTGCAATGTAATTATTGTGAATGAATGGTTTTTGTATTGCAACGGATTATTATTGATTCTGCAAAAACAACAAGCGTGAGGTATTTTAATAATTACAATCCAGGCCGTTTCAGACACTGCTCAAACTGTGCAAATTATTGAAAATGACGTCGCATCACACGTTCATTTATCAAATTCTAATAATCAGTTAAATGTCACCCATAGCTACTTCCCATCGGCATCGCAAAGCCTAAGAGATGTTTATTTATCAGTAGAATTGATTCACCTCTTACCGATGAACAGTTCAAAAGATTCATTATCAAAACTTTTAAATCTATGCGATAAGAATGGTTCCGAAACCACGACACTAAAATCAAAAATCCCGTCTCAGTGAAATCACAGTTCCATACCTGTCGGGTATTTGTCGGAGGTTTCTTGATTGGCCAGATAGCATATCGAGGGATAAATTTTTAGGTAGACACTAAGTGACTCACTGGATATCTACAGGTATCTATATGATTCGAAATATTGTTACGGATTCGACTCTGCACACGTATAACACTCGGTGGTTAAGTTGTACACCACGAAATGTTGTCAACCCAAAAGTCACGAGTTCGAACATAGTCAGAGTCTATAATTTTATTAAGGCGATTATTATTTTTAACACTATTCTTAGAATGGCATTCCATGTGGAGGGGAATATGTTAAATATGAGAGCTAATGCAATCGGTGAGGACGGGTATCATGGAGAATACTGGACAGGCATTAATCATCAAGATTCGGGAATTAACGGCGGGGAATATTTGCGAATACAATTACATACAAGTGATTTACAATTGCTGCAAGTGACTTACAATTATCTCAAAGGATAAAAAGATAAATCAAGCAAGAGTTTAAAAAAAATTAAGCAAGGTTAGAACAGCTAAATAAAATGTTTTCAACCGAACCAATTGCTGAAAACTCAAGAGGAATTTTAAAGCATTCGACATTCGATGGCAAGATCCCATTTGAGAATTTAAAAGTGCGATTCCAAGCGACAGTGCAGCCCCAATTGTTGCGGTGCAAGACAGCAGCTCAACGCACTCATTTTGGCTCGTCATGGTAAAACTGCAGATATCTTGCAAACTGTGCCCGGAACAGGAAGGAGCTATGAGCGGGTTTGACTGAGTTTGAACTAAGATCCAGACAGTCAAACGCTAGAGAATTATACAAAATCAACTCCAAATCAAGCAACAGCTACTTAGGGAAAGCCTGTAAGGTCAATAAAGGGAGGCAATTAAATTGGAGTGTCAATCTTGCGGCAATGCACCGGCAGATGTGTTGAACGGACTAAGTATTGGTGAAGAATGTGAGGCGGTCAGAGCTACTCAAGCCCTATACGATTCAATAAATGCAAAGAAATAAGGCAGTTAGACGTTGAACGAGAAGATAAAAGTAAACACCTGTCTCATTCAATTAACCAGAAAAATTCCTTCACGCCTGTCTCCATTTACTCGAACTTACATTGCCTAGCTATCAAGAAATTGTATTTTATAATTATTTGATTATTCGTTACACTACTTCTATCTAAAATATATGGAGCCCACATAAACGATAAAGTATAGTATATCAAAAATGTTATCAAAGAGACTGGATCAAACGATTTTTATTTATAGGGAGTAATCGTCAGCAATTGAGAGTAGAATCGTCTCTGCAACGAAAAGAGAATACTCTTGACTCTGAAATAGTGTACACGTCGTAACCCGCCGAAAGAATGTCTTCTTCTTGAGCGGAAACAAAACGATCGATGCAGAACATCTCCCTCTAGAACTGCTGAAACAAGTGAACAGAGAGTGGCTTCAAAACAATCGCTTACGATATAGTTGATCAACAGAAAAATCAGAGCTGATTTAAAGTTACCAGTATTCAATTACGATAAAAACTTTGATTATAGCATGCACTCCAATGTTTCAATTGAACAAATAGATGACATTTGATTGCATTATCAGGCTATACAGTTTCACAATAATTCGACGCAACTAATGGTTTCAAATGACATATTTTGGAGCAACACAAATTGTTAACGATGAAAAAATTCAAGTATAAGTTTACCATAAAGCGGGATCACAGATCTTTCTAACAGCGACACCAGTTTTTAAAATTTTCTTTATGTGCAATGACGAGACGGAGACTAATCAACGTTGTACTATTAAACGTAAAATAATATCAACTTTACAGATTTTATTCCATAAACGCAATCATTTGGTAAATTTATTCAAAACTTCTTTAGAGCAAATGCCATCAGTTTGTCACCCTTCTCAGAACACCCTCTGGTGAACCCTCTGCTCCGATGATCAAATAACTTGATATTGTCAAGGTTGGAAAGGATTTCGATCGATGTGATATTATTATCCATAGACGAAATGAAAGTTAACAACGTGTAAGTCGAGTTGTTTTGGCAAGGAGAATACAGATATCAGTTTACTATTTTAATTCTAAACCTTGTGAGCCATAAACAATTCTCAATTAATTTGATAATAATGAGTCAATCTCCAATTAAATCATCACAAAAACTTTCAAATGGGTCGAATACAAAATATGTCTTACAACATAACGAGTTGCCGCGCCACGCCGCTTCGTAACAATAAAAAAGAAACTATCCAATTGAATTGTTTTTGTTGTTTAATTTTAGCAAAAAGGCTCGAAGTCAATCACGTTAATTTTATTAAATTTATTACTATCGTTATTCTTTAATACCATTTAGGAAAAAATTGTTTATAATATTTTGACGGACAAATTGAGCGATATACGTTTTATAATTACAATAAATATGTTTCGTCTAAATAATTCCTTTTATGTTGTCTTCAAACTGTCAATATTTTTAAATTGATCATGATAGAACCCATCGTGTAAGCAAAAAAAACCGATTAAAAAAATGTGTTAATCTCTACCTACCTACGTACATATTTATGCTTTTCTATTTTTAAATAATTGTTTATTCAATTAAACGGATCTGTATAATGACTTAATTTGATGATCGTAACTGGCAAAGTTTCTGCAAGCAGCAATGCAACTTGTTTTAATTTCATTCAAGTTGTATGGGCAAATAATGAGTATGTAAAGTTTGTCAATCGTGTACTTATATGGACGCGTATAGTATTTTAAAATTTTTAACATACCAAAGAAAATTGCGGTATATAAAATTACTTGTGTTTCTTTACGGTGCGTTGTTTTGCAAGAAAATTATTGTTTGTGTCATGAATGACATGCGAAAAAATTAAAATATTAGGAGACACTGCATTATCAAAAATAAAAATTAGATACAGATTAGAGGTTCCCTCGAACCTAAATATTATATCAATCGATATTTAGGGAATCCAGTCCAGTAAATGTAGGTTTAAACTTTTAAGCTAGTGGGCTCTTGATTAAGCACAAAATAAAACATTACTTTTTATATTATTTATTTATTCTAAAAAAAGCCACCAACAAATTTAAATCCATTCACATGATGACCAAAAATGGAATTTTTACGTATTTATTACTAACATATGCTACCCGTGTTTTTTTATTAGCACCCGATAGATGTATCCGAGCACCCAATTTTCTATGTCAAAACATATATTTTGCGCGTTTTTTTGCATATAATTAATTTATTTAACTCCAAACTAATATTTTTCATTCAACTTTTTAGCTAAAAATCTATATAAAAATATTTTGCTCTATTTGAAATATTTATCTGCCGCTATCGGAAGCCGCTATCCATATCAATGGGAAATTTGAAAAGGCCTTTATTTTGTACACCCTTAAACGATTAGAAACTTAATCTTACAATAAAAATTTAAAACGCAGCAAGATGAATTCTTGTTTATAACGTCATGTCACAATAAATGTCAATGGCCCATGCCACACGTAAAAAAAAAATGCCGCATTTTTTTCGTTTCTTTCCCCGTTTACCTATGATACAAGTTTTAATTGCGACTTAAACAAATTTTCTGTTCAACCACACAACTCAAACATAAATGAAATAAAAAATATTTCAAGGACATTTTTGACTCATTTTAGTTAAAATTTTATTTAAGAGAGAGCAGAACAAAACATTGGTAGAAAAAAATGCCAAAATACAAAAAACTCTCGTGTGTCATCAGCCAATTGGTATATTTCAGGTCGTTAATTGTTTGTTTCATGGATGAATTTGTTTTAAATTTTTATGGTACAGCGACAATACCGGTAGTAGCGGAATTTCGGATAGATAATTTCCCTTCTAGCGTAGACCCGGTGATATTTCATCAATTCCTGGTGCTTTTTATGATTAAGATTTTTGTCGATTTTTTCAGCAATTTCCATTGGCGTGACCCTCTTAAAGTCCTGATTTGGTTGATAAACAGGTGTTATATCAATGTTGGATGAATGTCATGGGGTAGGAACACTGCTGCTAGGTGTTGAGCAAAGAGTTCCGCTTTTTCATTGTCTTGTCGAACCCAACTGCCTTGAGCATTCCTTAAAAGTGGTACTCGAACTACAGGTCGTTTAAATCTTCTGGTTGCTTTCCATAACGAGTAGTCCTTATCCATTTCTGGACCTAGCCCGCTTAAGTAGTTATCGAGGCAATTCTGTTTGAAATTTTTGATTAGCCTATTGACTTTGTTACTTATTCGATTAAAAGTTGTCTTGACAGCGGGATTTCTGGTGGAATGCCATATTCTCCTCGCCCTTCTTCTTGCCTTGATTTGTTCCCTGATTTCAGCCGGGTATTTGACTTCAATCTCCGCTTTGTCATTTAATTAAGGAGTAGTTTGGCAGCCAATTGTTGTTCCAATTCTTCATTGCTTTTAATTCTAACTTTTAATTCAACTAGCTCTTCCAATTTTTCTCTGAAGATGTCCCACTCCGTGAATCTATTAGTAAGGTTTTGCTTTTTCTGTTTCTTTATTACTATAGCGCCTCGTTAATTCCTTCGACTCTAGTGTAACTTAGAGGAATACCTTTTATGATGAAGAAATCCAGTAGATCTGGTATTTTTCCTGTATCCGTTGGCCAATACGTTGTTCCCCCTGGGGACAGATATTCGCATTTGTTTTCATGAATGGCATTGAACAAGGTGTTTCTTTTCCGAGGAGAAACAAGCCTGGAACCCCAAGCTGTATGTTTTATATTGTAGTCCCCTCCAATAATAAATCTTGGACCGAGCTTATTGAAGACGTTATTAAATTGTAACTTCGTTGGTGTATGCCGTAGAGGACAGTACGCTGCTGCAATATTTAGATCTGCGCCATTTTATTGGATTGATATAACAGTTGCTTGCAAATACTTTTCACGAATATCCTCTTGTTGATTATGTTTGATATTATTTTTAATTAGTACAGCTGAACCACCTCTAGCTCTTTCACTAGGATGGGTTGTCCAGTAGGAATTAAAACCTCTTATTCTGATAAAGCTTTTGTTGGAAAAGTGCGTCTCTGAAATCAGCGCAATATCAATGTTGTTTGTATGGAGAAATATTTCCAGTTCTTGGGCTCGTTGGTTGAGCCCATTAGCGTTCCAAGCTACAATGCGTAGCTGCTCTGCTAAATGACTGTTGAATTTGGCTAAGCATTTTAATAATATCAATATTATTAGACTCGTTGGTGATTTGCGCATAGGATAATCCAACTGTGGATGGTGTGATTGTTGTTTGTGCTTTAGCAACTTTGGTTTGTAATCGCTGCACTGCGCTTGTTCTATTATTCTGTTGACTTTTAATTTTGTTCTGATATGCACGGCATCCTTTATAATTTACAGTGTTAATAGCAACTGTTTTGTAATCCGCCCTTAGTTGTGTAATTTTAACAGTGCTTTCGCCCCTCAAAGCTGGTGTAACTTAGTTTTCCGGATCCATAGGCAATGTGATTTTTACGTATGTAAGTAAGTTCGAGTAAATGGAGACAGGCGTGAAGGAATTTTTCTGGTTAATTAAAAAAAAAAGTTTGAAAAAAAATTGACATTCTGGAAAACATCTGTATGGGAGCACCTTGATCCAGTGGAGGGACCCGTTGGATCCGAGCATGTCACTTATTTCATTTAACCCCTTTCCTAACCTGATTCCTGTGAAACAACTTTTGAAAAACCGACAAAATCCCACAGTTGTTAAATCTTTGGCGTTTAGATCGAGAGGTAGCGGGTTCGAATCCCGATAGGGGTTGGATGCAAAAGGAAGATATTTTCATCAACAGATTATGATCTGTGTATAGGCTGGCATGGATCTATGCAATGTTCAGATGGTAACACTGTGACCATGACCTAATAGAATATAAAGCGGATAAAGGCAATACAATTACCGTGCTCACAAAAATCGATTACTGCAATAAAATTTCGGATTTTATTACAGAAAGCAAAGCAATAGAGCTTGGTAGGGATCCAACTAAGTCTTTTAAGACTTCGGTTAGTAAGTGTATCAACAAATGCCAGAAGTTATTTGATGGAACTGGTTGGAAGTACCCTGTCATGAATCCATCTGCCCCGATCCTTTATGGTTTACCAAAAATCCATAAGGAAGGCATTCCGATTAGACCAATAGTGGCGTATTGCAATGCTCCTGCCTACAAGCTATGTAAGGGTTTCATACATTTTTTCAATTGTCATACTAATTTCTTTTCGGCTTACTCGGTTAAGAATTCGGTAGAATTGATTAACAAAATTCAAGACGTCGACATTCCGTTACATTCAAAACTAGTTTCATTTGACGTTGCCTGTCTTTTCACTTCTATTCCAATTAATACTTTGTCCCAAATAGTTTGTAATTACTTAGATAGGGATGTTGTAGATGAGAGCTTACGTCGTGAACTGAAATTAGTTTTTGAAACTTGTATTAAACAAAATTATTTCTGTTTTGATAATACATATTTCAAATTCGCTGATGGTCTATCCATGGGATCCCCTCTGTCACCTTTGTTGGCTGAAATTTTCATGAATTTCTTCGAACAAATGATCATATCAAATAACAATCCTTATTTTCGTCATATAATCTTTTGGTGAATATATGTTGATGACATATTATGTCTATGGAATGGAACTGATAGACTGTTAGACTTTTTCCTTAATTGGTTAAATTCTCAATAGCCCACCATTGATTTTACGTTAGAAAAAGAAGAAAATAAATGTATTAATATTTTAGATATAACAATAACCATGATTAATTTTTCTTTAGACTTCAGAATTTATCGGAAACCCATGTATACAGACGCTGTTATCCCTAGTTCTTCAAACCATCCCCATAATATTAAGATGTCAGCTTTCCACTCACTCATAGATAGACTAATAAACATCCCTCTGACAAATTCAAATTATAACACTGAACTTAACATAATTCTTCAAATAGCAACGAATAACGGATATGCAACTAGGACTATATTAAAGTTATTGAATAAAAA
This sequence comes from Nephrotoma appendiculata, assembly GCA_947310385.1. Lineage (NCBI taxonomy): Eukaryota > Metazoa > Arthropoda > Insecta > Diptera > Tipulidae > Nephrotoma > Nephrotoma appendiculata. Next base: position 203,018,945 of record OX371224.1, read on the forward strand.
GCTAAAGCGTCAAACTCTTACGGGTATTTATCCACAGGATAGTCCAACATCGTGGTCAATTATACCAATATTAGTTTTGCTTTTTCTAATAATAACACAATAAAGAAAATGATTTTTAACAATAAACCTAGAGTTGATCGCCTTTCCAAGTCTGGTGTTTATAGGATCAATTGCAATGATTGTAGTTTTTCCTATATTGGTCAGAGTGGGCGCAATTTTGGAGTTAAAAGAACATTTATCTGTTTGCAATCAATCAACTTTCCATAACCATTTAAATTCAGAAAATCACACAGCTAGCTTGAACAATTTAGACATATTACATATACAACCCAAAGACAGACGTTTAGATACCTTAGAATCTTACGAAATTCGCAAATCAATATTTCTTAACCAAAATATCCTTAACGAACAGAGAGAAATCCGGTTCTCACCAATTACAGACCCCGCCCTTTTCTATTCTCACGTACGCAATAATTTGACTAATACGTCGGGTAATTAAATGTACTTCAATATACCTTGAATTTTGTTACTCAGCCGATGACTAATCGCCTACCTGCGCGATCCGTAGATTAATTTGTATTGCTTTTTTTTTGTCCCTCCTTCTTTTATTTTTTTTTTGCTTTTTTCTACTATATAACAAAATTTTTATTTATACAAATCAGTAGATACTCCTGATGATGTCGAAATCGATCGAGTGATTTTTTAAACTTTTTGAAAATTTTCAAAATAATTTTGCGAAATAGAAAAACAAGTGTTTAATCAAATGTGTTTATTAAGTATAAGTGTTTCGCTAAGTGCCTACGGCAAATAGTATAAAAAGTATTCAGATGGTTACTTAAATCGGCCCTATAGCCATACGTCTTCGATTTGGCAGATGATGCGTTAAAAGTTAGACGAAAAAATAGACCGCGAAAGAGCAGGGAGTGCTTCGGCTCCAACACCAGATGACATAGAATAAAACAAAAAACATTTATTATGAAGCCCTAAGACATGCATTTTAGAAATTTTGCATGTGCAACTTACACATGGTAAAAATTTTATTACGATCCGTTGAGCGGCTGAAATGCCTCTTTGGAACAAAGAAACAGACGGACAGTCATTTTTATATACGGGGTAACTCTTAAGTGAGTATAATAAATTCGCGAGGTGATTGAGGACACTAATCTTAACAAAATATTATATGACAGATTGACAGCATACATCCTATCTATGACACTATTCTGGTAATTCCCAGGGAATAGAAATTTTGAATTTTCTAGCAGTTTTTCTATTTATTCCCTAAAGTGTATTCTGGCGCTTGGAAATAAATAGCTGCGTTTCAATAAAGCAACAACTTTTTGCTTTAATTTTTTTAATGTATTTTAATTTTTCATTTTATTAATATTTATTTTAGTTTCTTTTATTTTATGAAATAGAACAAATTAAATTCGGTATTTCGCTATCAAATAACAATGCCTTGCGGTAAACACCATAACCATAAAATGATTTAATTTCCCCTAAATCTAAAAACTGTTTGGTTTACATTTAAGCCATTTCGGCTTTATGCAGTGCAATTGCTTTTTACGCTATTTGCCGTAGGCACTTGGCGAAACACACTTATACTTAATAAACACATTTTTTATTAATCACTTGTTTTTTGTCACTTAATCACTTGTTTATAACTGCGAAACAAAAAACAAGTGATTAATAAAAAATGTGTTTATTAAGTACAGTGCAATTGCTGTTGTAATCGCTTTGGCTTTGCGAAAGCAAAGCACTTAATATTTATTGGGAAAAAATTATTCCGAATTATTGAAGTTTTGACGTTTATATCCCTTTTTCAACCAAAAAAAAAGGCTCAATTTAAATCCAAACCACACAAATGTGTGAGTAAAAACCCATAGTATGTAATGGCGTTTTTGATAAAAAATTTCGCTTGGTTCGAAGTACAACCAACACAATTGTGTGTATAGTTATATTGTTTTTTTCGGACGAAAATAAGTTAGAAAGGAAACACAAATGTGTAAATTGATTCAAAAAACATACAAAAATAAATTTTTCACATGATACTGTAGCGTTTTCTTTTCTAATAAAATGTATAACGGATTCTGCTAAAATTACACAAATTGAAAACATTTTTGCATTAGCTGCAACATGTCAGTTTTCAAAGAACATTCTGTAAATAAACGTAAATAATCCAACATATCACATCAGTGAAAAAAATGATCGATTGTAATAAAAAATTATTGGTTAGATTTTTTGAAATACACATAAGGACATTCGTTTTTATACGATTCAAATTTTCATACAAATAACGGTTTTATGTAGTTTAAAAAAGAAAAAACATTATTTTTGTAACACATTATGATGAGCAGCTATATGAAATTTCATTCCATGTAATTTGTTTTATTTTTTTGTTATTAATTCGTGGAAACCCGTTAGAAACAAAAAAAACATGTAGTACTAGAGAAACACTCGTTTTTATACGCGTCAAAGAAAATTTATTTTAGTATACATTATACATGGATTGTCGTTTCATTATAGACAGATTGAGTGTGTTTAGTGTTAATTATTTAATCTTTGGTCGTAAATAATAGTTCAGTACAAAAAAAATATTTCTATAATATTACATATTGAATACAATAGTTATGATAATGTGTTCGCAGTTTGGTGATTTAACATCGTGAGAAAAAAAATCCTTGAATGAAATTGCAAATATTTTAAATTTGCGGAAATCAACGGTACAAAAAATTTGTGATAGATACTACAAAGAATATCGTATTGAGAGTTTAAGCACAAATAAAGGGGCGTGAAAATTATTAGCTACTGACGGAAAGTTCATTTTAAGAGAAGTGAAAAAAATCCGAAGTTAAATGCAGTGGAATTGCAGAGGCTATTAGTTGAGTTTAATGGGAAATGGGTTCATCCGGTAACAATCCGTCGTTTTCTAAAGATAAATGGCATGGTAAACCAAATTACGAGACGAAAACCCTTAATAAGCGAAATCAATCGTGTAAAACGATTGAAATTAGCTAAAAAATATAAAGATGAGATAGTAGATTTTTGGAAAAATGTGATATTGGTCAATGAAAGCAAATTCTGTATGTTCAGAAGTGATAAAAAGCAAATTAGGATTTACCGTAAAACAAATGAAGCATTTTTACCTAAAAATTTATGTTCAACAGTAAAACATGGGGGTAAAAACATAATGGTTTGAGGAGCAATGGGTTATAAAGGAACGGGCACAATAGAACATATAGAAAAGATAATGGACCAATATGTATATTTAGATATATTGAAGCGTCATTTAAAAGAATCAGCTATAAAATTGGTGATTGCAGAGAAATTTCAATTTTATCAGGACAACGATCCCAAACATAAAGCATTTATAATTGTAATAAAGTGAGTGAGATACCACCACAAAGCCCTGATCTCAATCCCATAGAGCATTTGTGGCAACATCTTGACGATAAAATCATAAAATAAAAAGTCGTATCCAATTAATAACTGCTATCATAGAGGAATGGGCCAAAATTGATGAAAATTATACAAGAAAATTAGTTGCATCTATGCCAAATCGCCTTAAGGAAGTAATCAAGAATAACGGTTATCCTACCAAATATTGAAAGTTAGATGACACGGTAATATACTCAGTTTAAATAAGAATGAGCTTCACCGTATAAAAACGAATGTTCCTTAAATTTTGTACCTTATTTTAGTTTTAATCTTATTTTGTTTATAAGTTTTTGAAATTTTGAAATAAAAATAAAGAATTTAGAGTTCTCTGCAATTACCCTTTTAATTTCTATATCCGCCTTCAAAGAAATCGCAGCTATTATGCATTATTTCTTCTTATTAATAAATATTTGTTGGCATATATTAAAAACGAATGTCCTTATGTGTAAATAAAAATATTAATATAAATTAAATGAAATAAATAAACAGAAATACAAACAATGAAATACAACGACATATAACACAAAACTATAAAATATTTTCATACTATTTCTTTCAAAAATAGTGTAAAATAAGTAAAGGTACGCGGGTACCTTTGTTACTCTAATTCGTACAACTGAACTACTATTTGCTCTCACGTACGTCCAAGTTGTAAAATTTCTCATTTTTAAGTGTGATCGTAATCTGTCAATTGAACTAGAAGTTCTCGTAAAATTAAAACTTTTTATTATGACTGGAACATACAAAGCTAGACGATTAAAAGTGCAAAAAGTATCCGGGTACCCCGTCACTCACATAAGGGTTAAAGAAAATTTCAACTTAAAAAAAAAAAATAGAAAACGTAAAATCGATTTGATAAGCAAAAAAAATATTTTCTGGGGTACTTACAACACCTCATACAACCAATTTTAAAACACCATTAATTGAAAAAAAATCTTCATAGAACATAAGATGATAATATAAATATATAAATTTGAAATAAAAGAAATTAAAATGTAATACATTTCTTGGTCCAAATGAAGCGCTTCTTCGGAACTTACTGTAAAAAGAAAACTGCAATCACTGTATATAGTATATATTTTTATTACACTTATGCACTTAAATGTAACAAATTGCACGAAACTTTTAAATAAAAATCACCAACCAAATCGATTTGTTTTTTATAGATAGTAAATTCTAATTGACAAAATTATATTAAATTAATAAATAAATAGCATGTTATACACAAAAAAAATAAAAACAACTTTCTAAATATGAATACTGATCATTAAAATAAACATAGCAATTATAAAGTGTAATCACGCTGTTCCCGTTTCTTTTCCATAATCACACGTGATTACTAAACACGAAATCAACGGATATTTCGCTTGTTGATGTACGGTTGTTGACCAAAATCTGATGTATGAAACAACAAAATAGCGTCCTTCGAGAGTCGCTTTTTTGAACAGGGAAACTTTCCGACGTGATTTTTTTTAATCCTACGCGGATTTTGCACTTGTAAAATAATTAGTAAGATAATCAATGAAAGTGCTACGTATTTTATCCGTTGTTGATTAAATGTAGTGTGCGGCGGTGTTATTTATTAGTGTACAGCTATTCGTAATTACTTTTCAAGGCTTAGTTATCTTGAATAAATCCGCGTTGTACTATCAAAAATGTCATCGAACGCTGCCTAATGAATTTGGTAAAGTATGTATATTCCAAAAAAAAAATCTCTTACTTAAAAAACCCAAGAAAGACCTCTACAGCACTTTTACCGTACCCACACAATTGTGTTACCGGGCAGGAAAAGGGATATTTCCTAACCTATTTTACAGAAGAGATACTTGGGAGTAAAATTTTAACGGAAAGTATAGTGTTATAGGCCTTAGGCTGTGTCCCAAACACCGACTTATTACAGACTTACCCCTCGATTCTGACGTACAGTCACAGACGTATTTTGAGTCTTAGTGAAAACTTTTGTCTTAACTAAGACTGTAGACTTTGTTTTCGTATTCTGTGTGAAGTCATAACTGTTATTAGTCTTAACAAATCGTCTTAGTGAAGAGCGACCAAAAAGGTGGTCTTACGCATCATAGTTTGACGTTTAAAAGTGTTTGAATTTCAATATACGAATATGTAACATATTTAGTACGTAGTATGTTATATGTCAAATTTTGTTATAATTATTGGTAAGTAATAATTTTCTATATTATATATGAACGTTTCCATTAATTACAAGTAATTATAATAGTTTATGTTTTAAAAAAATTCAATTATTATGTACAGTTTTGCATTTTACAGTTTTTGAAGAAGAAAATTTTATTTCCAGTAATATTTTAAAATGGAGTCATTAGCGCTGTTTGAGATGTTAGCGCTTTTAGTAGGTGAAGAAGGCAGGTCAGTATGATGTTCAGCCTTCAGTTTTATTCAGGAATTAGAGGTGAATAACACCGAAACCTCAGAAATACCTTTCGCGTTTCGGGTGTGTTTTTTCATAAATTAAAGTTTCTCGTAACATATTAACGTTTTATTGTTTTAAAGGTACTGTCAACCCTACATTTTTAGGGCATGGATCATACCAGAAAAGTATAGCATCCAACTACTTGGTACCAATGAGCCAACCGAGCATATCCCGTAACATCGAATATGTGTGCCAGCTCATGGTAACTAATATGTCATACCATATAAAATTTTCGATGACACAGGAAGAAAAAAATATTGTAAAGGAAGGGTAAACAAACTTATATTATTCTTACGTTATGCGTAAGAAATAGTAAATTGTCTTATAGGTTTTACACGAAGTTTGGGATAAAAGGAGTAATTGGTGCAATCGATTGTACCCATGTGGGTATAATAGCACCACCAATATTTGATTCAGAGCGCCCTGCCCGATTATATATGAATAGAAAAGGATATTACAGTATCAATGTGGAAGCGGTAATATAAAATTACTATTTAAATACATTTTAAATGTTTGTAAATTAAATCCTTTATTTATGTTTTAGATTGTTGATTCAAACCTTAAGTTTTTGTCCGCAAACGCTAAATATCCCGGTAGCGTACATGATGCTGCGATATGGTCAACAACGCCAGCCAGAATAAACATAATGCAGCAACATAGTAACCAGAGATATAATTGGCTAATAGGAGATAATGGTTACCCATTAGAACCGTGGCTCCTAACACCATTTACTGATCCAGCTTCGCGACAGGAAGAAAAATTCAACGGAAAAAGCGAAGGAATATGGTTGAACGGGCTTTCGGCGTCATTAAAAGCAGGTTTCGGTGTATGCGCAAATGTCTTAAGCTGCATTACGCACCCGATAAAGCTGCTATTATAGTTTATACCTGCATGATTCTGCATAACCTGTTGATTCATTTTGGTGTTGATGTTGGAGCAGAAAATGATAATAATATCATATACGATGAAGAAGAAGACGATTTAAACAATATTATTTGCAATAACCATTTAAATGGGGGCAGGCGTATCCGAAATTTGTATACCAATACACTATAGTAAAAACAATTACTTTTTTAAAAAATTAAATATTTATTTTATTTAATTAACGTAAATAATTAGAAATTCAAAATTCAAATAAATTATAAAAAAATATAAACAAAATACGATGAATTATTTTTTTTGTAGCTGTGCTATAACATATAAAGCTTCGGCCATTCTTGTAAGTGCATCCGCGGTTTGCCTATCAATTGATATACGCTCTTCAGCCATTTTTTTTCGTGCTCAGCACGTTCTGATGCCAAATTAGCAATTTTGCTGACACAATCAGAAACTGCTTTTGAAAACGAGGTACTATAATTTCGTTTCCGTGGTGCCGAAAGTTCAAGGGAAGGCTGGCCTTTTTCTGGGATGCTTTGATGTACCTCGGGGGTAATTGAATTTTTGTGAATCGATTCGTCGTCGTTTTTCGTTTTGGTCTAAAAAAACACATTATATAACTAGGTAATTTTAAACACGTTATTTAAACTTACTGAAAACCCCATAACCGGTAAGTCATCTCCCTGGATGGTGATCATGCCGAAGATGTGTAGTGCCCTCTGTTCAAATGCTGACATAGCTATTGTACATGGTTCACCACCTCCTGTAATTATTTGGTCTTCTTTTATTTTTCGAGCGCGTGATTTCACCTGGTTTTTCCAATGGGAAAGCGACTAAAATGATAAATAAAAATAGAAACAATCAATAAGATGTTTTCTGTTTATAAAAACTATGAATTATACCTGTTTCCACTCTTTGGCATTTTTTGTGGCCCCTTTAAACTATTTAATTGTTTTGACAATTCGTCCCATTTTTCTTCTAAATATTTCGTATTTTCCGGTGTATTTTTGCCGGCTAAAAATTGGGGATTCTCCTCCAAAAACGTTACATATATTTCCAATTGCTCTGAACTAGTACGAGCTGATTGTATCTGACATAATAAAATATATATAATGATTAATTTAAAAGAAAATTCAAGATTCATTTATTAACCCCTATAAATATACAAATTACATATATGTATTTATAAATAAATATATGTAATTTGTATATTTATATTTTAACACGAACCTTCGAATTTGAATAACCGCTCGTTCATAAATTTGAAAAAATATAGCGAACATTTTGTTTGACAGTTCTACAAAAGTCTTTGGAGAGTTTCTAATATATTATTTAAGACTACTGCAATCAGAATTTCAATGATTACTTTAGTCTTTAAAAAAAAAGTCTTCACAAGAAAGTCTTAGCTAAGATGGTCTTAGTAGTCTTATCGTCAGAATCGGGGGTTATTTGCTTATTTGACGCCATCTTGAATAAGTCGGCCAAGCCGTTCCAATTAATTATACCGACTTATTTGGGACGTAATATCGAGAAAAAAAACGAAATGCAATTTCTGTAATATGGAAGAAAAAATTTCCTTGACATGTTGGTCGTTGCCACTAGATTTGAAAAAAAAACTGCATGATTACATTTAATCAAGGCACATTTTTGGAGACATGTCTGTGTAGACATACTTATTCAAATAAGTCTGCTCGCGAGGTGACTTATTTGAATAAGTCAGTGTCCACAAATAAGTCGGTGTTTGGGACACAGCCTAAGTATTAATAAATAAGTAACTAATTAATGAACCAGCTTAAAAGAGTATAACAATAGGACAGGCCCTGGGCAAGAGAGATCATCAAGGAAGCCTAGTCAATTGACCATACTAGATCAACCAAATTTAGATGTCATCAATAAAGATGCGGATGCGAGAGCAGGAAACATTGAGAGTGGAATCCAACTTCAATCGCAAGATGTAACCTTGATATAAGCATAAAAATTGAATATATAAAGCATAAAGATGATAATTGTAATAGTAGTATGTTTATGTTTGGGAGCAATAAATTTTTATAAGCTTGATTTTTATTGTACCTCTACAAGTACTGCACATCAATTGGCCGGCAATAATCAAATTGGAGGAACAGCAGCAGCAGCTGAAAGACTAAACATAAATGAAACGAGCCGACCAATACGGTCTACACGATTTCGTGGTTCTGCTTACATCCGAGATAAGCTCTTGGAAGAAGGCAACAAAATCGAAAAAGAAAAGGTGACTGCTTTTCAAGAGGAATGAAAGTTTGCAGGAAATATTAAATAACAGGTAAGTGTATAACAATTTTATTTTTTTATTTATATTTATTCAGTATTAAAATACACTTGAACTACAGAAGTTGTTATTTCTCTGCCCACCGTGAGTAAGCGTTCCATCGATATTGAATCATTGTCACCTACGTCTTCGTCATTCACCTCTAGATAAGACTCATTAGGCTCCCGCTTTGCTGTATCGTGATCATCGTTGTAATTGTATTGTTTTAAAAAGTTGTGCAAAACCACACAAGTATTAATTATTTGTCCTGCCATGAACGGAGAATATTTAAAACAGCGGTCTTTAGTCAAATTTCTGAATCTCGATTTTATCACCCCATTATACCTCTCTACACAATTTAATACATAATTTCACTGATCTGTGAGCTATATTATACATCTTGTCTGGTTGTTTCGTTGCGTTTTCAATCGGCGTCAGAGAACGAGAACCTTACTTGTCGCCAGAATATTTAGATACAGTGTTTCTAGAATCAATATTGTAATTATAAATAACTAATATTTTTATCATTTGTAACTGTGTACGGAGGCTGGGGATTTTATATAAATTAAGTAATAAAAGCGCTATGAATTTAAAATGTAAAAATTTAAAATAAAAAAATTAGGTCTGCGTCGGACCAGACGGTGGAAGTGAAACTTCTTTGACTATTCGCTCACATACACGCACACAGGCAGACAGAAAGGATATATAAATGAAATGCACATTTTTCCCTGTTATTCAATATATTTCTCTTCAATATATTATAAGTGACTTCAATATTATATTATACACCTACACACTTAGAAATTTTGCTCCGATTTATGATACAAACCTTGCATCCAGGCTTATAAAATGCAATCGTGTATCACATTATGATGCAAAGTTTGGATTGAAAATATTTACGATGCAGTTGCGTCTAAAACTGCTGCAGACATGTGTCGAAATAAAATTTCTATATAATCAGGGGTTAACGATTTTTTTAGCAAATTTATAATAATTCGCTAAGGCATTGTGTATATACTTTTAATATAAGCTTATAATATTTTTCATAATTTTTGCAGTTTGATGAGCGCAGTCTGGGCTGATATAACAACTGAATTTTGTATAGAGATTTTAAAATGTCATGAAGTTAGAATAAAAAATTCAACGGGTTTTATTTATAACAAAATTCATAAATTTCTTTTAGTCAATTTACATAATAAAATATGATGCAAATAGCTTTCAATTTAGATGCATATTGCGTTGTTCATTAATTAAACACTAATAGTTTCGGTTTTTCAACGGCAAACAACTAACTAACAACTAACAAATTTGATACAAAATGCATCATTGTTAGATTAGGTGTATCTTACGTTGAATTTTAATATAGACTACATCAACAATATAATAGATGAATTAACTCTTAATTCCGATACAAGTTGCTTCGTTCACAAACTAAATGTAAGTAGCATCGGCTTTTAATGCATCTTAAATTTGGTTATGTTCGATACAAAGTTTGTATCATAAAACGATACAAAGTTGAGACGGAGTCATATGCGATACTATTTGCATCGCATATGATTAATTTTTTTAAGTGTGTATATACTATCTTTATAAGTAATTTCTCCTATAATCATTCTTTCATTGTGGTCATTTTCTGATTGGTCATTAGAAATCGTACTGTATTCCAGGAAAGACACAATCGGCTTATGATAACTAAAGTAACTAACAAATATTCAAAATTGAAACTTTTCAAGATATCTATAAAATACATCATCGATGGTGGTTCCGTATTTGGTCGTACTTTGATGCTTATCATTTAATGTCGAATGATAGTCTAGTTTTTCTTTTAGAAAATTTATGAATGGCTCTGTTTTTTCATAGGCAAAATTGATGTTGAAATCGCCGCTCATAATCATTGGAATTTCATGAAAATTTTCATCGAGCAGTGGTATAAATTAATACCTTCTCTGGTATAAATTAATAAATTTTGGTGTATAAACTTTATCATCTGCTTCACAGTTTTACCAGGAGAGATGTATAGCGCTACAACTACGAATTGTCGACCAGTTTGTGGAACGCATTTACTAATACAAATTTCTCCAATAGCAGAATGTGCTGAACAAGAGATTCTAATGCCCCCTAACAAGAGATTCTGATCCATGTGAGAAGTGACTATATGGTCACTTTCATTGTGATAAATTGCTACTCCTCCGGCCTCCCGCAGCAACATTCTCTCGTTTATACTTTGCTATGCAATGAAAATTCGGAATGCCGATGTTTTGCCCATCTCTCAAATGTGTTTCCGATAGTATAAATATTGTGCATTTTTGAATACGCTGTCATTCAGATCGAGTGCATATGCATAAACTAATTTACTAAACTGAATTAACTACATGACCAAAATTATAATTCAGTTGCTCAAAATTCTATATGAAGTGAACAGTACAAAACAAACGTAGTATGCAATTCATTTTATTCATTAAATTCAGATAATTCACGACAATCAAACGCGGCTAGTATAGTCATACGCTGATTCACCATTTGTTTACACACAATTATTTTAAAACGTTTTATCTATTCTTTTATTTCCAGACTAAATATTTAGCACCTTATGTAACAGTAGACGGAAAACATCACTCTACCGGTCTTAGTAAAATAATGGATGATGGATTATTAAAACAATATAATTGGAATGGGATAAACACAAAGATTGCATTAAAAAGCATTCCGCCTTTTAATAAGATCCTCTTTGGTACTTCGATAATTATTTAATTACAAAGAAATGTCTTATATTAATAAATTTCATTTTAATTACAGATGCTTGGAAAGTTAAATTTTCATCCCACGCTAATAATGAGAAAAACATCAAAAAACAAATATTTGATGCATATAATCGTTAAAATAGACGTAACAGCCGTAATAACGTAGTACGGCTTTCAGTGAATTAGTAATGCTAAGTTTTCTTTATGATTATTTTTATTATTTTAATTTTATTTTATTAATGTTTGGATTACTCTTAGAAATGATTTTTTTTAAATTTTATTTTTTTATTATACTTTTATTATACTACTATATACATACATATAACCTGATTTATTTTAAATAAATGAATTTAAAATTAAAACAATATATTATTTTACGTTTTATTTCTCTATGTTAAACCAACACAACGACGACAATCAGACATGTTACCAAAGGCCACTGCTATTATTTTTACCAAAGACCACCACCATACATATTACTAACGAAAACCAACCGACATGTTACCAAAAGCCACTGACATATTTGTTACTAAAGACCACCACAATTCATATTGTAAGCAAAAACCATCAGACATGTTACCAACGTACACCACTATATATGTTACCAAAGACTACATACCAATAAGTTACTAAAGCACCCATCAGACAAGTTTCCAACCCTCTAAACATTGCGATTCGAAAACGATACGTAAACGATGAAACTTCTTCATACAAAACATCGTTTTCGATTCGTTTTTGCGATTCAAAACCAATACAATCACGAATCCACTGTACTATAATAATTAGACTTTTGGCGATGCATTTTCTATAAATTAACGATGCAATTACGTATCGAAATTGCAGTATCGTTTGTAATGTATTTACTACGATTAGTATAATAAATAATTATTGTTGTAATAATATTATCAACGGTAATAAATTAAACAAATTGATGTTTGTGTTGTGTTTAAATGTGTTTTGAATATTTTAGAAAAAAATATATAAACGTAAAGTGAAGTGAATTAAAAATAAATAAAAACAAAATAGTTTCAAATAGAAGTTTTCTATAAAAATTATAAATCTATAAAAATTTCAATACATGTTAATGTTATTTGGCACATTTAATTCATTTTTTCAAAGTTACTTATTATTAGCATAATTGTTTTTATTCCGACTATATAGTCAATATATCAATATGTATATACTATATATATTAGATATAAAACTAGCTGACCTGTGACTGAATAATCAGTCTCGTGAATACATTTTGTTGAATTTTTGGTTAAGAAATGATTAAAAAGGTTTTTTAAGATGTAAATTTGATGCACTTTTATCAAAAATAAAGTAAAATCATATGCGTGATTAATTTTTAAATCTTAAACGCCAAGCACGCGCTCAAATGTACACAGTATGACTTACGTGTCAAGTCAAATATTCATACCTCAAACAGGAAGCGCGCGCTCGGGATCACATGATCACTTACGCACCTAAACTAAATGTTAAAATCTCAGAAGGGAAAAGCACACAATTGCTGAGGCAAACTTTAATCTAAATATTTCATAAGAAATGTACAAAAGGATAATAAAATAGTAGTAGAAGGTAGATAATAAAATAGTAAAATATATTACAATTTACATGCACAGGATCTCTTCAAAAAATACATTCTTTGTTGTGATGTGCCCATCTCGATCAGCTGATTGATCGCTTGTCTCAACGATAAACACCTTGAGTCCTCAAATGAGTGGCATCGTGAAAAGGCCACATCCATCTGATCATGCGTAAATACGGGGGCCGGCAAGTACACTCCTACCTTCTTCAAGCTTTAACCCTGACTCTTGTTGATGGTTATGGCGAACGCGAACTGAACCAGAAATTGAAGGCGAGACATTTTAAATGAGATGCCTTTCAAGGATGAGAGCTTAATGCGTGGGATGAGAACACGCTCGCCTTTTGAGAAGCCAATCAGCACCTCACATTCCAGAATGTACCGGTTTATTTTTGCGACGCGCATGCGTGTTTCATTGATTCAACCCTTGCTAGTGCTTAGATTCCTCATCAAACGAACGATCGCGTTTACCTTTCACGGTATGGCATGGCGCGGCAATCCGGACCCTTCAATCTTGTTGAGAAACTCGACGGGTAGGCGGAGTTCCTCATGCATGTCGTCAGTCTCAAGTTTATCAGCACTATGTTTGACTTCTTGTTCGTCGGGCAGGAGGTCAAGCACCTGCTGATTGGTTAGCGCGCATTCATCATTCTTGGGTGCAAGGATGGTGCGCTCCTCGATGGTTCCCTCAGCTGGTGTTGTGTTGATGTCACCATACACGAAATCGATCACACTTTGAGGAAACTACCGGTAGTGTGATCGAGTCGGTTCGAGCATTGCCGTTTCCAACAGAGAGCAAATATTGCGCAAACTCGTCCCCACCTTCATCGACGCGCATGTTCTTGGTGAGTGTAAACTTATTTACCAATTTCCAAAGCGGGTTCAACTTGATGGTCGCTCCGCAAGTTCGCGCGCGTCCCGCCTTCAGGTAGTCACCACACATGAGGATGATTTTCCCAGCTAATGGAACACCCACTACCCGTCTATGATTGTGAGCTCTGCTCCTGGCATGATTAACTTTGAATTTAAATCGCGCGTCAACCATTATTAACTTTGAAATTGATTCGCGTGCCGACAGTGTTGCAACTTCGAATCTGAATCGCGTACCAACTGTTTTACAACTTTGAATTTGAATCGCGCGCCATTAATTTGAACAAAAATATTTGCTTTTTGGTCGTCCCATAAAATTCTCAAATGTTGCAAGATGTCACGCGCACAAAAACTTTTCGGGTACTTTCCAGTGGACGTTTTCCGATTTTTCTAGCCCACGCACAGCGCCATATTTATGTCAACCTACCCTGAAAAAATCTAACGGATCGGATCATGTTTAGGGTTGAGTATGAAAAAAATTAAGAATATTAATATAATAGAAGATAGAAGATAGATAGAAGCTGACCTGTGACTGAATAATCAGTCTCGTGAATACATTTTATTGAATTTTTAGTTAAGAAATAATTAAGAAGATTTTTTAAGATGTAAATTTGATGCACTATTATCAAAAATAAAGTAAATTCATATAGGTACGCGGCTAATTTTTAAATCTTAAATAGATAGAGTGTCATGACAAAATTGTATTTTTACGCTCACAACTACATATTAACACCAAAATGTATGTAAAAATGTATTTTATGTTCTCTGTTTTGTTTAATTGAGATTCAATTACAAATTTTCTACTCATTTTGTCATCACAGTGTTATGACAAAAACATCGGCAATTTTAATAAATTTTGTCATTGTCACGGTGTAATGCGCATGATCATAGATTCAATATAAACATATTTTGTCATGGCATTCTGGCGTCGTGACAAAATTTTACTGAAAACACCTGAGGTACCCGTTTCAGGTACTTCCCGGTGGAATTTTTCCGATTTTTCTAGCAAAGGCACACCGCTATATTTATGTCGACCTTCCCTGAAAAATTTAAACGGATCGGATCATGTTTAGGGGTCATTTTATCGTTGAGTTTGAAAAAATTAAGCGTATTAATATAATAGATAAACAAAAAAGTGAAAAAGAAAGAATTTTATATAAAATTTTCTATGTTTCGTTGATCCTGGTTCTTAGATTTCTTATAAAAATCTTTGGCATATAAGAACCATTTTTTTATAGCATGCACTCGTTCTGAAATTTTTGACGTTGGAAATTTGTTTCCAGCGCAGTCTAGAAATAATAATCAAAATTTATTTTATGTAACTTTCAACATATTTAAACAGTAATAAGATAATTTACCTATAATTAGTGATATTAATTTAATTTCTTCTACAGCTCTATTACCGTGGCGGCCATACCACGTATATGATGTTGAAGTTTTAACGGATAAAATCAGCTTAAGAGGATGCCCTAATAAATTTTTCTAAATTTTTGTCGTTAACCTAATCGAATAGAATTACCTGTAAAATACAAAAATAAAAAGTTACTAGAATGATTAATACAAATTTTTACCAAAATAAATTATTACCAAGTGTTTTCCTTTTTCTTTATCTTCTTTTACATCAGCTTCAAGCTTCAAAAATGCATTTGCTGATGCAACTGGTATTTCAAAAGCTACTGATGGTATCTTTGCCGGTGCTACTTTGTTTTGGCGCTCTTGATTTAACTCCCAGCGAAGCAATTTTACCTCTCTTAATAACAATCTAACCATATTCCCGTGCTCCTGCTGAGTTTTAATTATACATTGTAAAGTTGGCGGTGTTGAAGTAGTCACCGTTTTGTTTAATGTCACAAATTGTTGAGTTGTTGCTCGATTGTTTAAAGACGAATTTTTTTGCGAATCCGGAAGTTGCATGCTTGTCGAAGGATTCATTCCAGAATCAAGATATAAGAAGTTTCCATAATTGGCCTCTTCGTCCGACTCGAACATTTCTGTGTTGTAAAATTTTTTTTCAGCTTGTTATATTTCTTCATCTTTAGAATTCGTGCAATATATTCCAACATTTGTTGATTCTATTGGATATTCGAAGAAATTAGGAAGGTCTTTTAAAAAACAATTATGAATTAGATTATTATCTAATTTGTTGAGCTTAAAGATTCGATTATTAATAAGGCAATAATTATTGGGGAATGCAGAATCAAGAGTGAAGGTAGTATACGTTTTGGTGGTTATAGAGCTCCACCAAGCTTTAATATGTATCAATCTGATACACGTATGACAACACAAATTATTAATTATCACTTAACTATTAAACAATATTTTGGCTTTTATTTTTTAATATAATATATTTATTTTGGCTATTATTTATTAGTCCGTATATATCATTTTAGAAAAAACATAAAAACTGAACTAACTTTTATTTTTCAAAGCTAGCTTAACAAAAAAACAGAAACTACAATATTTACGGGTGTGAAGTTTGTCCTAAATTTGTCCTAAGTTTTTATATTGAGAATGTATTAGTTAATCTCTCGCTATAATGAATTTTAATATTCGTAACAATTGCAAATATTGATAGAATACAGAAGCAGTTAAGGAACGTAAAATAACAAAACAATTATCAGAAATGCATTCAACAAAAAAATAAGGGGTTTTGAAGAATAAAACCGTTCAGTTGATAGCTTGTAACTAGCAGCAAGTCCTGGGTTAGTAAAATTCCAGCAAACTAAAACAAAAACTTTATCCAGTGTTATTGGCAATTAACGAGCACTATCATTAGGTTAGTAAAAGTGACCTGTACAAATGTTAAAGAATTCTATGACGTTGAAAGGAAATATGGTGATTCGAGTACTACCGTATAAGCGATCCATGGGTGTGTATTGTGTAACGAAGAATTAATTCAAAATTTCTATGTTAGAGGCGATTAACGAGCACTTGTCATATGTCGTTGGATTCGTCTAAATGTCTACTATTATTTTTATGAGTATCAAGCAAATTCTATGATGTTGAAAGGAAATGTGGTGATTTGAGTACTACCGTATAAGCGATCCATGGGTGTGTATTGTGTAACGAAGAATTAATTCAAAATTTCTATGTTAGAGGCGATTAACGAGCACTTGTCTTATGTCGTTGAATTCGTCTAAGTGTCTACTATTACTTTTATGAATATCAAGCAAATTCTATGATGTTGAAAGGAAATATGGTGATTCGAGTACTACCGTATAAGCGATCCATGGGTGTGTATTGTGTAACGAAGAATTAATTCAAAATTTCTATGTTAGAGGCAATTAACGAGCACTTGTCATATGTCGTTGGATTCGTCTAAATGTCTACAATTACTTTTATGAATATCAAGCAAATTCTATGATGTTGAAAGGAAATATGGTGATTTGAGTACTACCGTATAAGCGATCCATGAGTGTGTATTGTGTAACGAAGAATTAATTCAAAATTTCTATGTTAGAGGCGATTAACGAGCACTCGTCATATGTCGTTGGATTCGTTAAAATGTCTTCTATTAATTTTATGAATATCAAGCAAATTCTATGATGTTGAAAGGAAATATGGTGATTTGAGTACTACCGTATAAGCGATCCATGGGTGTGTATTGTGTAACGAAGAATTAATTCAAAATTTCTATGTTAGAGGCGATTAACGAGCACTTGTCATATGTCGTTGGATTCGTCTAAATGTCTACTATTATTTGTATGAGTATCAAGCAAATTCTATGATGTTGAAAGGAAATGTGGTGATTTGAGTACTACCGTATAAGCGATCCATGGGTGTGTATTGTGTAACGAAGAATTAATTCAAAATTTCTATGTTAGAGGCGATTAACGAGCACTTGTCATATGTCGTTGAATTCGTCTAAGTGTCTACTATTACTTTTATGAATATCAAGCAAATTCTATGATGTTGAAAGGAAATATGGTGATTTGAGTACTACCGTATAAGCGATCCATGGGTGTGTATTGTGTAACGAAGAATTAATTCAAAATTTCTATGTTAGAGGCGATTAACGAGCACTTGTCATATGTCGTTGAATTCGTCTAAGTGTCTACTATTACTTTTATGAATATCAAGCAAATTCTATGATGTTGAAAGGAAATATGGTGATTTGAGTACTACCGTATAAGCGATCCATGGGTGTGTATTGTGTAACGAAGAATTAATTCAAAATTTCTATGTTAGAGGCGATTAACGAGCACTTGTCATATGTCGTTGAATTCGTCTAAGTGTCTACTATTACTTTTATGAATATCAAGCAAATTCTATGATGTTGAAAGGAAATATGGTGATTTGAGTACTACCGTATAAGCGATCCATGGGTGTGTATTGTGTAACGAAGAATTAATTCAAAATTTCTATGTTAGAGGCGATTAACGAGCACTTGTCATATGTCGTTGGATTCGTCTAAATGTCTACTATTATTTGTATGAGTATCAAGCAAATTCTATGATGTTGAAAGGAAATGTGGTGATTTGAGTACTACCGTATAAGCGATCCATGGGTGTGTATTGTGTAACGAAGAATTAATTCAAAATTTCTATGTTAGAGGCGATTAACGAGCACTTGTCATATGTCGTTGGATTCGTCTAAATGTCTACTATTACTTTTATGAATATCAAGCAAATTCTATGATGTTGAAAGGAAATATGGTGATTTGAGTACTACCGTATAAGCGATCCATGGGTGTGTATTGTGTAACGAAGAATTAATTCAAAATTTCTATGTTAGAGGCAATTAACGAGCACTTGTCATATGTCGTTGGATTCGTCTAAATGTCTACTATTACTTTTATGAATATCAAGCAAATTCTATGATGTTGAAAGGAAATATGGTGATTCGAGTACTACCGTATAAGCGATCCATGGGTGTGTATTGTGTAACGAAGAATTAATTCAAAATTTCTATGTTAGAGGCGATTAACGAGCACTTGTCATATGTCGTTGGATTCGTCTAAATGTCTACTATTATTTTTATGAGTATCAAGCAAATTCTATGATGTTGAAAGGAAATGTGGTGATTTGAGTACTACCGTATAAGCGATCCATGGGTGTGTATTGTGTAACGAAGAATTAATTCAAAATTTCTATGTTAGAGGCGATTAACGAGCACTTGTCTTATGTCGTTGAATTCGTCTAAGTGTCTACTATTACTTTTATGAATATCAAGCAAATTCTATGATGTTGAAAGGAAATGTGGTGATTTGAGTACTACCGTATAAGCGATCCATGGGTGTGTATTGTGTAACGAAGAATTAATTCAAAATTTCTATGTTAGGGGCGATTAACGAGCACTTGTCATATGTCGTTGGATTCGTCTAAATGTCTACTATTATTTGTATGAGTATCAAGCAAATTCTATGATGTTGAAAGGAAATGTGGTGATTTGAGTACTACCGTATAAGCGATCCATGGGTGTGTATTGTGTAACGAAGAATTAATTCAAAATTTCTATGTTAGAGGCGATTAACGAGCACTTGTCATATGTCGTTGAATTCGTCTAAGTGTCTACTATTACTTTTATGAATATCAAGCAAATTCTATGATGTTGAAAGGAAATATGGTGATTTGAGTACTACCGTATAAGCGATCCATGGGTGTGTATTGTGTAACGAAGAATTAATTCAAAATTTCTATGTTAGAGGCGATTAACGAGCACTTGTCATATGTCGTTGAATTCGTCTAAGTGTCTACTATTACTTTTATGAATATCAAGCAAATTCTATGATGTTGAAAGGAAATATGGTGATTTGAGTACTACCGTATAAGCGATCCATGGGTGTGTATTGTGTAACGAAGAATTAATTCAAAATTTCTATGTTAGAGGCGATTAACGAGCACTTGTCATATGTCGTTGGATTCGTCTAAATGTCTACTATTACTTTTATGAATATCAAGCAAATTCTATGATGTTGAAAGGAAATATGGTGATTTGAGTACTACCGTATAAGCGATCGATGGGTGTGTATTGTGTAACGAAGAATTAATTCAAAATTTCTATGTTAGAGGCAATTAACGAGCACTTGTCATATGTCGTTGGATTCGTCTAAATGTCTACTATTACTTTTATGAATATCAAGCAAATTCTATGATGTTGAAAGGAAATATGGTGATTCGAGTACTACCGTATAAGCGATCCATGGGTGTGTATTGTGTAACGAAGAATTAATTCAAAATTTCTATGTTAGAGGCGATTAACGAGCACTTGTCATATGTCGTTGGATTCGTCTAAATGTCTACTATTATTTGTATGAGTATCAAGCAAATTCTATGATGTTGAAAGGAAATGTGGTGATTTGAGTACTACCGTATAAGCGATCCATGGGTGTGTATTGTGTAACGAAGAATTAATTCAAAATTTCTATGTTAGAGGCGATTTACGAGCACTTGTCTTATGTCGTTGAATTTGTCTAAGTGTCTACTATTACTTTTATGAATATCAAGCAAATTCTATGATGTTGAAAGGAAATATGGTGATTTGAGTACTACCGTATAAGCGATCCATGGGTGTGTATTGTGTAACGAAGAATTAATTCAAAATTTTTATGTTAGAGGCGATTAACGAGCACTTGTCTTATGTCGTTGAATTCGTCTAAGTGTCTACTATTACTTTTATGAATATCAAGCAAATTCTATGATGTTGAAAGGAAATATGGTGATTTGAGTACTACCGTATAAGCGATCCATTAGTGTGTATTGTGTAACGAAGAATTAATTCAAAATTTCTATGTTAGAGGCGATTAACGAGCACTTGTCATATGTCGTTGGATTCGTCTAAATGTCTTCTATTAATTTTATGAATATCAAGCAAATTCTATGATGTTGAAAGGAAATATGGTGATTTGAGTACTACCGTATAAGCGATCCATGGGTGTGTATTGTGTAACGAAGAATTAATTCAAAATTTCTATGTTAGAGGCGATTAACGAGCACTTGTCTTATGTCGTTGAATTCGTCTAAGTGTCTACTATCACTTTTATGAATATCAAGCAAATTCTATGATGTTGAAAGGAAATATGGTGATTTGAGTACTACCGTATAAGCGATCCATGGGTGTGTATTGTGTAACGAAGAATTAATTCAAAATTTCTATGTTAGAGGCGATTAACGAGCACTTGTCATATGTCGTTGGATTCGTCTAAATGTCTACTATTACTTTTATGAATATCAAGCAAATTCTATGATGTTGAAAGGAAATATGGTGATTTGAGTACTACCGTATAAGCGATCCATGGGTGTGTATTGTGTAACGAAGAATTAATTCAAAATTTCTATGTTAGAGGCAATTAACGAGCACTTGTCTTATGTCGTTGAATTCGTCTAAGTGTCCTATTACTTTTATGAATATCAAGCAAATTCTATGATGTTGAAAGGAAATATGGTGATTTGAGTACTACCGTATAAGCGATCCATGGGTGTGTATTGTGTAACGAAGAATTAATTCAAAATTTCTATGTTAGAGGCGATTAACGAGCACTTGTCATATGTCGTTGGATTCGTCTAAATGTCTACTATTACTTTTATGAATATCAAGCAAATTCTATGATGTTGAAAGGAAATATGGTGATTCGAGTACTACCGTATAAGCGATCCATGGGTGTGTATTGTGTAACGAAGAATTAATTCAAAATTTCTATGTTAGAGGCGATTAACGAGCACTTGTCTTATGTCGTTGAATTCGTCTAAGTGTCTACTATTACTTTTATGAATATCAAGCAAATTCTATGATGTTGAAAGGAAATATGGTGATTTGAGTACTACCGTATAAGCGATCCATGGGTGTGTATTGTGTAACGAAGAATTAATTCAAAATTTCTATGTTAGAGGCGATTAACGAGCACTTGTCTTATGTCGTTGAATTCGTCTAAGTGTCTACTATTACTTTTATGAATATCAAGCAAATTCTATGATGTTGAAAGGAAATATGGCGATTCGAGTACTACCGTATAAGCGATCCATGGGTGTGTATTGTGTAACGAAGAATTAATTCAAAATTTCTATGTTAGAGGCAATTAACGAGCACTTGTCATATGTCGTTGGATTCGTCTAAATGTCTACAATTACTTTTATGAATATCAAGCAAATTCTATGATGTTGAAAGGAAATATGGTGATTTGAGTACTACCGTATAAGCGATCCATGGGTGTGTATTGTGTAACGAAGAATTAATTCAAAATTTCTATGTTAGAGGCGATTAACGAGCACTTGTCATATGTCGTTGGATTCGTCTAAGTGTCTACTATTACTTTTATGAATATCAAGCAAATTCTATTATGTTGAAAGGAAATGTGGTGATTTGAGTACTACCGTATAAGCGATCCATGGGTGTGTATTGTGTAACGAAGAA
This sequence comes from Nephrotoma appendiculata, assembly GCA_947310385.1. Lineage (NCBI taxonomy): Eukaryota > Metazoa > Arthropoda > Insecta > Diptera > Tipulidae > Nephrotoma > Nephrotoma appendiculata. The sequence goes on from OX371224.1 coordinate 203,041,528, forward strand.
TTAATTCAAAATTTCTATGTTAGAGGCAATTAACGAGCACTTGTCATATGTCGTTGGATTCGTCTAAATGTCTACTATTACTTTTATGAGTATCAAGCAAATTCTGTGATGTTGAAAGCAAATATGATGATTTGAGTACTACCGTATAAGCGATCCATGGGTGTGTATTGTGTAACGAAGAAATTTATTAAAATTTCTATGTTATAGAGGCTTCATCCAACAACATATGACATAAGTGCTTGTCAATTGCCTCTAACATAGAAATTTTGAATTAATTCTTCGTTACACAATGCACACCCATTGATCGCTTATACGGTAGTACTCAAATCACCATATTTCGTTTCAACATCATAGAATTTGTTTGATATTCATAAAATTAATATTAGACACTTAGACGAATTCAACGACATATGACAAGTGCTCGTTAGTCGCCTATTATATAGAAATTATGAATTAAATCTTCGTTACACAATACACACCCATGAATCGCTTATTGATAATACAATATGACCTTGAAAGACAATAAATTGTCATATTTCCTTTTAATGTCTTATAATTTTCTTTTGGTTTTCACTAGTAGTAGCAGACACTTAAACCAATCCATCGACTTGTGATAAGTTCTCGTTTATTGTCTTCAACATTGATATTTGGAATTATTTCTTCGTTACACAAGGGCATGTTATTTAGCATCTTAACAAACATTTTTTCCGTTTTTAAACAATAATCTATAAGTTAAACACTTAAACGAGTTAAATTAGCGTATCTTTAAAAATGTATTATTGAAAGACCAATAATACAAAACATATGGGTATTACACCCTCATGATAACTTAAAATAAATAAGTTGTTGTCTGAAGCAGTTTTAAGATTCCCGTGAAGTATGTCCTAACTTTGTCCTAAAATTACAAAAACAAATTTAGGACAAATTTAGGACAATCTTCACGCTTCTCTACAAATCCGTGAAGTTTGTCCTAAATCCTAAAATACTGTATATGTATAAGTGTATATAATATACTTTTTTCGGATAAACCAATAAAGGTAAATTATTTACTCGTTATAATGAATTTTTAAATATATTTAGGTAATTATTTTCAATGTTCAAATTAAATGATTGATATTATTGAATGATTGTGAAATTTATTTCTTAAAACTGCTTCAGACAACAACTTATTTATTTTAAGTTATCATGAGGGTGTAATACCCATATGTTTTGTATTATTGGTCTTTCAATAATACATTTTTAAAGATACGCTAATTTAACTCGTTTAAGTGTTTAACTTATAGATTATTGTTTAAAAACGGAAAAAATGTTTGTTAAGATGCTAAATAACATGCCCTTGTGTAACGAAGAAATAATTCCAAATATCAATGTTGAAGACAATAAACGAGAACTTATCACAAGTCGATGGATTGGTTTAAGTGTCTGCTACTACTAGTGAAAACCAAAAGAAAATTATAAGACATTAAAAGGAAATATGACAATTTATTGTCTTTCAAGGTCATATTGTATTATCAATAAGCGATTCATGGGTGTGTATTGTGTAACGAAGATTTAATTCATAATTTCTATATAATAGGCGACTAACGAGCACTTGTCATATGTCGTTGAATTCGTCTAAGTGTCTAATATTAATTTTATGAATATCAAACAAATTCTATGATGTTGAAACGAAATATGGTGATTTGAGTACTACCGTATAAGCGATCAATGGGTGTGCATTGTGTAACGAAGAATTAATTCAAAATTTCTATGTTAGAGGCAATTGACAAGCACTTATGTCATATGTTGTTGGATGAAGCCTCTATAACATAGAAATTTTAATAAATTTCTTCGTTACACAATACACACCCATGGATCGCTTATACGGTAGTACTCAAATCATCATATTTGCTTTCAACATCACAGAATTTGCTTGATACTCATAAAAGTAATAGTAGACATTTAGACGAATCCAACGACATATGACAAGTGCTCGTTAATTGCCTCTAACATAGAAATTTTGAATTAATTCTTCGTTACACAATACACACCCATGGATCGCTTATACGGTAGTACTCAAATCACCACATTTCCTTTCAACATAATAGAATTTGCTTGATATTCATAAAAGTAATAGTAGACACTTAGACGAATCCAACGACATATGACAAGTGCTCGTTAATCGCCTCTAACATAGAAATTTTGAATTAATTCTTCGTTACACAATACACACCCATGGATCGCTTATACGGTAGTACTCAAATCACCATATTTCCTTTCAACATCATAGAATTTGCTTGATATTCATAAAAGTAATTGTAGACATTTAGACGAATCCAACGACATATGACAAGTGCTCGTTAATTGCCTCTAACATAGAAATTTTGAATTAATTCTTCGTTACACAATACACACCCATGGATCGCTTATACGGTAGTACTCGAATCGCCATATTTCCTTTCAACATCATAGAATTTGCTTGATATTCATAAAAGTAATAGTAGACACTTAGACGAATTCAACGACATAAGACAAGTGCTCGTTAATCGCCTCTAACATAGAAATTTTGAATTAATTCTTCGTTACACAATACACACCCATGGATCGCTTATACGGTAGTACTCAAATCACCATATTTCCTTTCAACATCATAGAATTTGCTTGATATTCATAAAAGTAATAGTAGACACTTAGACGAATTCAACGACATAAGACAAGTGCTCGTTAATCGCCTCTAACATAGAAATTTTGAATTAATTCTTCGTTACACAATACACACCCATGGATCGCTTATACGGTAGTACTCGAATCACCATATTTCCTTTCAACATCATAGAATTTGCTTGATATTCATAAAAGTAATAGTAGACATTTAGACGAATCCAACGACATATGACAAGTGCTCGTTAATCGCCTCTAACATAGAAATTTTGAATTAATTCTTCGTTACACAATACACACCCATGGATCGCTTATACGGTAGTACTCAAATCACCATATTTCCTTTCAACATCATAGAATTTGCTTGATATTCATAAAAGTAATAGGACACTTAGACGAATTCAACGACATAAGACAAGTGCTCGTTAATTGCCTCTAACATAGAAATTTTGAATTAATTCTTCGTTACACAATACACACCCATGGATCGCTTATACGGTAGTACTCAAATCACCATATTTCCTTTCAACATCATAGAATTTGCTTGATATTCATAAAAGTAATAGTAGACATTTAGACGAATCCAACGACATATGACAAGTGCTCGTTAATCGCCTCTAACATAGAAATTTTGAATTAATTCTTCGTTACACAATACACACCCATGGATCGCTTATACGGTAGTACTCAAATCACCATATTTCCTTTCAACATCATAGAATTTGCTTGATATTCATAAAAGTGATAGTAGACACTTAGACGAATTCAACGACATAAGACAAGTGCTCGTTAATCGCCTCTAACATAGAAATTTTGAATTAATTCTTCGTTACACAATACACACCCATGGATCGCTTATACGGTAGTACTCAAATCACCATATTTCCTTTCAACATCATAGAATTTGCTTGATATTCATAAAATTAATAGAAGACATTTAGACGAATCCAACGACATATGACAAGTGCTCGTTAATCGCCTCTAACATAGAAATTTTGAATTAATTCTTCGTTACACAATACACACTAATGGATCGCTTATACGGTAGTACTCAAATCACCATATTTCCTTTCAACATCATAGAATTTGCTTGATATTCATAAAAGTAATAGTAGACACTTAGACGAATTCAACGACATAAGACAAGTGCTCGTTAATCGCCTCTAACATAAAAATTTTGAATTAATTCTTCGTTACACAATACACACCCATGGATCGCTTATACGGTAGTACTCAAATCACCATATTTCCTTTCAACATCATAGAATTTGCTTGATATTCATAAAAGTAATAGTAGACACTTAGACAAATTCAACGACATAAGACAAGTGCTCGTAAATCGCCTCTAACATAGAAATTTTGAATTAATTCTTCGTTACACAATACACACCCATGGATCGCTTATACGGTAGTACTCAAATCACCACATTTCCTTTCAACATCATAGAATTTGCTTGATACTCATACAAATAATAGTAGACATTTAGACGAATCCAACGACATATGACAAGTGCTCGTTAATCGCCTCTAACATAGAAATTTTGAATTAATTCTTCGTTACACAATACACACCCATGGATCGCTTATACGGTAGTACTCGAATCACCATATTTCCTTTCAACATCATAGAATTTGCTTGATATTCATAAAAGTAATAGTAGACATTTAGACGAATCCAACGACATATGACAAGTGCTCGTTAATTGCCTCTAACATAGAAATTTTGAATTAATTCTTCGTTACACAATACACACCCATCGATCGCTTATACGGTAGTACTCAAATCACCATATTTCCTTTCAACATCATAGAATTTGCTTGATATTCATAAAAGTAATAGTAGACATTTAGACGAATCCAACGACATATGACAAGTGCTCGTTAATCGCCTCTAACATAGAAATTTTGAATTAATTCTTCGTTACACAATACACACCCATGGATCGCTTATACGGTAGTACTCAAATCACCATATTTCCTTTCAACATCATAGAATTTGCTTGATATTCATAAAAGTAATAGTAGACACTTAGACGAATTCAACGACATATGACAAGTGCTCGTTAATCGCCTCTAACATAGAAATTTTGAATTAATTCTTCGTTACACAATACACACCCATGGATCGCTTATACGGTAGTACTCAAATCACCATATTTCCTTTCAACATCATAGAATTTGCTTGATATTCATAAAAGTAATAGTAGACACTTAGACGAATTCAACGACATATGACAAGTGCTCGTTAATCGCCTCTAACATAGAAATTTTGAATTAATTCTTCGTTACACAATACACACCCATGGATCGCTTATACGGTAGTACTCAAATCACCACATTTCCTTTCAACATCATAGAATTTGCTTGATACTCATACAAATAATAGTAGACATTTAGACGAATCCAACGACATATGACAAGTGCTCGTTAATCGCCCCTAACATAGAAATTTTGAATTAATTCTTCGTTACACAATACACACCCATGGATCGCTTATACGGTAGTACTCAAATCACCACATTTCCTTTCAACATCATAGAATTTGCTTGATATTCATAAAAGTAATAGTAGACACTTAGACGAATTCAACGACATAAGACAAGTGCTCGTTAATCGCCTCTAACATAGAAATTTTGAATTAATTCTTCGTTACACAATACACACCCATGGATCGCTTATACGGTAGTACTCAAATCACCACATTTCCTTTCAACATCATAGAATTTGCTTGATACTCATAAAAATAATAGTAGACATTTAGACGAATCCAACGACATATGACAAGTGCTCGTTAATCGCCTCTAACATAGAAATTTTGAATTAATTCTTCGTTACACAATACACACCCATGGATCGCTTATACGGTAGTACTCGAATCACCATATTTCCTTTCAACATCATAGAATTTGCTTGATATTCATAAAAGTAATAGTAGACATTTAGACGAATCCAACGACATATGACAAGTGCTCGTTAATTGCCTCTAACATAGAAATTTTGAATTAATTCTTCGTTACACAATACACACCCATGGATCGCTTATACGGTAGTACTCAAATCACCATATTTCCTTTCAACATCATAGAATTTGCTTGATATTCATAAAAGTAATAGTAGACATTTAGACGAATCCAACGACATATGACAAGTGCTCGTTAATCGCCTCTAACATAGAAATTTTGAATTAATTCTTCGTTACACAATACACACCCATGGATCGCTTATACGGTAGTACTCAAATCACCACATTTCCTTTCAACATCATAGAATTTGCTTGATACTCATACAAATAATAGTAGACATTTAGACGAATCCAACGACATATGACAAGTGCTCGTTAATCGCCTCTAACATAGAAATTTTGAATTAATTCTTCGTTACACAATACACACCCATGGATCGCTTATACGGTAGTACTCAAATCACCATATTTCCTTTCAACATCATAGAATTTGCTTGATATTCATAAAAGTAATAGTAGACACTTAGACGAATTCAACGACATATGACAAGTGCTCGTTAATCGCCTCTAACATAGAAATTTTGAATTAATTCTTCGTTACACAATACACACCCATGGATCGCTTATACGGTAGTACTCAAATCACCATATTTCCTTTCAACATCATAGAATTTGCTTGATATTCATAAAAGTAATAGTAGACACTTAGACGAATTCAACGACATATGACAAGTGCTCGTTAATCGCCTCTAACATAGAAATGTTGAATTAATTCTTCGTTACACAATACACACCCATGGATCGCTTATACGGTAGTACTCAAATCACCATATTTCCTTTCAACATCATAGAATTTGCTTGATATTCATAAAAGTAATAGTAGACACTTAGACGAATTCAACGACATATGACAAGTGCTCGTTAATCGCCTCTAACATAGAAATTTTGAATTAATTCTTCGTTACACAATACACACCCATGGATCGCTTATACGGTAGTACTCAAATCACCACATTTCCTTTCAACATCATAGAATTTGCTTGATACTCATACAAATAATAGTAGACATTTAGACGAATCCAACGACATATGACAAGTGCTCGTTAATCGCCTCTAACATAGAAATTTTGAATTAATTCTTCGTTACACAATACACACCCATGGATCGCTTATACGGTAGTACTCAAATCACCATATTTCCTTTCAACATCATAGAATTTGCTTGATATTCATAAAATTAATAGAAGACATTTTAACGAATCCAACGACATATGACGAGTGCTCGTTAATCGCCTCTAACATAGAAATTTTGAATTAATTCTTCGTTACACAATACACACTCATGGATCGCTTATACGGTAGTACTCAAATCACCATATTTCCTTTCAACATCATAGAATTTGCTTGATATTCATAAAAGTAATTGTAGACATTTAGACGAATCCAACGACATATGACAAGTGCTCGTTAATTGCCTCTAACATAGAAATTTTGAATTAATTCTTCGTTACACAATACACACCCATGGATCGCTTATACGGTAGTACTCGAATCACCATATTTCCTTTCAACGTCATAGAATTCTTTAACATTTGTACAGGTCACTTTTACTAACCTAATGATAGTGCTCGTTAATTGCCAATAACACTGGATAAAGTTTTTGTTTTAGTTTGCTGGAATTTTACTAACCCAGGACTTGCTGCTAGTTACAAGCTATCAACTGAACGGTTTTATTCTTCAAAACCCCTTATTTTTTTGTTGAATGCATTTCTGATAATTGTTTTGTTATTTTACGTTCCTTAACTGCTTCTGTATTCTATCAATATTTGCAATTGTTACGAATATTAAAATTCATTATAGCGAGAGATTAACTAATACATTCTCAATATAAAAACTTAGGACAAATTTAGGACAAACTTCACACCCGTGTTTTAAGAAATAAATTTCACAATCATTCAATAATATCAATCATTTAATTTGAACATTGAAAATAATTACCTATATATATTTAAAAATTCATTATAACGAGTAAATAATTTACCTTTATTGGTTTATCCGAAAAAAGTATATTATATACACTTATACATATACAGTATTTTAGGATTTAGGACAAACTTCACGGATTTGTAGAGAAGCGTGAAGATTGTCCTAAATTTGTCCTAAATTTGTTTTTGTAATTTTAGGACAAAGTTAGGACATACTTCACGGGAATCAATATTTTTAGTTGGATACCCAACTAACCATTTCAGTGCCAATCAATTTAAAATAATTTTGTATTATAGATTTAGAAACAAGGTGTGAAAACGCCACAATACTTCCCCCCAGAGAGATCGAAGATCTATCGAAAATCTAAGAATCTGGTAGGAGTCCTGGACACACGACCCGATCTTGTAGTGGATTTAGTACTTGACGGAACATCAAAACGAATCTTTTTGCAAACTTTTGGTTCCTCAGTAAGTAATTTAGATCCGTCAGCCGAAATACTGAGTTCTGGTTCGTGAGTCGGTAAAAGTAATCCAGTTTGTATAATTGGTGCGTCCGTAGCTTTTGATTGGTTGTCAAAGTAACATGGTTTGAGTCGGTCGATGGATATTTTGACGTGTCGTCCGTTCAGATCCAAAGTATAAAATTTGTCTGTACGATCGATTACCAAAAACGGTCCAGTATATGGTAGTTGCAGTAATCTGCGTACTGCGTCTGTCCGTAAGAAAACATGCGAGCAAGTAAGCAGATCTTTACTGATAAAAATGTTGTCCGTAGAATGTCGAGAAGCCGGTACAGGTCGAATTTCATCAAAATGTCGTCTTAAGTTAGTAATAAAGTCCGATTGTAAAATTTGAACGTTCGTAGTATCTAAAAATGTTCCAGGAACTCGAGTTGTACATCCGTAAACCAGTTCAGCTGGAGTAGCTTTTAGTTTGTCACTGTAAGTCGTTCGTAGTCCAAGTAGGATTGCAGGAAGAACACTAGTCCAATCAGATCGATCATAGCACATAATGGCAGCTTTGATGACCCGATGCCATCTCTCGATCATGCCATTACATTTTGGATTGTAACTAGTTGTTCTCCTACGTTCAAAACCAAGTAAATTAGCCAGTTCAAGAAATAGTTGTGATTCGAATTGCATGCCTTGGTCCGTGACAATGAACTCTGGCACACCAAAACGAGCTATCCGACTAGACAGCGAAAGCAACAGTTGCAGCAGTAATATCTGGAACTGGAACGGCCTCGGCCCAGCGAGTGTATCTATCAATCAGTGTAACGCAATACCGCTGATTATCAGAAACTGTTAAAGGACCAATAATATCGAGGTGAATAGTGGAAAAGCGTTGAGAAGTTAATTTATAGTTTCCAAGTGGAGATTTTGTATGTCGAGAGATTTTAGCCTTTTGGGAAGCTACACAACTTTGAGCCATTTTCTGAACGTCTTTATAAATCGATGACCAGATGACATTGAGTCAAAAGTTTGATGGAAGCTTTGACGACAGGATGTGAAAGGTTATGAAAAGCCTCGAAAACTTGTTTTCGGAAATTAAGGGGAATGAATGGCCTAGGTGTAGTAGTAGAAATATCGCAATAAATTAATTTTTTTGAATTGAAAGAAACAGGCAATTTCTCAAATTTGAGAACAGAGTTACTCCTTAAAATTTCTTGAAGTTCCTCGTCATCGGTCTGAGCATCTGCGATGATAGCATAATCAACACTTTCGGGAATAGAAATTTGATTAATGCGTGAGAGAGAATCTGCGACAACGTTATCCAGACCAGCAATGTGCTGAATATCAGTCGTGAATTGACCAATGAAATCTAAGTGTCGAAATTGACGAGGAGATGCTTTTTCAGCTTTATGATTAAAAGCGTAGACAAGTGGCTATGATCGGTATACAGCGTGAATAAACGACCTTCGAGAAGATATCGAAAATGTTTAATTCCCGAAAAAGCCGCGAGAAGTTTACGGTCATAAGCACTGTATCTTTTTTGCGTATCACTGAGACGTACTGAAAAGAAACTGAGTGGTTGCCATGTGTCTGATACAAACTGCTGAACCACCGCCCCGATCGCCGTATCGGAAGCATCAACCATGATGGCCAGAGGTGCTGATGATGATGGATGAATAAGTAAAGTAGCGTCCGTAAGTTTATTTTTACAATTATCGAACGCTTCGATAGCCACTGCTGACCATTGGATTGGAACACGACTATTCTTAGTGTAACCTCTTAGGTAATCATTCAACAATTCCCGGTTAGCAGCAGCACCCGGAATGAAGCGCCGATAAAAGTTAATCATACCTAAAAAGCTTTTCAGTTGTTTTACAGTCTGTGGTCGTTCGAAATTTTTGATGACTTGAACCCGTTCATGCGACGGTAATATACCTTGTCCAGTTACCAAATGGCCTAAAAATATAATTTTATTTTTTGCGAAAACGCATTTGTCCACATTAACCACAAGTCCATGTTCTTCTAATTTAGAAAAAATGATTTTAATATGCCCGAGATGTTCGTCATAATTTCGAGAGGCAATGAGCACATCGTCCAAATATACAAAGCAGAAGTCAAGTCTGCGTAGTACTGAGTGCATAAGACGTTGGAACGACTGTGCTGCATTCCTAAGGCCAAAAGTCATTCTACAAAATTGAAATAGTCCGAAAGGTGTCGAAATTGCTGTCTTTGGAATGTCCGTCGGTTCAATAGGAATTTGGTGGTAAAAATTTACGGAATTTTACGTAGAGCAATTAAACGTGTACGAAGGCAAGATAATCAGTCCGAACCAGTGACATTGGAAAATTTAAATATCCCTAATAATTTAAAAATTACATTGGACGGGCATCCGTTTTTATTAAGAATGCACCATAAATATTTATGCAGCTCTACTTCATACATAGTCCAGTAGGGTCTTCTGAAAATTCTAGTGTTCTGCCATTAGTTTATATAATTAAAGAGCATCAAATCAGAGAGCTGCTACCAAAGAGCATTTGGGGAAGTTATAGACATTGCTCAAGAATATAGTCACGTTTTAAGCCCGACGTTTAATATTTCCGAATTTAAGAAATCGGATGTGAAGCAGCAGCAGCTGAATTTGTGGGCACCCTTATTAAAAGGGTGTTTTTTCATCTTTGCCAGTCTATTTAGCGGAAAATCCAAGCAGCTTGTCTCAACGATATGGTTCGGAAGAAAATTTTAATTTAATTGTGCGAGAAATAGAAGCCCTTTCACTTTTTCAAGCTACAGTTATGTATACCACAAGCCTGGAATGAGTTAAAAGTCAATATTCCAGATAATGTCAAATTATGGTTTGAGCAGACCTACGTTTTAGGTACGATTCGCAGGAACAATCGACAACACCAAAATTTGAGAATCGCCACTTTTCTCACTGGTGATCTGGTCAGTTTTAGACAACCACTCTAACAATGTACCTAGCACAACAGAGTAGGTTAGCACCGCAAATGGCAAGTGATTGTTGGTTCCACGCATCCAGGAACATTTAACCTAATTCGATGCTTGCAGAATGAGCAAAAATAACAGATAGAGATCTAAAACAACGTTTATCGTTAATAATTCAGGACAGACCCAATCGAACAATGCTTAATTATTTAAGAGAAATGCTACATAACATAAGTCTCTAAAAAACATTAAATTTTTTAGCTTTCGTACGTAATAATATAATTTAATTAATTAAATTTAGGTTTAATGAAACAATAATTTAAATATAATTTTAAAAACAAATACATAAAAATAATAAAAGAAATACAAATAACGGCGAAGTGGGTGTCGGTGATGTTGTTGTGTCGGCGATGTGGCTTGTCGGCGATCTAGTTGTGTCGGCGATGTGGGCTTGTCGACCAAAATCCCTGTCGGCGATGTTGTTGTCGGCAATATGGGTACCTTCCATTAATAACCCCGTATTGTATTATTATATTAATTAAATTATACTATTTTAGGAAACATCTTAATAGAATTTCATAGGTTCTATTTTACTATTATTTATTACTGAAACCCAAAAATTGTTGCTAAAACTTATAATGCAAGCATCTCGTTAGTTTTGTTAAACGAGTTGCTGTGTTCTTATGGTCGTATAACTATCGGCAGAAGTAAAATTGTGTTAAAGGTCTTTATGTAAGCTATATGATTGTATAAGTACCTTAATGTACCACCAGAAGATTATAAAAAAATCTTCTAATCGTATATTACTTGTTAATAAGTCAATTCAATATTATGCTTCCAACCAAAAACATTACTAGAAGTAGAGTATTGATACATATATTTCAACAGCAACTGTTGTTGCTTTTTTGTGATAATTTATGATTTTAATCTGTTTGTGTAAGCATTATATTACATAGCGGAGTTTTGTTTAGCAAAACAAAAATATAAACTCAAATTTGCTGCGGTGCAAAACACCTTGTAGGAGGGAGCAGTACACAAGTTATATCTGTAAGAATTTCTGATTTATGTGAATCAATTAATCAAAACTAAATAATATTTGTACGTATACTGTTTATCCTCAACGATATAGGTAGATGCATATACATACATAGAAATTAGAAACGCTTTAGTTGTATGATTTAATTGCAAGGTGTGATGCCACAGGTGATGTATTTTGAATTATTGTGGTATTACTTGCTTGGTTAGCATTATTAATAATTATTTTGCCAATTTACTTTAAATTTGGTGAAAATAGGAAATAAACAGTAATTTGTCGAATACCAGATACCTTAAGATGCAATAATTTTATTAATCAACGAATTTGTTCGAAAAGTAGCGTTTATGGTAATTTGTAAAGTGCATATTGTTATGTTAATAATTGTTATATTAATGGTTTTGTTATAACCAATCATTTATCTAAAAAAAATAGATTTTTAAGATGTATTGTATTTTAAATACAACAACAACGAAATTATACATTGCAATATATAAAAAATCATACAGTTTTATCGTCAATATTATTGTGTATCTTTTTAATTTCTTTAAAACAAAAATTCCGTTTTTTTTACTCAAATGTAATTACAATAAAATTTTATTACCTTATATATTTCGGTACATTGTACTATACGTTTTTGAAATCAAAAAGAACAACAAAAAATATTTTAAAGAATTTCATCGGTCAATCTATTATTTGGAAAGAGGTATACATAAAATCATTAACCTTATTTTATGTGAGTTGTCACCAAATTGATGTACACTCTTTCTTCCCTCGTACATAATTATTTTTTGAATGTACATACATGGATTTATATTCAGCTGTAATTATTATTATTTTTTGATGATAACGTTCAAGAATAACACAGTTCTTTTTCGAACATAACCTCTTAAAGAATTGTAATCAGAAGCCAAAGGGTGAGCCTCAGGAACACATTATTTATAATCCGCACAAATTAATATCAAAAGTTAAATGGCTACTAGACATAATCTTTTCTGTAGGTCAATCATGTAATTAAACTTTCTGTAGCACATGAACAATGTTTTCCTATTTATGTTCTGTAGTTCTTCTCTTGATCATTAAGATTGATCTCTCTTGATCTATAATCAAGGTTTTGTCATCCGCAAAACGTTAAAATTGTGTATAGTAACCGCTCCGTAGTAATAATCTAATTATTAATTTTGTCGTTTTTTATTCACAACGATTGATATTTTTTTGGGCTGCTGGAAGGCGTATACTGCTGCTGGGTGAGTCATAATGGCATGTCGGTGGCGAAGGAGGGGACTCCCCTTTGTACTAAACTTTGCTGTATTTTAGAAGAGAAATCACTGCACACAGATGGTGGACATAAATTGTCGATCCTTATTTACTTAACTCGTAACAGTGAAAGGTTTGTATAAACTGCAAGGGAATTTCAAAACTATTAAATTGTGAGTTGATTTTCAATTGCATAATCTTGTGCAATCTTAGTTCTACCTCAAAGGAAATATTTACAGTAGATAGAAAAACGGTCTTTGTTGTTAAAAAAAAATACAGAGTAAGTCAAATGTGTATTCTTAAAATAATGATTTCACATATTGTGTATTTTCGAAGGAAAGCTAGAATTTTGAAACACATTTGTGTAGCCCACTCATTTACCGCATGTTTTTTATCCACTGTGAAATCTTGTTAGTACCAACAAAAACTCGATTCACATTAGCCCAGTCGAAGTGATCTCTTGTATAACATTATTTAAAATTCTTAATTATCTGAATATACTATACTCGATTAAAATTATTTTTCTACTCCTGCGACCAAAAGCATTAGTTTGTTTTTTTTTTTAATTAGAGGTAGACTTCATCAAGCAACATAGAAACAATCGAACAAAATTGTTTTTTTAAACGTATTTTCAATGAAAAGTTGATTATCAAACCTTTTGATAAAAACATAATATTTTTACTAGAAATGAAGTCGTTGAAAAAATTCGTAAGTCGTCGTAGAAAAAAATCGTATGTAACTCTGGAGTAAACGTCGATTATTGCTTTTGTTCTTACAACCTACCTTTAGCCGTTAGTCTTTAGCCGTCGGTGGTAAAATAAGCCAACCTTAACCCGTACGTGTAATAAACAATTGTTTCTATTTGCTCGATGAAAGCAAACCTTTCTTTGATAATTTTGCTATTTAAGGGATATCCTCTATCCGGTCGCAAATTAATTATTTTCGATTAGAAATATGGTTACTAGATTTTCTTTGCTTTGCCAATTCTCAAAACTTTTTTAAATATAATTTTGTTTTGCGATAGTTAAGTAGAAATACATAAAAGTACTGCGACCTTGGAAAATGCGTAGCAGTCTTTTCGTACATTTCTACTCTACAATCGCAAAACAAATTTAAATTTAAAAAAATGTGTTAGAAGGCTTGTGGATTTATTGCTTCTTTACCCACTGTTTTAAATATATGACGCTATGCATGCAACCAACAATTTTATTTGACATATGAATAATATCACTTGTAAACTGTCACTTTAATAACAACATTAATTTAATTATCACAACTTTTAAATTATTTTTATTGTAGAAGCATGAATGTTAATATCATTTAAGAAAAGATTTAAAATAATACTACTCGAAAATATTCAACTTGATGGTTCGAGTTTTTCTTTATAATTGTGAAAAAATAATTGAACATAAAAGTTTTTTTGTTAAGTCCTTACAACCTACGATGGTAGACTGGGTTTTTTCGTCTTCTTTCATAATTTTAGAGAGTTCATTGTAATTTAGAAATTTGACAATTAAATTTTATGTTCAATTTGTAAACATCGTCACAATACTCAATCCCCAACGAATTCAGAAGAATTTATGAAAATGCAAGTGTAATATCGAAATGGAAAATAAACTAAATATAAGAATCAACGATGATCCAGAAGCTGCTTTCAGTCAAAACGTGCTGGTGGTCTAATTTTTCTTCCAGTCCTGGTTTGAACTGGTTCCTTTGGCGATTGAAGCGAACCATTTTCAACACATTTGTATCATCAGAACCCGGCTCGTTATCCGAAGTTCTCTTACCCAGCGGCGCCGCCAGAAACGATCCCACGATGTCCGCATTCTCCGCGAAACATGGTTTTCGGCAATCCAGAGATACCACACCTAACCTGCCATTTACATCAATAGTGAAGAACTTATCCCCTCTTTCGAGAACTTTAAACGGTCCTGAATAAGGTGGTTGTAAGGATTTCCTCACAAAATACGTGTGAACATGTTGAAAGCTCTCTACTTACGAAAGTTTTTACATTCAAATGTTTCAAAATGTTTTTAAGATTATTAACAAAATTTGTCTGACGAATTTTATCAGTCGAAAAAGAATTTAGAAATTGACCAGGCACCCTCAACGTACTTCCATAATCAAGTTCAGCGGGAGAAGTTTTAAGTTCCCCACTACATAACGTGTGTAAACCTAACAGTACGGTTGGTAAGAACGTTACCCAATCAGTTCGTTCGTGACACATGATTGCGGTCTTTATCGTTCTGTGCCATCTCTCAATCATACCGTTAGACTTTGGGTTATAAGCCATCGTTCTTACTCGTCTGAATCCGATCAACGCTGACAATTCATTAAAAAGATAAGACTCAAACTGCGAACCTTGGTCGGTGACTATAACGTTTGGTACCCCGAAGCGTGAAATCCATGTGGAGTATACCACAGAAGCGACAGTAGCTGCAGTAATATCAGGAACTGGAACTGCCTCAGCCCACCTCGTATACCTGGCGATTAATGTAACGCAATACCGCTGATTGCCAGAAATAAGCAAAGGGCCAATGATGTCTAAGTGAATTTCAGCGAAGCGTTGCAAAGTTAATTGATAAGATCCGAGAGGTGAAACGGTGTGTCTTGAAATTTTGGATTTCTGACAAGCTAAACAGGATTGTGCCATAGTTTTTGAATCTTTCGTGATGGAGGGCCAGATGACATTTTTCGTCAATAATTTAGTTGTTGCTTTAATTCCAGAGTGTGAAAGCTTATGAAAGGCTTCAAAAACTTTTTTCCGAAGCTCAATTGGAATAAAAAGTCTTTGATTAGCTGTAGAAATATCACAATATATAGTTTTGTTAGAGTTAAAACTCAACGAAATTTGGACAAACGTTAAAGTTAAATTATCGCGCATAAGATGTTTAAGCTCGACATCATTGGTTTGAACATCCGCAATTTGTGCATAATCTATACTTTCAGGGATAGAAATTAGATTAATGCGGGAAAGTGTGCGACGACATTATCTATGCCTGATATGTGTTAGATGTCGGTTGTGAACTGCCCGATGAAATCCAAATGTCTGAATTGACGCGGTGATGCCTTTTCCGGGTTCTCACAAAAAGCGTAGACAAGTGGTTTATGGTCCGTAAACAACGTAAACTGTCGTCCTTCCGAAAGATATCTGAAATGCTTGATGCCAGAGTATGCTGCTAACAACTCTTTGTCATAAGCACTATATCTTTGTTGCGTTACATTAAGACGAACCGAGAAAAAGCTGAGTGGTTGCCAAATATCGCCGATATACTGTTGAACTACTGCGCCGATAGCTGTGTCCGAAGCGTCTACCATGATAGCGAGTTTAGCCTTGATGAAGGGTTTGCAAGAAGAGTAGCTTTACACAATTTCTCCTTACAATTGTCGAAGACATCAATGGACTCTGCTGACCAATTAATTGGAATTTTACTATTTTTCTTATAACCTTGAAGAAAATCATTAAGTAAATTTTGATCAGCCGCGGCGTTTGAAACGTCTGTAGAAATTAATCATCTCCAAAAATCTTTTGAGTTGATTAACCGTTAACAAACGTTCCGAATTTTTGATGACTTCAACACGTTCTGGAACAGGTAAAATGCCATTTGCATTAACAAAATGTCCTAAAAATTTAACTTCAGGTAAAGCGAAGACACATTTTCCAGGATTGATTATTATACCTTTGTCTGATAATTTTTGGAAAACAAGTTCGAGATGCGCGTGATATTCCTCGAAAATTTTGGACGCTATCAGAATATCATCTAAGTAGATAAATACGAAATTAAGTCCCAACAATACGGAATGCATGAATCTCTGAAAAGTTTGCGCTGCATTCCTGAGACCAAAAGTCATTTTAGTAAATTCAAATAAACCGAAGAGAGTCGCAAGAGTCGAAAAAACTGTACATCCTTCAAGCTGGTACGAAAAATCTTGAAGATGTGGAATAGAATAACCATCTGGAACAGTAACACGATTCAGACTTCGGTAATCCCCACATGGTCTCCAATCTCCATTTTTCTTCAAGACAAGATGCACAGGACTAGACCATGCACTACTACTCGGACGACAAATTTCTAGTGGCATCAGATTCTCGAATTCCTGTTTTGCAATCGTTAATTTATCAGGTGCAAAACGTCTAGTTTTACAAGAAACCAGTGGTCCAAAAGTTTCCAGCCGATGAGTGATCATATACTTAACTGTTTTGACGTTTAGGGAGTTTGTCATAATTTGTGTAAATTTAGAAAGAAGTTGCTGGATTTGATTATTCACCTGAGATTTGTCTAGTTCAGACAGTGTTGACTCGGTCGTGAGAGAGATAGAACCGACAGTAAACAATGAAGTCATTGGATCAAGAGACGATGTTTGCAAAGATCTACTATCAAACCAGAACTTTTAAGAAAATCAGCTCCGATAATGGGCAGCGAGACATCTGCAAAAATCTAAATTTAGAATTTTTGTTAAATAAGTTTTAATTGGCGTTCCATTCGCAGCGAATAATTTGGAAGTGGTTAATGCTTGCGGAATGTGTCAAATTTTGAGTGGAACAACCGAAACATCAGCACCAGTGTCTATTAAAAACGCATTTCTTGAATTGGCATCATGTGTTAATAGACGACTGGTAGTAGGCTCATCAGAGACGGCCGTCACGTCCTGATGAACATTTAAAAATCCGTTTTGATCGACTGAGCTCCGCAGGTTTTATCATAAAATCTACAGCCAATCTGGCATTTCTGAGCCTTATCACCGAACCTAAAATGATAAAAAAACAAATCGAATTTTGGTTTAACTCGACCTCTAGATCTTGAGCGAGAATTTGTTTGATTTCTATTATTAGAACAAGATCGAGATCTAGGGTTAACCATAGATTTAATTTCAGCCAAAATTTTTATTTTAAAATCTTCTAATTTAGCGTCTAAATTAGATGCATCAGAAATGCCAGTTGGATTGACATACCCATTAGATGCTGCAGATGAGGATGGACCGAAAGGGTTCCACGATTTAACGGCATTTAACCCCAACGGTGGCATCACCTCCATCATGTTATCTGCACGTGCTGCCAACACATCTAACGTTACATCATTTTCAAAAGTCGTCAGGATAACTTGAACCTACGAAAGCAACCTCTTCATCCAAAGTTGTCTGAGCAACTTGTCGTTGAAGTTACTGCCAGCGTTCAAACGTATCTGACTCAGTAATTGCGACGGTTTTTTTATCACTAAAAGTCAGGTTTGCCAGGACATTATTCAAGCGTGACATCTTCGACTCGCCTAATACGCGAATCACTTCCTCTTTAAAACAGAATAAGGAAATGTACCCTTACCCAGTCTCGCGTCCAACGCCCCCACTTCATGGGAGAACCTGCTGGATTCTAACCGTACCAAACAGCTGGATTCTAACCGTACAACGGTTGCGGAGGTCGGAATCGGACCGCTTCAATCTCCAAATTTAGATTTTGGACCCCAGTCCAACCAGATTCTGAACCAGACTTCCCAGACGACTGAGCAACTCCTGGATCCCGGAATAAATTTTACGATTAGAGGAACAATTGAAATTGCTCCGCTAATAAATTTTGCATACTCTATGGCTGACTAGCTGTTTCCACGGAACTAGCATCCCCATAAACCTCGTCATTGACCGGGGAGTTAGGAGGACTATCAGACGGCAGTACAAACCTGAACACAAAATGCGTAACAAAAAATGCAGAAACAAGTAGAAGAAAAAGGATGAAATAAATAAAATGCCGGAGTTAATTTTAATTTTTAAATAAAATATTATTTGTGAATTTGAAGCAATGAACTCAATAAAAATAAGGAAAAAAAAACTTACCCCCGATCTACTCACGTTTACAATTTTTTGCGAATTTTATTGCTTCCTGTGCTCTGCCAAACCTGTAATCCTCACACTGCCGTTGAATCGTGCCGTTGGAGCGATTAGTGCTTGCTGGGAAACTGCTGCTCAAGATTACTACCTGGTCCAACACGGTTGCTTAGTTGAAAAATCTCGATGAATAATCTCAATGACCGCAAATCAATTGAAATAATGCTGCACACAATCACGTCGGGGTCACCAATTTGTGAATTTATTATTTCTTTACCCAATATTTTAAATATATGACGCTATGTATTCAACCAACAATTCATTTTGCCGTATGAATGTGTAATATCACTTGTAAACTGTCACTTAATAACATTATTATTATTTTATACAATTATTTTTATTGTAGAAGCATGAATGTAAATATCATTTAACCAAAAGATTTAAAATAATACTACTCGAAAATATTCAACTTGATGGTTCGACTTTTTCTTATATAATTGTGAAAAAACAATAGAACATAAAAGTTTTTTTGTTAAGTCCTACAACCTACGATGGTAGACCGGGTTTTTCATTGCCTCTTCCATAATTTTAGAGAGTTCATTGTAATTTGGAAATTTGACAATTAAATTTTATGTACAAGTTGGTAAACATCGCCACCGGCTGCTTTGAAAAACTAATGATGCAATTCACATTGATGAAGTCGACTTTATGTTCATCGGCGTCAAATTTTCCCTGAGAGTATTGAAAGAGAGTAAAACTAACCAACCAAATGGATTTTATTTGGTAAATCTCCTCTATATTTTCTTTGAATTAAAATATGTTTATTTCAAAAAAAAAAAAATGGAAATGATGTGTGATTGTTAGGATAAATGCTAGCTAACTTCTATTCAAAGAGCGGTACATTTTCCGGACAATTGGAGTCCGGTTGGAATCATTTCTATATAATTATTTAAGATACAGTTTTTCATTACACCACGATTTCTAATTTTTTTGTTTATTATGGAGTTTTTCTTAAGTAGGGTTTGATACATGACAGTGAGGTAAATGATTGACTTGATCAGCTAATATTCTAGCAAACAAGCAAATTCCTAGTCGAAATTCAGACCGCTCAATCAATTTTACCAAGGAACTTCGAATTTCAATTTAAATTTTTCGTAAAATGTTTGTTTATTTTTGCAATTGCAAAGTGAAATTTGGGCCGTTGAAAAATGAACAGCAAATTTTGTATGAAATTCAAAATTCTTTCGTAGAATTGATTGAGTAGTCTGCAATATCGTACACTGAGGAAAAAAAACTTGTAAAAATAAAAAAATTATACATAAATAAATTAATAAAAATATACTTATATTTTTTAGGTGAAAACTCTCTTTTTTAAAATCAAATGAATATCTTTTTAGTTTTAAAATAATTCTTTTGTCAAATTTGTTTATAAAAATAATAAAATAGTTTTTATTTTCAAAAATACTTTCCTTGCTTATGCCAAATAATTTTCTTAAATTAGAAGAGAAAAAAATGATTGGTTAGTTTTAAAAGATTTATTTTAATTTAGAAATACAGAATTATTTTTTAGCAAATCTCACAAAATTTTAGTAAATCAAATGTGTAATCCGTAATATACTATTTTATAATTAAACCATTAGATGACGTTTCCTAAGAACTCCTGGTCAGTCCTGAATTTTACCACGCCCTGCTCCTCTTGGTCTTCAAATATATCGAGTCATCTTTAGATTCGCTTCAAAAATATAGATTTTTAATTTCACTTCAATTATATTTAGTTTTATTCATTTTACCTTATCACAAGCGTCATACTATTTTGCTTTAATTACAATATTTAATCACTATTCACCCAACTCCAACCCTTAATGAAATAACATAATTGTTGATTTTGTAATAAACTTAATTTACAAAACTGCATAAATAATCATCACGAACACGATAAGAGTTTAAATATATTTGTAACATTAATTTCAGCCTACTTATCAAAAAAATAAAACAACGGGATTTCTGGCAAAAATTGAAACTTTATTTCATGAAATAAAAAAAAAAAACCTAACAAAAGGAAAATTATAAATTTTCTTTTATTTCAAGTGCATAAACTTAGTAAATAGTTTCTTTTTAGATTTGAAGTAACTATATTTTCAGTCCCAAAGTCTATTTGATCATCAAAATCATTAGCGGCTTCATATTCGATGAATTCATCCCCAGGATAAATGTCATGGTCTAAAATAATAATATAGAGCACGCAAGCAGCCGTTATTGTTTCATTGATCCTATGATGGCTCGACATATCGACATATTTCGACTTTCTGAATTTTCCCTTCAAGAGAGCAAAAGCTCGTTCAATACAGGACCTCATACCACTTATCTTAGTGTTGTAAATTTCTTGTGGTAAGGTGAGATGCCCATTTTGCTTGAACGAAGTAACAAAAAACATGGTATTTAGATAATCGGTGTCGCCGATTATATGGCGAGATTCATTTAACAGTGCTGTCAATTAATTGTTCGAATATAAGGTTCTTCTTAAAGACGCGAGCATCGTGCATTCTACCTGGACATACATATAAATTAATAAATACAATCAGCTGTGTATATAATATTAATTATAAGACCTTGGAGTATTGTTGAATGTAATGATTTTCTATTAAAAAAACAACTGCATTCTCCGTTGGTGGTTTTATTTGGATATGTGATCCATCAATCACCCCTTTTACACCGGGTATCCCATACCGTGCCTTAAACTCCTGTAATATAGAAATGTAGTACACATTATAATCTCAAGATCTTTTAAGAATTTATTTTACTCTAGTTTGAAATTTCCAGTTGCTTTGAAAGATTGGGAAACTGGATATAAATAGATTTTAATTCGGCAACTGACCGCATTACTTGGACAAAAATTAAAAGTCCCGTACTTAGCGCGAAGCCAAATCTGTCGCTCGTCGACATAAAACACTCTTTTTTGGCTAAGACCACAATGTAAATAAAAAAAATATTTGTAATGGCACTGATCCAGTATCGCCCAATTTTTCCAGTAAAACATTATATAGTATCTAAATTAAATAACAATTAATAATTTAAACTTTTAATCACAAAAATTCTTTACGTATCAACCTCAAATCATTCGGAAATGGTTATGAAAGTCATCGAACGTATATTGAGGTATGATTAAGGCAGTTTCAACCACCCCTATCACTGTATCTAAATACATGGGGGGAGTGAATAAAACCTGAGTGTTCACTCTGAGTGAAATCTCTTGAGTGAGCTTGTTTGAGTGAAAATAAAAAAATATACGTATTTGATTCACTCATACGAAATTTACATTTTAGAGTGCAGAAATGTCAAATGTGTTGTGCTAAAACATGCTAAATTTATAAACACGATATTTTTAAGCAAAATAATATTTAAAAAATATAAATAATTTCAAATATGTTCAAAAGTGTTTATAAATATTCAGTTTTGGTAATACTTTTGAAAATTTTAAATCGTTATATCGCTTTGAATTGGAAAATGTTGAGTGGTTAACAAATGACAAGAAAACGTAAAAACTCGTGGTGACTCTATTCCTAATTTAACAAAAAATTAAAACATTTCAATGTGATAAAAGTACACAAAAAGTGAAAAACACGATTAATCATGAAACAAATGTCGATTTTTATGTATTGAAAACGTTGAGGCTGATAAAACGTACACTCAAATGTATGTATATGATCGTTCTCTCAAAATTCAAACTTCAAATTATTTTTAATCACATGAAAATTGAGTGTTCTCTAAATTACGTAAAATGTTGATAGTTTTATTTAACGAAACTTAACGAAGAGATTTTTAAAACATAAAATCTTTATCTGTGGTTTAACCTAAAATATACATTTTTTGAAATTAAATTCACTAACTTTATATTATATATTTGAATACTCACAAACAATAAAATTATTTTTATTTATAACAATAAAATTTTTGTTCTCAAAACAATAATTTCAAAACAAATTGACACTAATGGTCAATCAGATGCATTCAGTGAAGATAGTGATATTAATAGCATGATGGCGGACACCGTTGTGAAGTTTTAATCAATTATCAAAAGTGTAGCTACACAAAAAATCATTTTTCAAAAGTGTACTTACACAATTCAATCAAAAGTGTAATAATACACAGAAGAAAATGTAGCAGGGTTGAATTTTTTTTATTTAATCAAAAAAATAATTTTATAGGGACTTTAATTAAAAATCGTGATAAACAAAAATATATAAATCATCTAAAGGTATTTAAATATAATTTAATAAAAAATGTAAAGTTAAATTATTTGTCTATGCGGTTAAACGTTTTTATATTAAACCGTAGTTGTTAATAGGTAGATGAAATAAAAAGAGTAATTTGCGAATCTCATTAGCATGTGTGTTGTCTTATAGATTATTTTGATAACCACCCTATTAACGAAACCTTCACGGAATTTCTCACCGATTTTAGAATACCGCTCCGTTTGCGATATTTAATATGAAAGTGTAGGGTAGGTTGTGGGCCATAATCAAGTAATTTTAGAAATGTCTATTCAGATCTGTGAATGCCCTCAAATTGTGTGTACTCTTACGGATAAATTTTGATAACCACCATGTTAACGAGACATTCGGGGAATTTCTCACCGATTTTAGAATACCACTCCGTGTGCGATATTTAATATGAAAGCATATAGGGTAGGTTGTGGGCCATAATCAAGTAATTCTAGAGATGTATATTCGGACTTGTTTTCTCCGTTCTGTTGCCTGATTCATTTAGCATCACCCAGAGAGCACCGCGCGGAGGCATGAATCTTGGACTTTGCTCCCCTGCCCCTCCCGGACCGCAGTCCTTAATTAATTTTGTTTATAATAGTTAGTTTTAGATTAGGTGAATTTTTAATTAAAAATAAATTTTGATTCTTTTATTTATATTAAAATAGCTGGATTAATTGTATGTTTGGAATTAATTTCCATTGGAAAAGGTAACAAATCATCATGTTGTTCCCATATGTTGTTTCGTTTTATAAAAGCTCGAAAGTGAGCGGGTATATTTTTACTTGTAAATTTTTCATAATGAATAACACCTTTTAAATAAAATTCATCATCACTTAAATCAATTATTTTTATTATTTGATCTAAACGTATACTGTACGAATTATTATTTGGCTGTACATCAGCAACAATTAAGCCGTAGTTGCTAAAAAAATTGATTGTAAGTTCTGTTTTACATTTGGGACAAATCGACTGTTTAAAATCTATGCAGTTTGACATCACTTAATGAGTTTTGATTAAAACTAAATACGTTTTCAAAAGGGAGATAAAAGGTTTCTCTGAAAATATCAGGATGCTGGTTTCCCAAACAACTACGAATTTCAGTAAACAGTGGAGGCAAAACTTTTTCTAAAATGAAAGAAATACTACAAGTAGCGTCTAATTTGGTGAAATTTCTCTTTCAAAGAAATTTCTTTTTCTTAGTTCTTGCTATCCTTATATATCTCTAGTAATATTCGACTTCTCTCTTCATATAGAACAGAGTTATTAGAAAAAAAGTTAATTTCAGACAAAAATTTGAAAAATCGGTTCGTAGATTTTTGAAAAAATCCCTTAAAATATTCTGCATCTTTGTACAGACACAAAAAAATCTGGGCTAATGCCTCAAACGCACAAGTATTGCTGATACAGATTTCCTTGTTTTCGTTATTTAGAAAAGTATATCCGTTTTTTAAAACGTAAACATCTTCATTTTCGTGGGCTAATAAGTTTGGCGTGGCTGCAGCCGACTGAGTATTAGTTCGTGCCAAACGACTTGAAACTTGTCTACCAAAATGTTTTGGAGACTCGACTTTTTTCTCCTTTTTATTCCATGTTTCTTCGTGGAACTGGTTATCTGGATCATCAACTTGACTTTCTTTTACAAATTTTACTTCCGTTTTTTAACTATTTCTTTTAATTGAATTAATTTTGCTATTTTTTCCGTCTTATCTTTTAATACACTAACAAATCTACCTAATCGCAATGACTAATAGTTCGTATAATGATTTTTAACCACAGAAAACCAACTCTCTGCATTTGCGTTTGATTCGCAGTTTTCGAGCGAAACCTACACCCCAAAGAGGTAAAAAGGACATATATTTTTTTAAAGTGAAATTCACAAATTCAACATTAAAATGTACGTTTAAATTTGACTGGCATTACATATTGAGTCTTTGGTTTTAATAAACTATTATTAAATCGAAAATAATAGACTTTATTAATAGACTACAGTTTTATATTAAATATCGGAAACGGAGCGGTATTCTAAAATCGGTGAGAAATTCCCCGAATGTTTCGTTAAGTACACACAATTCGAGGGCATTCACAGATCTGAATAGATATCTCTAAAGTTACTTGATTATGGCCCACAACCTACCCTACACTTTCATATTAAATATCGCAAACGGAGCGGTACTCTAAAATCGGTGAGAAATTCCGTGAAGGTTTCGTTAATAGGGTGGTTATCAAAATATTCTATAAAACAACACACACGGTAATGAGATTCGCAAATTACTCTTACTATTTTCATCTACCAATTAAAACCTACG
The DNA here is from genome assembly GCA_947310385.1 of Nephrotoma appendiculata. Lineage (NCBI taxonomy): Eukaryota > Metazoa > Arthropoda > Insecta > Diptera > Tipulidae > Nephrotoma > Nephrotoma appendiculata. The sequence goes on from OX371224.1 coordinate 203,067,188, forward strand.
GTTTAATATAAAAACGTTTAACCGCATAGACAAATAATTTAACTTTACATTTTTTATTAAATTATATTTAAATACCTTTAGATGATTTATATATTTTTGTTTATCACGATTTTTAAATTTAAAGTCTCTATAAAATTATTTTTTTGATTAAATAAAAAAAATTCAACCCTGCTACATTTTCTTCTGTGCATTACTACACTTGATTAAATTGTGAGTACACTTTTAAAAAATGATTTTTTGTGTAGAAGTAGCTACACATTTGATAATTGATTAAAACAGCACACCGGCCATCTTTATAGCATGTACTTTAAATTATTAAGTAATAGGGTGCTACGACTGTGTTGGTCGCAACCACCATTTTATGTTTTTATTCACCTCAAAAGTTGTCTGTTAAATTGTGCGCTGAACGCACCTGCGACGTGTTGTTTTGTACCCCGTCGTGTGGTGGCGCAGAGGTGTGAAGAACGACGGGAGAGAGAGAACAATGTGCATCGGGTGTGTGCAAAGTAAAACGTTTTGGAAAAAATGTTTTTCTTATATGTCTCTCTTTTTTATCAACGAAAATTTGATATAAAGGAGAGACAGAGAAGAGAGATTAATTTCTTCTAGAACGTTTTGCTAGCTGTGCGGCGTAAGAGTTTTTGATTTTCATTCGAGTTTTGATTTTTATAAAATCGAGTTCGTTTAACGTTTCAAAATAAAATTTTTTTTTTGTTGTGTCGCACATAAAATCTTATAGACATAACATATACAGTAAATTAAAAAGAAAAATATCGTTTGTACACTTATGTTTAAGTGCATTTGTTTAAATTTAAAAAAAAAACACAGTAGTGCCATTTTTCCAAAAGTAAATGGGAAAGTTTGAAAATAAAAAGTAAAAAAAATAAAAATCCAAAGTAAATTTTTTTTTTTTATCTCCAAAATTACGGGTTATAAATTTGTGCTGTTAACGTCAATCTTTGACACTGATATTCGAGTGTTTGTTTGGTGGTTACCTATATCTTTTGGTTGTGTTCATCCGTATAAAATTGTGAAGTATCAAGCAGAATAAAACAAATAAGTTTGGTAAAAAAACACCGAGAAAATACCGCCATAGCAACGGGTACCACAGTATCCCGCGTACCACTGTAATCGGGTAAATATTCGAGGCGACGTTATTCGAGTTTTCGGAATCTACCGGCGGTAGTGTCGCAACGGTGGAAAATCAACCAGCGCAAGTATCAGTTACAAGGCTGCAAAGGGTGGTCAGGTCAAGGAAAAATATATATTTCACGGGTGCCGTATAAATCAAACGGTACTTCCGTATAGTTATCGTGGTGCTGACAAGGTGATGCTGCCATATGTGTTTTTGGTACCGTATTTTGTACGAGGGCTTTACGCACATTTATTAGTTTCATTTTTACGGGTGGCCAGTTGAGGCTACTCTTTTGTGACGGATCCGGCGGCTAGTCGAGGCCTGCCGTATTATTTGGTATCAGCTTACCGGCGGTTGGGCCGCACCGGTGGAACACGCGGAGAAACGGCACCAAGGCCGCAACGGTGAATTTGTTTTAATATAAAGAATATATATTATATTAAGGTACGATTTTTATTCTTTTTATTTGATTTTCTTTTTTTTTTAATTTTTTATATATATTTCTAAATTTTTGTAAAATTAAATTTTGTTTTGTAATCGAGCGCCGCACAGCGGGTGCACGCTCGATACACAGTGGTCTCGCTTCTCCTTTGTTGTCGGCGGCGATTATTTTTATTTTTGGTAGTTGATTCTTAGTAAAATGAATTATTAAATTTCCGGGTTAGGTATGATGGGAGCGAAGACTCCCTCTGTGTCGGCGTGTTGATTGCGGTCCCTTGGTGCCCGCATCCAACTTCGTAACCAGGGCTAGTCCCCGTTTGAATTCGAATGGATGCGCGCACCAAGGCACCTTTCTCGGTTTATAATTTTGTTGTGTTCGTTCCTCAGGTTCCGGCCGACGAATTTCGGCGGAACTCGGTTTTATTATTATTTGCGTTCCCCCTAACTTTCTGTATGATCACGGTGTAAGCCAAGAGCGTCATGCAAGCCTCAAACCCCACGACCTTAGCACTTTTCCCTGAGAACGTAGCCGGCAAAAATCACCGTGGAGGCCTCTGCATGCGCTTAGTGAAAATCTGCAATTTGGCAGTAGCCAGCCTGTAACAAGGGGAACTTGAAAAGTACTGCTATTTTTGTAATGCATCTAAAGCATCCAAATATTCGACTTCATTAACTGTCCTTTGTATATCCGATTATTCAATTATACATATTCGTAAAACAACTATACCAAATATTTTTATTTTATTTCTATGAGACATAAAGCAATTTAAATTAATTAAGTTAAAAAACAAAACGATTCAAACTCAATTTTAGCTTTAGAAATACATACTTTAAAAAAGACATGAAATTCAAATAAAAATCAAACAATTTCATTTTTAGGTTTAGATTGCTCCTGCAACAGAAAATACAAGTTCGGTGGCCCTTGAGATGGGTTTTATTTATTTAGTGGTTTCCACAGCTGTCTGAAATTCCAGAAATTAAATTAACATTATAATCGTTCACGATAAACTTAATATTTAAATCTGCCACGAAACAAACAAAGTTTTTATTAATCTGCAACTTTCTGAACCCAGCTAAAATTAACATAATAATCCTCGAAGTCGTCCAAGCCGTGTGCTCAACAAAATGATCCTACAAAAAAATAGTTCGCGTTTAATTTCGGTTTTCGAATATTACGTGTTTGTATTAAATATTTTTTTTTATTAAAAGAAAGTATTAATTATCCAATGGATTTAAGGTCCTTTTAAAGTCAATTAATACCTCTCTTTTCATTCACGCACCCACCACCCATTCACCTACTCACACAATTACAGTATACAACCTGCACATTGCAAGCTCCATGTCATCAGTAAACTGACATGGACGGTGGGTCGGCGCTGAACTCTGCAGAACAGAGTTGTGTTTATTAACATCACTGATCGTAATCAGTGATGAAAATTCGCTTTGCATCCTGCCTCTGATAGGATTCGAACCCAGTACCTCCCGATCCAAGTGATGTAAACCACTGCACCACTTGTCCGGTGATTTAAATTCATCATGAACAGAAATCTTAGAAAGGAAAAAGCGTGTATTGCTATTATTCTAGCTTATGCTTTAAAAAAAATCGCGGCACCGAATTTGGATTATAAATTGGATTCAAAAGCGTGACCATTACTGACTTTCAAAATTATTTTAGAATGGTGGAAGAAAAATATAATTACTTACTGGAACTAGTCGAACCTCATTTAATGCGACAAGACACGCATATGCGGCGAAGCACACCCGTAAACGAAAGGCTTGCACGAACCCTGCGATATTTAGCCACTGGTAGGAACTTCGAAGATTCAAATTTTTCGGCGATCACGTAACCTGCTTCAATAAGCAATGCCATCATCGAAACATGTGAAGTTATTATTTTTGTTTTAAAAGATTACATTAAGGTAACCGTCGCGTTAATCTAAAAAGGAAAATTATATATTATTCTCAGTTCGACATTATCTAGTTTATTTTATGTTAATATATTCTATTTTTAGTTTCCTAGAACTCCCGAAGTGGTCCACTCACCAATGATTTTGCTAGCATGCACTTTATTTATAACACCGTGGAAGCGATTGACGGCAAACATATAGCCATACTACAACCTAAAAAGTCAGGGTCTCTTTATTACAATTACAAAGGTTTTTGTAGTATAGTTTTATTGGCTGTAGCAAATGCTAGGAAGGAATTTGTAATGCTCGATGTTGGGATGAACAGCCGAGAAATGGTGCAGCAACATCTTTGTATTAGCCAATATGCCATATTTTTTGTCGCAGACGATACATTTGCATAACACGTAAATATACAAAAGCCATATTCACAAAAAACACTTAACGAGGCACAACATGTTTACAACAACAGATTTTATCGGGCACGTGGAGTTGTCGAAAACACTTTCGGGATTCTTATGTCGAGATTTGGCGTCTTCCAAAAGGCAATAAAACTAGAACCAAAGAAACCCAAAACCATAACAATGGTATGCGGCTATTTGCATAACTTTTAGCAAACGAAAACCACCGAAAGTACTTCGGAAATGATGTAACTATAGAAGAATGTAATTTATTAAGTTTACAAAGTACGCTTAACAGAAACAGCACCTCATATGCAAAATCACTTCGTGATAGATTTTGTGACTATTATAATCCAAAATTATAAAATATGATTTTTATGTACCAAATGATAAAATATTCTCCTATTATAAGCGTAAACTGATGACTGAGGTTTTATATTATTATTATATAATTTTATAGCATAACAATTGTATTAACCTCGTCAGACCAATGGATATTTGAATTTACCGGTTAGTCGAACCCTGCAATATTTATCCACTGGTATATCAGCTTCGAAGATCAAGTTTACGCCGGTCATGACGCCTGCTTCAATAATAAGCAAGACCATCATCGAAACATGTGAGGAGATTAGTAGATGGTTACTTGAAGGCAAAGTTATGTGGAGAATTTAAAACAAAAGTAATCTAATTTATGAAAAATATTTTTATTAATATGTATATTAAAAATACAATGTATATTAAAAATTAATTGATTCCGAGTTATATTCTGGAGAATAAGCCCAAAGGTTCTCATTAATTTTTACCGAGTCCCGAGTTAGGGTACTCTGCCCCGCCTCATATAGTACGTCGTTGATGGCTTTATCAAATCAAACAAATTCGTTCAATTTTCATTCATACAGAGCTACAAAAAACTCGCAGTTATCTTGCAAAAGGAAACCGGTATTTTGGTTAGATCAAAAAATAGCGACCCGTTGATTTAGCTTGATTCCTCCTATATCCATTCCTCACACAACCCATAAATTCGTTTTTAATGCCTGAATTGATTTCTCAGACAATTATTCAATTTAAATCTAAAACAAATCTTTACAAATCGGCTGCGTTTCCTTCAAACATCAACTTGTACAACATAAAAATACATATTACAAAAGTAATAATTATTTTTTTATTGATGTTAAACCCGACACTACTAACACCTTTCTATTAAAAAACTATTTGTTGTTAATACAAGACTGTTGCACCACAATAAACAATTAAAACAACAAAGTAGAATTATTATTTTCACAAAAAAAAACATAAAACATATTTTGTTTTAGTTGTCGATGATTTCTTGCAACCCACGCAATCGCAACTTAGCGCAAAAAGCACAACATTCATTAGAGATTTGAGATGGATTTTTGGGTTTGAATTATCACGAATTTTTATATTTTCTTGTTGTTTCTATACTTTATCCAATTTTTTGTATCCGATCTCGTATATACACAAGTACAATTTGATACCGCCTTCTTTCTATTATGTACTCGTATATTACTATTATTATTCGTAATAAATTCTAGTTTTAATGTAATAAAAACTAAATAATTCGAGTTTGTTCATAAAATCGATTTTTGCTATTTTTACATTCGATCCGAGAAGGAAATGATGTCTTTCTGTACAGGTACAGTGAGACCCGAAGAAAATTTACTACAATAGTTTATGGTTGAAAATCGTAAAATATTTTCAATTAATTTCAACTGTAGCATCTTCAAGAATATTGTTTTTAATTTTTATGTTTTGCTTAATGCATGAAAGAAATTGCAAAAAAAAAAAAAAAATATTTTATGGGAATGTCTTTTGCTTACAATTTTTGGTTTTAGAAAGGCTCTTTCAAAGGTATCAATATCAACAGAAATGAAAATTAAATAATCGGTACATAGAGAGGTTTAATATCAAATTTCGTAAAATTATTATTACTATTATTATTATTATATGTTACAGTTTTTTCGAGAACCAGACTGGAGCGCTTGTAAGCGAAAAAAAAAATTATGAATAGTTTAGTAAGATGTTAACAAATAAGGTGTGAATATTTAGTCTTGTTTAATAACAATTTTAAAAATTGAAACAAATCGAAGATAGTGTTACACAATACCTAAATATTATTACATACCATAACATACAATGGGATGTGAAGGTAGTGCATGTATTATGTATATGAGTGCACATTGATATTCTAGATCTAATTGGGGGGATATGTGAACCTACTATATAACAAAGCTGATTTATAAAAATGTATGTATTGTGAAAGAAAATTATTTATTTGTTAATATTTTTTATTTAATTCCGGGATCTTTGGGATCAAATTACAAAATTTTTTAAAATTCGATATGTAGGCCACTTGCTGATGGGGATGGGTGTGAAATGAATGCAATTGAACTACAATTTTACCTCGACCTGTGTTATTATTTGCTGGGAACATTTTGTGGGTACTTCATGTGAATGTGACGTGGCGGTATTTCAACTCGATTACCATAGAGATAGAGAGAGACCCGTCCTTTGACGTTGCGGCGTCACACTGTAACGCCCTGTGTAATTTCCCTTTATTAGTTTATTTAAATATTGGGATTTTCTTTTTTGGTTGAGTTAGGTTTTGTGCAAACCTACGGTAAGTTAACCATTTTTTGTTTTTGTTGGGTAGTTTGAACTCCGATATATAGGGACGAAAAACGATGGAGCGGAAAGAAATCGGTAATAAATTAGTACGGAAACAAATAGAATCCATTGTATAAGAATAATTTTTTTGGTGTTGAATAAATTCAAGTACATACGGTATTATAATGTGTGTATTATAATGTGTTTCGAAAATACTGTACTCGGTGGTGTTGTGAACACCAAGTAGTAGTGGAGTTTTATGGATGCTAAGAAACAAACACAAGAGGAAAAGAAAACAAACAGTGATTCAATAACCGTCGGGTCTATTTTGCGGTTGGTTTAGAGCATCTACGAATACGCCAATTGTTTGAGGAGAGTTCGAGCGATGAATTCACAGTTCTTATTGGGAGCAGACAATTAAGACGCTGCCTGTAACTAGTAAAGTCTGTAAAAAACTGAAAAATAGTAACTAACATCTTGTTTTCTTATGGTTGATTTACGAGATTTGGAGAATCGGTGGCCGAACCGGATTCATATGACATATGGATAGCCGCATTATCTTGCTGTACTATGCAATTTTCGTGATTAATACCATCAAGATAACTAAGTAGAACATCTTCCAAAAGATCTATGTACATACGGGAGTTAATCCGGGTCGTTATGAAGCAGATGGGAAGCTTTGCGTAGTAAGAAAAGGCTCACCATATCATTACGCTCCCTCCACCAAAGTTACGTTTCGACCTGATGACGCCATGTTCTTTCAAATTATGCCATTAGCAACTGTAGGAGTCAGGATCATACAGGTTAAATTTTTTCTCGTCAGAAAAAATCAGCTTTCGCCAATCTGTTGTCCACGACATGTATTTACGAGCAAATTTGAGGCAGCTCTCCTTATGCACGGCAGTTAAATGCGATTTACTTCTCAATTTACTCTATTTAATGTTTCGTGAACTTCTCAAAATACGGGTAATGTGTCGAGTCGTCACAGGAAGGTCCAATTTCTCCTTTATCTCTTTGCATGACAGCCGATTTACAACATTATTTGGGCCTTTTTAAAAAAAAATGCGAATGACACTTTCAGATCGCTCAATTTTTCTTGCAGTTGGTCGGTTGGAATATCCTTTTTCCTTACATATTTTTATCGATAACTGCTCTGCGTCAGTTAAACGATTACCTTTAGGTATTGCTAAAAAACAGTTCTTAAAATGATTTTTTTAACAAAATACCAAATTACTGTATGTAATTACCTTTGAATATGTATGAAAAAATTAGAAATAAATTAAAACTTAAATAAAAAAAATCAATTTTCACAGAATGCGTTTAAACGAATGTCTCTACAAATACTGACTGCTAGAAATTTTTTTGTTTTATTTTGTATATTTCGCCATACTGTTATTTTGTTTTTAGTACAGGCAAGTTCCCGTTAGACAAACAATAAACTAATAAAAAAAAAATTGATCGAGAAAGAACAGCGAAGAAATAAATGGTTAAAGGGGAAAAAATTAGAGCGTTTATACGAATGTCTATCACTGTAGTTTATAAATATTATCATTAAATAGACAATAAAGGAGTATTATTAAATATACCAAAATATAATAGAAGTACAAACTAATTTACCAATCAATAAATATAAACATTTACATTAAATAGAAACTTATAATTAATCTTATTTATTATAATTGATTGATTGAGGAATTAGTTTAAACTTTAATCTTCGTTTCAGAAATACGAAAATCTAAAGTTTAAGTAATAATAAATTTATATTAAATAACTTACAATAAAATATAAAAAAAATTCTCAAAAATTGTAAACGTTGGGCGCCATGACGTTGACAACGATGGATGGTCTTATTTCCGTAGCGCATATACGTTTTCAATGAGTATGATCATTCATTAATTTTAGCGTTGTGAATGAACGAATTTTTAAATTAACTGCAGATATTTATGTATTTTATTGTGTTTAGAATTTTTATTGTTATTAATGGATTTATTTATTATTTAATCAGGATTATTATTAATTGTTTAAGTATGTTTGGAATAGTTCGAATTAGAAAAGATTTTAATAAACTTATTAGACTTTTTTTGTAATTGCCAATGTAAGCGAAATCGTTAAAGGAAGAATCTAATCTTGTCTATAGGATTAAATGTAATGATTGTAACCTAATTTACACGGGACAAACTAAACAGTTTTTGCGGGAGCTTTTCTTTCAACATATACGTGGTGCTTCGGGAAATTCAAATCAAATAAGTGCACTTTCGGAACATATTAGAGATACCAACCATAATATTATTTTTGAAGATGCAGACATTTTGGAAAAACAATCTAATTACAGAAAACGATCTATTTTGGAAATGTTACATATAAAATCTAGTTCAAATTCTCTTAGCAAAATTAACGATTTCGCTTACATTGGCAATTCATATGATTTATTTTTTTAATTTAATTTTTTGCTTTTACACAATTCAAATATTATTTAAGATGGATAAAATTGTTTTCAATTTATGTTTTAAAGTCAAATTTTATTTTGTAAAGTGTTTTTCTGTAGATATCAATTTTTGTTGCTTCGCTAAAATAAAGAATATATTTTTTCTAGTAGCGAGCGATACCTACAGGAAAATAGCTACGTTTTAGTTAGCCTTGATTTCGATTTTATTTTATTTTGTATAGAAAATATTTTTTTTGTATAATTGATTTTTATACTTTTGAGAATGGAACCGAAATGGTTCCGAAAGCTTAAGTAGTAATAAATAAAATATTAAAAAGAGCTAAATAACCGTTATTTTATTTTTTAAACTTACAAGCTCATTAAACACTTTAACTCATGTCGAAATTATTCGAAAAAACAATTATCGAAAATATTAAACCTAATCATCAATTTGGTTTCAGAGCCACCTTTCAGCAAGTACACCGAGTAGCTACAGAAATAAGGACAGCATATGAAGAGAAAAATACTGCTCCGCCGTCTTCTAGGATGTTGCCAAGCATTCGATAAAGTTTGGCACAAGGATCTGCTTCATCAAACTAATCTTACATTGCCAGAAATTTACCAACTTATGAATGAAATCGCATTTCTCAAATGGCAGATATTATGTCAAATAAAATACCACTAAACCAGACAACAAAAACATTCTGGCTGGAATATAACAAGGCAGTATGCTTCTTGGCGTAACGTTATATGTAATTTTCACTTCAGATCTACCAACGTCTTCGCAAATTATGACTTCTGCTGTCGCAGATGATACGGCAATCGTAATCAATAAAAACCCACAAACGGCGTACGAAACTCTGTAACAACATATCTATGATATCGAAATCTGGCTAAAGAAATGAAAGATTAAGGTCAATGAAGAGAAATTCACCCACGAAACATTCACATTAAAAAAGCTTACTTGTACGCCTGTGACAATGAACGGAATACAAATACCTCAATCAAATGAAGCAAAATACCTAGGCGATCATCTAGACCGACGATTAACTTGGCGAAAATATATTAAAATGAAACGAGACGACATCAAATTAAAAGTGAATAAATATTCAACCATTGACTTAGAATACCAAATTAAACTAATTTGGTCGCATGGGTGTGAATTATGGCAATCAACCTCAAATTCGAATATTCACATTGTCCAACGAACACAGTCAAAAATTCTCAGAATGATTACAGGAGCACCCTGGTTCGTAAAAAAAGAAAAATATACATAAAAGCCTTAGGCCCTGTCCCAAACACCGACTTATTTGCTTATACCGACTTATTCAAATAAGTCTGCTATCGAGGTGACTTATTTTGAAAGCAATAAAAATTATGTGATCATGTAAACATGAAAAATTCTTTTCATCAAGTAAACATGAAAAATTCAACAATTGTCAAATATGTATTATTATTAACTTTTCACTTTCCATAGATATTCGACTAAATTAATTACTAACAAAACAATACCATATTTAATAGATAATAAAAAATGAAAAGAAAACAATATAGTACCCGTTGTAAGTATATCTTGAAAATTATTAAATAAAATATGAATTCATAATATAACTTCAATTTAAAAATGTTATGTATTTACAATAATTTTAACTGAATGTGTCTGGTACAGACATGAATTAAATTCACATATTAATTAAAAGACACGGAACTGCATTATATTTATAATAAACTTTATTTAACACACAAATTACACGTCACTGGTAAACAAGGTTGAATTCATCTTGACCTTGGCACTGAAATATTTCCAATCTGAAAAAGACAAATTTTGTTAGAATGTAATGACAAAATGTGTACTTACCAAGCTTCAATATTTAGATGAAGTCATCTCTGTTTACTAGCACCTAGATTAAGATTAAATTAAATAATAATTAATTAATGTATTAAATTAAAATAACACAAATAATTTATAATTAATTACCTACGAATTCTTGTTTATATAAAGGTGACAGCTGGTTTGAATTCAGTAATTCTAAAACTTTTAGTACTCAATGTAATTTGGGTGCACTCTATAATTAGTATAATTATGTAGACATTTAAGTATGAATTTTAAGACATTGTATATACTAACTATTTTCTTCATGTTGTTAAAAATTGAGTTTGGTCTCTTTTTCATTGGCGTTCATACGAGACGGATGGCATTGCTGTACCATATAAATCTAAAATAAAAGCTATTAACAAGAATTTGTGGTTTGTATTATTGCGAGTGGTTCAATAGTTGATCGAAATTATTATTTTATTTGTTGCTTCCGTGTGCTGGATATTGTTAACTCCGTGGGAAATAAACCAAGCATTTTGATTCACTCTTGGTGGTTTATTTCTAGTTCATCATAATATCTTTGGCTGTGCACACATTATTTGGTCCTTCGAGCCGGATCTGCTGATCCATTCATTACTTTAATTTCGATAATACTTAATTTCGATAATACATACTTAATTTCGATAAACGTGTTTGTGAACATATAGTGACGTCACATGGCTCCAGAAACTGTAAAAAGTGATAATAGTGCTAGTGCGGTAATCGATATTATTAATGGTTTAGTTAAACGATTAGAAAAATTTGAAACGAATTTTAGGAAATCTCCTAAACTACGCCTTACCCAAATTTATCTCAAAACGCGGTTAAATCTACTAAACGAACTTTGGATAGAGTACAAAAACGTATACTCGGAAACGAATCGTGCTGCCATTTATAACGACCGCGAATTAGATGCGTATTCAGCTGGAGAGGAACTATTTATCAATTTGATAGCTGAGATATCGGAGCTGATTGAACAAGGAAAACCAACTACATCTACACCCACTCCACAACCACAGACAAGTGCAAAACCTGAAATTAAATTACCTCGAATCAGTTTGCCATCATTTTCTGGAGATTATTTAGTGTGGACGTCGTTTCGTGATCTCTATAAAACCCTCGTTCACGACAATAAATCTATTTCTGCTGTAGAAAAACTACATTATCTTAAATCGAATTTATCTGGTGAGGCGGAACACCTACTTCGAAATATCGAAACCACCGATGCCAATTATGAAGATGCTTGGCAAACTTTGGTGAAGCGTTATGACAACAAGAGGGTAATAGTTTATCACCATTTTAAATGTTTAACATCCCAACCCAACTTACATACCGAGTCGTCGGCAGCCATTAAAAAACTCTTGGACACAACAAGTGAGACGTTAAGGGCATTAAAGAATACTAGCTGACCTGTGACTGAATAATCAGTCACGTGAATACATTTTGTTGAATTTTTGGTTAAGAAATGATTAAGAAGATTTTTTAAGATGTAAATTTGATGCACTTTTATTAACCTTTATGTTTACAACCGCTTACCCGGGTAAGTTTTCGTGTTTTATTGACCAAAATTTTATGGATTTAGGCAAATATTTAGAAGACTAATCAGCATGAAATCTTTAGTATCTTAACAATTATTTGTTTTAAATTAGATTTTGCCAAAATGTATTTATCAATTTCAAATGCAATCACAAATTATCATCAATACTAAATGTATGGAATTATATGGACATACCCGGGTATGCTGGTTGTAAACATAATGTCGAGTTCACGTATGCGATCAAAAAATGATTCGCGAATCAAGCCAATCTTTGAGCGTAATTATTTCGCATTATTACTCATAATTTGTAATTTTTTTTATTATGTTGGATGCTTCCGATCAAAATTTTCCCAAAGTTAAAATTATTTCATCTCGGACGGGGAAATTTATATATGTTTTCAATGATTTAATTTTCCTTTGATTCGCGAATCATTTTTTGATCGCATACGTGAACTCGACATAAAGGTTAAAAATAAAGTAAATTCATATACGTGGTTAATTTTTAAATCTTTAACGGCAAGCACGCGCTCAAATGTACACAGTATGACTTACGTGTCAAGTCAAATATTCATATCTCAAACAGGAAGCGCGCGCTTGGGATCACATGATCACACAATTGCCGAGGCAAACTTTAATCTAAATATTTCATAAGAAATGTACAAAAGGATAATAAAATAGTAGTAGAAGGTTGATAATAAAATATTAAAATATATTACAATTTACATGCACAGAATCTCTTCAAAAATACATTCTTTGTTGTGAAGTGCCCATCCCGATCAGCTGAATGATCGCTTGTCTCAACGATAAACACCTTGAGTCCGTCAAATGAGCGGCATCGTGAAAAGGCCACATACATCTGATCGTGCGTAAATACGGGGGCCGGCAAGTACACTCCTACCTTCTTCAAGCTTTAACCCTGACTCTTGTTTATGGTTATGGCGAACGCAAGCTGAACCAGAAATGGAAGGCGAGACATTTTAAATGAGAAGATGCCTTCCGAGGGTGAGAACTAAATGCGTGGGATGAGAACGCGCTCGCCTTTTGAGAAGCCAGTCAGCACCTCACATTCCAGAATGTAGCGGTTTAATTTTGCAACGCGCATGCGTGTTTCATTGATTCGACCCTTGCTAGTGTTTAGATTCCTCATCAAACGAACGATCGCGTTTACCTTTAGTGGGATGGCATGGAGCGGCAATCCAAACCCTTCAATCTTGTTGAGAAACTCGACGGGTAGGCGGAGTTCCTCATGCATGTCGTCACTCTCAAGTTTATCAGCACTATGTTTGATTTCTTGTTCGTCGGGCAGGAGGTCAAGCTGATTGGTTAGCGCGCAATCATCATTCTTGGGTGCAAGGATGGTGCCCTCCTCGATGGTTCCCTCGGCTGATGTTGTGTTGATGTCACCATATACGAAATCGATCACACTTTGAGGAAGTCTGCCAGAAGTGTGATCGAGTCGGTTCGAGCATTGCCGTTTCCAACAGAAAGCAAATATTACGCAAACTCGTCCTCACCTTCATCGACGCGCATGTTCTTGGTGAGTGTAAACTTATCGATTCGCAAGTTCGTGCGCGTCCCGTCTTCAGGTAGTCACCACACATGAGGATGATTTTCCCAGCTAATGGAACACCCACTACCCGTCTATGATTGTGAGCCCTGCTCCTGGCATGATTAACTTTGAATTTAAATCGCGCGTCAACCATTAAGCAACTTTGAAATTGATTCGCCGACAGTGTTGCAACTTCGAATCTGAATCGCGTACCAACTGTTTTAAAACTTTGAATTTGAATCGCGTGCCACTAATTTGAACAAAAATATTTGCTTTTTGGTCGTCCCATAAAATTCTCAAATGTAAGATTTCACGCGCACAAAAACTTGGAAATTTTCTGAAACCACCTGAGGTACCCATTTCGGGTACTTTCCGGTGGAATTTTTCCGACTTTTCTAGTCCACGCACAGCGCAATATTTATGTCGACCTATGTATGAAAAAATTAAGAATATTAATATAATAGATAGATAGAACATAGATAGAAGCTGACCTTCGACTGAATAATCAGTCACGTGAATATATTTTATTGAATTTTTGGTTAAGAAATAATTAAGAAGATTTTTAAAATGTAAATTTGATGCACTTTTATTAAAAATAAAGTAAATTCATATACGCGGTTAATTTTTAAATATTAAATAGATAGAGTGTCATGACAAAATTGTATTTTTACTCTCACAACTATTAACACCAAAATGTATGTAAAATCATTTTATGTTCTCTGTTTTGTTTAATTGAGATTCAATTACAAATTTTCTACTCATTTTGTCATCACAGTGTGTCATCACAAAAACATCGACAATTTTAATACATTTTGTCATTGACACGGTGTAATGCGCATGATCATAGATTCAATATAAACATATTTTGTCATGGCATTCTGGCGTCGTGACAAAATTTTGCTGAAAACACCTGAGGTACCCGTTTCAGGTACTTCCCGGTGGAATTTTTCCGATTTTTCTAGCAAAGGCACACCGCTATATTTATGTCGACCTACCTTGAAAAATTTAAACGGATCGGATCATGTTTAGGGGTCATTTTTGCGTTGAGTTTGAAAAAATTAAGCGTATTAATATAATAGATTGGCTTACCTATTCAACATTGGGATGACTGGATCGTTTACATGGTAATACAGAAGCTAGATGGCGAAAGTTTGAAGCAATGGGAGATGACGAACGCCCCTAATGGTGAACTTCCAACTTGGGAGAAGCTGCAATCATTCCTTCACGACCGGTTTAGAGTACTTGAAGTCATAGCACCGACTAAACCTAAGTCAACCATAAAACGTACTCCAGATACTGCTTCGGTTCCGATCAGAACACTACACACAACTTCTTCAATGTCCTGTGTTTTATGTCACAAAACTCATCCTCTCTATGCTTGTTTTAGGTTTCAAAAGATGAACGTAGATGCCCGACGAGACTTTGTGAGAATCAACCAGCTATGTTTTAATTGTTTAAGAAGTGGTCACTACAATACTGAATGCAAAAGTGCTAAAAGCTGCTCACGATGTAATCAACGACATCATACATTGGTGCACGAAATCTCCAAGACAGCATCAGCCGAAGATAAGCCGGCCGTAACCGTATCACAAAAATCTATTGAAACTACTCCAGTGGTCAATTTAGTCAGTGCTCACGTTACACCATCCGCGGATACACAAATTCTACTGGCAACAGCACTTGTTAAGGTTCAGTCTGCATTTGGGGTACAGGTGACACTACGAGCTCTTCTAGATCAAGGGTCTCAGGCAACCTTTATAACGGAGGAAGCAGTAAACAAACTGGGATTTCAAAGAAGTGTAATTAATATACCAATTGTAGGAGTTGGATCAGTGAATACAGGCAAAGCGAATTATGCAGTCAAGCTCAACATTCAATCTATTATAAACCCTGACTTCAAGTTATCAACGAGCGCGCTGGTGCTTAAAACTGTTACGTCTCAACTTCCCACGAAAACGGTGGCTACATCAACATGGCCTCACATGTCAAATCTACGATTAGCTGACCCATTCTACTATAAACCAGGTGCTGTTGACCTGTTGATTGGTGCAGATGTTTTTGGCGATTTATTACTGGACGGTCTCATTAAAGGTCAAGACGGATCGCCCACAGCCCAAAATACAACTCTGGGTTGGATATTGTCTGGGAGAACTCTACAAGTGGTCAAGAGTTCGTCTGCTGCAATCATGAACTTCCATTCGTGCTGCGATATTTCAAAACAGTTAAAGTCATTTTGGGAGATAGACGAGTTAACAACTAAGGTGTACTCAGCAGATGAATTAAAATGTGAAGAGCTGTATTCGAACACGCATAGAAGATCATCAGTAGGTAATTATGTCGTTAATCTTCCATTTATCCATTCTAGACCAGATGAAAACACTTTCGGTACTTCACGAAATGGAGCAATTGCTACACTATTGTCATTAGAAAGGCGGTTTCGTCAGAATGTTAATCTTCGTGAGGAGTACTGCAAATTTATGAAAGATTACCTCGATCAACGACACATGGAGATTATTGATGAACCCTTTATCAACATTAATCGAGCATTTTATATGTCACACCATGCCGTCTTTAAGCAGAGCAGCACTAGTACTAAACTTCGAGTCGTCTTTGATGCCTCTCGAAAGTCATCAAATGGAATTTCACTGAATCAAACATTAATGGTGGGACCTACTATTCAGCCGGACCTGATTTCAATAATAATGAATTGGCGCACGTACAAGATTGCATTTACGGCAGATATTAAACAGATGTATAGGCAGATACGGGTGAGCGATAATGATACGGATTTTCAACGAATTGTTTGGCGTTCAAATCCTGATGATCCAATCAGTGACTTTCGGTTAAATACGGTAACTTATGGCACGGCGAGTGCTCCTTACTTAGCCATAAGAACACTGATGCAGTTAGCTTCCGACGAAAAAGAAAGGTTTCCATTGGCATCCAAAAGTGTTCAACATGAGATGTACGTTGATGACGTTATGTCTGGTGGTGATTCTATCGAGTCGGCGCAAAAGCTACAAGGAGAATTAATCAAGCTTCTCAAATCAGGTGGCTTTGAGCTCCGAAAGTGGTCATCGAATCATTCTGATGTTCTAAGATCAATTCCAACAGAACTTCATGAAACTAAATCATCACTGGATATTCATGAAGATGGTGTAGTAAAAACTCTAGGCATTTCTTGGAATCCAACGACCGACGAGCTTGGCTACAACATTTCTACATCCAATAATGAAAACATAACCAAAAGAAACATTCTGGCTGACATATCCCGGCTCTTTGACCCTTTGGGTTGGGTTTCTCCATGCATTATCATTGCAAAAATCATTTTACAAAGGCTCTGGTTGGCTAAAGTAGGGTGGGATGATCCAGTTTCCGAAGAAATCAAACGGACTTGGCTCAGTTACCGAGATGAACTTCCACAAATTTCTCAGCTAAGAATTCCAAGATGGCTCAACACTAATTTATCGCATCAAAATTGTGAATTGCATGGCTTTAGTGACGCGTCCAATGCAGCATATGCAGCAGCTATTTATTCTCGAACAATGTGTGCTGATGGCACTGTTCGCATCGGATTAATATCTGCAAAAACTAGAGTTTCTCCTATAAAGCAGGTATCATTGCCTCGACTTGAGTTGTGTGGGGCTCTTTTAATGGCAAGATTATTCAGCAAGGTGACATCCGTAAATGCATACCAACATTGTGTGATGTATGGTTGGACTGACTCCACGATTGTTTTACACTGGCTAAAAGGACATCCTAATCGTTGGAAGCCATTTATCGCAAACCGAGCAGAAAAGAAAAATATACATAAAAGCCTTAGGCCCTGTCCCAAACACCGACTTATTTGCTTATACCGACTTATTCAAATAAGTCTGCTATCGAGGTGACTTATTTTGAAAGCAATAAAAATTATGTGATCATGTAAACATGAAAAATTCTTTTCATCAAGTAAACATGAAAAATTCAACAATTGTCAAATATGTATTATTATTAACTTTTCACTTTCCATAGATATTCGACTAAATTAATTACTAACAAAACAATACCATATTTAATAGATAATAAAAAATGAAAAGAAAACAATATAGTACCCGTTGTAAGTATATCTTGAAAATTATTAAATAAAATATGAATTCATAATATAACTTCAATTTAAAAATGTTATGTATTTACAATAATTTTAACTGAATGTTTAAACAATATTATATTTAAACATATTTATTATTTTAAACAAATAATTTAATAATGCAAACATAATGTAATTAATTATATTTTATATTACAGGGACTGAAGAGAAGACTGTTTGTCTCATAGATGCACGAATATTAAAAGAAGACGAATTTAAAAATAAAAATTGTCAGTTCCCAGTAATATGGAGGTAAATTTTGTGCCCAACAATTTTAATTTATTTATTGAAAATAAAATGTTCTCTATATTTTTAGATATACTATACAAGCTTCAACACCAGCATTATGTGAGCGCACATCCCTCGAGTGCATAAAAAAGTGGAAAAATTTAATGGACACTTATCAAAAAAAAGACCCGGAAACTGGTACAGAACCATCAAGAATTAATGCCTCAAACTGGCCATATTTCCTTAAAATAAACGATTGAATGGGAAAGAAGCATACTATTCGGCCCGGAAACATAATTGATTGAATGACATTTAAAGCAGTACCATCGAATACAACCAATTTCGACGACCTTATCGTGTTCGATCGCATTGACAGCGACCATACGCGACTCGTGAACTGGAGAGTAGAGGAAGCTGCGTTAAAAAATGGAGTTTTAATTTGCTTGGAATTTAGAATAAAAAGTATTGTTGAGCCAAATTATCAGACAAATTGATGAAATAATCTCATTTTTTTATACTTACATCAAAATATAAAAAATAGACCTAAAATACACAATAACTAGGAAAATTAAATTAAGCCTGATTTTTATAGACAACATAAAAATGTGTTATTTACAAGATTTATTTAAAATATAATTCAATTCGACGATTCTTTTTAAAAACAAAAATTTTCATTACAAAATAATTTATAGAAATCTGGTGACATTTTAATCTGAGACAATACTTTCTTTTCAATAGAAATTAAAAAAACATGAGAAAGCCGTTCCAATAGTACTTCTTAAATAAGTTTTAATTCTCCTTAAAGCACAAAAGCTTCTTTCGGATGATACACTTGTAGATGGAATCGTTAAGAATAGTCGACATAAGGGTGATACTTCATTGAATGAACTTATTAAATCATTGTCTTTAGAAATTCTAACATCTCTAATATTGATTTGTCCAAAAAGTTCTCATCGCTATACACAACAATTAATTCATTTCTCAATTTTGGAAAATCGAATCGTTTGCCATAAAACTCTTGGAGATTTTTAAATTGTTGCTCCGGAAAATTCAATTTAAATTTAGAATTTTTTTTTGAATTTATAAGTTCCAAGAACGTGAACTCAGCAATATTTTGAAATCTAGTACTTAATTCTGTTGAAATATGATCAATTATTTCAAAAAATAATTTTCTATAAGAAGTTTTTAAATCTTTGATGATTTCGAGTGTGATTCTCACTCGCACCACTCGAGTGAGAATCGCGTTTCATCAATTTCCACGACAGCTTTAGTTTTTTCCTAAAAACTTTAAAATTTATCCCTAATCACATCTTTATTACCTTTTTTAATAAATTTTTCTATAAACCGATCACTTGTCGCTTCACGAGAACATGAGACGTTAATTTGTGCAAAATTGAAAACAAATAATTCATTTCAGTATTTTCTTAATAAGCTGCTAAAGTTGCAGCGTATTCTGAGAGTATAAACAAATCTATGAATAGATAAAACACATATACATCGATAATTAATTTTGTTAATAATATCACGGTGAAGGGAAATAAGGTAAAGCTAAACTAAAAGCAGCTTCCATCAGAGAGAATATTTTTTGTTATTCTGTTTTGTTGCGTTGGATCAATGCCTTCTAAACTACTGGCCTTTTACTACTCTCATTTTTCGCACATGACGTCAATTTAAGTCTAAACCGAGACTGCGCAATAATACTTTTAACATATTTACACTAACAAAGCAACTAGAGAAAGCAACAACAACGTCGACTTAGCGTGTCGTCATCATTTGGTGTAAGCGGCCAGTAGTTTAGAAGGCATTGGTTGGATGCAACACGCAAGCTATAAATCAACGAGAGTATACGTATTTATTTTGGTTCTATGTATGCATAATACGCAATATGAAGGTGGATAATGTGTATAAATTATAATGAGAAATCAAAGTAGGAAAGAAATATACAAAATATTTTTAAAGTTAATTGCATTAAACTAGATATCTATATGTGCAGACCTGTAAGGCATAATAGTGCATATTATTATGAAAAAAATATTTTTAATCAAGCGTGTTATACATATAATAAATCAAATTTGAAATTTTATTTTAACGATAGTGATTTTTAAAAGGGATGCAGTGCTTCCCTAGCTTCTATGGACCCTTCGCCCCTGAGTCAGCGACGAAGATGAACCACTGTGCTGCGAGCCAATAGCTAGAGCTAGTCAAACTGGTACAGGTACAGCACAAATGCCAAAAAATACGAACCTTAAGGTTCAAATTTTAGAACATATAAGAGAAAGAGATCAAATTCTTATTAAATCAATCAAAAAAAATAATAAGATGATGCGGGCGATCTGCAAAAAATGTTTCGCAGATGTACAGCTGTCTTCGGACAGTGATTAGTTTTAAGTACCTGAATAATGATAATGCAAATTAAAAGTATTACTTGTGATGAAATGTAAATTGTTATAGTCTGTAATTATAGTCTGAATTATTTAATTTTTTTTTTTTTTATGTTTTATTTAATGAATTTATGAAATAAACATGTTTTTTACAATCGTTTTTTATACTAATTTAAATTAAAAAAAAAATATTATATTTTCAAACACAATTGATCGCGAAATTCTGTGGCACTGGTTTGGGGTTAATAATTTTCTCTATTTGATCTATCAGCATTTTGATTTTCAAATTCAGCATCGATGGTTATTAAATCTCCAACATTTACGCAGATATTATGCAGAATGCAGCAAACGGCGATAACTTTGTTACAGTTTTCTAAATTCAGTTCCAGTGATCGTAGGAAAATGCATCGCCATCTGGTTTTCGTCTGCCCAAATGCTTGTTCAATAGCAGTTCGAGCTTTGCTGTGAAGATGATTAAATTTTTTGTTGTTGTTGTGTTAGCAAACGGTTCTCAATAAATGGAGTTATGATGGCTAAGGGGTCTAGCGACAACTGGTATCCACTATCACCTAACAAATAACAAGGTCTTGGAGAATACCTGCTATTTATATAAATATCACTGTTCCTGAGAACCCTTTGGTCGTGAATCGAACCTGGCCACTCAGTGCAAATATGTATAAATTTATATTCAGGGTTACATACAGCTAAAAATTAATCAAAATTCGTATACATATTAACGTTTATTTTCAAATGTATATACCTTGTAATTGAATGCTATAGTCTAGCTTTTTATTTAAATATTCGTCATGACGATTGGTTGGGCATTTAATTTTAACATGGGTTCCATCGATAGCACCTACAGCCTTCCTGAACACGTGGGACCCTGCGCGGTTGGCGAATTTCATGCCAATCCCCTCTAATTCATCTTCATTAGGCAAAATAATAAGTTTTCCCATTAAATTCAGGATCACGTCCAATGTACGTTTAACTACATTGAACACAGTGGATTTTGAAATATTGAACGATACTCCAACCACACGGTAGCTTGTTCCTGCTGCTAACCAAAACAGTGTTACGCCAAGCTCCATTTGGGGATCATACCCGTGATGTTTCGAGGGATAAAGTTCTACTAATTTCTGAAAAGCTTCATCTGAGACGCGTAGGTGCTTTTTTATTAACATTTCCTATTTATTAGTGCTTCATATATACAGCTCCGCTTCATGGAGCAATAAGTCAAGCCCTGAAAATTTTATGATTTTAATATGATGTAATTTAAATATATGGTGTATTAATGCACATTACAAAATTTGGTATAAAAAAAATTGTACCTTGCGCATTTCGCGCTTCTCCAGCCACAATAATAAATTTTCATCGTGTTTTAATAACTCAAGACACATTTTTATGTTTTTATTTAATAAATAATTCATTAAATTAAATTATTTTTTGTACATTTTTATTATATTATTTAAAAACAAATTGCTTTAAAATTTGTTGTTTGCTATAGCTGTCAAAATAAGTCAGCAAAATCGTTTGGGACGACATGGCCGACTTATTCAAGATGGCGTCAAATAAGTCAATAAGTTTGAAATAATTCGGTGTTTGGGACAGGGCCTTAGCATCACAATTATCAAAAAGGAATTACAAAAGATTGTTATTTTCATTTTGAAAGATTCAATAAATGAATAAAATCGTTAAAAAAATGTTTTGATCAAAACAATTGGTTTCTAAAACTTTTATAAAGTGGAGGCTGGACCAAGACGCTAAACCTTAATAACCCAATATAACAATTTCCGTTATGTTATTTTTGATATGCACATGAGTGCTTTGCCGTGGAGTTAACAGGAACTGTTTCAGTATGGTGCTATATTAAATTTGAAAAATGATCCTTGGAATCGTTGTTTTCTAATCGGCCGTGCCGTATCATTAACACATACAAATTTAAATCGCAATAAAATAAATATCTAACTACATATAATTAATATGACACACTTTCATTTGTTTGATTAGAAAACATACGTATTGCTGGAACATAAGATGTTTTTCATTCTTTATTTTTGTTTTACTATAACCAAAGTCATCATACCATAACAGCCTTAAAAACTAAAATAAACTTTCTTTCTTCAATTACATTGCATTGTAATAAAAAAACAAACAAATTTCCCTTAAAAAAAAGTAAAAATGAAAACCAATAAATTTAATGTTCCTTGTACGCCAATTAATTTAATAAAAAAAACTACGACTTTACATACGAATGAGACTGAAGTCAATTTTTTTTCTTTTTATTTATAAATAAATAAATACAATTATTTATTTATATAACCTGATGTGTGCAACTTAATAGTTAATGTTTTCGTTTAAGTTTTTTTTTTATTATTATATTTTTGTTTTAATCAATGTGTAAACTTTAATGTGTTGTTAATTTTAATTTTATTGATTTTTTTTATTTAATTTGACTGAAAACAATTAATTTGGAAAATTATATAAAACACATACAAATCGGTTTCCTGAATTTAACATTTACAGTTTTGAGAATTATGGTAAAACACTCTTTTTGGAGTCACATAACTTTGAAATAAGTGTTTGTATAGTTTTCCAAATAATCAATCGAAATGTCGAACTTATAAAACCTCTCAATCTCAATCAAGAAGTATCACGATCTCGTATCCTAAACTGGATGTCAAATAAAGTTATAAATATTTTCGTAGTATTTTTGTCACAAAATTTTTTTTTCTGGCATACTATGGTAAACAGTTGGTGTAAATTTTTTCAAAAACAAAATTCAATGGGGAATACTTTTCTTATCCAATTTCGCTCCAAAATATTTCCTAAATTATAAAATTTTACATCGAACATGATTTCTCAGTAGGCCAGAAAATGATATTTTTGACAAAAACGCTCTGTAAATGATTTTCCTAATTTGTTGTTCCTATCACAGCGTCTACACTATGCAAATTTGCTGATATTTTCTCTCATGAAATTTTATGTATGTGTGTGTTTTTTTCAATGTATTGATAAATATTTGTTAAAAAATTATCATAACTGGGCATTTTACTCTCATGATAATTTTCTTCAATTGTCAAATAAAATTCGGTGAATACTGTCAAAAAATTTATAAAAAATATATAAAATTTATATTTATATATATTACATTTAAATTTAAGTTTTTTAAACTCGTGCAGCAAAAGACACAATGGATAGACGGCGTAAGTAATTAAAAAACTATTAATCCTAAAAAAAAATTGAGGATTTGGAAGAAAAAAGAAAAATCCGAACATCTAAAACGGGCCTTTTGGGTTAACCCATATTTAGCCAAGCGTTGTTCGGAATCTTATGACGAAAAACTATTGCACAGCTTACTGTGGGGACAAAATGATTCATTTAAAAATTTCACAAGATTGTCTTATGAACAATTTAACGAAATATTGATACTAGTAAGTATTATATTACCACATTACAAAATTTGTAAACATTTAAAGTTATATTTAAAAAAATATATTTTAGGTACAACATGAAATTGAGAAAAAAAACACCACATTTCGGCAAGCAGTGAGCGAACAGACTCGATTGGCTGTAACACTTAGATACATAGCAACGGGAGATTCCTATCATTCATTAGAGTATCTAGCTAGAGTTTCACGGAAGACAATATCTGAATTTGTTCCAGAGGTTCTAACCGCATTATACATAAAACTACAACCAGAATATTTAAAACTAAGTATAATGTTTTATTTCAGTTGGCTTACAAAATAAGTATACTATACTGTACATAATTCTTAGAAACAAATAACCAAAAAACTATAATCACAGTAGTTCGTAAAATTCATTTATCAGAATAACAAAAACTAATTTTATAGAAAAATTCACGGTAAAAAAAATATAAATAAAAAATTTAATTAAAATAATCATCGCCTTCGTAATCTGCGATTTCTGACGCAACCATTGAATCCTTCAATAATGAGGATTTAGCATGTTCAATTGTTATATCTTCTAATAAATTAATTCTTTTAGTTTCTGTGATACTAAAAGTGGTTGTTGTGTTTGTTTCCGGATTAAAAGGAATAGATTTTAAAGATGATGATGAAGTTGAGGTCAGCGGTGTTTGATTTATTTTATTGGTTGTTACGATCGACTTAAAATTGGAAATTAGTGGTGACATGCTGGAAAATCCGGTTAAATTGAAATCTGGCGAATATTCTTGTTTGTTTTTTTAATATATTGATTGGAGTGGAAGTCGATGGTCTTGTCACATTGGTTGAATTAGAAGAGGATGTTTGAATATTTTTAAAACATGAATTTGAAGTGGGTGGTGAATATTGAAAATTATATGTCGGTGGCTCATCGAAATCAAATGGGCTAAAACGTTGTGTATTGCTGTCGTGGTCTTCTGAGTTGCTTGAATTCAATTGATGTTGGGAATATGTGTTAGAATAAGTTTTTTTTGCGTTAGCTTCAGTTCTTAAAAGTGAGGTAATTTTATTGCCAATTAAGTTTTACATACAGCTCAATGCTTCTGCAACGTCCAGCTCATGATTTTTTTCCAATTGAAATGCAACCGTTTGTGCAAATGTTTCGAATATGTTCAATGGGACTATTTGTTTCAAATCGGCAATTGCTGCTTCATATTTATCAAGTTTTTTGTTTTTTACTTTTGTTTGTTTTTTGTTTGAATGTGATTCTTTATCAGCAAACAATTCTACGACTTCTTCTGCCACTTCATTTCCAATCTAAACAAAATAAATATAAATAATTATTAACTATATTAATTGATAATCAAAGATATATTATTTTAGATTAACAACACTGAAGCTGGATGGTATGAAGTTATACAAGATTTTTGGAAGATTTGGAATTTCCCGCCCACCCTGGGTGCTATTGACGGGAAACATCAGGATTATCAAACCAACTAATTCTGGATCAGATTATTTTAATTTTAAGGGATATCATAGCATAGTCTTATTGGCTATCGTAGATGCACATTCAAGATTTTTATTAATTGATGTTGGTTCTAACGGGAGAGGTTCTGATAACACAATATATGAAAATACAATTTTTTTTTTAAAAATTGATCAATTAAACATCCCACCACAAAATTATTTGGAAGGTGAAACAATGCCGGTGCATAACTTTTTTATCGGTGATGATGCGGTGATTTAAGTTAGATCGGCATATGATGAAACCATACACCAGATGACAAACATTAAATACTAAACAAAAAGTATTCAATTACCGGTTATCCCGAGCGATGGACGTAAAACTAGAAACAGTTGACATGATTGTCAAAGTTTGTTGTGTACTTCACAATTATTTGCGAAACCGATTAAGACAAGAGAAAATTGCGATGATTTACAACCAACCAGTTTACCGCCAACTTTTTCTAGCAGGGTACTTCAAAATGAACCAATAACAAGCTCCTACCATGGTAGTGGATAAAATGCGGAACACTATTGCCAATTTTTGTATCGGGAAGGCAGACGTAATTTTTCAGTGGCAAAAATTTCGTGAATAAAATTATTATTCATTTTAAAATGTAGATTTGATTTGAATTTAAAATAAAACTACTTACATCACTGTAAACCCGTTTCAGTGATTTCGTTCTCCTCTTCATCAACATTTTCTGTGGATTTTCGTAAGACAATCACCTCGTCTAAGAATCTTAGTTCATCAAACAAATACCATATGGTTTTGTCTCCATCAACACCATTACCGGATTTTTTTTGTTTATTTAATTTTTTTTCATCCACATATGTGCTTCGTAAATTTCTATTTTTTTTCATCAATTCAACATCTACGAGGGCAAATCAAAAAGTCTTGCAATATCATATGAAAAAAAAGAGTGAGTGAGACAGCAATATTTTTATTTTTCGACATAATCTCCTTTAAGGTTTATACATTTGTCACATCGATCAATTAACTTGCCTAAACCCTCTAAAAAAAAAGATTTCTTTTGCTCCATAAAATATTCATTTACAACAGACTGTACTTCATAGTCACTGGAAAATTTCCGGCCCCTTAGTGTTTTTTTCAAATTGGGAAACAGAAAGTAGTCACTGGGGGCCAAGTCTGGATTTTACGGTGGATGCGGAATTTCCACGAAGCCGCAGTCCTTTAATGCAGCTTGAGCAATATTAGCCTTGTGCACGGGTGCATTGTCGTGAAGAAGCAAGATTTTTTCCTAACTTTCCTTGGCCGTTTTTTCCGGATCGCTTTTTTCAATTTTCGCAAAATCTCTGCGTAATATATGCCTGTGATTGTGGTTTTCGTTGGCATATAATCGATTATCAAAATTCCTTCAGCATCCCAAAAAATTGTTGCCAAAACCTTACCAGCAGACGGTTGAGTTTTGAATTTCTTTGGTGGTGGTTCACTACGTTCAATCCATTGCATCGATTCTTGTTTGGATTCCGGATCCCAGTGATGAAGCCATGTTTCATTGCCTGTTATTATGTTATCCAAGAAATTTTCTGGATCTTCTTTGTACATATCTAAAATCGCCTTTGAAGTTTGAACGCGCATTTTTTTTTGTTCTGCATTCAACAAACGGGGAACCCATCGCGCACTTACTTTCGACATGTGAAGGTGGTCATGTAATATGGTATATGTGATACCGTATGAAAGAGAAAGTCTCCACGCTAACTGCGGAACAGAAATACGCCGGTCCTCCAATACAATAGATTCGGGCAAAATTACGTTTTCATGGCTAATGGCATCTGCTGGCTGACCCGAGCGGTTGTCGTCTTCTAATGACTCCCGACCACTTTTGAATAATTTTACCTACCTTGTTACTGTGGCATATGATGGTGCAGATTCGCCGTAAACTTTTGATATATAGTTGCATATATAAATTGCATTTCGTCCATCTTTACAGAAAAATTTAATAACGGCGCGATATTCAATTTCATTCATTTTAAGAAAAATTCAAAACACATGTTACTAAATTGACAAAAACAAACGAACTGTAAAATTTACATCGAAATGTTCTTCTAGAAGTTTCATCGCGATAAAAAATGGTTTTGAAAAATATATTGTTGTCTCACTCACTCTGTTTTTTCATATGATATTGCAAGACTTTTTGATATACCCTCGTATGTTTAATTCATTACTAATTTTTTGGAACGCAACAATTTTAAAATCCATTCTTTTATATTGTTTACAGCTTATTTTCCATAAGCATTCGTAATTTCTGTACATATTATTAATTTTACGGTATTTTCAGTATTAAATGCTATTAAATTTTGTTTTGTTTTATTCAACTATAAACCTACGTCTCAACAGTAGGAAAAAAATGAAAGACATAACCTTTAAAGTGCTTTTTAATTTGACATTTCGTACAAATTTCATGATAATTTTTTCGTGAAATAGCCTCCTAATAATTTGCTGAGAATTGCAAAATCTGTATAATATACTTACACATACATTGATAAATTTAATCTCATGAGAGTAAATATCAGCAAATTTGCATAGTGTAGACGCCGTGTATAGGAAAACCAGAAGCGACCTCTGGAAAGTAATTTAAACAGTAATATTAATAAAATCGTCATATCGTGACACGGGCTGATTCTTGATATTGTTTCATATTTGATCATTACATTGTTAATAAACTGGGGGGGGGGGGGGGATTTATTTACCAACTCAAACTTGCATTTCAATAAATGTCTGTGTATTTCAAAGTCTTACCAACAAAATGAAAAATTTCTAAAATTATTGTACATCGATCATATCAAGAAACGGTAACGATATTCCTTGTACCGCGGAATCGCCAATAACGATACAGATCGATATCCAACGATCTCTACCAAAGAAATTCCACTTTTTAAATATTTTAATTAATAAAAAGAGTTTTTATTTTGACCTAATAAAAGCACAATAAAACAAGTCTGAACAACTATAGACCAGTAGGATTGTTTCCTTAATAGACAAAAGAGATTTTCTTTCTCGACCAATATGGTTTTAGCAAAAAAAATATTGAACAAGGTATTCTGTCCTTCCTAAAACAAGTAACTGAACATATTGATAAAGGATTCAAAGTATCAACTCTATTTGTAGATTAAACTAAGGCTTTTGACAGAGTTTAACATAGTACATTAAAAAAAACTATACTGTTGTGGATTCAGAACGTGAATGGACGAACGCAATTAGTAAGAGTAAATCATCAACTAAGAGTGTGTTTCAATTGGTTTAAATACCGCATAAAAGTTAAAAATTGTGGTGAATAAAAATGTCAAACTTTTTATCCGCTTCAAGAGCTGATACAAAATTTTTTATAGAAAACATTTGGCTGACAAAAATATTTGTTTTAAAAATTCTCCATGTAAAAATTTTGTGGAAAATTCCAATGATATATATGTAAATTGAACATAATTGACTAAGGTCGTGTTTCAATTGGTTTAAAGTTTGACACTTCTCTTTGATTGTCAACACGGCAGATTTTTTCAAGTGAAAAATAATTTAAAATTATATTTCTTGATTATAAGTAACATAATATTGTTATATAAGAAAATTATTGCGAATAATAAAACATGTGCTGCAAGAAAAAAATTAAAACAAAATTCAATTAAGGTTAGTTAGCTTGTTTGTAACCCTTTTAAAAGTATATACTATAATATATTTATTTATTATTTTAATTTGCTTCATTTTAGAGACCCAAATATCTACAAGTGCGGGTCGTGTCGAATTAAATAGAAAGCATATTAAATGGAAACCATATACAAAAAAAAAATTGCGTGTGACCCATTCCACTAACAAAAAATACTACGACTAATGCCTCATAAACGTTCTGGTTGGTCGACAGCACAATATGAGGTAATAACATTTTTGTATTGGATGGCTGCGGGTAGCAGTTATCGGGTAACTGGAGATTTTACTGGTTTGAGCCGTCACTCTATTCGGAATATAGTAGTTAAACTACTAAATTTTTTTTGCACCGAAATGTTGCATTTGATCGATACTCCAACACAGGACGATGTTGGCGCTAAATTTTGTTTACGGGCAAAAGCTCCCATTTTTAAAAATGCTGTTGGTGCAATTGATGGATGCCATGTAAGGATTAAATATCGCATCAATAGACATGACGAATACAAAAATTATAAGAAATTTTATTCTATAATTTTGCAAGCTGTAGTTGATAGTAGCGGGAGGTTTATTGATATGTTTGTTGGTTACCCGGGCTCCGTACATGATACCAGAGTGTTACATAATAGCCTGATTTATAAACCCATCCCAAACGTATTATTTACTTGGCGACGGTGGCTATGCTTGTAGATTAAATCCCTGCGCTATCATCACTCCATTTAAAATCCCGAATGCTGACGAACAAAAATTTAATACCGTTCATAGTAAAGCTAGAAATATTGTAGAGTGTGCTTTTGACATAATGAAAAATCGATGGCGTAATATTTTTTTAAAAGCACTCGAACAGAACATCGAGAATAGCATAAAAATTATTGGAACGGTGTGCATCTAGCACAATATTTGTAGGATGGGTGAGGAATTTAATGAAAATATTATTTTTAATATTGAAGAAGATGAAAGTCTACAACGGAATAATGATCGCAACAGAAATTTAGATACCAACGATGGAGTTTTGTTTCGAAACAGTTTGCTGCACCAACTAATATACCAGTAGAATAAAGCAAAATCAAACTTTTCAAAAAACTGTTTTTTATTTAAATATAAAGTAAATTTTAATTTCACATATGTACATGAATTATCGTCAATCGTCCGATGAATCGGATTGCACCAATAACTGGGATACATCAAATGCAGGGTAGTCGTGTTTGACCGTTTTTAGCAATATTTTTATTTTGCTTTAATATTTTCACATCAAACAAGCTCAACTCCTCTTGGTTTCTGGTAAAGGTACTGGAGCGTGATGACGACCTGGATGTACTGGGTACGTCATGGGGAGAGATGGTCGTATTCAACGAGGAAGGAGTTGATTCTGCACTGTTATTTGCTTCCTGATTTGATGCATGTTGTTGACCTTCAAGGTTGCTGAGGAATATTTCCGGATGGGAATTCTGCTAATTAAAATTATTATATATTATAAAATATTTTATTATAATACTTATTATCTTATAAAAAAATTTGCATTACCATTAAAAAAATTCAACTTTTTCAAAAAAAAATTATTTTTGCTTCGTTACGCTACTATGTTCAAAACATTACAAAATAAAATTTATCAGCTCTTGAAGCAGAAAAAAAGTTTTACATTTTTATTCACCATTTTCATTTACCACAATTTTTAACTTTTTATGCGGCATATAAACCAATTGACCTAGAGTCTACACTATGCAAATTCACTAATATTTTCTATCAGTGTATCAATGTATGTGTGAGTATTTTATATAAATTTTGACACTATCAGCAAATTATCACGAGGTTATTTCACGATAAATTATCATGATATTATTACGAAATGTCATCCTTTTGAGGTTATGTTTCATCATTATAAAATTAGTTTTCAGAGTGAAGACATATATTTTTGTTATAGTATATTTATTTAACTCTGTATTTTGTGTTAATATATCGAAATTTGTTATTTTCGTAATTCGTGATTAGTTTTTTTAGTACCTATATTTAATTTTTTCAATAGTTGTGTACGGCTTTACATTATTTTTTTTTTCACGAATCAACATACGAATTTAACACAAATTGATGTCTCACCCTTTAAATTAAATTTTTAATGGTGAAACATAACCTCAAAAGGATCACATTTCGTAATAATATCATGATAATTTATCGAGAAATAGCCTCCTGATAATTTGCTGATAGTGTCAAAATTTATATAAAATACTCACACATACATTGACACCCTGATAGAAAATATCAGTGAATTTGCATAGTAGACTCTAACACCAAATTCTTTTGAAGAAAAATGATCAAAAAAAATTGATTATGATCAAAAAATTTTGATCAGAAATACCTGATCATGTTCTTTTGAAGCAAATAATTGATTTTTTTTTTTGATCAGTGATCAAATTTCGAAATCCTGATTTTTTGGAGGATTTGTTTTGTGATCAAAAAAAAAGAAAAACGAAAGTGTCAAAACAAAGAAACAAAAAACGCGCCATTTTCATTATCGGTATTATAATTTGGTGTTTATATTTTTTTTTTGCGCTATAAGTGTTTATTTAAATTAAACATTATAAATAATATTTATTTTTGTGTAATTTAAAGTGAATTTGGTGTAATAAAAAGTGTTTTTACGTGTACAAGAAAAACAAAGAAACTAAAGACGCGCCATTTTCATTATAATTTGGTGTTTATATTTTAACGTGCGTTATAAGTGTTTATTTATACTAAATATTATAAATAATATTTATTTTTGTGTAATTTAAAGTGAATTTGGTGTAATTAAAAGTGTTTTTCTTTTTACGTGTAAAACATTTTTTGTTGTTGTTTGTTTTGATTTCCCTTTAAACAAATGTAAACA
Organism: Nephrotoma appendiculata; assembly: GCA_947310385.1. NCBI lineage: Eukaryota > Metazoa > Arthropoda > Insecta > Diptera > Tipulidae > Nephrotoma > Nephrotoma appendiculata. The sequence continues at coordinate 203,099,229 of OX371224.1, forward strand.
AACCATTTTTCTTTTTTCGTGTTCTTTGGAGCAAAAAATAATTGATTTTTTTTCATTTTTTCAAAAGAATTTGGTGTAAGTGAAACACGACCTAAATGATGAGTTACCGATTAATGTGGGTGTGCCACAGGGTTCTGTTTTAGGAGCTTTATTATTTTCAGTATATACATATAAACGGAATCTTTTGACAACAATTTCGAGGGTCTCCAACTGCTGTTGCTGATGATTTTACATATGCTAGTCAAAGTTTTCAGGATATCACTCACGATTTAAATATTTTATCTATTTGGTTGAAAGCACAGAAAGGACATAACTCGATTTTTCATGGAAACATTTCGACCGTTTTTTATCCTTGATTTGTATGGAGAAGGGTAGAATATAGTGGTGTTAGTTAAATAAAAAGTATAGTGGTATTAAAAATTGAAAAAAAGTCAAAAATCGATCAAAAATCATAACAGTGTACTAATTTGTTTCTTCCTTAATTGTCAATCAATTTGACATTAGAAGATTTCCGAAAATATTCGCGATTTAATGATAGTAAACAATTTAATAAGTAATTTTGTAAGAAGATTTTAAGATTCCGTCTGCGGCACATGCTGGAGTATATTGGCACCGGACAGTACTCTAAAAATCTTCGAATTTTATTAAAATGGCTCAATCACTACGGCAGATTATACCACCTCCCAATAATACCACACAAAGCAGAAATGGATTAAATTTGCTTGAAAAATCAGCTACTTATATTATGGACATCTTACTGCCAGAAGAAATCGAACTGGGCAAACTTAGCTTTGTGTTCACGGCACAAATCAAACGTAAAACACCTCGGAGCCTGTTATTCAAAGCTAATAAATAAAAATTTTGATTACGGCATGTAAGTCACATAAGTTACTGTGCAAAAAGTAATCGATAGTCACGGATCGTTTTGTTGAAAGTACAAATCCTCATCCTGATCTATCAATGACTTATCTCTAACCCATAGTCGGAACGAGCGGCTGCTGACCCGGCCACTCACCTCTTCAATTTTTTTCTTCTATAAGTTTCAATATTATTTTAGTGATTAAAATAAGCGGAAAAAAATTTCTATATATTCGGATAATATTCGGACATATTCGGATAACCAACCTAATTGGGTATTTTACATTAATTTCTTGTCAACTGGCTTATTTGAAAAATGCGATGAATTGACGATGAGTGTCTAAGTAGTAAGTATTCAAGTGCGCCATTTTGATATCAATTGTGCCGCCTTGCGGCTATCTACGTGTAAAATAAAATTATAAATAACTTTATTCATTGAACAATATTAAAACCATTACATAATTTCATACAACTCATTCAAAAAATATCAATAAATAAAAATAACCAAATTTTAATAATTCAATAAATGATAATTCAATAAAAAATCTGAAAATTAAAATCTTATTAAATGGTTTCATTTCACCGAAATTAAAAAATCACAATCAGAGAACCTAAAAGAGTTACATAGAAAATATCACAGACTATTTGTTAGTCAATTGAAATAATTTATAATTCTTAAACCATATCTTACACTTACTTCTTAAATCTATATTGTGAAACTTTACATAGTAGTATAATCGCGTTCTAATTAAATACTACAATAAAAAGTCTACTGGAAAATCTGGGCAATCAAACGAAATGTCTAGCTCCTTCATACAGTAATAAAAATTATACGAAACATTATTATTTTCGACGGATCCAATATTCTCTAAAAATTCTTGAGATCTACAAAGGCTAAAGTATTGTTTATTCCATGCACTTGTTAAAATTGAAACCTGAGAAATAGGTTAATGCATCGGGAACGGATTCAGACCAGTTTTTGTGGTTACTGTCAACCAAAGGCCAGGTGAAAATAGAAAATTCTCGAGAATTCGCAGCGACGGATCGATCAGTGGGCGCAGTAAGATTTGCCAACAGATCGACAAATTCCCAAGGCTCAGAAATATTCTTGAATGTTCTAAAAAATTGAATAGGTGTTGGATTGGAAGAATTTCCACCCTGCTGGCGAATTTTCCCAAAAAAGTTTTCTTTCTTTCTTTCTTTGAGACATTTGATTTTTTTTCGAAATGTTCTGTACATTATTATTAAAAACAATTAATTTTTTTAAGAAAGCAAGGGCATTTTCTAGGTATTTTTTGGAATTGTGAGCCTACATAAGCAGCTCTATAAACCGTTTTGCCATGAATAGTTGATGAATTCATCAAATCAAATAATTCATCGAAAAAAGTATAAATTTAACAGTTCCAACGGCGGATTCGGGTAGTAAACTGTGTGAAATTGAGGAATGAACACAGGAATAAATGGAATGACTTAAAACCTGGGTGGCCTATTTATCCTTCATCCGTTGGAAATTTGTAGGGTAGATGTGTGAATCAGTTAAACAAGGCAATCGCAGGCTGTTTTTTTTGTCACTGTTATAGATTTCTAATAGATATCAAAAATTCCCAAGATGTAGGGTAGTCATGGTGAGCTTCCTTACATTTAGATAGTTAGCTAACTTAACGAAATTAGACCCTTGATCGCTAACTATACCTCTAACTCTTAATCCAATGGCGGTTTGATTATCCAAGGAGTTATTTACGATCCACGCTAAATCTCCTGTAGGACAACTATTACTAATAAAGAAATAGGCAACGACCTGTTTCCACTTCCCAAAAATTCTTCTAGCCATAACTACTAACACTGATGTAGCGGGTATTCACATAACAGCAGCTTCACAAAAATCTACTAGATCGATAAATTTGTCATGTTTTCTGAAAAAAGTCAAAAATGACTTTATTACCATTTCATCTACACATAAAACACATTCCCTCTCTATTTCGCGAAACTTTTGAATTTTAATATCCAACGCTTGAAATATAAAATTATGGAATCCCGGTGAATGTTAGAAATTTTCAGTGATACGTTGAAGGGTTCGAATACTGGGTAAATGAAAATCTACACGTAAATTCCCATATGCTTTTGGATCAGAGAAATAAATAGCTAAGCATTAGTTTTTAGATGCTTACGTGAATCTTCACTTCTTATTAGCTTGTGCATCTATGAAACATTTGCACGTTTGAAGGCAGATTATGCACCCTTTGGTGAACTTGTTCCTTAAATTTCAAGTTATATCGTAAACGCTTAATACGCCTGCGTAATTTAAGCTTACGTTGAGTGAATAAATATTTTAAAGATTGAAATTCAAATAAATGATTATACCTGTATAGGATTTCAATTTCCGTGATGTCGTCGTCCTGCATCCATAAATGGATATGTTTATGAATAATATCATGAATAAAATATAGTCGGCAAGGGTTCTGAATAATTCGGTATCGACGATCGTAAAGTTACTGGTGTATCGGGAATGGGGCTAAATCTTTTCATTAAATTGTAGTCCAAACCTATAAATATTTTTTTTTTAATTTGATGGGTAGAGTGTTCGACTTTAAATGAAATCTATGTTTATTCGTCTTGATATCCTCATCCCTAAAATGTAACACGCATAAACCGCACTCTCCATAGTTTTTTGGTTCTAAACCCTAGGGTAGGACTGTTGACATCGAAAGTTAAGCTCTGTAATAAAATAAAGTCTTAAATAATTCTTTAAATATGAAAATTTTAAACAACCTCGCTAAAAAAATTTAAAATTTGAAGAAATTCCGAATTTTTCTTTGTTTTTGATGGACACTTAAAGGTAGCACAATATTTTGTTAAGTTCATTCTATAACAGTGAAAGATACTAGTAATTTCCAAAACCATAAATTTGTGATACATTTTTGTTTAACCTAAAAACGCAATTTTAAGCACAGAATATATTTAAATTTAATGTACCAAATATATATTAAATTTTTTAATAAACACATATACACAATTTATAAAGTTATAAATTTTGGTAATAATCATTATAATTTTATTTAAATGTACTTACTCGTGGATATTATACTATAATGCTAACTAAAATAAGTTGAAAAAATTGGTTTGACAACTATAGTCGACATTTTCAAACTGCTAATATTAATTCAAAACTCCAAACAAAAGATTCTGCACTGAACAAATAATTGTGCACTGAACTTCTTTCAATTCAAAAGGAGTTTAGTTTCTCTGTTCCTGGTTTATGTATCCCATATTTTACTTTTTGATGTGGATAATTCAATTCTTCTATCCCATGTTGCGTTTGTTAATAAAAATATTCACATATATTTTAAAATGTTTTTTATTTAGGCCAGCAAATAATTAGTTTGTAACTTTGTAAATTTCCGGCAATTGCAATGTTAAATTTGCACATATAGAATTTCTCCGTTGTTTTAGAATTTTTCTTCACTTTATAAAAAGCACACAAAATTATGTAACAAGATTGAACTCAACATAACACATGCGAATATTTTATTAAAACTAGATCTTTGTAATAAAAAAAATCTTTATAATATGAATCACAATCAAAATTCTTATAAATTTTATTCAAAATTCTTTTTTTAACTGAACTCAAAAACTAAACAAAATTCCCTTTATATAATGCAAAATTTTGTTAAACTAAGGTTTCTAAATTATTTTATAAAAAATTAATTATTCTAAAGTTGGTATTTTCAACTTTCAATTTGCCAAAGTACGCAACCATTTTGCTCAAATTTCTGTCAATAATTTTTGACAACTTAAAAACGAACTGTCATAACAACAACAAAGAAAATCAACAAAGTGAATATAAAACTAAATTATTTATACAATTAGACTAATTAAAATTATTTATTTGTTAATCCTTCTTTAAAAAACAGGATAATCAGAGACAACACCACTACAGGAGTATAGTCAATTAAATTGTTGTCCACCTAGTAGCGTATATATGTATATACTCTATAATATATACCCGTGGACAAAATTAACGCATATTTTTTTTGTAATAAAAAAATCCCGATGGCCAATGGAAGGAAGTGGTATCAAATGATCCCAAATTTATATTTTTCACAAAAGAGGCACAAATGTGGCGGTATGGAGTTATAGCGACTAGTATTCATTGGAAAATATTAAAATGTGTCAAACTATTTTTTTTTTAAATTTTCAAAAGCGGTTTATAAACATTAAAATTAGCTTTATTACAATTTAGTTTGATTAATTTAGTAATGAGTATTTCCCCCCGTGCCCTAATTACAGTTTCCATTCTTCTGGGCATTCTGGGGTAAAATGCGTTGTATCATTTCTTGAGGAATGAGATCCCTCTCTTCTTGCGCTGCAACACCCAGCTCTGCTATCGAATCAGGTGCGAGTTTTCTAGCTCTAATAGGGCGTTTTAGAATATCCCATACGTGTTCGATCGAATTTAGATCCGGGCCCATTGGCCACATAAATGCATGAATGCCGATGTCTTTGAGATATTGATGTACCGTTGCAGCTACGTGTACTGGAGCGTTAACACAAAAATAACATGACCTATGAAGCACACATATGGCAAAACGTGATCGCCAAGAATGTTGCGAAGATACCAGTCTGCGTTCATCCTCAAACCAATCTGCACCAGCTCCGTACGGCCTTGCCAACTCATTCCACCCCAAACATTATTGAACCTCTTCCAATGCTTACATTTTGAACTATGTTATATGGTGAGTAGCGTTGTCCGACTCTTCTGTATACAAGATTACGTCCATCTGGTTACCATAATTGGATTCTGGTCTCATCTTATAAAAGAACAGTGTTCCATTGATCAGTTCCCCAATTTGCATGACCAAATTCTGGCTGGATTTGTGATTGGCTGGCTTTGTTGTGCACTAGCAACTAGAAATAATTACCTAAAGCTGTTTCTAAGTTTATTATAAAAGCAAATTCAAAAGGTTTGTACACAATTCCAAGTGGAAGTGTACTATTCATTACAATCATTTCAATAATAAAACCGCAGAACCGAAGTTTGATGGTTCAATTATGATTTTAGTAGGAATAGACGTCTTTATGAATGAGAGTTTAAGATGAAATAAGGTTTTAAGCGGAAAAAACTATTAAATAGGGTTGTTTGCTAATTTTTTTTTTTTTATTTTTTCTGCAATAAAAAATGGGTTGATTCAATCATAGTTAATTAAAATGTCAGTGAGAGTATGTTACCGTAATAACGGTATCTTTACTTTTAAAATTGATTATTACAGACCTTAAAAGCAGCAGCCTTTTGTTTATAGCATTTAAATAGTACGACATCTAATTAAATTTCAAAAGTTGCAGAATGAACCGGCATTCAACAGGAAGCCGGAAACGTAACGGTTAGATTAATCCAAACAGCATTTGACCTGGATAAATTAATGATACAATTTTCTGCAAACATTTTCAGTGCCTCAAAATTTTTCATTCAGGGCCCTCAGGTGCCTTGCCGAAAACTGTCACACATTATACAAAAAACACGAACTTTTACAAAAAAACAAATATTTATTTTAATTCAAATAAGTACATTTTGTATATATGTTACGGTCAAAGTGTATAATTGGTTATTATATATATAATTACCAACGACTCGGTTAAAGTGTATAATTTTTTAGAATTATTCACTTTGACCGGTTATTATGTATAATTACCAAACCCCCTTGGTTAAAGTGTTAAATATGAAAGTTTAAAACTATAATAATAATAATTCATTATGATGTATTCATTAAATCTATGAAATGAGAGTCCTGTGTTCTCGAAATGGCTCACCCTTCACCCCACGGAATATTTTATATGGTATTAGTGCTAACTGAAATTTGGAATAGTAGATGACCCTAATGCTGCACCAGCACTTGTAGCACAATCCAATGAAAATGGTACTGGAATTTTTTACAAATTAATTAATCGAACAAATTAATTAATTAATTAGTAATATTTGTTACACATTTAGAAGATTTTTTACAGGTCCCGTTATCCTGCAATTTGTGTGTGGGCTGGCGTTAGACAAAGCTACACCACACTTTTCGTATTTTTGTTAATATTTATTGTATCGTACTGGGAGTGGTACTGGAATTTTTTACAAATTAATTACAAGATATCGACATAGTTTCAACCCCCAAAAAACTACCACTAAGGGGTGCAATTCTTCAAAACCCATATTTTTCGTCACACCACTCTTTTGCATTTCTGTGGTTTTTTGTTGTATATAGTGCTGGGGTTGTACTGGAATCTTTTTACAATAAAATCGCATAATTTAACTTTTAGAAAACTACCCCAAAGGGGAGTAACCGTTTAAAATCATTGTATCGTACTGGTATCAACCATACAAGAAGTTTTTACGAAATAATTACAATATATTGGAATAGTTCAGATGCCAAAAACTGTGCGAAAACCAATATTTCTCTGAAGAGGTAATACCCCTCAAATATATATTCATGTATTTATTACAACTACCGTGAGCGTGCCCACAAAAATCGACCATACTGCATTGAATTACATTCCTATGCAAGAAATAGGTATCCCTGAATTTTGCACAACAGCCCACACCCACACTCCCAAAAATCGATCAGAATGTATCAAATTACTCTGCTATGAAAAAATAGGTACCAATGAATTTATTACAACAGCCCACACCTACAAAAATCGATCAAAAAGTATTGAATTATCTTCCTATGCAAGAAACAAGTACCCATAAATTTATTACAACAGCCCCCAACCACAACAATCGATGAAAAAGTATAGAACTTCCTTCCTATGCAAGAAACAGGTACCCAAGAATTTATTACAACAGCCTACACCCACAAAAATCGATCAAAAAGTATCGAATTACCTTCCTATACAAGAAATAAGTACCAATGAATTTATTACAACAGCCCACAACCACAAAATTCAATCATAATGTATTGAATTACTTTATCTTGCGACTATACATATATTTACGTTGTAAAATTTTGAATGCGACAAAATTAGCTAAGCAAGGAAATAAACCAAAATATTTAATAGTGTCAAAATAGTTTTGAATACATATATTTAGTTTTGTTAAATGTACTCGTAACAACGAGTACTGGATTTTTAAGATCTCTCATTTTTCTCTCGAGTAAATTTTCGTATAAGTGAAACAAGTATACTTTTCTAAATAATATTATTCTAACCAAACAATTTTTTAAACGGAGAGCGATGCCTAATAAACGAGGTCGGAAACGTGTTCTAGACGAACACGAGTTTTTAGAGGTTATGCAAAGTTCGAAGGATTGTATTGTTTCTGGTTCCGAAATCGTGAACAGAAATAATAAAGTATGGGCCGATTTAGCAACAAAATTAAATAATAAAGTTTCGGAAGCTTCTTTATTTGTCATGGTTTGCACAAACCGTTATGGTGTAAAAGATAAGCTTCTTGGACGTAAAGGATACGAGAATAATTTTAAAAAAGTGAAGCAGGGAATAAATTTCGATGGTTCTTCTTCCACGATTGACAGTGACGTTGCTCAGAGCTTCAGCAACGGAGATATTACCACTTCAGATACGTCACAAAATGAAATATCGTTTGATTTCATTTTTTTAAAAGAAGAATTTGATATGATTGTTCAAAAAAAAATTTATCAACATTCGAAAGGAGGGAAACGTATTGCAAATTTTCGTAAATGGATTGTTTTTCGGGCGGGCGTTTACCAAAATTATTTTGTAAAAAAGATCTGGGAAGCAACACAGTGCGGTTTTTTGTTCGAACATTCGTATGTGAGTCTGGATAAAACTATTGCTAATTTTAAAGGTAAGTTATTTTAAATATATATAGTCAGGATTTTGGTTTATAAATTTGTTGGTTGTAGTTGAACTATGTCGGTATGTTTTAATTAATTTGTAAAAAATTCCAGTACCACTCCCAGTACGATACAATAAAATTAACAAAAATAAGTGTGGTGTAGCTATGTCTAACGCCAGCTCACACACGAATTGCAGGATAACGGGACCTGTAAAAAATTGTCTAACTGTGTAACAAATTTGTAATTAATTTGTAAAAAATTCCAGTACCATTTTCATTGGATTGTGCTACAAGTGCTGGCATTCGGGTCATGAATAGTAAGGAATAACAGCTTTACTATTGGCACAATTAGCTTCCGCGAGTTAGTAAGGCCATTAGTCTACTATTCCAAATTCCAATTTACACTAATACCATATAAAATATTCCGTGGCGTGAAGGGTGAGCCATTTCGAAATATTGGACTCTCATTTAATAGATTTCGAAGCAATAAAACAGTTTTTACAATTTGGAATTAAATTTATTAAATTAGATTGTAAATTGGTCTCTACTATTCCAAATTCCAATATGCACTAATACCATATAAAATATTCCGTGGGGTGAAGGGTGAACCATTTCGAGAATACAGAACTCTCAGACTCAACCAGATAAATGTTCTTTAGCTCTAACTCCAAAATTGCGTCCAGTCTGACTAATATAGGAGAAACTACAATCATTGCAATTGATCCTATAGACACCAGATTTGGAAAGGCGATCAACTCTAGGTTTATTGTTAAAAATCATTTTTTTTATTGTGTCATTATTATAAAAAGCAAAACTAATATTGGTATAATTGGACACGATGTAGCTAATCCGTTGGCTCGTTTTTCTTATATACTCTAAGCGACGCCAATTTTCCCGCGTTGGACTATCCGGTGGATAAATACTCGTTAGAGTTTTACGCTTTAGCTTTTTATTTAATAACTTTAATATAGTCCTAGTTGCATATCCGTTATTCGTTGCTATTTGAAGAATTATGTTAAGTTCAGTGTTATAATTTGAATTTGTCAAAGGGATGTTTATTAGTCTATCTAAGAGTGAATGGAAAGCCGACATTTTAATATTATGGGGATGGCTTGAAGAACTAGGGATAACAGCGTCTGTATACGTGGGTTTCCAATAAATTTTGAACTCTAAAGTAGAATTAATCGCGGGGAAATTGGCGTGTTTTAGAGTATATAGGAAAAACGAACCAACGGATTAGCAACATGGTGTCCAATTATACCAATATTAGGTTTGCTTTTTATAATAATAACACAATAAAGAAAATGATTTTTAACAATAAACCTAGAGTTGATCGCCTTTCCAAGTCTGGTGTCTATAGGATCAATTGCAATAATTGTAGTTTCTCCTATATTGGTCAGACTGGGCGCAATTTTGGAGTTAGAGCTAAAGAACATTTATCTGGTTGCAATCAACCAACTTTCCATAACCATTTAACTTCAGAAAATCACACAGCTAGCTTGAACAATTTAGACATATTACATATACAACCCAAAGGCAGACGTGTAGATACCTTAGATTTAAGAATCTTACGAAATTCGAAAATCAATATTTCTTAACCAAAATATCCTTAACGAACAGAGAGAAATCCGGTTCTCACCAATTACAGACCCCGCCCTTTTCTATTCTTGCTTTTTTCTACTATATAACAAAAAAATTTATTTATACAAATCAGTAGATACTCCTGATGATGACCTAACAAGTCGAAATCGATCGAGGGATTTTTTAAACTTCTTGAAAATATTCAAAATAATTTTGCGAAACAAAAAACAAGTGATTAATAAAAATGTGTTTATTAAAAATAAAAATTACTTACTCTTCAAGCAAATGGGGTTTTAGAAACTCCATTTCTCTCATGAAAATCTCATCTTTTTGTTTTATAATGCCGCCCTGACTTCCACTTCTAGCAGGTTTCAATAATCTATTGTATTTTGCACGGACCGACTTCCACCGTGCCATACACAAAGTGTGTGATATACCAACTTCATGAGCGATTTCACCCTACACAACGATTTTCAATAGATTGTTGTTAATACAAAAACTCTCTACCCGGTTTCCTAAGGTCCGCGATAATTTTAAAAATTATTTCCAAATCGGCTTCTAAAATAAAAACGAATTTTAACTTAATTTATTATGTTTCTTGTTGTTTTTAGTTGAATTATATCAATCCATTAAAAACATGAAAATTTCAATTGTACCTATGCCGACATGTTATAGCTATCACATTTTTCGTTGCGATGCATTTTCGATAGAATAACGGTAAAAGTGTACGGTAAGTAAAAATATTTTTTTTTGTAAAAATATTACTTCTAAAATACCGTTATTCTATCGAAAACGTCTCGAAACGAATGTAATAATTACATGTCGGCACCGAATTTATTTTTACTTTAAACACGATTTTTTTTAAATTATATGCATAAATAAATATTTACTTTTATCCATGATTATAATATATAATTTTTCGTACATATATAATTTTTTTTTTTTTTTTTTAAATTATTACAACTGAATACAATTCATCTAGTAATTTTTCTTTCTTATTTTAGTCACTTGTAAATAAGAAGAGGCCCATTGGCCAGCCCCATTTATAGGTTATTTACTGAAGTAGTTTTTGCTCTGGTGTCCAATCCATTAAATCAATTGGTTTCGTTCTCTGCATTCGTCTTACTGCATGTGAAGTGTCCAACATACCACGAAGCTCTTCATTTGTGTTGATAGATACGTTGTCCATGAATTACTGCAAATTTTTTATTTCTTCTTGAACCGTCGGGATATTTATGTCCCTGTGAAGGTCATCATTCCTAATGTACCACGGAGCGTTGACTATACCAAGTAGCACTATGTTTTGAAAAGTTTGTATTATTTTGGTTTTGGTTTTCTTTGTACAGCCCCAGAGCTGTATTCCGTAAGTCCATACAGGCTTTAGCACCTGTTGATACAATAGCAATTTATTTTCGGTTGACAATTCCGAATTTTTCCCGAGAAGCCAATACATTTTTCGATTTTTGATATTAAGCTCATCTTTTTTCTTTTTAACGTGCTCTTTCCATCTGAGCCTGGTATCTACGTATATACACAAATAAGTTTCTAGTTTTATAAATTTATAAAATTTATTTCGAAACGAAATATCGACACAAAAAACAAACCAAACACAAATAAAATTTGAATGACGTCATAAAACAGCAAGAAATTTTCCCATATTTCATTTTGAGCAAAATTTTTGATATCTATAGGTTGGTCGCCTGCGGACCAAGTAGCGCAAAGATAAAAATATCCCAAATATAACAAGACGAAACTCAAAATTGAGCTATCGTATTTGCCTTCGAAATATTAGAAAAAAGTTGAAGAATCAATACTTTAGTATTGGTGCGTATATGTATACGACAGTATCTCAAGTTTTAAGAGGTAACTAAGAATAGAGACGTCATCATAATTATAAGTGATCTGAAGGGCGAAGTACAGGTTTAACATTTTAATTTAAAATGTAAGTATTACAAAATTAAATACTTATTAAGTAATTAATTGTCTGGATATTAATGGTTTAATTATGTTCATCAAAATTTCAGCACATAACTTAATTCAATTTTTCGGCCTTTAAATTAAACTTTCATATTATGGAAATAATGAAATTTTTATCATGAATAAAAGTTAATTGTGTATAATACATCACATAGTATATGCCGTGTTATAATATATCAAAAAAAAAATATGGAAAAATTCAAATAGATAATATTTTTCATCAATCAACAGATTTATGTTAGTCGCATGGTCAATTTTCATGTGAATTTTAATAAAATTCAGAAATGAAAATAGTAGTTTTTTAATTCCGCCATCATCTCGTCCCCTAAGAGTTTCGGTTGTGACGTTTCACACATACTTACACCAAATTGTTCCACCAATTTTTATTTACACACATACATAAGCACAATTTTATTGTGTCGAGTTTCGTCCAGTTTCGAATAATCGCGACACTGTTCATACAGAATCTTATTCTAAATAGAAAGCAAAAGTAAGTCAAAGTCGAAACTAAATATAATTTTTTACTTCGAACAATGACAAAAAAGTCAAATTTTGTTATACTTGGGATTTTACTCGCAGGGGAATTTTTATATGGAAAAAAACGAAGGAGAAATATTTTCAAGCGTTTTGATTGGTTTAGCGTGCGGATCAAAAATTATAAATTTTTGCTGGCACTCGTGCAGTCGGCTTAAGACGGTACAGAGCAAAATAGCAAAACTGTCAAAATCATTAAGCAAAATTATTAGGTGTCTCGTCCGAAATTTAAGTACAATTTACAACAGAAAAAATGTCAAAAACTATATACTGCGCTGAGAGTAGTGGATTTAACTAACAGAATATAGATCGTGTTGATGTGTAATTACAAATTATTCAGCAATGCTTTAGGAAAGCGCGAAATTTGTGTTTCGCCATCATATTCAACAAGGCAGAGTGTAATGGTTTGGCGAGCTATTATTTATTACGGAACCATAAATTTGAACTTCTAACACCAAGGGTGACAGTATCTTCTTACAAAATCGTATTGGATAGATTTTAATATTAATTTGAAGAATAGTTTGTGTTAAGAAAAAAGGGGTTAGACGTTATTAATAAAAAAAAAAATTAAATTAAGGTTTTTCATCATTTTTTTAAACCAACCTTAGCATAAAACAAAGTGTACTTGGCTTATTCAGTTAATTTTACTGAAGCTATTCAAAAAGTATTAATACTAGTCCAGAATGTCTTTCTAAAATCACGTACACTTTAACCCATTACCGAAAATCTCATTTCCAAATAATTAATAAATTACCAAACTAGATAAAATCATGAGCCTCCTAATATTGAAGTGTTAATGTCAATGTTTTCTAAAAAAAACACAATATTTTTAAGAAACAACCAGGTAACATAAATTAAAATATGTTAAGCTAAATGTATGTTGTAAGTTTCTTGCGTTCCTCTAAAAATATTTTAATCGTTTAGCAATCTTTGCATAAACTCAAATTATGCATGTTTTTATGCAAATATCATCATCAAGACAAAAAAAAACAGTAATATTGTAACATAATGTTAAATAGTGTTATCATATATTTCTTGTACACCGTGTAAATATACAACTAAATCGTGTATTATTTTACAAATACGAAATAAACAAAAAAAAATCTTCTACATCTCGAACTGAAATTAAAATGCAAGAGAATAGTAAAAAAAATGTATTTTAGGGCACCATAAAATAATGTTGAGCTGCGATCAGAATCATGCACGTTTTATTTCGAGGCGCCCATATGACAAGCGTACATTAATTGACTTCAAAACGCGAGCGTTTCAATATGTTGTTAATAAGACTTATCAGTCATAAAGTGAATGTTGTTTTGACACACAGCCCAATTTATTCATACACATATAGTTTTTATGTGGTTCCGAGATGAAGACGCACCAAGGATAAATGATATTCTTATTATAATCAAATCTACATCTCATTATAATAAAGATTTTGAATTTTTGTGTTGCGTAATCATCAAAACCATTAACGCATAATACAATTCGATGAATGGTTGAATGCAAAACATTTGACAGCTGGTGCTTACAATCGGTGATATAAAAATTAGTTTTTATACACCGCCATTTTACGCTACAATAAAATTAGTTTTGCTCTGCTACAATGTATGGTGTGAAATAAATGAAGTCAAGTGTCCGATTGGTCAACTTGTTCCCCTAATTAAACCGTGTGTGTATTTTTTTTTATAGAGTAATTTAAACATTTATTTTATATTTTTTATCAGATACCTGAATAAAATACAAAACGAAGAAGTTAATGAGGTGTAGAAATGAGCGCCATTTTTAAATGAGGTGAACCGTACAATTTTCTTTGCTATTTGGTATTGGTGAATAATTTTATCAACGTTTTTAAATTATTTGTTATATGTGGTTTTGTGATATTTCGTTGTTGATGCACATCAATGATTTATGACAGTTTTGTCTATTGTTCTAGGTCACTAAGACTTTTTAATTGATGATGTGGTATTTTGATACCATATAAGTAGGTACGACACAAGAAGTGGTATAATTTTGTGAATTATTTGGCCCTAATTTGCCTTTACATATCCACAAGTTTTCATTATATTATAGTGTAATTTAGGGATTCAATCCAGATTGATGAACTTAGAATTAACTGGGAATTGAAATGGAGTTATCTGTTTTATTGTATTGCAAATCATGTTGAAATCGAAGCAAAACCGAGGAATTTGAGGTAAATATGAAAAATATTGTATATATGTAATTTCAAATAGTGTTTTTAGTAAAAATGTTTTATTAGTCGCATTTCGCCGTTTTTTTCATTGTTTTCTAGGTCTAAATTACTTCAGTTTCGGAAACGTTACAAATACAAAGTTTTCCAAATGTTATTTAAGAGAAGCGGAGATCACAGTCTATTGAAAGATAATACTTACAATTTAAGAGACCACAAAGTTTGTGTTACGCCAAAAATTAAGTCTGAAGCTACGCGTAGAAGTTTTATGTACATCGCTCCATACATTTACAATGAAATTCCTGCAATTTTAAGATAGTTAGATAATGGCCCCTATTCCGTCGACAAAATGTTATCATGTTATTATCTATATAAATAAAACAAAGTCGGGTTATCTATATAAATAAAACAAAGTCGGGTTAGTTACACCATTTATAACTGAAGAACGGCTGGACCGATTTTTATGATCTTTCTTTTGTTGGATTTGACTCCGTTCCGAATAGCATAATAACTATTAAAACATTGGAAAAATTCACCAAAAAAAAAGTTATCAAGAAAATTCATTTTCTCATATATTTAGTACATTTTGTTTTTTTTATTTTGTTCGTCTCAATACAGTGGTGGTTTAGGGAAAAAGAAAAGTCGGAAAAACTCAAAAGGGAAGCCCCAAAAATCTAATAAAAAAATCTTTTTTTTTATATGAATTTTGTAGGTGTAGTTTGTATGTGACGAGTGGTGCAGTGGTTAAAGCTTCGGCGCTTGGACTGCAAGGTACTGGATACGAATCCGACTGGAGGCTGCATGCACATTTAAAATTTTATTTTTTATCCAATTTTTTTTTATTTCATCTACTTATCTATATATATAAAACAAAGTCGGGTTAGTTACACCATTTATAACTGAAGAACGGCTGGACCGATTTTTATGATCTTTCTTTTGTTGGATTTGACTCCGTTCCGAATAGCATAATAACTATTAAAACATTGGAAAAATCCACAACAACAAAAATTTATCAAGAAAATTCATTTTCTCATACATTTTTTTTTTTTATTTTGTTCGTCTCAATACAGTGGTGGTTTAGGAAAAAAGAAAAGTCGGAAAAACTCAAAAGGGAAGCCCCAAAAATCTAATAAAAAAATCTTTTTTTTTATATGAATTTTGTAGGTGTAGTTTGTATGTGACGAGTGGTGCAGTGGTTAAAGCTTCGGCGCTTGGACTGCAAGGTACTGGATACGAATCCGACTGGAGGCTGCATGCACATTTACCATTTTATTTTTTATCCAATTTTTTTTTATTTCATCTACTTATCTATATAAATAAAACAAAGTCGTGTTAGTTACACCATTTATAACTCAAGAACGGCTGGACCGATTTTTATGATTTTTGTTTTGTTGGATTTGACTCCGTTCCGAATAGCATAATAACTATTAAAACATTGGAAAAACTCAATTTTATTAAGCTAATAACTTTAAAAAACATTTATTGATTTTGAGGCGGTACGAAGTTCGCCGGGTCAGCTAGTGTTATATAAAATGAAAATTGCTATTTTGGTATTCCGGTCTATTTCAATTTTATTATTTTATGTTATTTTCTATGTTATTTTGATATAACATAAAAGCAATAAATTAGGTACTTTTATGAAATGTTATAGACAAAAATGAAATCCAATACGTCAAATTCTGTGATAGAATCATATTTTTTAAAACAGGCAAATAATTAAAATAATTCGCCAAAATTATTAAATGTCATATATTCTACGGTATACCAGAGAACGAAACGAAAGACGTGCCAGGTACGTAAATACATTCCTGATTTATTTAGGATGATAGAATTTTAATTTTTAGAATTCAACACCGTGCCAATTTACGGATGCTTCGAGATGAAAGTGATCCTTATCGATTGCCCTCATTCCGATTCAAGAAATTGTTTAGGCTTAGTAAGCGAATAGTGGAATTTTTAATACTAAAATTGGAGCCCATGTCACGGCAATCAACAATCTCCTTCAAAATTAAATTACTGTATGCTCTACATTTCTATGGCCATGGGTCATATCAAGTAGTAGCTGGAAGTTGCCATAATCTAGCCGTATCGCAGCCAAGCGCCTCGCGATGTATAACAGAAGTCACAAGTCTAATATGCACTTATTTATTAGATGATGTCATAAAGTTCCCACAGAATGTTCTTCATCAAGCAGAAACAAAATTGGGCTTTGCGAGAAAATTTGAGATGACCAGAGTGCTTGGAGCGATTGATGGATGCCACGTTGCAATAATTGCACCGCCTGAGGATAGCGAATTTTTTGTGGGAATTTATTTCGCAACAGGAAGGGATACCTCAGTATAAATGTAGTTGTTTGTTGCGATTCCAAAATGCGTATTAATTATGCAAATGCGCGGTTTCCAGGTTCGGTACACGACTCGGCAATCTGGATGACATCGCAACTACGGAAATATTTTATCGATAATTTCTCAAATATTTCTAACCAAACAAATATCCTATTAGGTGATTCCGGGTTTCCACTGGAACCTTGGTTGCTTGTTCCTTGCAATAATCCGGAAAATGGAAGCAGGGAATTTCGATACAACGAGAAATTTATAAGGGCGAGGAACACTGTCGAGAAATGTGTTGGCTTCGTAAAATCGAGGTTCCGATGCCTACTACGGCATCGTACATTACATTACCACCCAATGATTGCATGTAAAATTATATATGCAGTATTTGTGCTACATAATTTATGTTTGGATACGAGTTTGGACGATGAAATGGATGCAGGTAAAGTCTCAGAAGACAGTGATGTACCCGAAGAAGAAATAAACCCTGAAAATAATATAATAGGTGTCATGGATGAAATGGAACAAAATGGAACTTGGTATAATTTGGGTTGCAGATTACGAGAAACGTATATCAACAAATATTTTCATTAATTTTTTTTTTATTTCAAATAAATAAAGTATATATTTCATAAATTAAATAAAAAATACAAATAAAATGAATAATTCACTTTAAAAATACTGTCATAATTTTTATCAAACCACATAAAATGGTTTCTTATTTTTCCCTCATTTCTATAAAGACGTCAGCGGCGTTATTGAGACTCTCCGCTATCTCGTGCATACACTGAGCGAAAAACACTATCGCATTAAAAAAATTACCATCGTTTTAAAAAAAATGCTATCGATAGTCAACCGATCATAATATTTATTATAATGATAGTACTTCCATTATAATTTGTTTGCTGTTAATTTGACAGTATACTTTCAGAATAATAATAAAATAAAATTTCGATTCAATAAAACGAATTTTCTATATAACAGCATAATTCTTTAGATTCGATCGAATGAAAGACACATAAAGATAATCATTTCTGTCAAAGTAATTGTATTTCATATCATATCGATGATAAAGTAGTTCCATATGAAAACAGGGCAGTGCTTATTTAGACATAATTTCCATTATTTCTGCAAGAAAAATGTTTCTATATTAAATTTTGATTTATTCTGAGTGATAAACAGATATTAAAATCAGAATTTTTTTTACATCGAGGTGAGGTTACCAAGACGTTGGGAGTTTGGTTTCGAACTATGAAACATTGAATTCTTTATATTAAAAAATTCGGACATCTCATCATACTGCAGTGACCAAACTACAAAAATATTAAAAATACTTTGAACTTACATACAAAGTATCATCACACTGCCTTAGCGAATTATTATGATTCGCTACGCAATTATCAACCTCCTAGTAACCTTGAATTTTGTTGTAATTAATGCATACATGCGATTTCTATATGAAAGTTTGTTTATCATAAAAATAATAAAAAAAAATTGACAAAAAAATTTTCATATCGAGAAACTCCTTTCAAATTTGTTCTTTAATGGCAAAAAAGATTACAATTGTTCTGTTAATGTGACAACATGTATATCGAGGAATATTAGTTGTTAATAAAACAATTTATGGTCATATCAACAAACTACGATTAATATGAGAAATTGCTTGTTTAGATAACAGTATCATTTTATAGCAATAATTACAATTTCAAATTTTCAATACGAAAGGAGAATTTCTCTCAGTGTAGCACGCGCGATTTTAGTAAACCCTTCCCTCATTACGTCTATTTTTGTTGTTTGAGCTCCAAAAATTTCTTTTCGAAGTCTTCTATAAAATTGAGGTTAGAATTAAAAGTAATCATGCATGATTATTTCATACCATTATCCTGATTCCTTTTTCGGGACACTTCCGGTGGAGCCTTAGGTACCGCACAGGTAGGTGATGGTTCCGGTTCTGGGGATAGTTGTTCAACAGCCGAAGTTGAACCAAAGCCGCTTCTATTGTTATAGCACCTTCGAACACAATCACCTCCCAGGCACTAAGTGCACGCTCTTCCAAATCGCTCAATTTCAATTGGCTTGATTCCCCGCCACCAGTTTGGTTTAAACTAACTATAATTTTTCTTTTTTTATGCCGCACAGCATTACGCCAGTTTTCAAAAATCTAAAAGTAAAAGTTGTCTTATAAATATACATCAATATTTTTAATTTACACTATTGTATACTAAACCTTTTTCCATTGGTTTTTATTTCTTGTAGCCCCAACGGCTGGATTTAATAAATTGACCAATTCAGTCCATAATTTGTGCACTGCATCATCCGAATCTTTCTTCGCACACAACTCTGGATGATTCTCCATAAATGCCACGTATAAATCATATTGCTCGCGAGTTGTTTTAGCTTGGCGTGTAACTTTTTCTAAAATTAAATAAGTTTAAATTACACAAAATTACATTGAAAACTATAAATAACCAAAAAAATTCTGTACCGACCTTTAATTGATGACATTTGTTTCCATGTATAAATATTTTTGACAACTACGTATAGAAACACAAGACAAAAAAAACGTACTAGATTTTTTTATTCAATTGTACAACAGCATATTACAGTAAAAGTGAAAATAACATAACATGGTTAGAATACCAAATTGAAAAAAAAAATTATGTTACCTCGTTTTAAAAATTATAACATAAGAAAATAACATAAAATTTTGAAAACCCGGGATACGGGCCAATATTGGCCCCTATGCTGGCGTCCAAATTTTATCATGTTATTATGTTATATAACATATAATATGATACTTTGGTATTCTGGGCCATTTCAATTTTATTATATTATATTTTATTATTTTATATTATATGAAAATGCGATTTTGGTATTCCGGTGAATTTATATTTTATCATGTTATGTTATTTTCTATGTTATTTTGACAGTACATAAAAGTTATAAATTAGGTACTTTTATGTATTTTTATGGAAACAAATTGAGTAAACAGTGAAAAACAAATCAATTTGAGAAAATTAAAGTCGAACGAATGACACATAAGTTGCACTTTCTTTATTTCATTTCGGGTTACTTAATCGTAAATTAATTAAATAACATGCCATATGTTCAACGGTGCATCAGAGAACGAATCGAAAGACAAGCCAGGTAGAATTTCAAATTAATTCGTATGTAGGTATATATACCTTATACATATTTGTTTTATTGCAGAATTGAACACTGAAGCAATTTGAGGACTCTTTGTGATGCAAGTGATCCCTACAACCTACCATCTTTTAGGTTCAAAAAATTATTCAGGCTCAACAAAGAAATAGTCCAATTTTTAATAATCAAGCTTGATCCTATGTCAGGACCAACACAAATTCATTTTCGGATATAATTGCTTTGCGCCTTACATTTTTATGGGCATGGTTCATATCAGGTTGCAGCGGGAAGTTGCCATATGATAGCGCTTTCGCAGCCCAGCACATCCGGATGTGTGAAAAAAATAACAAATATGATTGTTGTGCACTTGTTAGATGAAATTATTAAATTTCCACAAAATATCATTCATCAAGCGGAAACCAGGGAAGGATTTGCAAGAAAGTTTAATATGCCAGGAGTTCTTGGGGCGATATAGAATGATGATTTTTATCGCGGTAACTTATTTAGGAATCGCAAAGGATATCACAGCATTAATGTGCTAGCATGTTGTGATTCGAATATGCGCATAAATTATGCAAATGCACGGTTTCCAAGATCTGTACATGACTCAGCCATTTGGATGGCTGCGCGAACTAGAAAATATTTTGTGTAACATTTTACAAACATAGCTAGTCAAACCAACATTTTGTTAGGCGATTCTGGATTTCCTCTGGAACCGTGGTGGCTTGTTCCTTTTAACAATGCAGAGCGTGGAAATAGACAATCTCGGTATAATGATCGATTCATTATACATATTAAGGAATATAGTTGAAAAATGCTTTGGGGATTAAAATCCAGATTTCGTTGTTTATTGCGTCGTCGAACGTTACACTATCATCCGAATATGGCTTGCAAAATTATATATGCAGTTTTGGTATTGCATAATTTATGTTTGGACAATTCAATTTTGTACTATGAGGATGAAAATTCTGAGGATGCTGGAATGCCCTAAGATGATGAACTAAACTTCATCGAAATTACGGAAGATGAACAATCTATATTAACGATTCAGACAATGCTACATGGTACAATCTGGGACGCAGATTGCGGGAATCGTACATTAACAAATATTTTGATTAAAACATTTTCTATAAATCATAAACATAATTTTATTAAAAAAAATATATATATATATATTCAAAAAAGTATCACAATTCATTTGATCATTGTATTCATATTTGATCTAATTATTCTATCTAATTCATTTGTTGTTTGTGGGTGTCCTTCAAATTGATAATTTAATGAATTTAATTAAACCTTATTCGCAAAAGACATTAAACCAGGAGCGGCACGTGTTCAACAAACGGTTGTCCAGAGCCCGGGTTGTTGTGGAAAACGCGTTTGGCATATTGGCATCCAGATTTGGCGTGTTCCAAAAAGCGATAAACCTTGAACCAAAAAAGGCTGAAACCATAACCATGGCGTGTTGTTAATTGCACAACTTTTTAGCTAAGCAAAATAATAATTCGTATATGCCTTCAAATGAAGAAAATGCAAACAATTTGGTTCAGGTTCAAAGCACTCAAAGCAGAAACAGTTCATCAATAGTAAAAGAGAACAGAGATCAATTGTGCCATTACTATAATAATGAAGGCAAATTGGGATTATAGAAAATTTTTAATCATGTATCCTATTATTTATAATTTAAAATAAAATACAGTTATATTATAAAATTAAAATTATTTATTTTTATTTATGGTTTGGTTGAAATGTTTGGAAAAACAAGGACATTGGGTTCTGAGGTTGATCTGATGGTGATTGTTCAGGTGATTCTAATTCAAAACTCGCAGATGATGAATTTCTTGATGATGATGACTGGTGTGTTTTTGAGGTACTGCTGGACGGGATTGCTGTTGTTCTCCAAGGGTCCTTATTTAGTATTCCTACTCGAGCCTCGAATAGCACTTCATTTATTGCACGCTCAGCAAAGATTCTTTGTTGTGGCTCTAAAGTCGTGAATGTTACACCCCACGCAATGGCAATAGTAGGGACATTTTCAGCCTTACTATTGGAATGTCCCAAATAATTGCATGCCAATTGTAGCAATTCGTTTTGCTTTGATGGTACATTGGACCGTTTGGCTCGTTGAGGAGCTGGTGGAGGCATTATACTCGAACGGGAAGTCTGCAGAGATTGCTCAGTATGGATCTCATCATTAATGTTTTGATTTTCGTTTTCTGTAGACTGAAAAAATTAATAAATTAATTAATTAACAAATCGTATACAAAAATTTTATATATAAAATTTCTAACACCCAATGAAAAAAAAACAATTTCTAAATAAATTTTAAAAAGTGACATATATATAATGTATCCAAGAGCAACAACCAGCTGGAATGATGTAAAAAATGAATAATGGAAACCCTACACGATCAATATTATTGACATTATTTTCATCAACCTTCGGTAATGATGTAGTAAAATCAGAAAATCTGGATTTTCATCATTACCGAACTTCATTCACCATTACTTCGCATTACACGATCAGTATTAATGTCGTTACTTGCAAGTACTGACATTAATACTGATTGTGTAATGGGCGCATAACAGCAAAATCAGTAATGTAACTGCTGATTTGTGGATTTTTCTAGTATAGTCGCCTCTACCACATTATTCAAACTATCGGTAATGTCGTGCATTGCGACAACAAATTTATTAATTCCATCCTCTTTAATTTTTAGCGCTCGTTCTTTCAATTCAAAATATTTTGTATCAAAATTATCTATAAAAGAAAAGAAACAATATTTTCGAAAGGACATCATACCCTAAATGGCTTACCCGTCTGACATCGCCTTTTTCTGCATCGTTCCTTTTCCTGCATCGTGGCTGGTGCTGGTTCCGGAGTTGGCTGCTCAACTTCAATTCTAGTGGGTAACTGGAACCCAGCTTCGATGTCAATGGCCCCTTCAAATACAATATTGCCCCATGCACTAAGAGCACGGTCCAGTTAATGAGACTGTACTAAAAGGTCCACCACCCGTTTGGTCTAAACTCACTAATATCTTTCTTTTTTTGTGGCGAACGCTATAACATCAGTTTTCAAAAATCTAAAATAATAAATTTTTATTAAATATTTTTAAAGATAAAATTAAAAAACATTTTGTTTGGACACCTTACCTTTTTCCAATCTTTTTTTTGCCGACAAGCTCCAATACCAGCATTCAGCAGACTGGTCAACTTATCCCAGAGGGCTTCAACAGAATCATCCGAATCTTTTTTTATCACACATACATTCGCGATTACATTCCATAAACGACAATTACACTTCATATTGCTCTCGAGTCGTTTTTTTCTGCCGAGGGATTTTATCTATAGGAATGTAAAATATTCTCCTCTTAAATTTCAAAAAATGTCAATGCATAAAATTACAAAAAATAGCACAATAAAAAAAAACAAATAAAATGTATATATGTACCAACCTTTTGTTGTGGTATCTTGTGAAATATATTTGGTAGCTTATGAAATATATTTGACAGGTATATAATCAGAAACATTAATTGTACTAGATTTTTGTTATATATTTGTACAAGAGCATTTTATATAAAATTTAATTTAATATGATATGCATCGAATACCAAATTGAAAAAAATTTTATGTTACCGCATTTTAAAAAATCATAACATGGAAAAATAAAATAAAATATTTTTATGCCGGAATACGGGCCATTAATGTTAAACTGAAAGCAATAAAATTATGTCTACTTAGTTTAAAAATGTAGAATTTCTAATAAAAGGTATCCATCATGTTTGCAGGTACGTTCGGCTGTAAGCGACGCCATCTGGCATTTTGCAATATGCACATGTTTTTGGATTTTTAATTTTTTAATCCTATACTGGTTTCTAATTTAATTTCTTGTTTGTTCACTTTGTTTTAAATGTTATGCTTTAATGTACAACTTAAAAATTATTCGTGTATAATTAAAACTGTAACTTTTTGTACCCAGCAAATTCAGATTTTTTGTTTTATAATTTTTACTGTTATTGAAAGTTAATCCGATACATTGAATAAATTTTCATTCAGGATTGACATTTTATTTTTATTTGTAAACTAATTGTTTTTTTTATAATTTTAAATCGAGGTTAAAAGCGACCCACAACTGTTCTACAATTACACGCGCATGAGTTTGGAACATTTCAATGAATTATTGGCAATGGTCGGCCATTAATTAAGAAACAAATATCCACATCACGAGAACAAAAAAGAAATACTTTAAGATTGGCTATAACATTAAGGTATGTATAGTTTATATAATGTGCTTAAAATATTACATCCTTAAAACTGCATTTACAAATTAAAACATATTTTCCAAGTCTACAAATTAAAACATATTAACAAAAGAGAAATTTATAATATAAGTTTAAACATTTTATTCATCTGGCAATCTGAGAGTCGCAGATCAGCTTCTCATTAGCATATAAATGCTCTCTCCCCTCCCTCCCTAGCGTACATATTATATTCGACGAGATTTATTACAGCGGTATTAAAAAATAACATGTTTCCCAAAATAAGGGCAGATTTTGGAGGGGTTCGAACAACGATGGAGTTCCGAATTGTATAGCAGTTATTCACGGCAAACACGTTATTATGAGGGCTGCCTTTTATATTTCGGGATTAGAGAACAAATACAAGTATTAATCAACAAAAATCGCTTTATTGTTTTTTAAAATATTCCCCATGAAGATCTATACACTTTGCATGCGTTTGAACCAATTGTCGAAGCACTTTTTCCACTCTGATTGAGGTATCTCAAAAACATGCATTCTGAACGCAGCAACCGCTTCTTCAGGTGTCGAAAAACGTTGACCTCTCAGTTCGTTTTTTACGTACGGGAATAAAAAGAAGTCATTTGGTGACAAGTCAGGACTATACGGCGGATGACTCATCAAATCGATGTTTTGAGTGCTCAAAAATGCAGTTGTTTGAGCCGATGTGTGAGAGCTTGCATTGTCGTGGTGAAGAGTGATCCGTGTTCGGCAGTTGGTTTTCCTTATTT
This sequence comes from Nephrotoma appendiculata, assembly GCA_947310385.1. Classification (NCBI taxonomy): domain Eukaryota; kingdom Metazoa; phylum Arthropoda; class Insecta; order Diptera; family Tipulidae; genus Nephrotoma; species Nephrotoma appendiculata. The sequence goes on from OX371224.1 coordinate 203,124,667, forward strand.
CTTGGAAGACAACTGGCAAACAAATGGTTGTGTACCACTCAGAATTGACTGTTCTGCGATGTTTTAGTGGTACGGTTGCGACATGTCCATTTTTTCCGAAAAAACAGGCGATCATTTGCTTGCAAGTGGTTCGTGCGCGAACAACTTTTGTTGGATTCGGCTCATCTTGAAACACCCATACAGTCGACTGCTGTTTACTTTCGGGCTCGTACGCGTAAATCCACGATTCATTACCTGTCACTATGTCATAGACGTGTTTTGAAACACCGCGATCGTATTTTTTGAACTTTTCTTTCGATCAATCATCGTGTGGGATCCAACGCGAACAAATTTTTTTGACATTCAAATGTTTATGCAATATTGAATGTATGCTGTTCCCACTAATGCCTAAGGTTGTCCCAATCTCACGATAGGTCACATGACGATCTTGCAATATCAGTTCGCGCACAGCATAAATGGTTTCCGGAACAACAACTGATTCTGGACGACCTTCACGAAATTCGTCTTGGAGTGAACTACGACCTCGATTGAAATCACCATATACCATCGATAAACACTGGTCCTTGATGGAGCTTCATCGCCATAAATTGAATTAAGTTCATCCATGCACTCTTGCTGCCTTAATCCACGTCGAAAGTTGGAAAAAATAGTCGCATGAAAATGTTCACGATTTAATTCCATTTTTTCGCCGAGATGTTGAGTTAATGAGTACTGTAAACAATACAAATCGCACTCGAATATCAAAACGTTCTGAGTACGTATAATCTCAAAAATGTCAAACTTTACGATAGAGCTGTCAGTTGCCAGATTGCAACACTACGGCTGTCCAATCCCGAAATATTCAAACAACCCTCGTATTCAAATAAGCTCCGATTATTGAAACGGTTGATTCATAATTTTCAGGCACCGGAAGATTCAGGATCCGAGTTGTATAACTATACAAAAACATGTTCAGTACGTGCGGTATCTGTGCTGCAGGTCGTCAAAGTTATAGCGGAGTTATCAGAAAAATCAATTTTGGGAAACACTAACATTGGCCCGTATTCCGGCATAAAAATATTTTATGTTATTTTTCCATGTTATGATTTTTTTAAATGTGGTAACATAAAATTTTTTTCAATTTTGTATTCTAAGCATGTCATATTAAATTAAATTTTATATAAAATGCTCTTGTACAAATACATATATAACAAAAATCTAGTACAATTAATGTTTCTGATTATATACCTGTCAAATATATTTCATAAGCAAAATGGGTACCACAACAAAAGGTTGGTACATATATACATTTTATTTGTATTTTTAATTGTGCTATTTTTGTAATTTTATGCATTGAAATTTTTTTGAAATTTAAGAGGAGAATATTTTACATTCCTATAGATACAATCACACTGCAAAAAAAACGACTCGAGAGCAATATGAAGTGTATGTGTCGTTTATGGAATGTAATCCACAAATTGCGATAAAAAAGATTCGAATGATTCTGTTGAAGCCCTTTGGGATAAATTGACCAGTCTGCTGAATGCTGGTCTTGGAGTTTGTCTCTGCAAAAAAAAAATTGGAAAAAGGTAAGGTGTCCAAACAAAATGTTTTTTAATTTTATCTTTAAAAATATTTAACAAAAATTTATAATTTAAGATTTTTGAAAACTGGCATAATAGCGTTCGCCACAAAAAAAGAAAAATATTAGTGAGTTTAGACCAAACGGGTGGTGGGCCTTCAAGTACAGTCTCATTAACTGGCCATTGTCATCGAAGCTGGGTTCGAGATGCAGGAAAAGGAACGATGCCGAAAAAGGCGATGTCAGACGGGTAAGCCATTGAATTTACGGTATGTTGTCCTTTCGAAAATAATGTTTCTTTTCTTTTATAGATAATTTTGATACAAAATATTTTGAATTGAAAAAACGAGCGCTAAAAATTGAAGGGGAAGGAATTAATAAATTTGTTGTCGCAGTGCACGACATTGCCGATAGTTTCGATTATAGTAGAAAAATCCACAAATCAGCAGTTACATTACTGATTTTGCTGTTATAATTAAATCAAATGAATTAGATAGAATAATTAGATCAAATATGAATACAAAGATCAAATGAATTGTGATATTTTTTTGAATAAATATATATTTTTTTTTAATAAAATTATGTTTATGATTTATAGAAAATGTTTTAATCAAAATATTTGTTAGTGTACGATTCCCGCAATCTGCGTCCCAGATTGTACCATGTGGCATTGTCTGAATCGTTAATATAGATTGTTCATCTTCCGTAATTTCGATGGAATTTAGTTCATCATCTTCGTGCATTCCAGCGTCCTCAGAATTTTCATCCTCATTGTTCAAAATTGAATTGACCAAACATAAATTATGCAATACCAAAACTGCGTATATAATTTTGCAAGCCATATTCGGATGATAGTGTAACGTTCGACGACGCAATAAACATCGAAATCTGGATTTTAATCCCCAAAGCATTTTTCAACTATATTCCTTAATATAATGAATCGATCATTATACCGAGATTATCTACTTCCACGCTCTGCATTGTTAAAAGGAACAAGCAACCACGGTTCCAGAGGAAATCCAGAATCGCCTAACAAAATGTTGGTTTGACTAGCTATGTTTGTAAAATGTTCCACAAAATATTTTCTAATACGCGAAGTCATCCAAATGTCTGAGTCATGTACAGATCCGGGAAACCGCGCATTTGCATAATTTATGCTCATATTCGAATCACAACATACCAGCACATTAATGTTGTGATGTCCTTCGCGGGCGGCGCAATAATGGCTACATGACATTCATCTATCGCCCCAAGAACTCCTGGCATATTAAACTTTCTTGCAAATCCTTCCCTGGTTTCCGCTTGATGAATGATATCTTGTGGAAATTTAATAATTTCATCCACCAAGTGCACAACAATCATATTTGTTATCTTTTCACACATCAGGGTGCACTGTGACATAGAATCAAGCTTGATTATTAAAAATTAGACTATTTCTTTGTTGAGCCTGAATAATGTTTTGAACCTAAAAGATGGTAGGTTGTAGGGATCACTTGCATCACGAAGAGTCCTTAAATTGCTTCGGTGTTCAATTCTGCAATAAAACGAATATGTATACCTACATACGAGTTAATTTGAAATTCTACCTGGCTTGTCTTTCGGTTCGTTCTCTGATGCACCGTTGAACATATGGCATGTTATTTAATTAATTTATGATTAAGTAAACCGAAATTAAATAAAAAAAGTGCAACTTATGTGTCATTCGTTCGACTTTAATTTTCACAAATTGATTTGTTTTTCACTGTTTACTCAATTTGTTTCCATAAAAATACATAAAAGTACCTAATTTATAACTTTTATGTACTGTCAAAATAACATAGAAAATAACATAACATGATAAAATATAAATTCACCGGGATACCAAAATCGCATTTTCATATAATATAAAATAATAAAATATAATATAATAAAATTGAAATGACCCGGGATACCAAAGTAACATTTTACATGTTATATAACATAATAACATGATGACATGATAAAATTTGGACGCCAGAATAGGGACCATTATTAGTATTAGAAATATAAGCATTAACACATATGTTCTGTTTAGAATTCTTCAACCAGGAGATGTAAGCGCGAATTTCTCTTCCGTACCCTACGTTTTCGTGTCAAACGACACGCTTGCCTTAAACGAAAATATGCTCAAGCCACATACACCACTACTAAAACAACGAAGCAACGCATATTTAATTATCGACCAAGTCAGGTGGTTGCGGAAAAAACTGCCACTTTATTACTCCTGATCTCGTCAATCGTTAGGTAGAAGGAAACATGATACTATAGGCAAGATTTTATTTACAATGTTTATTAATTCACAATTAAATTTTTTTTCTATACATTTTAAGGTTCCTAGAATAAACACCAGAATTCTCTGTTGCCCATTCAACCCATGAATCTCCCGCAACTCAAAACAATCGCGAAATTAACTCGAGAAAAATTCAGTGACTATTTTTCCGGAGAGGGACAAATAGAGTGGCAGCTCAGCAAAATTTAAAAAGTGTGTTTCCTGAATTATAATTTTTTAATAGGCGATTTTAGGTTTTTGAATTTGTTTTTCCTTTGAGGCAACCACTAATGATTTTCTGATTACAGAGAATTATATTTACATTTTTAAATTTGTATATGAATTATTTATATTTTTAAATATATTTTAAACAACGAGGTTTTTATACCTAATTGAAGTATCTAGTTCTTAGATTGATATTAAGACTTCCATAAGGCTTTTTCTCTGGACTAAGAAAAATAAGTAATTTCTTTCACTCAATTTTCTACTTTAAAAATTATATCTCACGTTTCCAAATTTATAAATAAGTGTTTTATTTTTTTTTTTTTAATTAAACCTTTCTACGAAATAGAGTTTTTCCAAATATTTTTTCTCCATGTTACGGTTATTGATAGTAATGTACTAGTGTGGTGCAGGTACTCTTAACAGTTAAAATGATTTTTCTTATTTACTTACTACGCAGAAATTCATAACATATAATGTTTTTTTCAAATTAGTACATACAATCTAAATCCGTTAAGTATAAATTATAATTTGTAGTTCTTTTCAAAAATAATAACCATCAAAATTCTAAAAGTATAAATATTAGTTAAATTCCAAAATAAATCAAATTAATAAAGCTTTTGGTTTTAATTTCAACCCTGAATTAGACCGGTACATCAACAACCTTGTTATGAATAATATTTTCCTACATCTTTTTATTATTATAAGTATTAATAGCTGTCTTTAGCTGGTTACATATAAATTACTGTAATGTAAACGTGCAAGATAATTAATGAACCGATGTTGATTGGACAACACATAACTAGACATTTGTTTATAAAACAATTTAATTTTAAAGGTATGAAATAATTTGAGCAATACGTATGTGCATACTCGTCGTCCAATGTCTAAATATTAGGTACCCTTGAACTTGTTTGTTACAGTTTGTAGATTGATTTGCTTATGATGTATGTTTTCGTACTGCAGATGGACTTTTAGACAGCTACCGGATAATTCCTTAAGTTCAAGAGTTACTAATGTATTCCAGGCACTGCTTCACATCCTAATATTTTATTTCTTCGCAATTTTTTACACTCCAATAAAAATGTTTTACCACATCATAAACTAATTAACACTATTTATACATTTCTACCACGTCATACACAATTCAACATTTCAAATTAACAATATTAATTTAGACTGTTATATAAATATTATTATTAACTTTGCAAAAAAAAAAAAAAAAAATATATAATTGTCATGATTTTTATACGATGAAATAAATTACACGAAAAATACTAAAGAAGGTTACCTATATTGCCTTACAGATTTAATAAAAAATCTTTATAAGTAAAATGCTATTACGAGTAATTTTAATGAGACGGAACAAACGTCTTCTAAAAATTAAAAAGTGAAATGAATCTATATAAGAAAACTAAAAAGCCAAAACAAGGTTATGAGATTCTAATTGTTGGTCGAATCTTCTTGTGAATAAATTTTATTATTATTTTTAGATTGTCAGAGTTGTTATTAAATATTTTTTTAAGGTTATGTATAAACGGATTTTTTTAATATAAGTATTATTTATTGTATTCAGTTTAATCGATTAGTTCTCTCAAAATGTATGAACGTCTTATTGTTTTTTTTTATTATTCAAATTTTAAATTTAGTTCTGTCGTTTTAACATCTTCCGTGTTTTCTGCCGAACATTATAATAACGTATAAGTAATCCAACTACATTTTATTACATTTATTAATTTTAATGTACTTTTATTTTGTGTCTTCTTTAATACGAAATGTATAATTATTATTTTATCTTAATGCAGTCGCGGTACATAAGTTTCATATATAATTTCAATAACAAATTAACGAAATAAACACTTTGCCGCAGCGCGCGGTACTATTTCTCTTCTTGTTGCGCGACATCACATTAAACACGAAATTCGATTTTCTATTTTATTAAAATGACAAATTTTATGTTGAATTAAAGAGAAAAATAAAATTGTAATAATAACAGCAGCAGCAGTAGACGTAGTAATAACGATAATAATAGTAATAATAGAAAAAAAATTAAACTTGCTTTAGCTAAGAGACAACTCATGTCAAATAAATTATTTGCATTTAAAAAAGAATAAAGAAAATTGGAATTTTTAAAATTAATTTTATTTAATCAAGTAGAAAACATTTGATATTTTCGTACATTTAATCGTTAACTTTTAAATCGAAAATTATTTAGTAAAAGCGTTGTTAATTAAATAATTATATATAAAAATTATATACATATGTATTCTATGCTTGCTAGAGAAAAAGACAAGCACTGGTCGAATGCTAACAACTACTGTAAAGGATTTAAAGCTCTCTTAAAGAATTTGTGTTATTTACTAGTAGTGCAACATGTACAAGGACAAGCATCCACGAATTAACTGTAAACTAATTTTGGAATGAAATTTCGTTGACAAATTATAACCGATATTGATAATCATTCATCGATAGCAACAACAGCGAATAAAATTAAATAATGGAACTGGATATAAACAAATTCCGCCACAAGCACGGTCAGTGCGACCATTCTGGCAAATATGGTAATTGGTATGTGGAAATCTGTACCAGGTTTAAGTTGAATCTCTGTAATTAGCATAACGTCAATAAGAAATTTGTTAAGGAAATAAATTACCTCCTGTTTTTTCTTGCTGACACTTCACGCGTGCAGAGTATCAGATCATTATGTGCAGACATATTTGATGGCTGTAGCTAAAATAACCTGAACTTGTTCTGCAGGTGTGCGACATCTCGTGAGTGACTTTCTTAAGAATTAGAAGTAATTCCGTAGAAGAATATGATTTAAAACTATTTTGTTGACCAGCTTATCGAGTGTTCATAGAAAATGTGTTGAACTGAAGTATATCAGTAAAAGACTGTCGTCCGGTGTGTAGATATACCTCCGGGGTAGTCGTTTGTTTAGCATTTAGACTGTGGCCTACCAGATTCGGAAAGTTAACTAATGACCAATTGAGCATATTTGGTGATGATTTCGTGGAATTATTTTGTTTTATTTTTCCCTTATTTCAAGAAACTCGGGGCAAATCACAGAATTGGCGGAATATTTTCCTTGACATTTTGCACAACAAAGTTCAGCTTCGTTGCACTTAACTGTACGTTCATGGCTTTCAATGTGTAAGAGGCTATAATGGCTGCGGGCCAATAGTCGGGTAAAGCGTTGACTATGGTAAAAATCGGATTTAGAATAGATTTTTCGATCAGTTTGCCATAGAGTTTTTGAAAAATGAATGAATTTACCGAAAAATGTACTACAAATTGACTTTTACCCGACTATTGGCCCGCAGCCAATATATGCACTTCGATTTCATGTTACAATTTTTCGTGGTGTGCCCAAACATAAAGCAATTTAGGCATTGTTTCAGACGTTCGGGCCTGTTATGAGATATATCCCAGGTGCATGATGTATCGATGACTTTAAGTGGTTGAGGGTGACGAACTTCGGAATAGACTGCACAATCATTTCATCTACTTTTATTAGGCGCACAGTAAAAAATTTCCGTTGAATTTGATAAGAATTTTCAAGTGAGCAAAATGGCCGAACTTTTTCTTGTAAAAATTATGCGATTGAAAAATACATTCCAGATTGAAAAATAAGTACGATTGAAATTAAAACTAGGTAATTTTACATGAATAATTAGTAATGTGAACAAATGCGCGTACTTTTCTGAATGCATACAAACCTCTTTTATCCGGAAATCTATTATCCGGAAAAAAAATCTAATATCCGGAAAAAGTTTTTTTCGTATTCTTTCATTTTCTCTTTTTGTAAAAATCTGGCCTCTGCCTAGGTTTAAGTTAATATTTGGTTTACCACTGGTGAGCTCCAAATATTCACTGAAAGTTAAACTAACTGTTGTTATGCGTTTAAAATTCAATTCTATTTTATTACCTTGATAAAAAGGGGGCCTATTATGGAAATCGACCGCCGTCGATTTTTGTTCGTTGTTTATATTCAGCAATCGTAATTACTATTGCTGAATATAAACAACGAACAAAAATCGACGGCGGTCGATTTCAATAGTAGGTTCCGGGGTTTTTATACATGAAAATTGTTTACGCTTAAAATCAACAATATTTATATACAACAAAAACACACAATACAATATACAAAAAATTAAAACTGTCGAATTTGCTACAATATACAATATTCCACCCATGTCGATACTGTGTTATCGACCGCTTGGAGTATTGTATTATTGCGCATGTTGACATTGATTCAACACATTCCCGGGCCTTACTGATGTCGCACATCTGTTAAACTATGCTTTCGTTGGCTCTCGCTAGAGGTGGCCCTCGCCCGGTGGTTTGCAATGCATCTTCCTCTGAAAATATATTTTATGAGCCAATAATAGTAATTATAAGGTTTTTTTATTAGTATATGGCACAGATATAAAATTAAAATAATTAATTGCTGAGCTTTCGATGTCAATTCGACATCATTATCAAAGCTAATCGAAAGCTCAGCAATTAATTATTTTAATTTTATATCTGTGCCATAAACTAATAAAAAACCTTATAATCTTCTTCTTAATTTGTTTGCAACCCAGATGACTACAGCACTCCAAAATAAAATGCGGATCATTGCGTAATGGTGGATATGATGAGCACTCTGATGATGGAAGGTAATCTGTTCATCCTTTTCAATGATTCTAGCTGATCATCCAATCCGGTTGTTTTTGGCGAGGATAGTAAATTCAATTGATCCAACTCGTTCGTTTTATTTTTGACCACAGCACTGAATTCCCGTAGGTTGTTAGCCCTATGCATTAAATGAGTTGCGTGTTGAGCAAATTTATTGATGTGTTTAGCTGTTCTTACAGCAATTATTTGAACGTCAGAGTCTCTGAACACGCAGCCGGATTCGATTTCCCCTATACCGGAACCTACGATGGTGTAAGATTGAATTCTAGACCCACATATGACATCGATTGTGATTTCGTTGGGTATCACATATATTCACTGGTTGGCAGCGTGAAGTTTGATCCAATAATTACTAGCTTTTGTTGACCTAGTGCTGCATACGGTGTCCAATTCTTTCTTTCGTTGTAATATTGCTACCTCACATGACTTTCGATTTGAAGGAATGTTGATAATTTGTGATACTTCGCATAAGAGATGTGCAGGCTTAAATACTTGACATTTACGTACGTCTTCTCTGATTAATAATGTGAAGTGTTCACGCCGATTGTCCATTGCTATATAGTCAGTGGAGCTAATGATTTGTGACTTAGTGCTTCCATGGATGATGTTGGGAATTGGGACTACGGATATTAGTGTATAGTCCCACACGACAGTAGTAAAGTGATTTCAATTAGTACATTTTTTTGAGTTACTTGGCTGCGGATTTGCACACATGGTGGAGGTCGTGAATGTCGTGTCCTGGTAGAGTAATGGTTACCGGCACGTGTTGTCGAATGAATTGTAACTCTTCTTCCAACTGACTTGGGGTAAGTATGGATGGATGTAGGACATCTTGATGAGCATGATAAATCACGTTGAGTAATCATTGTTGCGTGTCCTGGAGGCTTTTTAGAACTAGCATCATTTCAAAAATGATCATTAGCGTTGATCGCACTCTATCTTCATACGTTCTATATTCTTTTAACTGCAACATTTCCTGCCGCAAACGATGTTGGTCTTTAATTAAGTTGTTTATAGATGCCGTGGTGAGGTCGTGTTATGTTTTACCAAATTGATGGTGTTATCCACAATAGTTGTTTGATTTTTGATGAGAGTCAAGAGATAATTTTCGTCACTGTTAATTTGTTCAAAATAGGATTCATACTTGTTAGCTTCTCGCTGGGTGAGTACTCCAAATAGGTCCCCTAGTACAAGGCCCACTGAGTCACCGAGGCCTCGCTTCATTCGTTTACGATCCTTATTACTTTCAAATAATAGCTCGTTCTCTGCTATCAAATAATTATATTGAAATAAGAGTTGCTGAAGAAAGATGTCGCATTTTAAACCGGACAGCTCCCTACAAACTGATTGTAACTCTGTGTGGCCTCTTTTAAAGTTGTCAATTTTCTCCCAGTAGGAAGATAAATTGTATTGAACAACTAATGTCCATTTTGTCGCCACAACCTCCAACTTACCTAATTCCTCGAAATGTATCCCAATGGAATGATTGAACGGACTTATTTCGATGTTGCTGCTCACGAGACCGAATAGGCCGCACACTGAAAGGATGGCTAGTGCCATGTGGTTCATTTTTCCTGTCGTTTTGGTTCGACGGTGAGGTTGTTGCCTGGATACCGAGTTGTTGTTTTGAGTTGTAATTGCACTGGCCTTCCCGGTGGTTGCTTCCTTGAGCGTTGCAATGGCCTTCATAGGTAGCATCTCACTTGGATCGTTGCTGATAGGAAATTTGCACAACTTTGTTATTGGTCGTTTGTAGGTCGCGTCCCTACACTTTACTGTTACGATTCGTACCAAGTCAACTTTTCCGGTGTGAGTGTCTGTGATCCGTCCCAATTTCCATCGGGTTGGGGGTAGTTGATCATTCTTCGCCATTACTAGATCGTTTATTGCCAAATTTGGCTGGGAGGTTTTCCACTTGCTCCGTTGTTGAATTTGGTGAATGTATTCAGAAAAGCATCGCTTCCAAAAGTCTTGCGCCATTTTTTCGACCATGTGCCATCTCGTTCTTAATCCTATGTTGCTGGTAGTCGCTTCCGGCATCGCCTTAAGAGCATCTCCAATGAGAAAGTGCACTGGTGTTAGCGCTGTTGTATACGTTGTGTCGTTGGTTAATGCAATCAGCGGTCGAGAATTGAGAACCGCTTCGATTTGAGTGATGAGAGTGGTTAATTCTTCGAATGTTAGAGTTGAATCTTCTATTGATCTCTCTTAAGATCTTTTTTTCACGGATTTTATTCCTGCTTCCCATATTCCGGCTAACATAGCTGCTACGTCGTCAGGTAAAATGTGGTCATATCTGAACTGTGCGTCTTCTACATTACGGAATTTGCACCCACAAAATAGGTTCCGTTGTCAGAGAATATATCAGCACAAAACCCTCGTCGAGAAACGAATCTTTTGTAGGCCGCCATGAATGCCTCTGTTGTTAGGCTGCTCACTATCTCAATGTGTATGGCCTTGGTTGTCATGCATACGAATAGAGCAATGTATCCTTTATAGGATTTGTTACCCCGACGACCCTTGGTGGTTCTTAGCTTGATGGGTCCTGCATAGTCGATTCCCGTTTTAGAAAACGGTCTTCCCGGGCTCACTCTTGCTGATGGTAGACTACCCATTAGTTGTTCCATGTGTTTTTGTTTGTAGCGAAAGCAGGTTATGCATTTTTGTATCACTTGTTTTACAGCTCGTCTCCCATCGATGATCCAATATTTCTGTCTCAGCATTGCAAGGGTAAGCTGTGTGCCACCATGCAATGTGTTTAGTGAGTTTCCTCAATTATCCGTTGAGTAATTATGTTGTTTTTGCTGAGAATTACAGGCTGTTTGCTGGCGGTTGTCAGATTGGAGTTTTGGAGACGTCCCATCACACGGAGTAAGCCTTCGCCGTCTAGGAAGGGATTAATGAACCTAGCTTACTGTCCTGTTTTAGCCTTCTATCCTTGTTCATACGGGCGATTTCTGGTCCGAAAACTTGCTCTTGTGTTATTTTTATAATTGTTGTTTCTGCTGCCGATGGTGCATGTATTGTTGGTAAAGTTAGTAACGAGTTGAAATACTTATTTGCTAATAATATGGGGTTGTTGTATCTTCCTTGCAGTATTTCCCAGGCCTTGTTGTAATTGTCACCAGTTGTTGAGAGGTGACTGATCAACTGGGCTGCTCCCTTTTGTAGATTTGCCTTCAAGTACGTCATTTTGATTGTGTCCAATAGCTTAATGTTGTTGTGGATAAGCTCGGTGAAAATATCGTTGAAGGAGCTCCAATGCTCATAATCGCCATGAAATGTTGGTAGCTCTATCTTGGGCAATTGTACCTTGATTTCACCAGCCTTTTTCGGAGTCTCTTCTTTCCAGTTGCGCTGCCATCGCAATGTTGTTGAGTCCACTCTATCCTTGAGAGCCTCATAGTAGTTATTTTGGAAGTAGGGAGCTGTTTGCTCCTGCTCTTCCATTTCTACTAAGAGCTCTATGTGCGAATCGTCAATTGCCTTCAGTTCTTGGGATAATTGAGCCATTTTTAACTTTATGAACTCCATTGGAATGTTGTTGTCGTCCAATGCTTCTTCAATCGATTCTAATTTTCTGTGCATCCTCCTCATCGGGACATCTTGCTTTTTGAGCAGCTTCTGGTTGTTGTGTGCCACCCCTTTACTGGAATTTCCAGACTGTTGTTGGTAGTCCTTATTTGATGATTCAGATGATTGCCTTTGACTCTTGTGTCAACAAGATGTTTTGTTTTTTCGCATTTGCCATAAAAAAATTATTTTAATTTTATTTTAAGGAAGAAATTTAATTTAAAGTGTGTTCCAGAATTTGTTGAGACGGTCGTTTAGGAATTTGCTGTGGGCACAAGAATTGTTCCAGACTTTGCTGTGAATGGTCCTCTATGGAGTTCTATGCTGTGAATGGTCCAGGTGCTTTTGTGTTTGCGTGACATGAGACTGAGGGGCGATGTAATTATCTGGGCTGGCGGGCAGTGTAGATGTATTCGGCCCTCATGTTGTTTTTGTAACCGCTGATCTCATCTCAACAACTTCTTAAAAACAAAACAAAGGAAAACTTATTTGGAACTCTATTGAACTGCATATCCATTATGAATGAGCTCCGACGCTCAAAATGGAGTGCAAGTTCTTTAATATTTCATATATGTGAAAAAATAAATAAATAAATAAAATTGATTAGTTTTGTTGGTTGATGAAGTTCCAATTCCTCATGTGTTGTTATTTGACTCCTTTTCGGCAAAGTTGAATTTGGAAGAATCGTCTGGAGCTGGTGTTGATGGCAAGGATGATGAGTTTAGGCGTTGACGCTTATCTTCAACATATTTTGTAAATCCTTCCCATACTATTTGCCTGTCTTTATAGTATTGGTGTTTTGGATCTAGTTCAGGCTGGAACTCTCTTATTTTATTGTCCACATCGACGTATTCGTTGTACGTCTTTTTCAGAGTTGCTATTTTCGCCTCAAGATATTTTTTAGTTTTCCGAGCTGCACTATCTTTTTTATAGTTCGAGAGCACATCAGCTCCAACTCTACTGCCTTGTCATTTTGCTGCTGCAATAACCGCTCTATGTCTATGTTTTTATTGACAGGGGTGTTGGACTGTTGTTGAATGGCGTAGATTGATTTATGTGCCGGTTGTTGATTGGCTGCTGAATTTCGATACTTGTTGGTGTGAGTTCGATGCTTCGACGTATCTTGGCCTATAGCAATATGTTTGTGGAACGTGTTGGCGGCCAGTTGTTGTGGTAGCTCGAAATCTCAATTTAAAATTCCTTTACAAAGTGAGTTTAATTGTCCGCCGGTGGTTCTGGAGGCTCGAAGGACCATGTAAAAATCTGGCCTCTGCCTAGATTTTGTGTGTTTAAGTGAATATTTGGTTTACCACTGGTTAGCTCCAAATATTCACTGAGAATGAAACTAACTGTTGTTATGCGTTTATAATTCAATTCTATTTTATTACCTTGATAAACCGGGCTTTTTATACATGAAAATTGCTTACGATTAAAATCAACAATATTTAAATACAACAAAAACACACAATACAATATACAAAAAATTAAAACTGTTGAATTTGCTACAATATACAATATTCCACCTGTGTCGATACTGTGTCATCGACCGCTTGGAATATTGTATTATTGCGCATGTTGACATTGATTCAACACTTTTATTTAGCTTATTTTCCAAAAATGAAATAATATTTTTTACTATGTAATTAACTAAAATAAATTTAAAATCTTAATAAATGACACTGCAGTTTAAAAAATATTGATGCTGTTTTACTATGAAATTATTAAAAAAAATCTTTTATCTGGAATTGTTTACCCCAGCCGTTCCAGATAAAAGAGGTTGCACTGTACTTTTGAAATCTTGTATTGTAATTACTAACAGTTTTGCATGAATTATATTGTAATACTAAAAATTATTGATTTATTCGTTTTAATTACATATTCAATTTATTTTTAATTATAACGAGTAAAATTATTATGAATTAATTCAATTGTTAATATAGGTGACCTACTGTACACAAAACGGCCATTTTTCTCAAAAACCATCGCTACCTTAGGGTCATACTGTTGCACCTAACATTTTTTCACAAATTGAGTTATAAAATGATTCCCACTAATACAAACACGCTTTATTCAATGCAACAAACAACAAGACCCAATCTTTTTTCGTTTCCGAACTTTAAGGGAAAAATAATCTTATCTAACCAATGAAATACTCAAAATGTACAGCCATTTAGTAGTAAGTGGCAGAAAAAGTGTGACAAGAAAATTGCACACGCCTAGAATTTGATTTTCTGTTAATTTACAATATAGTTGCATACGTCAAATACAATTAAATGGAATTATGTTTTCGACGTTACTGAAATAACCGTTTTAGAGATACCGTTTCATACCATCGTATTTTCATTGTGTTCTCGAAATTATTGTCAGTGACAGCAGTATTTCTAATTAAAGTGTTTTAAATAAAACTGTTTTAACTTCAGTTTAATGGTAAAGAATCGTATTATTAGAAATTTAAATAAAATGGTAAGTCTTTTAATTCTATTTCTTTTAACTATTTGGGATTTCAATTTATTGTAGATAATTGCGTTACTATTCGCGTAATCCGCCCATATGACAAAAATCGAATTTTCATCATCGATAAACACAACTAAGACCCTCTGATGGAGTGCAGAATTCAGCGCCGACCCACCGTCCACGTCAATGCGCAGGTTGACATGGAGCTTGCAATGTGCAGGTGGTATACTGTAATTGTGTGAGTAGGTGAATAGGTGAATGGGTTAATGATGTGGCGTGAATGCGTGGTATCAGAATGGGCCAAAATGAGCCTAAGTGTCAACCACTGAAACCTAAGAACCTAAGTAAATTTAATAATAAAACTATTACATTAAAAATAAAAACAAAGATTATTATTCATTCAACAATTTGTTCCAGCGATAAACAATACACTTCATATCAGCAACAACAAAAAAATTATTGACTTTGTAAAATCTAGCACACTAGATCAATTCAGTCACTACGATAGAAATCGAGCAATTTACCTTGTTTTTTTGTCATCAAAATTTTAATTCATCGCTTGATGTAGTGTTTTTTGTAACTGTGTGGTCCTCATTTTTATAGCAAACTGTGCAAAGTGATTTTGCATGGGTACCACACTTGTATCTAACACATTTGATACAAGTTGATTTAGTTTTCCGCTCACTTTTGGAGCTACAAAACTGGCATCGATAACTTAAGGTAAATCGATTACTACAGCTGCGTTTTTCTGAAATGGTTGTTCGAGATCGGGATAAATTTTATTTTGATTTTTGCACCCAAATGAATATTATTTATATATTACAATGTGAAATTAGATGAGTCGTATACTAAATAAATAATTGTAATTCAACATCTTGTAATATAATTTATAATAATTTGTATTTTTGTGAGTTCTCAACAGTTCTGAACAACTCTATGGATTTATGTAGGTACAACAGAGTTCAGGAAAATTGCTGAAGTGACGGAACAGGGAAATTTTTTAGAACACAAGTTTTTCATTGTGCCGAACTTCATTTACAATTTTGAGTTGTCACAAAAAAATTAAAAATGGACATACAAACAAAACATTTTTTTACGAAGAATCGTAAACATTAAAAATTGGTTTTTAATATAATTTTAAACTTATTTATAATAATTTATAATATAAAAATTCAAAATTTTTTTTTATCAAAATGGATAATACGTAAGTACTCCCTCCTTACATAAATTTTGTTTTAACGTAGAAAAATTTTATAATCAGTTTTTTCGTATGTCAATATGACAACTTTATTATGTTAACAACATGGAAAAATCGATTTTTTACTTATTTTTGCTTTTAGGCCACGGCGTATCTGGCTCGACTGTGAGACGAAAGCATTTTTACACTGCTATAATGTTAGAAAAAAGGAATTTGACAGCATCAGAAAAAAAATACGCTTTTCATAATTTGTTTGAAGATCTTACTGCGATGAATGTAATGGTAGGTTTTTGTTTTACTTTGTGTTATTAAGGTGTTTCTTTTTAAAATAAAACATTTTCTTTCTATAAATTTGGTTTCTTTTCAGAAATCTCCATTCACGGCTTCTCAATTAGAGAATAAAATTAAAGCGTTTATAAGGGCAAACAAAGCAGGTAAAGACAATGAGCGAGGAACGGGAGCATCAGCAGGCTACATTCCTTTTGAAAAGGAGCTAGATGAAATTTTTGGGGACAAACCCCTAGTGGGATGTAACCATATCACGGACACAGTTTGTTTCGAACCAAATTCCTCTCCCATTCCTTCATCCCATTCCCCCTCCCCCGTTATTTCTTCATCCCAAATAGTTCCTCCAATAGCTTCACCATCCTTAATACACTCAAACAGTTGCTCATCGAGCTCCACTTCGACTGTACCGAATCCCAAGAAAAGAAAATTAAATCAAACCGAGATATTCGAGGAAACAAAAAATTATTATTATTTATGAATGATGAGCGCAATCGGCGGCACTCGGAATTATTAGAAGTTTTGAAAAATAACAGAAATTAAAAATTATTTAACTGAAACAAATGAAATAAAATGAATTTAATAAAAATTAATTTTTTTGAATTTTTATAATTTTTTTATTATCAAAGTATATGTAAAATACAACTAAAATAAAATCTTGCTTTGTTTATATTACATTTTTCTGAATGAGCTCCTCAAACAATCTCTGTCGGCGGTCATTTTCTTCGGAAACAGATGGCTGATCAATTTGCACCGAAATATTTTCTGGCTCTACCTGGTCGACTTCAAATTCGTCATTATGCATTAAACAGATGTTATGCAAAACACATGCTGAATAAACTATTCTCGTCAATAGCGTTAGGTTTATCTGCTCGGTAAAGTGCAGTAGCCTACGGAAGCGTGTTTTTAATAATCCTATGGCATGTTCAACAACAATACGAGTTGAAGAATGGACTTTATTAAATGCCCGTTGTCTTTCTGTCAGGGTCCCATTATCTTTGAATGGTGGAACTAACCATTCTTTAGCTGGATATGCGCTGTCACCGAGTATAAATTGATTATGATTGAAATAATAACCACGGTTATTCTCAATTTTTCGAAAAATTCCGCTCCGTCTGAGAACTCTTCCGTCGTGATATGACCCAGGCTCTCCACAACAAACGTTAATAAATCTTTTATTTGCATCGACAATAACTTGCATTGAAATGCTAAAAAAACTTTTTCTGTTGTAATAATACACCGAATCTTCTTGTGGGGCCTTTATTTTAATATGAGTCCCATCGATCACACCAATAATATTTGGGATTTTTTTATGTATTTCAAATTTTATTGAACTTATTTCCGCCTCTTCATGTGTTGGCCATTTCAAAAACTCTCGACCTGTAAATATAAAAATTATTAGTAACTAACAATGTTAATGACAAATATATTCATAACATACATTTATCAACAAAAAAATGGGCCACTCGAACAACAACGTTCCATGCTGTTGATTTTGCAACCCCAAATAAATTCCCCAACTGACGAAATGATTCTGTATTGGCAATGTACTACAGAAATATATATATATATATATCCACCTTTGCATTTAATTTTTCGTTACCGCAACCGGCATGCACTTCTCTTGTTGTTTTGTATTTTTCTATAAATAATAAATATTAAACTAAAATTCAATCAAAACCAATAAAACTATTACCTATTAAATACTCAACAGTTGATCGATTCAAACGGAAGTGCATTTTAAAAGCTGCATTTGAATATTTGTCTATAATATCTATAAACCGTTCAACTTTTGCGTGCGGCACTCTCTGATCGTCCTCATTGTCTGAGTCTGATGAAAATAGAAAATCAGCGTCCTCTGTGTCTTCATTATCACTTACGATGTAATCTAAATAATACTAAAAAGTACAATTTATTAATAATTTTTTTTATTTCTTTACAGTTTTTATTACACTTACATCAAGATTCATTATTTAACTTTAATCACTCTCAACTTTATCACTCTCAATATTTAAATTTTTTTATTTAGCAATTAATTTTATTTTAATATAATGATTTTTAACTGCATACAATTTTCTTTTTTTGACAAACTTCTGACAGTTAATAAATGATGTGAAGTTAGTGAAACTTGTTGTACTAATTTTTAAAAAATTTCCCTGTATTATCCCTATATTTTATCGCGGTCTCGAACACCATATTTCAGAAAAACGCAGCTTACGGTAAAAACCGATTTTAGGGGAAATTTTTCGATCAGTTTGCCATACAGTTTTTGGGATTTACCTAAAATTGACTGTTACCCTAAGTTTGGCACACAGAAATTTTGCTAACGTGGGTGCAAAACACCCAAAATTACATAACGTAACTACTATCCTGGATGTAAAAGACCCAGGTACTTTTTATGTTCGACGATGTGAACACTTCGAATGACAAAACAATGCTGAAATATATTTTAAATTGCGGGGAAATACCTAAAGATAAAATACAAATAAGTTTGCAGCTGGTAAAAAAGTCACATTCAGTTTATTTATTCAACGTTTATTATAATTGGGTGGATTACTAGGATAGTAATGCAGGGAAGGATTTTTATAGTCGTGCAAATAGCAATTTTAATTATAACGTAACCGATGATAACATTTTAATCGATGGCGTTAATTGCTACTTAATTGAAATTCCTTACATTGAATCTGAAAAAGTTAACGTTCATGACATTAATGAATTTCAAATTGAACAAATGCCAGATCATCGAATGATAATGTGGTACAAGATTTGCTTCATAATGTCGAAGAAGTTGAAGAAACCTATGATAGTGATCTACAAGAAAGTGAAACCGCCACCGTAAAGCAAAATATACTCGAAACCGGCTTCGAAATTTTGCTACAAGGAAAAAAATTGTTCGTAAACTAAAATATCAAGCAGGCGAGGAGCATGTGAATTCTGCTGGGAAGTTGGTATCCAAAAATAAATTGGGAAATAAAAATGATTGTGATGGTTGCAAACTAAGCGCATTATTAAAATTATATTACGAATTAGACAGGAAATATGATTTCTTAATTAAATATACAAAACAATTTGAAGTAGTACATAAAACTAAAAAATTTCAAAGTCGACGTCAGTACAGTTACACGTATTTTTTTGAATTTAAGAAAAAACTAATCTAAGTTTATATATTTTATTGGTGATTTAGCCATTAGTCAAACACCCGTATATATGGCACACACTAAAAAAAATTAGCTGGGATTGTGGAGTCATCAAAACATAGCGCACACAATTTTCTTGCGTTTTGTTATATTTCGTTTGCCTTTAAAAGTATTTTATCGCAATCCTTCCGATATTTGCAAACTTGTAGAAATATACATAGGTTATATAAATTATGCAGTTCTGCATCGAAAGCTGCATTTCGGATCTCTATCATTAGATTTGTTTGTTGTAATGGGTTAAAAATTTCAAACCATATCGTTGATAATAGAACACATTCAAAGGTAACTAAATATTGTTTCGTAGAATATACACTACATCAAAAAAAAAACCTTTTTTTTTTTCAATAAATTCATATATTTTCTTTACACAACATCTGTAGCATTTGATTTTTTTTCTATTGATTAACTAATAATATCACATATAAAAAAATATTTAAAAATTAATTCATTTACTTAACAAAGTCAGAGAAAAAACATACAATTCCTAGTATTATTACTAATAATTAATAATTTGTATGGCACCCTCTCTGAGCTATGGCCTGTTTTAGGCGATTCTGCATTGAATGTATCAGTTTTTAACCAGTTTTTTACCAAGTGGGATGCATGTTTGGGATCGTTATCTTGAACGAGACTAATATGTCCAGATAATTCAATTTTTGTCGCACTGCTTGTAAATGATTCGGTAAAATTTGCAAATATTGTTCTTTATTCATGGTGGTCTCAACAAACACCAGATTTCTTCGGTACCCATTGCACCCCAAACCATGAAGTTTCCTCCACCGTGTTTGACAGCAGGAAAGATATTCTTACTATTTAGTGCAGTACCTTTTTGACGTCATATAGCTCTACGGTCATCTGATCCGAAAACGTTGAATCATACGTCAAAAAGGTACTGCACTAAATAGTAAGAGTATCATTCTTTTCGTCAAACATGTATACGGCGATCTGAATCAATATTTTCGGATCAGATCCAACACATACTGAGCGAAAATCAACCACGTTTGTTCTCAATTCCTCATCCTCGCACTCAAACCGATTTTTGTATTAAAGGCGCCAATGTCACCGTGCATATACGCCGATGGATGGCAAAGCCATCTCCAAATTATCTCCCATTCTAATGGTCACTGCAATGGAGAGTGTAACCATTGATGGTGTCGTGAATACCACTTCCAAATCATCGAAATGAAGTTCTTGTAGTGAGAGTACACCTAATGTGTACATCTTTGCATGTTTCGAAAGGTTTTGGAGATCTCCAAGTTAACCACGATCCATGTTCCCATTTTCAAAGCATTCTACGTGTACAGTTTCCGAGGTCTTGTTTTTGATGAATTCAATCTGTGGCCTTTCTTTTACGTTCATAGCATAGTTGTTTTGGGAGAAAAGATTGTTAGCCTGCGGCTCAACCCGCTTGTAACGTGTGTGGGCCACGTTCTGGTGAAGGATCTTAAGACATGCAGTCCTACCTCGAACACGTTTATATAGCGAGCTGCTTGATGCCCGATTCAGCCGCCCGAACCCACCAAACAAAATGCTCATAGTGAATTTTGCATAACGGAATAATACCTTTTATAATATTTAAGCTATCTTAACGTATTTACAAGCACTTCGGTTAAGTTAAACATAAAAATTTGTAAATGAAACGCTATAATTAAATGATTTACATTTATAAAGGGTTATCCAATTCAAGCTTGATAAAGTAAACTTAAAAAAAACACACAAAATATTCGGAATGTATTGTAATTTTTATTTCATTTTACAGATTGATCCTTGCCATTTTTAGTTAAACAAGATATCATTCAAATGTCCTCCACGGGACTTCTTACAGGCCTTGATTCTTTTGAGGTAATTTTCAATGACTTTTCGGCACATTTCGGGCGGTATCTCGGCCATTACCTTACGAATATTAGTTTTCAATTCGTCAAGAGTTTGAGGATTGTTTGCGTAAACACGATCTTTCGCGTAGCCCCACAAAAAGAAATCCAAAGGCGTTAAATCACAGGATCTTGGAGGCCAATTGACATCAGCCAATCGCGAAATCAAACGTCCAGGAAATTTCTCTTGCAAAAGATCTCGATTTGCTCGTGTTACGTGACTGGTTGCTCCATCCTGCTGGAACCACATATCGTCAAGATCATAATCTTCGATTTTCGTAAAAAAATAATCGGTTAACATGCGGCCATAGTGCTCAGAATTGACGGTAACGGTTCGTCCATGGTTGTTCTCAAAAAAATACGGCCCAATCACACCACCAGACCACAATGCGCACCAAACAGTGACTTTTTCCGGGTGTAATGGCTTCTCTACAATCAATTGTGGATTTTCTGAGCCCCAAATTCTACAGTTTTGCTTATTAACGTATCCACCAAGCGAAAAATGAGCTTCATCACTGAAGAAAATTTTGTTCAAAAAATCAGCATCGACGGCCTGTTTTTCCAACACCATGCTCCATATTCTTAAATGCTCCATATTCTTAAATGGCAGAATGTCAACTAAATAAATGACAGCGTACTTGACGTTTATCTTTGACAGATGTCGGTACAGATCGGTACAGATTTCTACTTTATCAACCTCGAATTGGATAACCCTGTATGTGTATGAGATGATGCATCATGTACATACATATATTATTTATGCATGTAGAATGTACTTGATTACGTTTGTAAATAAATTTCCTTACTCCAACAAAAATACTTTATTTTTCCATAATATATGTATTATAGAGATCTAGTTAGATATCAGACAATTAGATTTGTTTATCTTTTAAATTGATCTCTACCGATAGTTTTCATTTACGATCTTAATCTCTTTATAAAAAAATATGTACCTAGGTACATATAATCGCAATTTTGTCATTAATTGTTATTAATTGTCAACAAACATTCCCAATGTCTAACGTTTCCTGTGGTACACAGACTGCAAAAGCATAGTGAAATTATTAAATTATTTGGCAAAGTGGCAAAATATTTTTGACAAAGAACATAACGGTAAATAAAACAATTTTCTTGCTGCTCGTTAGAAAGAAATTTTTTCCGGGTTTTATTTTAAGACAATATAAATTGATTATTTCAAATTATTCGATTTATTTTTAGGGACTAAAATTGACTACATTGTAAGGCGGGGTTCATTATCCGTAAAACAATGTATTATACAATTTTAAAAATTTCTGAAATCTAATCAAACCATTTTGTTTTTGGCTCTGTTTTAGTTTTCAATCAAATTTAGATAAAAAAAACCGCCAATCACATATTTAAATAATTTACAAATAAAACCTCTTCCCGATTAATTAATTTTAAATTTAAATTCACCAGAAAACATTGAACTCGAAACCATAATATACAAATTAATTAAATAGATTCTAAATTAAATTTAGAAACACGTACAACAACAATAATTGTTTATTTGTTTTAATCAAATTCTAAATAAACCTAAGCGTAGTGTTATTTATCGCATCTCGCGATTTATATAACAGCACATTAGTAAAACGAAATTGTTGTTTAGTCTAATTTTAAATTTTTGTGCAATTCATAAAATTAATTCAATGATTTAATTATAACTGCGTGTACACATTTTATTTACAACAATAAATTTGTGTTTGTTTGTAATAAATTTTTAAATTGGAGAGTGGTGCATTTTCCAAGATATATGGTTCACAGGTGAGCTAATAAATTAGTTTGGTGGCGTATTTTTTTAAATATTTTATACAATCTAGTTTTATTTATAATAGATAAACTAACCTATAATGGTTATCAAAGAAAGCTTTGGGGTTTATTTTACCACGTTTTCGTTCAAATATGCTCTCTGAAGGAAATAGTTGCTTGAAGAAATGGCTGGATGATTTTGTTTTGACAGCGGCTCACTACACTTCCACAAAGGTTAATTTCAATCGCTGCGTTTCATAAGACTGCTTAATTAATTGTTTAAGCGCTTCCAATTTGAGTTTTATGTTTTGTATTTCAGACTGATGTTGCTGAAAAGATGTTTGCTACTTCATATACGTGTTGCCATCACAACAATGTTGCCATCGCGACATATATTACGGGCCTTGGCGACTAGCACGTGTCTAGCTCAGGGTAGTCTGTAGCTGGCTTAGGGGTTCATAGCGGCCAATAAAATATAGGCTCCAACAAAACTATTACACGTGATATGTACACAAAAAAAAAGAGACCGCGACTCACATTTCACTGCACCAATAACACTATCCAATAAAAGAAACTTCCAATTTTTTGATTTTATTTATTTTAGTTGAAATTTATAAATCGATCCAAAAGAAATATCATAACCAACATATAAGAAAACAATCCTTCATATATATATATATATATATATATATATATATATATATATATATATATATATATATATATATATATATATATATATATATATATATATATATATATATATATATATTCATATATTAGGGCTGTTCGTAATATTCGTAATTAACAGTTAATTAATAGAAAAAATATAATGTCTTATTACCGTACTACAGTGTACGAAGCAAAAAACAAGAACACATGACGAATGTTCTATATATAAATACATAAATATATATTGAACATTTTTAAATAATATATACTTTCAATAAATGACACACCAATCCAAAATTCCCTGAGAATACTCTTAAGGATCAGTTGGGGTGCATAGAAAAGTGTATTAGTGCGCTTCGGATGTTCCACGCATTTTTGTTCTGTTTTATCGTACACTGATTCGAAAATAACTAGTAATACACTAAATAAAATCAATAAACAGATATTTAGGAACTAATTAACATTTTTTTAACACTTAAATATATTCTTATAAATTTTCTGTCCGCAAAGCAATAACAAAAAACAAATATGTACACAAATTTGTGTGTCAACCATCGTTAGAGTCCAGTATACACCTGGAACAAATTCTCTACCTAAAACACATAGAGCACCTGGAATACATCGCATATCGCATACATACATTTCCTAAAACCTAAAATAAACATTAGAAATTAATTAAATTAATTAATACTTACCTTGTCATTATAAATTTATCCATATATAAATTAATTCATGTCATATTATTGGCTACATAGAAATTAGTTAAATCATTGTTAGGACACCGGAACCAAATCATAAGTAAACAATACACGTAACATAATCTGTCCTTGAACGTGAACTTTAATTTGATAATCAAACCAAATTATGTTACGTATACTGGAAACACAATACTACCATTTTTTTAAAATTAAGCGTGGGTTCGCCATTTTGGAAAGGAAAAAACTTTAAGTATAATTTTAATTTTGTTTAATTTTGATAAAGTAAATTTTATTTTGTATATTATTAAATTTGGGTGATGGTATGTATAATTTCCTAATCAAATAAATGTACGATGATGTACGGTAACAATGGACTTCAGGACAAAGACGGCTGGTTCAACTGGTTGTTGTTCAAAACCCCTCGCAAGTTCGCCTTTCCAATTTTATAATCGGTTTTGAAAATTCCACTTTAATGTATAAATTTTATTTTTTATTTAATTTGACACAATTTTATTTACGTGTTAATGCCTTGGTGATTACAGTAAGAAGACTCTTTTTATTTATATTTTACAAACTTAAGTACCAAAAAATGTTGTATATTTAACATAGGGTCTATTTTTTAATTCAACCCGAGCAAGCAGGCTTACACGGGGTAGTGTACACCGAGCAAAGTTTGTACTGGGTAAAATTATCCGGTGCGCATAGAGTAAAAAATTGTTTTTTACTTTGCACACTCTTCGTACACTGACATTAATTTCAGAGTAAAATTTGAGGAACCGAGTAAGCTCGGTGTAAGCACAGTTCACAAATAAAAACGCAGTGTGCAGAGTAAAATTACTCAGGTTGAATAAAAAAACACAGAGTATTTTTTGACAGCGCACTGCTTGCTCAGGTTGAATTAAAAAATAGGCCCATAGACTGTTATCAATCCGAAACTTAATTGCCACTAGATGGTACTATATTATACATAATTGTTATAAAACGCGCTCATTAATCTTGCGTTAGTAGTGGTACACAATTGTCAATTTCGTTTTAAATAACAAATGGTAAGCAATAATGAATTTACATGTATAATGATATTATGTGGTTTTTATACTAATTTTGTATATAATAATAATTAAGATAAGTATCTACTCATTAATATTATAAAATTCCTTATTGTTGTTAGTATTGTGTTTTCAGTATACGTAACATAATTTGGTTTGATTATCAAATTAAAGTTCTAGTTCAAGGACAAATTACGTTACGTGTATTGTTTACATATGATTTGATTCCTGTGTCCTAACAATAATTTAACTAATTTCTAGGTAACCAATAATATGACATGAATTAATTTATATATGGATGAATTTATAATGACAAGGTAAGTATTAATTAATTTAATTAATTTCTAATGTTTATTTTAGGTTTTAGGAAATGTATATATGCGATATGCGACATATTCCAGGTGCTCTATGTGTTTTAGGTAGAGAATTTGTTCCAGGTAAGTATACATATTTGTTTTTTGTTATTGCTGTGCAGACATACCGCCGACGTTCAACCAGTTCAAGACACTGGTAATAATACTATTTTGGTTATTGGTCGTTTAAAAATTCCGGTTTTCGTCCTAATAGCTGCAACTTGTACGAGTCCGTCTTGGCCCGGATGAGTTTCATGGACTTTGCCTAATGGCCATTGTGCTGGAGGAGTACCATCATCTCGAAGTAATACTATGTCACCTGGTTTAATGTTGCGATGCTTATTTTGCCATTTGGAACGGTTGTGTAAGGTAGTTAAGTATTCGTGGCGAAACCGCTTCCAAAAAAGTTGCATCCTATATTGAATGTGATGCCAACGTGCTAGTGCATTTTCCCTCATGCTGGTGTAATCTGGATCAGGTGGCAATGTCATAGACTGTCCAATGATAAAATGGGCTGGTTTTAACATCTCAATGTCGTCTGGACTCGACGATAACGAACATAGCGGTCGTGAATTCAGGATCGCCTCGATTTGAGTCAATAAGGTGGTCATTTCTTCAAAGTTGAGTATGATATTGCCCAAAACTCGTCTCAAATGATATTTTGTTGACTTCACAGCTGCTTCATGTAAGCCACCAAAATTCGGCCCAGACGGTGGCGAGAAATGCCACTTGGTTTAGTAATCTAATAAAAAATTTGAAATCAGATTATTATGTTGAGTTGATTTATTTAGTTTGATATTTCGTGAAGCTGGTTGTTTGCACCAACAAAATTGGTGCCATTGTCACTATAAATGTCAGAACATAATCCTATCCTGGACATGAACCGTTTTAATGAGGCTAGGAAAGCGTTGGTAGATAAATCACTAACCAGCTCGATGCGAACGGCCTTGCTGCTCATACATACAAAAATCGCTATGTACCCTTTATGAGGTTTGGCTCGCCTTCCTACCATAGACCGAAGTGTAATTGGACCCGCATAATCCACTCCCGTTTGGTTGAACACGTACTTAAGGTTAACACGTGCGGGTGGCAGATCGCCCATTAGTTGGTTAATTTTTCGTAGTCTATAATGCGTACAAGGAATGCACCGATGGATTTGTTGACGCACAAGGTTTTTACAGTTTATAATCCAATGCATTTGCCTTAATGTGGCCACCATTAACGACTGTGCTGCGTGCATATATTTGACATGGGTTTCGGTGATAATTAATTCAACAACAATATGTTTCGCTGATAATATGATCGGAAACTTGGTTTGATAATGGATTTTGGCATGTTGAATTCTGCTACCAACCCGTAAAATTTCGTGTTCGTCTATGAATGGATTCAGTGCCCCTAGCTTACTGTTTTTGGGAAATGGTTGTTGTTTTTTGATGCAATGGTTAACAGCGTCGATCTATCGTCATTCTGTTGACACCTTTTGAGGATATTGGTAAATTGCAACAATCGCGCGATGTCTCGAATGAGTTTAGAGAACGTCGAACATTTGTATGACAAATCATCCAAAGCATCGTTTAGAGCGATGGCAGTTAGATTTTGTAGCTTATTTGGCTTTCTTTCATTGATACATGGTGTAGTTTGGAACAGTTTCTTTTGACTAGGCCAGAATTGTTGATCTTGATAAAGCCAACTGGGGCCCGTCCACCACAAGTCGATATTTAGCAGTTTTGATGGTGGAAGTCCGCGTGAGGCGCAATCAGCCGGATTCTCTTTTGTCGGTACATCGTGCCAATTATTTCTCGATGTTGACTCTAGTATCTCGGACGTTCTGTGGTGGGACGATAACCACCATAGAACATTTGTTGAGTCGGTCCAGTTATAAATTTCGACATGTTCGGATTGCAATGACTCGGTTACGGTTTTCATGAGTCTCGTAAGTAATAGGGCACCGCATAATTCCAAACGTGGAATCGATAAGTGCTTAATCGGTGCTACTCGGGTTTTTGAGCACACTGTGTTGGTCTGGATGTTACCGTCTTCATTCTCGGTTCTACAGTAGATTACGGCAGAATAAGCGAGGTCGGATGCGTCGGAAAATCCGTGTAGTTGCCATCTTTGGTTTCAGTGAATAACCATCGAGGAATAGAAATTTTGTTGATGTGACACAGTTCTTGTCTAGGATTTTGCCATTTTTGACAAATATTGACGGGTAATGGATCATCCCACTGTACTTTTAGAAGCCACAAAGATTGAAATAGTATTTTGATTATAATGGTAGATGGCGATAACCAACCGAGTGGGTCAAAAGCCTTAAAGTGAGAGAAATCATCCCTCGGGCACCATTCTAGACCTAATAACTTTATGGTACGTGTGCCTTCTGATATTTCGACTGGTGATAATTCTTGGCTATCTGTTGGAATAGATTCCAGCAAAGATGGACACTTTGAAGCCCATTTTCTCAAATGCATACCAGCTGAATTCAATATGTTTATAATTTGTGTTTGCAATACGAGGCTTCACTCTCACTTTTAGCTCCTGACATCAAGTCGTCAATATAGAAGTCATTTTTGATTATCGTTGAAGCTGCCGGATACTTTGCTGTATAAATGTTGGCGATGGTTGCGAGGGTTTTCGTAGCCAAATATGGTGCGGAAGCTGTGCCGTACGTGACTGTTAACAGTCGATAATCTTCGATTGATGAATCTGGTGATTCTCGCCAAACGATTCTTTGAAAATCCTCGTCTTCTCGGGCTATTCGTATCTGGCGGTACATTTTCTCAATATCACTTGTAAATACGACTGCATGCTTTCGAAATCGAATTAATATGGCAAACAAGCCGTCTTGAACGGTCGGTCCTACCATGATATTGTCGTTTAGGGATATTTTGGTTGAAGATTAAGCGGACGCATCAAAAACCACTCTGAGTTTGGTAGTGATACTTGATTTTTTGAATACTGCGTGGTGTGGCATGTAAAACGATGATTTTGGTTCGTTGATTGGTACGATCAGATGTATGCGTTCCATATGCCCCAACTTTAGGTATTCAGTCATAAATGCTGTGTGTTCAGTTTTTAGATTCGGATCTTTCCCAAACTTGTGTTCCATTGCAAATAAAAGTCTCATAGCCTGGTCTCTGGTATTTCCTAATTGTTTCACTGGTCGCTTGAACGGTAAATCAAAAATAAATCTACCTCCTTCGGTTCGTCGGTAGGTTTCGGCAAAATGAGTTTCACATAGTTTTTCTTCTTCGGTAAGATGTTTAGATGGTGGTAACTCCTCGATCTCTCAAAAATTTCTAAGAGTTCGATCTATATCTAGTTCTGTACAGAAGTTTAATTGTACTGAACAGTTTGACATATTGGTTTTGGCATTCCCAGCTACAATCCATCCGAATATGGTATTTTGGGCAATTGGTCTACCTTGACCGCAGGAAAATTTACCCTCAGTCAAAATATCAAAAAAATAATCAGCCCCGATTTTAATATCGATGGTATTAGTTTCGTGGAATGTGGAATCTGCTAATTCCAAGCCTTTAAGGTGGTTCCAACACTCGATGTTGATATTTGTTAATGGCATTAGTGCAGTAACTTTTGGTAGTATTAGAGCATTCACAAATAGCTTTGGTTTGGCCTGCAGCCTTGGTAATATCTCAAGAATCATTGTTCCTCTCGTAATTCCCGCTGTTGATGAATCAACTCCCTTAATCGTTATATTTGCGTCTTGTTTACGTAATGTCAATCGGTTCATACAATCTTCGGTCGCAAATGATGCCTGAACCAGAATCCAGAAGCACGCGACATGGTTGTGTATCTCCCCGATTATTCTTAACGCGAACGATGGCAGTAGGTAGAAGTGATTGTACAGTATGCATATTATGGTTTACATCTTCCTTCGGTAGTATCATTGCCTTATTGGTAAGGGCAATGGTTTGCGATTGCCCCTCTGATTTATGTAAGCTGGTTATAGGTACGATCGTTGTACAAATGGATGTTGATTGGCAAGTTGCTTGTGGAATCGGTGCTGATTTGTTGATTGGAGAAGATGTTGAGGATGATGTACTAGATGATATGTTGAATCGAGATTGTTGAGTATTCTCGGTTGGTAGTGTTGATGGTTGTGATACATTCACTAAAGTTGACACGTTTGACATATGTAAAAGACTATTATGCCGTTTTCGACAAATCTGGCACGATCGTTTAGATTTGCAAAATTTGACTGTATGCGATTCACTGAAACAATTATAGCATCTTAAGTTTTGATTTATAAATAATCGTCTTTCATCGACGTTCATGTCTCTAAATTTTGGACATTGGTATAACATATGCTCAATGTTACATAAAGGACAATTTAAATTAGAAGCGGACGTGGTATGTAAATTTTTTACACTTGTTGTCATTCGTGGTGTCGGTTTGGTAGTGATTTCACAAATTCCTTCTGGCGTATCCGCTCTAGTGTGGAGACAGTCAATTAAATTTTGGACGGTTGAGTGTTCTATTTTGGAAGATTCAAGTTGCCAGAATTGCCTAGTTTCGTCATCCAATTTGTTAACAATAATATAAATTAACCAAGGATTTCGCGAATCATCTGATGTCCCAATCGCTTTTAGACCCCGGATAATTTCTTCTGTGGTGTCGGCTAATTTTCTAACGTTCAACGCACTAACACGCATAATAGCAGGTTGCTTAAAAAATGAATCGATATAACTGGTAACGGTAAATTTCTTTTTATCATATCTTTTGATAAGAATTTGATATGCCTCGATATAATTCGCATCAGTAATATTTAAATGCCTGATAAAATTCAGTGGCTCACCCTTTAGTACACCCTTTAAGTAATGTAGCTTTTGAGCCGCTGACAAAGATGGTGTTTCATGAATTGCACTGTTAAAAAGATCAAAAAAATTTTGCCACTCTTTAAAATCGCCTTGATATACCGGAATAATCACACGAGGTAACTTGGTTTCACTTGAACTCGAATGATATTGAGACATACTTTCACCATGTGTTCCCGTAGTGGTATTTAATTGTATTGATGAATGGTTATGTCGTAGCGCCGCACTTAATAACGCTACCGCGTGGTAATACGTTTCATCGAACTCTTCCGACTGTGACTCTTCTTCAGGCCCAATTTCAAATATTTTCTCTTCAACACTTATGAATTCGGATCACAATCTACTAAGTAGCATTGTCTAGCCTCACCTTTATATCTTCCATCTTTGAAGATGAATCAATAGATTGGGCGAATGATACCATTTTTGTCATTTGGCCTTTAATTACTGATCGTCGTTTTTTAAGTGAAATCATTGCACAAATAAACCGGTAATTGATAAATTGTTCAACAAAAATATAGAAACAATAGTGAATGCAAATAAACACCGGTATTAAATTAGGAAATTATACACACCATCAATCAAATTTAATAATACATAAAATAAAATTTACTTTATCAAAATTAAACAAAATTAAAATTATACTTAAGGTTTATTTTCCTTTCCAAAATGGCGAACCCACGCTTAATGTTAAACCACAGATAATAATTAAAAAGATGTGGATCTTTCCTACAACCGCGATGTATATGAAACAAAAATTATTAAATTCCATACCCTGTTATAATAGGGGTTTTGGAATTTATGTTAGCAGAGATCAGATAGTTTAGCTATTTAATATATTACTCTCTTTCATACCAAAGTAAAATTTCATAAACAATATTTTATATGTTAAATGTTCGTTTGTGTACGACACAAACGAAAAAAAAAACGTATGCTACCCGTTTATTATTATCGATCCTTTGAAAGTATCTGTTTCTTTTACGTACATATTTATATTAAATATAAATATGTACGTAAGAGAAAGAGTATTATCATGGACGAATTATTTAATGACATACAAAGCCAAATACATTTCTACATCATGTTGTTTGTTGCTGTAAAAAATCATTAAAACCCTGGATGTGTAGTGGTACAAATTTAAAATAAACGTATAAGAAATAAAATATTGTTTATTCTATAAATAGTGACATATACATCCATACACATTTTGTTTTTATTATTTTGCTTTCATACATTTTGTTTTTGAGTGTATTTATATTTTTGTCGTTTACTTTTTCCCCTGATATAATCGTGAGGGAATATAAAATTGAAATGCCGTATGATGATCTACAATCTACATAATATTTTCTATTTCGTAATTTACACGAGCTGTGTTTTGAAGGAATAGAATAAACGCGCACACACACATACCAAAGATCGCGCGTTGCATAATTTTTTTTATTTCGTTTTCCAAAATTGTGTTTATTTATAAAGCGCTATGTCAATCGAATTATTGAGTGCTTAAAGCTGCACCGACCAAATTGCCCGCCTCAATGAAATCTGTACGATAATTTGTTAGACATTAATTACAATTTATTACAACAAATCCCGATTGTATTACAGTTGCCATTTTACAGGAACGAGTGGTCGATCTAGCTTACAAATAAACTTGCATCGCCAAAACTGTAACTTTATATGTAGTTATGATATCGGGATGGTTCTTGGAGCAGAATTTATTACAAATTAATTACATTGAATAAGTTAGTTCAAGACCACCCCTTTAACATGCCTAAGCGTAAATTTCATCCCAAAACGATTGTTTATTTCATAACCGCTAATTTCACCAACTTTAATAAGGTTTTTACACCAGACTGCCACCAGATTTTGGACCAAATGTTGCTCCAAAGCCTTTTCGGTAGGTAGGTCGACCTTATCCACGTGTGTAATAAATTATTTTTGTATAATATTAGACGGAATATTCAGATATAGGTTTCAAATTACGATATATAGATTGGTTTTGCCACATTTAAGAATTTATTACACCAGAGTCACTATTCTGGCTTTCCCTGGGAATAGGGAATTCGGAAAAATATTTTCATAGCATTTTTGTCTAAAATGAATTTTTAGACTGAAGGAACAAGTTTAGTGCAAAATTTTTTAAAACAAACTTAATTGGGAAACTTTTGTTCCACAAAATTTTTAGGGAATAATAATTTGCCATTTAACTTTGTTTCTAAAATATTTACACCAAACTTATTCCCTCAGTAGGCCAGAAAACTACAATTTAAACAAAAATGTTATGAAAAAATTTTCGCCAATTCCCTATTCCTGTAGGAAAAGCTCAAATAGGCCTACAGTGGTACTATTCTGGTGATTCCCCGGGAACAGGGGAGGAAGAATTTATATGTAATTTTTATTTAAACATTTTTTTCTGGCATACTGAGATAAAAAGTATGTATTAATTTTTTTGAAAACAAAATTAAATGGGTAATAATTTTCCCTGTCAATTTAGGTATGGAACTATTATTCCCATTTTATAAATGTATACATCAAGCTTTACTCCTCAGTAGGCCGGAAAAATGTTTCAACAAAAATTACAAATAAATTCTTTCCTCAGCTCCCTATTCCCGGGAAATTACCACAATAGTGCCAAACCACCACCAGATATTGGATCAAATGATACTTCGTTAACCTAGTGAAGGGAAATCAACATGGTTCAGGGGGGTAACAAATTATCTTTGTATCAGGTATTCAGGTTAGACGGCTTTAAAGGTAAAGGCTACATATATGTAATTTAAAGGACAACTTTACCATATTTAATAATTTATTACATCAGACAGCCACCAGATATTAGTTCTGTTGAAACTTGGTGGTAGTTGTGAAGGGCAGGTCAACTTTACCGAGGTGTGTAATAAATTATTTATGGGTCAGTTTACACGGAATTTGATTCAAAAGCTAAAGGCTACAAACGGTTTACCCACGAATTCCATTATGTCACGATCCTTTTTGACAAAATCCATTTTGACAAAATCCGTTTTTGACATAATCATCTTTTGACAAAATCCATCCTTTTCAAAATCCATTTATGATAAAATCCATTTTTGACAAAATCCATTTCTGTCAAAATTCATTTTTGTCAAAATCCCTTTTATCAAAATCCATGAAAAAAACATCGAATCCATCGTTTTTGTTATTTTTTACAAGCCCAGGCTTGTAAAAAATAACAAAAACGATGGATTCGATGGTTTTTTCATGGATTTTGACAAAAATAACAAAAACGATGGATTCCAATTTTTTTTTTCATGGATTCTTGGATTTTTTTTTCATGGAAATACGAAATTTATTTTATTTGTACGATCATGAGTTTAGTGACATTATACTAGAGGATTTTGACAACAGTGGATTGTGTCATAAATGGATTTAGTCAAAATTGGAAAATAACAAAAAAGGGTTTCAACAATCATGGGTTTCAACATCAACGGATTTTGTCATATGAGGATTTTTATAAAAAACTACGGATTTTGGAAAGATGGATAACGGGGGGATCCCGCTACAAACTTGTAATATAAAGGTCGATTTTACCACCATTAATAAATTATTACACCAGACCACTACCAGATATTGAGTCTTATGTTAATCCATGCCTTGTGTATGGTAGGTCAACCTTATCCAGGTGCGTAATAGATTATTGTTGTATCAGGTTACACGGAACTGTAAAGGCTTCAAATATGTGATTTAAAGTT
The DNA here is from genome assembly GCA_947310385.1 of Nephrotoma appendiculata. NCBI lineage: Eukaryota > Metazoa > Arthropoda > Insecta > Diptera > Tipulidae > Nephrotoma > Nephrotoma appendiculata. The sequence goes on from OX371224.1 coordinate 203,159,082, forward strand.
TGATTTACTACATTTAATAAATTATTACACCAGACCGCCACCAGATATTGGGTCAAATGTTACTCCGTGGTCGTTGTGAAGCGCAGGTCAACTTTATTCAGATGTGTTATAAATTATTTTGTAGTCATATTACACGGAATTGGCTCAGAATGGTAAAGGCTTCAAATGTGTAATTTATTACACCAGTCAAATGTTAAGTCCTTTACCATTTTGGTGGGCAGATCAATATTATCCAGGTGTGTAATAAATTGTATTTGTGTACGCGAGGATACGCGAAATTGGCTTCAAAGTGCAAAGGCCTGAAATAGGTAATTTAAAGGTCGATTTTATACCACATTTAATAATTTATTACACCAAACCACAACCAGATATTCACAAGGTTCATGCGGAGTAATCATTTTACCTAATATCTGGTGGCGGTCTAGTGTACTAAATTATTAAATGTGGTAAAATCGTCTTTAAAATTACATATTTGAAGCTTTTAACTTCTGAAGCCAACTTCGTATAACCTGACCCAAAATTAATTTATTACACACCTGGATAAGGTGGACCTGCCCTCCACAAGGTAAATAGAGAAGGATTTTATACAATTTCTGGTAAAATATATTAAATGTGGTAAAATCGACATTTGATCATATTTGAAGCCTTTACACTCTGAAGCCAATTCCGTTTAACACGCTAACCTGATACAAAGATAATGTATTACCTGCCTGTGGCACTATTCTGGTAATTCCCTGGGAATAGTGAGGGAAAGAATTTATATGTAATTTATAATTAAAAAAAAAAATTCTGGCATAGGTACGGAGGTAAAAAACTAGAGTTAATTTTTTTTGAAAACAAATTTAATTTGAGAGTAATTTTGCCTGAAAATTTAGATATGGAAAAATTATTCCCAATTTATAAATATTTACACCAAACTTTTTTCTTCAGTAGGCTGGAAAAATAATATTTGAACAAAAATTACATATAAATTCTTTCTCCAATTCCCTATTCCCGGGGAATTACCAGAATAGTACCTCTGAATAAGGTTAATTTTCCCTTTACTAAGTTAACGAGGTAACATTTGACCCAATATCTGGTGGCAGTGTGGTGTAATAAATACTTAAATGTGGCTTTGCCAACCTATATATTGCAATTTGAAACCTACATCTTCTTATGTCTAGTCCGTCTAGTATTATACAAAAATAATTTATTACATACCTGGATAAGATTGACCTACCCTACCGACAGTCTGGTGGCAGTCTGGTGTAAAAACCTTATTAAAGTTGGTGAAATTGGCGTTTATGAAATAAACAATCGTTTTAGGATGAAATTTACGCTTAGGCATGTTATAGGGATGGTCTTCAACTAACTTATTCAATGTAATTAATTTGTAATAAATTCTGGTCCAAGAACAATCCCGATATCATAGCTACATATAAAGTTACAATTTTGGCGATGCAGGTTTAATTGTAAGCTAAACCGACCACTCGAATTATTGAGTAATTTACGTAAAGCGGTTGGTTAGAAAATAATCATATCTCTACTTATATTCAATTACTTCGAATTTGCGATCTGCAGAAGAAACGGTTATACTAAACCGTTAAAATTTTCTTCTATAAATTAACATATACTTGACATTCAGAAGTCCTACGCGGATCAATCAATATTTTTGGGAAAGATGTTTTCAACAAAACATGTTCTGTTGTTCTTCAACGCGTGCCTACTCCTATAGTACACCTATTTTTGTTTCAAATAGCGGCAAATAGCGTAAAAAGTATTTTTGTTTCAGTATTTATAATTTTCTAATACCCTAGACAGACACAAAAGTTATCGCGATTTCTTCCAATCGCGATTACATGTCAAACAAATAAAATCGCGATTTTATAATTATGGTGACAGACACAAACCAGATTTTGTAACTCTGCAAACGTTCAAATTCATATTTAATTAATGAAATAGCAATTTCAATGCGTATTTGATGATTTTGAATTACATCGAATCAGTTACAATAAGTTAATAAAAACTAAATTTATAAATAATTTTTGTGACAGTTTAAAAATTTTAAAATTTAATTTACAATCTAACAATTTTTCTGTATTCATTCAATGAAAATGACTTATGTTCCCCAGCCCCATACAATCGTACTGATTTTTTCTTATATTTCACATTTATCTTCTTCCTACAACCCGATTGTAGTAATCTTGTTCTATAAACGCAATAATCCTGTTTTGCCAAAATCGTGTGCTGACAGACTGAAAAAATAACTACGTAATCTTGAATTCGCGATTAGCTAGTTTGTGTCTGCCTAGGGTATACGACTCTTTAAATAATCAGTTTTTAAACGACAAATGTGGGTAGCGACAATTTACCACAGCAAACGAAAAATTTATATTAGAAAATAAATTGATTAGTTTTAAGCTTTTAAGATAGGTTAAAAGCTGTTTGTAATCAGCGACCTTACAAGCTACATTTTTTTATTTTCAAACTTATATTTTTCGTTTTAAAACAATAAATTTTCAAATTTTTTAACGGAATAGTTAAAAAGTCAAAAAAATTATTATATGTATAAACGTTAATATTTAAGCTGCCAACACAGGTGTTTTCATCGAATTTGCGGCGTCTATAGCCGGTTACAACATACTTATGGTGTCTGTAAAATCAAAAATTAAGAACATAAGTTAATGAAAAAATTAATTGTTTGATTAATAATCATAATCTCAAATTTAGATAATTTTATGGGTATATAAATTAATAAATATAGTGTTCACTGTCAACTTAATCAGCCTTATTTAGTATATTAACAAAGTTAGTTTCAAAATCTATTCAATTTTAATTGATTCAAAATATCTAAATATGTAATATAAAGAAAATTAATAAATTTGTCTTTTATTGGTCTGATCGTGGAACGTACAATCGTATATTTCCGTGAGCATATACAATTTTGTATTTTCCTGCAAATACGAATTTCTATTTATCGGTAAACAATATAAATAAAGAATTAATAGAGAACTACATGTGAAAGATAATGCATAAAAATAAAAGGTGTTTGTATGTATATGTAACCATTTATAGAATAAACAACGTTTTATTTTTTATACGTTTATTAGAAATTTGCACCACTACATATCCAGGGTTGTAATGATTTTTTACAGCAACAAACAACAGAATGGAGAGATGTAGTCGGCTTTATAAATCTTTTTAAATATAATTCATCTATGGTATTATGTATATAATTACATACTTGTATATATAATATTTTGTGAGTTTGTTACACGATCGAATATTCGTTTTCGTTTAGATTTATCAAAATTAAATACTCGAAGATGACAAGAAAAGGAAAAGGATCGCTTATTTGTATATTTGTATGTAGCGTGTGTGCGGCTAAAATTGAATATGTATATTATGTATGTTGTTGGTGTGCAAATGAAATGTAAGTAAAAATTTGAGAAAAAATATTTGGAGGTTTATGCGATACAAAAATAACGTTAAAATTATCAATCGAAAGGAAAAGTTTTCTAATGGTCGCAGTGAATAAACATGTATTATACATATAGATATTTGTGTTTACTTTACATTATGTATATACCAGCTATCTATACTGATTTTACCAAATTAATTACATACTTTTTCTACGTGTACTATACGGATGATTGTGATTTGAATTTAAGAATATTAAAATAACAAAACTCGTAATTATTTTATTTGGATAAAATGAATGAAATCAGGTCACACTGGAAAGATTGCATTGGGGAATGTATTATGTATTTAGATTTGTTTCTAAAAAATGATCAAGCATATACAATTGTTTATTAACATTTTTCCTTATTTCATATTATCTGAAGCATGGTAGTAATAAATTTGTTTTGACTAGCTTTTGCACATCTTTCAAGATGTTGAAAATTACAGCTCGATATTGATTTTAACCAAATTTTTCGTAAACTTACATAATACTTCGATGTGGTGTATAGAATTATGGTACAGGGTATGCATGCCGTTTCATTTTTGAACTGCTAACCCTAGTTGTGATCAATCGATTCATGAGTTTACATTACTAGTGCACTGCCATTTTCCAGCCACCAACCACCCTTTACCATGAAAACCACCCCACATTTCTGAAGCATAAACGACCACTTCTTTGAAAATTTCAAAAACAGATATCTCAATATCGGATAATAAAAAAGATCGATTTGGCCTCACCATAGAACCATAGAAGCGCAATTCGACTTTTGACATGTAACTTTTGACCATGAAAACCAATTTATTTATTATTATTCAATTTATTTAGCCACCCCACTATATTTATTTATTTCCATGCCTAACCGAACGTCTGATAATTTTTGGCTGGCGGATTTTTAGATAAGCCTGACAATTTTCGAAAGTGCGCTCTAAATTATTAACAAAGTAATTAAACTATGAATAGGAATATGTTTTACCAAATCTTATCAAAAAACCAAAATTTCAGCGATGTCTAAGCATAATCACTAGTAGATATGAACGGGTGATACTTAAACCTATCTAAATTGGCATGGATCTTTTCAATAAAAAGCGTTTAGCCCGTAAAGGGATTTTCTAGATATTGTAAATTATTCATATATGTAATATTGCGAATGGGATTGCTCAAGCATGTTATACCAATTAACTTAAATCTCCGAGACGGTTGAGCATAATCATGGGTATGTATGAATAAAGGATACTCATCCCTATAAAAATTTATATGTATTGTTCCAATAAAAATGGTTGTACTCGTCTTTCGATTTCCTAAATATCGTATATTATTCATACATTATTGCGAGTGAAATTGTTCACACGTCATACAAATTAACATAAATCTCAGTGACGTTTGGGCATAAGTCCTAGTATGTATATGGATAGAGGACACCCAGGCCTCTCTAAATTGGTACGATTTAGTCCGATTTAGCATGATTTAGTGGAATATATGAAAAAGATTGGAGTCGTTTGGGGTTTTTCTAGATCATTTTTATTATTCATATAATATTACGAATGGAATTGATATACCACCTAACTTAAACTTAAGATATGTATAGGCATGTCCACTAATAAGTATCGATAGAGAACACTTAGGCCTATCTAAATTGGTATGTGCTATTCCAATTGAAATGGTTAGGCTCGTCTGAGGATTTTATATATGCATATCGAATATTCTTCATATTATAATGTTGTGAATGGAATTGCTCACACGTCACAAAAATTACAAACACACAGTCCAAACTTAATTTTTATGCATTATTATTCCAATAAAATGTGATGTGTTCTATTCGCAATATTATAATATAATATATATATATATATATATATATATATATATATATATATATATATATATATATATATATATATATATATATTATAAATAATAAACGATAACTAGAAAATCCTGTTATTTTGTTAGAATAACAAAATAACACATACACACTAATTCAAATAGACCTAAGTATTCTCTGTTCATATATAGACTAGTGATTATGCTCAGACTTATCTGAAATTTATGTGAATTGCTATGATTTATGAGCAATCCCGTTCGCAATCTTATAAGAATACTATACCATATCTAGAAAATCCTGCGACATGTTCAACCATTTTTATTGGAATAACACATGCCAATTTAGAGAGGTCCGAGTGTACCTATTAATGTTATTTTGTTTGACGTGTGGTGAGCAATTCCATTCACAATATTATATATGAATAATATAAAATATCTAGAACGTCCTTACCGACCAAACGGCACAGTGTGTTAAACTTTTTGATCGGTGATCAAAATGAAAACAACTATGACCTCCTGTGGGAGTTCAGAACTTATAGGACGACCCAACTTCATTATCAGTACTATAGGTTGGAGCTATGCAATGCACAGATTGTTTTATGCAAATCGGACATATAGCTATACGTCCGAGATTTAGCTACTGCGTAAGGTAAGAAAATTAAAGAAATACCGAGAAAGAGTTGGTAGTGCTTCGGCCCCAGAACAGATTGCAAAGATAATAAACAAACATATAAAACAAGCCCAAAAGTTTTTTATTGGAATAGTACATACAATTTAGATAGACCTGAGTATCCTGTATCCACACATACTAGTGCTTATACTCAGCCATCTTTGGAAATGAACATAAATGGTTATTTTGATTTAGTTTGATTTAGTTTGATTTTAGTTTGATTTTATTCAAAAATGAAATTTTTGGACACTTTTAAATTTTTGAACACTTTTAAATTAACGCGAGAGTCCAAAAAAATTTTTATACATAATTTTTATTTTAGACAGATATTTGCACACGTGTACATTTCTAAAAAATGTAAATATGTACAAAAAAAAAATTTGTTTATAAAAAAGATCAAATTTTTGTATTTCATATACTTATTAAACTTTTCAGAAATTAGTTTAACCACCAGGAAAATGGTATATGCACTTTATGTATGAAAGGATGTCGTTGTAGCTTTTGGTAAATTACACATATCTTAGAGATTGGCTCCCATAGTTGCTGTATAGGTTTGAAAGGGAATTATAGAATTTAAATCACCTAATGCCATTTCGAATTAGCCATAGGTGCACTTTTCAAAACGACATTTTAAAAACTGCACAAGATAGAATGATATATTTTAATCGATTATGAACCTAGAATTATGTTTTCATTAATTTCTGGAATATGATCAACATATTCCAGAAATTAATGAAAAGATTTAGAATAAAATTGATGACATGAAATTGATTATGACAAATTTCTTCTACATGTTTTATATAAAAACTTTAGTAGGTATGTTATAAGAAAGGAAAATACCTTCATTGGAATTACAAATTATTTGAAGATTTAGTGTGCATGTAATATTCTGTTTCACCTAAATTTTTATATACAGCTTGGAAGTTCTAGTTTGGTACTACAATTGCATGAACGTAACAGATTATTCCATATTGGAATACATCTCATGCAAGTATTTTCTGAATTTATCTGGTTTATCGAAAAATTCGATTCAAAGATATTAGTTTCAAGATATGTAGTGTTATTTACGTACGCCGCCACTACAATTGTTTTTTGAGGGTTTTTCCTTCATTTAGGGTCCTGCCCAAGATCAGCTAAATAGTACATTTTTAAGAAATCATAACAATTTTATGTTTATCGGACCTATATAAAATGGTGTATAGCAGATCATGTGAACCGCGAAAGAGTTGGGAGTGCTTAGGTCCCAGGACAGATTGCAAAGAATAAAAACACAACATATCATAATTAGAGGGGTGAATATGTTGCCGCCAATACCAGACTTTCTTTTACCACGTATGTATACATAGATCTCGAATACACCCCACTTGCTTTCTAAAGCGAAAAATTAAAATTACTTGTCTTTTGGTAAAACTGTTTTGCACAATCAGAAATCATAGTTCCTGCTTAAATTTCAGAAAACCAACAAAATCAACCCTTGTTGAAAATTTAATCTTTATATTTATTTATTGCTTTTATCTTTAAATCTATAACTTTTCAACATCAGTGCAGAAATTGCAAAAGTTATTGTGGAAGCTGCCACTTCTGGTACATAGATTTCCACTAAATTTCGCAAGAAGCTCGCAATTAATAGAAAAATGTTATAAAGTATGAAGATTTATTCAGAATAGTCAATCCGACTGGGCTATATAGTTGTCGAACTTTGGTGAAATAAAGTTTTATTTTATAAAAACTCATTATTTCTGGTAAAAATATCGGTCCAAAACTATCACATATTAAATTAAATGTAATTGAAAGGAAATTTACACTCTTTTTGTTTTTAATCGTTATTTTGTAAATGTTACATGAAGGATCTTTTAATTCGCTCTATTTTTAAATGTAAATAAGACATGTTATGTGAGATATACAGTATACACTAAAATTTTTCTTTTGTTTGAAAGAATATTTTATGGTGGCATGTATTCGGGAAGTCTAATTTTTAATGAATCGAATAAACCTGGCTGAATTTGCTGGATCGCGCTCGTTATGGTTACTTTGACGGCATAAATTGTTTGCGATTTACTCGCATAGACCTGCGATTTCAGATAGCCTCAACGAAAGAAGTCGAAGGGTGTTAAATCGCATGTTCTCTAATCGCTCGTGTAGACTCTCCATCGTGACGTGTGCTGTGAGGCTTATAGCGCCATTCTGTTGGAACCAAATGTTGTCGGTTTCCATATCATCCAGACGGTGGCCGCTATAACCTTCCATGGTTTCATCCCGATCAGTCAATTCATCTGGGCTGTAGAGAAGCTAGTCTGGACAGAACCGCATACGCACATGTAATCAGAGATTTTTTAAAATATCACATAATTTTGACTGCGGCGATATAGCGAATATTAAATCTGCAAAACTCGCAAGATCAATATTTTTCATGGTTACGTTACTTTATTTCAATACGTAAAATAAATTAAAATGATCTGAACAAATTTTGTTTCAAATATAATTTACAATATTTTGGTTTTTAATGGTTCTTTACTGAATGTTATATAATATGTATACTTTTCAAAATATAGCAGTCACTTCTTGTGGACGATTTCAGCCTAAAATCACTGTGATCTATTAATTTATAGTAAAGTCCTAAGAATGAAGATTCGTCTCGATCAATAAATCAATCTGGGCTGTACAAAGGCTGAATTTTTGTTAATAAACAGTTTTTTGTCAAAATTATAATTTTCATTGGAAAACTGATTTTGGCCGTAAATAATGCGAATTTAATTTAGAATCATTTAGGTCATAATTGTTTTTCTCATTAATAATACACTTTTCAAAATATTTGCAATAAACAAAAAGGCCCCTATGCCACTTCCGGACTTTCGACTAAAAATTACTGGGATCCCAAAATTTATGAGAAAAGCTTAAGTATCGAGTTTTATCCAATAATTTGAAAGAGTTTCATAATCACCACCGATGTATAATCGAATTTGAAAAAAATCGGTTTAGAAATGGTTAGTTAGTTAGTTTCAATGCCACAACTTCAAAAAAATTTAATTTTAGAATTCAATTTCCGCAGGTCATAGCAAATTTCATTTAATCTCGTTAAGCAATATTTAAGTTTCTGTTTAATTTGGAATCGTATTCCAGAACTTAAAAAATACAAGAAAGTCAAACTTAATTTTTTTTTAAAAATATTAAAACTTCAAGATTTATTTAATTTGCCCATATTTCAGTTCATACTTAAATCGTTAAAAAATTGGCTACCTGCATTTTTAATATTATTAATGTACACATCATCTTATAAATTGTATTTTATGCTAATTATCATTTATATATACAGGGTGTCCCTAAAGTACGTGATACGAATGGTACCGTTAGATTGCTTGATCAAAACGAAGACTGGCTAAAGCCCCCCCCCCCCCCCGCTATCAAGTTATACTTACGTTTAAAGAGGCACACAGCACCTTGTATTAAAGCAACTTCAATATTTTGAGAAATAACCATTTTTATTTTCAAGTATTAATTTCTTTAAAAAGCTGGTAACATTCTCTTTTAAATAAGGTATAAAATTATTATTGTAATATTTAGTTAAAAGTGTTTCAAATTTAAACAAAACTTTTAGAGTTCTATTTTTTAAAGACATTTTCTGTATCATTTAACTGTTAATATTACTCTACGTCAGCAAATATTTTTGAAAGAAAAGCTAATTATTAGTCGATAGTTATATTTGCTATTTTATGTTCCCTAAAAAATTAAAAGTTCACAATAAAAATTTTGTATTTTCTTTATTAGACACTGTGCAAAATAAAAAACGCAACAGTAAAATTTTTAGAAAAATTCCCAATTTACAAACGCTTGTATTTTGGTGAAATGCCGGTTTAATTTTATTTTTTACTTTTAAAATGTGGGAAATTTAGTCTACTTTCCGAAGCTGGGGTCTGTTTTTTATTATTTTTGTTTTTTTATGACTTTATTTGAGTCATTCAAAAATGTTTTTAACGAGAAAAAAAATCCCAAACTTTAAGACTGCCAACGAACTTTTCTGATGTTTTACTAATCCAAATAAGCGATTTTGTAGAGAATTTGGAAACCTTGAATGAGAATATTGAAATACATGTACGACAAATTGCTGTTGAGTTATTGCAGTTTTATAAAACTATTGTTTTCCACAAAATGTGGTTTTATTTTGATATAACAATTTTTCGTGGAGTGCTTAGTTTACAAGATAAAACTTAAGATAAGATTACGATGTTTGTCCCGTTTTTCGCTAAGACTCTAAGATATGCAATCAAGGATGAAACAGCCGGAAGTCATAAAATACGTTTGGGGTAACATCTATTTTATGATGTTCCACACTTATTTAAGTTAATCCGGCATATTTTAGTTGTAGCCAATACAATAACACCAGATGAGACAGGACGTTTGAAGGTTATAAAAGAGTTGTTTTAAATGGAACGTTTCACATGATTTTCTGTTTATGATGTGGGTGAGTTTGCTAATTTGTTTCAAAAATGCATTTTGTTCGCAGGTTTCCATCTATTATATTGATCATCATTGCTTTAACATAAATAGAAATGAAATAAAAAAAATTTAAGGCCATTTTTGAGATGTAGATAAACTGTAGATAAACACATGATAAAAAATCAAAATTTGTGCTCAGCTAGTGTAAGCTGCAATAAATAATTACATATTGATTTTGAAAACAACTTTAAAAATAATTAAGGAGAAGAAAAGCATACAAGACATAGTAGGCATACAAAGACATGCATGAAACACATGACGCATTAAAACAAATAGTCGTAACTTTTTTGTCTGGTCACCACTGTCCACCCTCGAATAACAAGGCAAGCGCTCTACTTACCCTGCTATCGAGGGCGCTAATGTTGCTCCCTGAGAATACAGTAAACAGAGATAAATAAAATGCGTTTATTCTTTTTTTGCTTAATTTATCACGGGGCCATCGATTCAGCATCCAAATTGGTTGCTTTTAACCGGTATCTGAAGTTTGATTTTTTGTCATGTGTTTATCATCAGTAATCATAATGTGATTACTAACACCATTGGGCAGTCAATTGAATATCAAAATAACCATTTATGTTTATTTCCAAAGATGGCTGAGTATAAGCACTAGTATGTGTGGATACAGGATACTCAGGTCTATCTAAATTGTATGTACTATTCCAATAAAAAACTTTTGGGCTTGTTTTATATGTTTGTTTATTATCTTTGCAATCTGTTCTGGGGCCGAAGCACTACCAACTCTTTCTCGGTATTTCTTTAATTTTCTTACCTTACGCAGTAGCTAAATCTCGGACGTATAGCTATATGTCCGATTTGCATAAAACAATCTGTGCATTGCATAGCTCCAACCTATAGTACTGATAATGAAGTTGGGTCGTCCTATAAGTTCTGAACTCCCACAGGAGGTCATAGTTGTTTTCATTTTGATCACCGATCAAAAAGTTTAACACACTGTGCCGTTTGGTCGGTAAGGACGTTCTAGATATTTTATATTATTCATATATAATATTGTGAATGGAATTGCTCACCACACGTCAAACAAAATAACATTAATAGGTACACTTGGACCTCTCTAAATTGGCATGTGTTATTCCAATAAAAATGGTTGAACATGTCGCAGGATTTTCTAGATATGGTATAGTATTCTTATAAGATTGCGAACGGGATTGCTCATAAATCATAGCAATTCACATAAATTTCAGATAAGTCTGAGCATAATCACTAGTCTATATATGAACAGAGAATACTTAGGTCTATTTGAATTAGTGTGTATGTGTTATTAAAGTTATTCTAACAAAATAACAGGATTTTCTAGTTATCGTTTATTATTTATAATATATATATATATATATATATATATATATATATATATATATATATATATATATATATATATATATATATATATATATATATATATATATATATATTATATTATAATATTGCGAATAGAACACATCACATTTTATTGGAATAATAATGCATAAAAATTAAGTTTGGACTGTGTGTTTGTAATTTTTGTGACGTGTGAGCAATTCCATTCACAACATTATAATATGAAGAATATTCGATATGCATATATAAAATCCTCAGACGAGCCTAACCATTTCAATTGGAATAGCACATACCAATTTAGATAGGCCTAAGTGTTCTCTATCGATACTTATTAGTGGACATGCCTATACATATCTTAAGTTTAAGTTAGGTGGTATATCAATTCCATTCGTAATATTATATGAATAATAAAAAAGATCTAGAAAAACCCCAAACGACTCCAATCTTTTTCATATATTCCACTAAATCATGCTAAATCGGACTAAATCGTACCAATTTAGAGAGGCCTGGGTGTCCTCTATCCATATACATACTAGGACTTATGCCCAAACGTCACTGAGATTTATGTTAATTTGTATGACGTGTGAACAATTTCACTCGCAATAATGTATGAATAATATACGATATTTAGGAAATCGAAAGACGAGTACAACCATTTTTATTGGAACAATACATATAAATTTTTATAGGGATGAGTATCCTTTATTCATACATACCCATGATTATGCTCAACCGTCTCGGAGATTTAAGTTAATTGGTATAACATGCTTGAGCAATCCCATTCGCAATATTACATATATGAATAATTTACAATATCTAGAAAATCCCTTTACGGGCTAAACGCTTTTTATTGAAAAGATCCATGCCAATTTAGATAGGTTTAAGTATCACCCGTTCATATCTACTAGTGATTATGCTTAGACATCGCTGAAATTTTGGTTTTTTGATAAGATTTGGTAAAACATATTCCTATTCATAGTTTAATTACTTTGTTAATAATTTAGAGCGCACTTTCGAAAATTGTCAGGCTTATCTAAAAATCCGCCAGCCAAAAATTATCAGACGTTCGGTTAGGCATGGAAATAAATAAATATAGTGGGGTGGCTAAATAAATTGAATAATAATAAATAAATTGGTTTTCATGGTCAAAAGTTACATGTCAAAAGTCGAATTGCGCTTCTATGGTTCTATGGTGAGGCCAAATCGATCTTTTTTATTATCCGATATTGAGATATCTGTTTTTGAAATTTTCAAAGAAGTGGTCGTTTATGCTTCAGAAATGTGGGGTGGTTTTCATGGTAAAGGGTGGTTGGTGGCTGGAAAATGGCAGTGCACTAGTAATGTAAACTCATGAATCGATTGATCACAACTAGGGTTAGCAGTTCAAAAATGAAACGGCATGCATACCCTGTACCATAATTCTATACACCACATCGAAGTATTATGTAAGTTTACGAAAAATTTGGTTAAAATCAATATCGAGCTGTAATTTTCAACATCTTGAAAGATGTGCAAAAGCTAGTCAAAACAAATTTATTACTACCATGCTTCAGATAATATGAAATAAGGAAAAATGTTAATAAACAATTGTATATGCTTGATCATTTTTTAGAAACAAATCTAAATACATAATACATTCCCCAATGCAATCTTTCCAGTGTGACCTGATTTCATTCATTTTATCCAAATAAAATAATTACGAGTTTTGTTATTTTAATATTCTTAAATTCAAATCACAATCATCCGTATAGTACACGTAGAAAAAGTATGTAATTAATTTGGTAAAATCAGTATAGATAGCTGGTATATACATAATGTAAAGTAAACACAAATATCTATATGTATAATACATGTTTATTCACTGCGACCATTAGAAAACTTTTCCTTTCGATTGATAATTTTAACGTTATTTTTGTATCGCATAAACCTCCAAATATTTTTTCTCAAATTTTTACTTACATTTCATTTGCACACCAACAACATACATAATATACATATTCAATTTTAGCCGCACACACGCTACATACAAATATACAAATAAGCGATCCTTTTCCTTTTCTTGTCATCTTCGAGTATTTAATTTTGATAAATCTAAACGAAAACGAATATTCGATCGTGTAACAAACTCACAAAATATTATATATACAAGTATGTAATTATATACATAATACTCTTTCTCTTACGTACATATTTATATTTAATATAAATATGTACGTAAAAGAAACAGATACTTTCAAAGGATCGATAATAATAAACGGGTAGCATACGTTTTTTTTTCGTTTGTGTCGTACACAAACGAACATTTAACATATAAAATATTGTTTATGAAATTTTACTTTGGTATGAAAGAGAGTAATATATTAAATAGCTAAACTATCTGATCTCTGCTAACATAAATTCCAAAACCCCTATTATAACAGGGTATGGAATTTAATAATTTTTGTTTCATATACATCGCGGTTGTAGGAAAGATCCACATCTGTTTTGGTTATCTGTGGTTAAACTATGAGGTTTCTTTTTCCCGATCCGGCTAGAAGGACGAAACAAATGTACGATGATGTACGGTAATAATGGACTTCAGGACAAAGACGGCTGGTTCAACTGGTTGTTGCTCAATTTTTTTTTAATTTTTCATTTCCTTATTTTTTGTACCGCACTATTAATAACTAATTATTACTTTTCTTATTTCCGTATTTCCACAATTGTGGCGTGGTTCAGAAATCCGAACATGTGGCGATAAACCACTTGCCGCTCATAAAAATAACGCAACTCTATAAACCGTTCAATCTGATACCCTTTTTTAAAGATGGTTTGGAACACCAATATTCGATATATCAGTTATACTCTAAAACCGTCCAATGGGGAATTCCACTAGCGGTAATAATATCTGGTTATAATGTCTTATAACCAACCGTCTGGTTGCCGATATGACCTCTAACCATTCTATTTTTTATTTTTTCCTGCAATCGGAAAGAATCCCTAAGGGGGATATTCAAAAGCAAATTTTAACTTCACCAAAAATAACTTTACTATTATACACCAACTATAAAAAATATTTTAATTGTTCACTAAATTATTTGAACCGACACTTGTGAATTATACTCGTATATGGTACATTTCTGGTTAAAAGGTAAGCACTAGCGAAAATCCCACAATAAACTGAATGCCAAACTAATCTATTTGAACCTCAAATTTTGATTTACCAAATTATATAATAAGCTACCCATACATATATGTACTATATATCTATTATAAACCGACATATTTACCCTAAAATAATGAAAGCGCATCTATATAGAATGTCATAACGTGCACATAATCAACTACTACACCGAGCTTATGTACCAATTATAGGTACTGATCGATGAGTTCATCATGAATCCTTGAAAGAAGTCTTAAATGAACTTTCTTCTGTGCCCGGGACTAAAGTCATTTATATATTTAATGAAGTTTTACGTGATCTAACGAATTTGCTGTATAACGCATTGATAAATTCATCAACGATTTTATTAAAGAAGTCATTGAAATAGTAATAAGGCAGTTCTTACGGAAATGCATGTAAGCAGAGTGATTTAAGGGGCATTTTGAATGGTTCTTTATCATTTATGATTAATATTTTATGTTTTAACCATATAATTATACACGTGGTTTCTCTGAGTGCAAATTTTTGGATTTTACCGTTTTACCGATTAGAAAAGTAATAATAGTCTCTCCACTAATGACTTTTATAAACAAGTTCATTATTTTATTCAGAAGAACGCCCAGTATATAATATTAATTTCTCACGGAGAGACAAATAATCCAACATACGTTTTGGCCAGAATTTCATCGAGAAGTTTACTTATATTGTCATCAATTGTGTGACTTACAAAAAAATCGGAGACATACAATCAAATAAAATTTGAAGATTTTTCAATACTAAATCAAAAATCCATGTATCCTGTGTTTGAGACCTGATAAACATTTTCCGGTAGGGGTGTACCTTAAGCAAAAACCAAAAATTATGTACAACCTATGTTTACGTTTATTTACACAGATGCACGTTAATTGAATACACCGATTTTGTTGTGCATTACATGTAAATGCAATGAACACAGTAAACAAACAAAATTTTTCGAGTTCGTTGACCTGAACCAATTTTACATAACATCGTCGACAACAAATGACGTAATATGGTATTCCTTTTATGATACATTTATTTGAAAACAACAACAATAATCCAAAAAAAATCAAAATCGTAAAACATCTCTCCCATTCTTATATGATATACAGCCATGTTCAAGAAGTTCGTCAATTTTGGCATTAACAGTAGCTTCCAGTGGAATTAGAATTCTGCGATATGCTTGACTTACAGGTGTCACACTTCTATCGATTGGGATGCTAATTTCAAAGCATTTTATATTGGTGGTAGCTTCTTAATTCTTCATTTAAAATATTTAATCCGATCTTCAAAATACTTAGTTCTATCGCCGTATCTTTACCAATATGCGATGTAACTTTCCCTTCAATATTATAAATTCTTTCATCCGAATTTGATTCATGCACATTGATATCAGCGATAAAATTCCCAATAACCTTTAACGGAATTTCAGTCGCATATGACCTGAATGTAATATCAGCACTTTTTTTAAAATCATAATAGTTTGCGTTCATTGACTTAAGAAATTCCCAAGTCTTGTTCCCAATTATATTCATGTTTGACCCGAAATCAATATATTTACATGCTACGTACGACTCAACCCGCCTGAACTGAAATCGTATCATTGCTTAATCAAGAATCATATAATTCTTGAATGTTTTCAACGTCTTTGTTCCCGTATTTATTTCGTTTCCAATGTGGCCTTGCATCCCAAGACTGGATGAATTTCCTTTTTAGCGATCGACAATATTTTGCATAATGCCCATAGAATCCACATTTATGGTATCGTCAATTGCGAGCGGGGCAGGTTTACACCCCTAGTCGCATCGCTTCAGGGGAGGTGACTTCTCATCTTCTTGGTTACTAGATCATTAAATCGAAACTTACAAAATAAATGTTCAATAAAGTCGTTCTGGCTGTTTTTTAAATCTTAGTATGCTGCTGTACGACTGCTATCACTTCAAATAACAATATAATGCAGCCAACTAAGATTTAAAAAAAATTTCATGAGAGTTTTGCACAAAATTATTTAGTAAATTTTTATTTTAAAATCTAGTAACCAGAAAGATCCATAGTCATGTCGCATGAAGTGATACGTCTAATAGAATTGAGTATTTAATTGGAACTATCATGCGTCTTATTCTCACAGCGACTACATCCTTTATTTTCCAAGTTATTTGAGGTTAGTCGTCTGAATTTAAAAACATTTTGTTGGTTTCTGAAACGCCTGTTTCTGTATTGATACAGCTTCTAATGCTTTTGTCTGATGTAATACATCATCCAGCGATCCAGTAACTTTTTATTATTCGTCTTTGATGTAATTTGATCACGAATATACTCATCTACAACATCATGTTTAAATTTACATTTGCTTGCTTGTTTTTGCAAGCGATATGCGAATTGTTCAACTAGTCTGTTTTGTTGCTGGGTTGGTCCAAAAAAAATGTGTCGTTCGAATGCAGTACTTCTTTCAGGAGAGAAATATTCATTCAACTTTTCTGCTGTGATCTTATAAATATCGTTATCATTATTCTTTCCAACTTCGCTCCCGATAAAATATAGAATAACTCTTGTAACTCAACTCCCGCATAATGTAATAGCTTTGTTAATTTTATCTCATCGTTAACAATAGAATTCGCCGTGAAATATATCTCAAGACTGCGGAGCCATTTCTCCCAGGCGTTGTTCAATCAGAATCCACCATAGTTGGATAACTTTTCTCCCCAAGGAATATTATATTTACTAAGATCCTTTTATTTCGGAACATACTTTCGGTATTCAACTCTAAGCATTTATATGCTTGACACGGTCTATCGTTTAAACATTCAATTTAATTATTCGCATACATACTTTACTATGTCTTGATATTTCTAATCGCATATCCACCAATCTATTCAACATACTTTACTATGTATTACCTGTTTAAGCATACTTCACTATTATTTTAGATGTCATGTTTACTATTTTAATTATTTAAAATTTTTCAGAAAAAAACTATTTGACAGCAAATTTATTTAAAAACAAAACGATACATTTTGAGCTAACTGTGTTTTTTTTTGTAATGAATATATAGAGGCTAGTAGAACTTGTTCATTTACAGCGAGTTCATACGATGGATAAAAATCTCGGATTTTTCTATCCTAGATTTTTTTTTTCAATATTTTCAAGTTTTTTGTATGAAAAGACGCGTGTCTGTTGTATAATTTACGTGATATAATTGGTTAAAATAATGGGATAGAAAAATCTGAGCTTTTTATCCGTCGTATGAACTCGCTGTTAAAGGAAGTGAATATATACTAATTACATTATATGTACGACCCTCTTTTATATGCTTTCTTTTTTTACAATCTTACCGTAATTTATGATACACATATTATATAGATACATATATTGTATTTATAAATATTTTATTATTATTTTACATTTTTTACTAAAAAATGCTCGTCGCCAATGTGATATGTTCTATATATTTATTTATTAATAATTTAATATGCGTGTACGTCGTCACGCTATAACTAACTACTTAACTTCTCTTTTGTCTACTTCCTATACGTGTGGCCATCACAACATTGTTGCCATCACGACACGATCCATCAGGGTTGAGTACATCACCTTCAAGTGTTACAGTTCGACACATGATATTTTTATAATAATTCACTTAGCTTTGCGATTTTAATATCTCGGCATATTAATGTTCGGCCAAACACATATTTCATAGGAGGAACCAATTCCTTATCATAGGCAATGAACGATAGAGCCGAATCAACATTTTCAGTTCTCAATAGGGCGAGCAGTTATTTTATTCATAGGGATAAATGTAGTTCTAGATTAAAGTTGGCCTCGGCCCAAAATCTTTTTACTTGTTATATCTGTGTCCACAACCGTGTTGTACAGTACAGCTTCAATGCTCAACGCCAAACAATATTTCAATATTTTTTTAATTAGATCAATTTTAAGGGCGTAATAAAACGCAAAACCAACTAAATAATTCGAATTTACTCGAAAAGTAACACAGAAATTGACTATATTGTTTCCGTCTTTGTTAAAAAAACATTTCTTTTGTTTTTTTTAGAATATTTCGTTGGTTGCTTTAATTTTTCGTAAATATAAAGGGTGTTTTTTTAGAGGTTCACAATTTTAAATTAAATTAAAGAAAAATATTTTGAATATCAGTAAAACTAGCTTTATTGGATAGATAATTTTATTCCATTAATGCTTGAATATGATTTCGGCCATGTGGCCGCCGCGGCTAGCGCGTACATTGTGCAATCTGGATGTCCAATTTTCACAAACTTTTCGCAGCAATTGCAGTCGTGTCTTGTTAATAACTCGCCGGATGTTATGTTCCACGTCTTCAATAGTCTCTGGTTTATCGGCATACACAAGTGACTTAACATATCCCTAAAAAAAATAATCTAAGGTAGTTAGATCACACGATCTCGGTGGCCAATTAACAAGACCATTACGTGAAGTTAATCTTTCATCAAATGTTTCTTTGAGTAAATTAATTGTATCCCGCGTTGTATGGCATGTGGCACCGTCGTGTTGGAACCATAAATCAGTAAGATCTATGCCAGCCAATTGGGATCCAAAAAAATTAGAGTATACGTGGTACGAAAACGACCATTAATTAACCGGATTACCCGCTCTCCCGAAAAACAATATTATTTTTTAGTAATGTAAAATAACCGTTGTGAGACTTAGGACCGTGTTCGGTTATTTTCGGTTCGGTTATTTTACACACATATGTAGCTTGTTTGTGTTTGGGTCCAGTCATACTTACCTGGAGCAAATTCTCAGCCTGAAACGTATAATCTACCTAAAATACATCACATAAATACATTGACAATTACCATAATTAAGTTGCCTTTGTCAGTGAATAATATTCATCATTTGGTTACCTAAAATTACCGTTTCACTCAACAACCAAACACTATAACATTACAGGTTTATTGTGACCGTTTGTGAACTGGAAGTTTTATTCGCTCGTGTTACCGCGTCTAGTTCACAATACTGGTAAAACCACACAAAATCCGCAATTTGTCGCACCTTCATTTTAGTGCCAAGTTTTGTTGGATATTCATCCGGAACCTTACCCCTTGGTACGATAGCTCCTCACGCAATGTCACAAAAAAAATTATTAAATTTCGTTTTGTATTTATTAGCTATGCCAATTTGAAAATACGCGTGGTTTCTGTTATTTCGAAATGTCATTGAAGCATAGCTAATTAAATTTTTATTTTTTCAGCTAGCTGGGTTTTCCAACTTTTACAATCGTCAATTATCAGTAGTGATGGTTTTAACATCGAAGATGTTTCTGGGGTCGCACTATATAGAAAAATGCAATGAAATTTTGTCCCAAGAACATGTAACGAAATAAAAAACAAAAAAATAAAGTAGATACGAGAGAACCAAAACACGCTGGTGCGCCGAAAATCAATTTTTGGGCTGAAACTTTTATGTTTTTAGGTCTATATAAATACAAATACTCTAGCTCAAAACAAATCAGTAGGCTTAAGCTTTTTTATTGGTACCGATTTATTTTGTGTTTTTTCGATTTTTGTATATTCCAGTTTGGCCAAAAGAACCATTATTTTGATAAAAAAAAATTCAACAATTTGCAAGCGTTGCTGTGGCGTGAGTCTATTCATTATGAAACGGCAAATCAAACTAAGAGAAAGCAAATGTTAGCTGTCAAATCGGTTGTCAAACAGAACAGTGTGAACCTACTTAAAGATTTTTTTGTTATTTAATAAATTTATTTATTTATTTATACAATATTACAACTGATTCAGAGGTCATCTAGTAATTTATCTTAAAATAGTTTCGCGGATTAAGATGGTTAACCTATTGGTTACTTATTTTGTAATACTTTCTTATTCTAATTCAAACTGCCTAACTCCATCGGTTTCTGTCTTTGGAGTCTCCTCATTCCGTTAGTGGTGTCCCAGATACGACGGATATCTGCGTTTTCGTGTATAGATAAGCGCTGGACGTGTTTGCTTGCTTAGTTCTTTAATTCATCGTTTAAGGATATTTACTCGTCTTCAATTTGCAGTTTTTTCATTTTGAAATCTTCTATTATATCTTTCTTCTTGCAGGTGGGATGGAGACCTCTGCCATAACCTTAATTTCTCGGTTATTTTTGTATTCATATGTATACCACTTGTTACCTTCTTCAGTGAGCTTTGTGGCTAATGCTCTGTATGCATCGGGATCTCTTGTGTTTTTCTTCCAACCATTATTGTTTAGTGCAACTACTCTATAGTCGTTTGTGGACACGGATTTCATTAGAGCTTGGATATCCGCAAACTCAGTTATGCTTATCACATTCTTCAGTTCCTCATTTTCTTTCTTTAACTTAGCTTTTAGATTGGTAAGTTGCGATCGACTTTTTCTATTTCACTCAGTCTTCTGCGTAGTTCAACATTGTCGATTTCGTCCTGAGTTGCGAACTGTATTTATCTAGGTGGTGATCTAGCTATTTTTGCACTTGGATCGAATGCGCATAGCAATGGTTGGCTCACCCCAGAATCTGGTTGATGACTGGTTATTGAAGCAGCTACCAATCTAACCAGTGAGATTGGCAGTGGATCAGTGGAGACAACATCATTTGCTAAGTTCTCGGTGTTCGGTTGTACCGCCGTTTCTCGGCCGCCAGAGCCTGTAAGTTGGTTAATTAGCAGGGGGCACCACGTGCAGATGAGGTTGACATTTGGGCTAGTGTATTGACCTTCTAGACCGATGCCCCTTACCCCCAACCTACTTAAAGATGTGAATCTTTAAAAAAAACACCCTTTACTACAAGGCTGCAGACGTAAAATCCAAAATTATTTTTTTATTAGATAATAGCTTAAACTGTACGTATTTTCTAATTTACTTATTTAAACTAGGTCTGTCTTTAACGGTGCTTATCTGTAAAAAATATTAAACATTTTATTTGTGGGACTTGGTATCATTATTTTCCATTATTTTTGTGTACTTTTACCACTATATTTAATTTTAAAGGGACATCGCACCTTCAAAATTGAAAAAAAAAAGTTTTTCAAAGATTTTTTTTTTAATGGAATAAAAAGAGATATCTTTTAAAGAAACTTTCTATTGACATTTTATTTAACTGAAAGTACAAAAACAAACACTGAAAATTCGCGGCGTGCATCATAACTACTCTCAGAAACGTCTGAAAAAACGGGATTTTATTCAGCATTAAATCGCCCTTAGAATGAACTAAAAGGAAAAAAATTGGTTGAAAAATAAAAAAATGGCGGCATTTTTTCGAAAATGAGCTTTTTTGTCCCCCCCCCCCCCCCAAATTACTTGTAACTCAAAAAATTGAAAGCTGATTTTTCCTTCCGTAGTTCATTCTGAGCAGAAATATATATAGATCAACGTGTTAAAATTTTAGAATGATTAGTTAAGTAGTTTTTTCTCAATCTTGCACGCCAACTTGAAAAACGTCATTTCGAGATAACCGCGTTTAAAGTTCGTCATTTTGAGATAACCGCGTAAAAAAAACTACTTTGGCGCGCTTCGCAATCAATAAAATAAATTTTTTTTTCAGATTTTCATGTTTATATCATTAAAATCATGTTATTAAACGTTCATTCTAACATATTCTATCATAAAAAAAATTTAGATTTTTTGAAAATTTGAAGCTGCTATGTCGCCTTAAATTAAAAAAAATGAGAATAACTTTTTCTTTTTGTGATAATTTATTATTTAATTTTTATTTCGAACTAATTTCGAGAGTTCTCTCTTCATCAGCTGTTTCTACTACGGTAATTCTTGGTTCACAAATGTTTTCTTTATATATTCGTAGATTTCGTTGTACGGCAACCTATCGTTCAATTGTTGTGGGTTGTTCCTATGTTGATAAATTTTGTACTCTGTTCTATTCATTTTTTCGCCTTTTTTCATTTTATGTAGGATTTCTAAATTGCTGTCAAATCATGTGTACGTATGCTGTAGATGAGTCAGATGTTCTGAATATTTGGACTATGTTATGGGTATTCGGAAAAAATGTAGGACTACTAGTGGAGAAAGATGCACACAAAACCTGATTTATGAATGCATTGAGATAAATCGTATAAAACATTTATTTCCTTATGGTAACAAGGATGTTGGCTACGGCGACGAACTGCTGTCATGTAATATTAATACATATCAATTGATACTAAAATATCTAGAGAATATCAGGCCGCATATACTAATTTTGCTCGTACAAATAATGTTATTGAAGATAGATGTCTCGAAGATAGACCCAATCGAATTTATTATTCACCCGAACACATCTCTTCCAGTTAATTGTACACCTCAACGCATGATCTAGTGATGCTTATTATGACCCCTGACCTGTGAATTTCCTATTCGTTAATAAATAATATACATTTTTTAAACAAGCAAGTGTTTCACCTTCGGTGTTTCCAAACTATTTCAACTATCGATCGAAAAAATATTCACAAATAAATTTTAAAACAGCGAAAAAGTATATCTCACATAGTTTTCAAAATAAACTGCTACAAAATTTTATGAAAAACTTCTTTTGATGTTTAGTTATTGATTCCCACAATCACGATCAGTTTGTTGAATGCTGTTCAGATGGATTTATTTATTTTTAATTTTAATTTTATTATTTATAAGCACGATTATTTGAAGATTGAATAAGTTAAAAAAAATGACAAAAATTAAATTTTTGGTTTGTGTTGCTGTAGTTGGATACTTACATAGATTGCAAGTATATGTACCCAAGAAGTAAAAGGTTATAAAACTATTACTTCAAAAAAGACGAAAATATTTTAAATTTTTTACCGTCAATATAATGTACGAGTATTATGTTACCTCTTATTAAATATTATGGGAGAAAGAAAACGATTAACATCGGTAAAAAAAATAACAAAACTTCTTTTAGGAAAATCGTTACTTACAACAAAAATAATAAGGTTTTGTTTAATAAAAGTAACATTACATGAATTAAAAGTGTTACAAATACGATACATAATTATATTTATAAACAACACAAATAATTGCAAGAGTAGAAGAAGAACATTAAGAGCATGTAATGATTTATAATATACAAGTACTTGTATTTTATTAAAGAAGGCGGTCTTTACAAAATTATACCATGCTGATGTTCGGTTCGATTGATTGATTGATTTGATAAATCTGATGGCGCTATTTATGTTTGGAGACCTTCGCAAGCTGTTAAGTATGAAATGTTTATTGAAAGGTAACTTTATTGAAAGTTACTTAGATTTTGTAAAATCGTAATGAGTGATATGGTGACGAAGTTTACAAAAAAGGTGTGTTTCCAAATACTCCAAATATGTACTTATAATCAAATATTATCACTAGACTAATTCTTTGTCCTTTATACCAATTTTGGCCTTAAAAAGACACATGATAAAAAAGAATTTCATGTAGGTAGTCGCTCGATAAAGTTTGTGGACAAGTAAAACTTTTAATTGCAGTGAAAATTTTTACTTTAATAAATTGGGAAAAAATAAATTTTTCGTAATAATTGTAATACAACATTATTATTTTAAAAAATATCAAAAACCAAAACAACATGTTTAATTCAATCACAGATAATTAAAAAAACATATTCAATTTATACCAATAATGTCTGTGGACAAAACTATTGTATCTAAATTTGGCACGACTTCAACCATTCTCAAATTCATACTGTTTCGAATTCTACTCTACACCGATGTAACTCGCGTTGTACGAGTAGTTTAATTTATGTATACACCACTAAGCGCAATCACCTCAATGGTCGTTGGTTTGGTATCTCAATGGTATATGGTTACGTACAGACAAATGTTTTCTTAACAGACACTGTATGACGGTTTGTTTAGAGCGGTTCTAGTCTTGGTCGTTGGGTGGGTCCTATAACAGGCTGTATATGATCTTGAAAAACCACATTAAGTTAAATTTTATTGAAATTTGGAACAAATAATTTTATTATTGACAAAAAAATTTATTATTGACAAAAAATTCACGTTTCAAAATCGTTCGAAATCCGAAATTCAAATTATATTTAACACCAGTTATCACTGGTTTGTGAATACTACTACAAATTTTACGATTTAAGCTATAACCAGCGAGTCTGTAAGAGTCAGTAACGAAACCTTACAGAATTTAACGAGAACGTTTTGTTACAGAATATTTGACAGTTTGACCACCGAATCTGTAACACGATTATTATTTTCAATTAAATTTTGAAATGTCAATCTGCAAAATTACAAAGTAACCACACCACAATTTTGGTCAAAAATGATGAAAAATGTACATAAAATATTATAATATAAATAAATATTTGAACACATAAATTATAAAAATATAAACATACCGCCATTTCAAATATACAATTTTGACGTTTCCTTCAGTTTGGGCGATAATTTTCGCTCGTGTTATAGATTGCTAAACGACAATTCAAACTGAACTAAAAGTACTTTGAGTTTCGCTGGTCAGTAATGTCAAATATAGTTCTAGCGAATCGTAATCTAAAAAATCGCAAGTACCTTAAAGAATTTCTGTGCTGTGTCATCTATAATGCGCGTTATCAATTTCTATGTTTCAAATTTTCGATACTCATATTTGTAAAGAAGATAAAAAATGTTGAACCCGCTCAAATGCATGTGTTGTTTATTTAGAAGCATAAAGCTGTACATTATTAGGCGAGCATATAATCGGTACTGAAAGTACACTGATGACCATCCGAGTATAATTATGACCATTATTTGCGAGGCATACTTTATCTACAACCTCATAGTAATGTAAGAATAAAATTATAAAACATTAATTTCAATAATTATTATTTAGACGTTTCTGTGTTACACAATTCCTTTAAAAAATTATGGAATTACTGAACTGCAGCTCGATTCTGGTTTTCCTATAGGAAACGGAATTAGTAAAAATATTTTCATAGTATTTTTTTTTTCACAAAAACAAAAATTTCTGGCATACTATGGTAAACAGTTAGTGTAAATTTTTTCAAAAACAAAATTAAAATGGGAATATTTTTCCTATCTAATTTCGATACGGAAAAAATAATTCCTAAATTATAAAATTTTAGCTCAAACATGATTTCTCAGTAGGCCAGAAAATGATATTTTTGACAAAAATGCTAAGTAAATATTTTTCCTATTTCCGTTTCCTATAGGAAACCCAGAATCGAGCTGCTGTTACATTTATAGCGTATGTTATATTTAAATAGCATCGATATCAAGTTTATTAATACGTGTCAATATTAAATTGTTTCCGTTAACACTGCTAAACTTATGATCATTATTTGTCAGAAACAGTTATTTAAGTTCAAACTATCTACTGAATTTGCACCAATTTGTTCACAAAATTTTTTGCTAAAATGTTATTATTTTTTGAGTTGACTAATAAATACCGCAGACTACGGTGACTGAGTTCAATCGTCTACAGCGTCTGTCACAGTTTCTCCTGCTCTTACAAGAAAATGTACAAAAAATGAATAAACAACCAAACCATGTTTATAATAATACAATTTTGTTAGCTGCTAATGATCAAAGAGGTGGATTATATTTTTTAGATGCGACGGGGAGAACTGGAAAACTATTATTGGTATCATTACTTTTGGCCAATATGAGATCTCAAAACAACGGTATAGCAGCAACATCATTAGATGGAGGTAGAACAGCTCATTCAGCCATTAAATAAAGCATGTGAAGTTATCCCAGTTTTTTATCACACGATTTTTTTATTATTATTTACACGAATCTTTCTATTCCATCCCAGTGTTTTCATTTTATACCTCTATAAGACGATTTAAATTATAAACACAACAACAACATATCTCATCCCTGTTTTTCTAAGTTTATTTATAGTTCATGTAAAATAAAACTTGGAAATAATCCATTGTGGTTTGGTAATAGTAATTCTGTATATTTTAGGTTCGAAATAATAATGAGCCATATTGGGGTCGATTTCAAGATCTAAAATTTTATGTTATGTTATTTTATTTCTTCGCTTCCTATTTGAATTTGTATTAAAAAAACAAAAATAACATAACATAACATAAAATTTTAGATTCCGGAATCGACCCCATTGTTTGTTTAACATGTTAAGGGTTATTTTCAATGAGTACCCCACTGCCAGCCGTATGTTAGAATTGGCACAATATTCCAGCTTCGATATGGACCTATATAAATTTATATGAAAATTGTCTATAACTTCCAAACCCTTCCTAGGCCGGAAAAAAGATTGATGTTTTGAGATGGTACGTATTAAGTGATTGCTGAGCAGATGGTCTTAATTTTTTTTTTGTTATGGTATACAAAAAACAAAATAGAGGAGCGACATATAAACACATACAGGAAACCCTCCAAGAACACGATTAATTGGTTCCGTGTGCTTTAACATCTTGTTGTTCGAGACTACAAAAAATAAAATACATTTTATTTTTTGTTATGATATAGAAAAATCGTGGTTTGAAACCGTGTAATTTGAGGAAATGAGTATCCGTGTTCTTCGAAACCGTGTTCTTTGAATACCGTGTTCTTGGAGCGTTACCTGTATTTTATTCTTTTTCAAAAGAATTACTCGAAATGTTTATTTAATAAAATAAAAAAATAAAAATAATCTTTCATTTAAAATTACACGACCGGCAAAGCTGGCAGGGCACAGCTAGTTATAGTTATATAAAAATATTTTTAATTGCCGCTTTCATATTTTTGCTCATCAGGATTTTGAAATGTGAAGTACGTACACAAATGATTTTTAATTATAAACAGAATTATTTAATTAAACAGAAAATACAATTTAAACTTTTTAGATCGGAGTACACCGTGGATGGACAATAGAAATGTATTTTTTCGGTAACGGTATTTTTCCGGTAAATGTATACAACCGCGATACACCACAATTCATATAGACGTTCAAATGTTAAAAAATAAATAAAAATTAAAAAAATTAATATGCCGTGGGCCCTTCTTTATTCTCGGCCAACGCCAGAATCCTGTTAGGCATACTTGCAATCAATAAATCAATGATTACGGGCGATAATTCGTCCTAGGCATTTTGAGTTGCGAATTTCAACTCATTTCATTGGTCGTCTGAAATTGTCTGTTAGACTGTTACCTTCATAAACCTTTCTAACTAATAATTCCCAAAGATTTTCTATGGGATTTATGTCTGGGAAACAAGCGGGCCAATGTAAAATTGTTATGTAACGCTGTACAAACTAAGATTTGGTATTTTGATTCTTATGGATTGGAGCGATATTTTGCTGGAAAATCCAGATTTCATCTTGATGAATGTACGAAAATGGTAAGAGGTTATCTTCTAAGACGCCAATGTACGATTTTCATTCTAGTTGATGGACAGGCTGAAGTGGGCGCAGCCGGACTTTCTATGCTCCATACCATTAGACTTCCACCACCAAAATTTCGCTTTGAGAAGAACATTGGTTCCTTTCTAAGACTCCTCCATAGTACTGAATACCATCTGGCCCATCCAGATAATTTTTTGTTTCGTCGGAAAAAATCACTTATTGATTAATAATGATTAGTTATAATAAATATAGAACTAAATTTTATAAATTACCTTTCACCGGTCCTGTCACATATTTGCCTTAACCAATACACGTGATGCAGCTTTATATCGTGACAATAATTTTGGTACATATTTCATTTTTGTGTAATTCAGGTGCTAAACGTTTTACAGCCCGACGGATCGTGTTTTGGGACACATTTAACTGAAAATCGCTTTTCAGGCGCTTAATAGTTTTCGTCGAATTGCTGGCGACTTTAACCCTTTTATTTGTCGGCAAGTCACCTTTTTTTTAGGTCCTCCAGTTTTTATAATCCCGTAAGCAGTAGGATTTTTTAAATAATTTGCAACGTTACATGGTGGCGGCCTACTCTTCTGGCTTTTTCCGAAATGAGAGACCTTCTCCGAAAAGAGATTATACAGCACTTACGGCTATGTAACAGACTGAATAAAACTAAAATATTTATTCATTTATTAGGCATAGCGAGAAAAATATAATCAAAGGCTACTGTGGTTATATAAGTATGGAACTAAGCGATTTTGAAAATACTGTTTTTGCTCAAAATAATTGAATCCTGAAACGCCTTTTTCAATGACGAATCACATACATACTTTCGTTTATTTTTTTAGGCTTTAATTTCTTGAAATTTTCCAAATCAGTTATTTAAAAAAAACAGACTACGAGTTGTTATCGAGTTATGGATCGCACTGTATGTATTAATTGGTAAAGCTCTTTGATAGCATTAGAACATGTCGATGATTTCTATTTCTATAAAAAAAAATCGATACTATTTGAAAAATAAGATTTAAAAAAATTACGCAAAGTAGAGTCGTCAATCATTGATGAACGGGTAGCAGGGGAAGACATTTGGTCATGAAAAGTTGAAACCGAAAAGATATGTAACGGTAATGATACATCGATGAGGGTTGTCGGAACCAAAAATCAATCTGGATTACTAAGGCCGGTTTCATCGCCAGTGAATGGGCAACAGGCATCAATA
The DNA here is from genome assembly GCA_947310385.1 of Nephrotoma appendiculata. Taxonomy (NCBI): domain Eukaryota; kingdom Metazoa; phylum Arthropoda; class Insecta; order Diptera; family Tipulidae; genus Nephrotoma; species Nephrotoma appendiculata. Next base: position 203,188,502 of record OX371224.1, read on the forward strand.
ATTTTCACAACATATGTTGGAAGTATTTCGTGAATTTAATCGTATTTTCGCTAAGTAATTTATTGAAAATTGAAGCAAAAAATAAAAACCGACTAATAGTGACACAATAGACTGATCAGAATATTGTGAATATTTTTTAATAAAATTTATGAAAAAACATAAACCTTTATTTGCGAAATCAATCAGCAAGGTTAGCTATCCGTCAAAAGCGATTAAGAATTCAATTTAGTATTTTTCACAGCCGTTGAATCAATTTCTCAGTCAAACTCGCATTCGTTTCCAAAAATATTCATAGTCTTGATGATTTAATTTTGGTTGATGCCTTAAGGCAGAAAATATTATTTTTGTTTATCTATCCGGAGCCACGGCTCCACAGCTAAAAGCTAAGTTTAAGCTGCAGTTCCTCGTAGCTGCTCTGCAGGTCTTATTTATCTTGGAACAATATCCAAAGAACCGCAAGGAGGGAAAAGCTGGGATGCATACGGCATAAAATAGCTGATAAAATTAACAATACGTAGTTGCATATGTGAAAAAAAGAATATTTTTGTAAATTAATATTTTTGTAATGATTAAAGTAATTATTGTTGCTGGTAGGGAGTGCAAATTTACGGATTTTTCAATTTACCGGTAAACGGTAAATTTTGTATAAGGTCGGTAATTTATCGAAAATTTACCGGTAAATTGAATTTAAATAATAATTTGAAACAATACTATGACTTAGGTATTAAACCAGAAAAAAATTAATAAACGAGTGCTTGAAACAAATTAATGTACTTTATAAAATAAAATAATAAATTAATTCATTATATCACAAAATATATGTTTATATATTGTGTTTGGCGCGTGGACTGACAAAATTTTTTGGCAGATTAGAGGGATCATTTGGAAGCTTTCGTTTCATGGAATTGATGTTCTAAGTGGCACGTTAACTGGGATATGATAATTTTTTTTTAAATTACGCGAAATCCCGCCTTTAAATTTTCGAAACTTTTTGTTTGTAGTCGTAAAGGCACGACATACATTTTATTCTATTCTGCAATCTGATTTTATTCTAAATACATTATTATTTAATACAATTGCTTTAAGAAAAATGACTTATGGGCTTTAAATCCTAAAAAATTTATAGAAATACGAAAAATGTCACCATCTAAATTCATTAAAAAAAACTAATGGTTATTTTGAAATTAGCTTTGTTTTAAAAATTTTTCTAGTTTATGCCTTTTCCAATGATATACGCACATGTCATAGAAATCACTAATTTCGTGGTTAAAATACGAGATAGATATTGAGTTGAGGTATGTACGGATAGAGGAGACTCCACCTATGTCATATCCGAAATACAAGTCGATATACCTCAATTTTCCTCATTATCGATTACACCAAAAGCGTGAGCCAAAACGCAAAATTTGCGGGTTTGCGCTAAGTCCATTTTTGCGGATTTTCGCTGTGCAGCCAGTTCGACCTTTTCGGCAGTTTCTGCTTCAACAACGCATAAGTCCAAGTCGTACCCAACAAAATCCAATAACACCGTTGTAAAGAAGAGATTTCAATCTGTCTCATGTAAATTACAAATTCTTACACCATCGTAAGGCACAAGGATTCTTTGAAAATGACCAATTTTCCTCATTAACCTTTTGGGCAGTTTCTTCTTCAACAACCAATAAGTCCGATCAAAGTCGTACCCGACAAAAACCAATCACACCGTTGTAAAGATGAGATTTCAATCTAATGTACAGATAGAGAAGACATCCATCTATGTCATATCCGAAATACAAGTCGCTAGGCCTATCTGGTGAGTCATAACGATTTTTTGAAAATGACCAACGCTTTCCCATAGTAATCTCATAGTAATCTGTCTAGGCAATGTTTTAAAAAAATTTCTAGTTTATGCCCTTTCCAATGGTTTACTCACATGTCATAGAAATCACTAATGTGTCATTCGTGGTCAAAATACGAGATATTATTTTGTCAGGGCTATTTGTGCCAGGGTTAAGAAAATACCTTTTGAGTTATTAATAAATTTGTAATCAACTTCATTTCAAATCCCTAAGCAGGTACCCAGACATAGAAATCCAGGGGTGTGAGGTCTCGGGCAAGCGCGGGCCAATAAATAGGGAAACTCATTTCAATATTTGGGAATGAATCATCTAAGTATTCTCCTACCGTTCATTGGTTATGTGCCGGACAGCCGTCATTTTCAAAAGCAAACAGCACATCTTCCAAAACTATTAAAATCTTCTGAACAAATTCGAGATAACTATTTCCGGATGGGCATTCTGACACATAATATGAGCCGATAAGATTTCGACCAATAACACCAGCCCAAACATTAACGCTGAACTTACTTTGTAAAGAATCCTGCTTTTTCATGTGTGGATTTTGGCCTTTTCTTCCCCAATGAAGCAGATTGTATAAATTCACAATTCCCTCACTATTGAAGTTAGACTCCTTTGTCCACAAAATCCTTTTCAAAAAGCTATCATCCTCAATATCTGTCTACAAAACTCCACCCGTCAGTAATATATTTTAAAAAATAAGTAAACTCTGTGTTAATTGCCTTGTGCTGTTCAGTCAATATGTCAATCTGCTACTGAAAGTGCCCGTGTGTTTCACTTTGTTCTTGTTAAATTGGTAATTGTTCCAGGTCTCGAAAAAGGTAATAATGCTACCCTTTTCGAGACCTGGAATAAGTAACAATTTAACAAGAACAAAGTGAAACACACGAGCACTTTCGGTAGCAGATGCTGACATATTGACTAAACAGCACAAGGCAATTTGTACCCAGTTTACTTATTTTATAAAATCTATCAATAACTTAAAAAACATTTTCTGAACCCTAGCACAAATAACTCTAACAAAATAGTCTCTCCCATTTTGACCACAAAATGAGTGATTTCTATGACATGGTAGTATACAGGCAGTAGACAATTTTTTAAAGCAAGGCTAAGTTCAAGATAGTGACGTTTTTCATAAAACTACACATTTTTTAGGATTTAGAAGCCCATAAGTCATTTTTCTAAAATAAATTGTATTAAATAATGATTTATTTAAAATAAAATCACATTGCAGAATACTATAAAGTTATTTCGTTACAAGCAAAAAGTTATGAAAATTTAAAGGCGACATTTTGGATAATTTAAAAAAAATTAAAATTATGATATCTCAGTTTCCACTTAGAACATCAGTTTAATGGGATAAAAGCTTCCAAATGACCCTCCCCCGCCAACAATCTGCCAAAAAAAATCTGGTCCACGCTCCAAACACCCTGTATAAGTTCATTTCATTTCATTGAATAAAATGCATTACATATGTAAATCTTCAGTATACCTACATTTTTCTTCAAAATAAGCACTGATGGAATTCTATACCTTTAATAAATCCCTCGTTCGATTAAAACATGCTCTTCATTTTTTACAATAAAATGCGCCTTATTAATTGTTAATATAATTTTACCGAAAAAATCGGTAAATTTATAAAAATTTACCGATAAATTAGAAATATATTTTATACGGTAAATCGGTAAACGGTAATGCACTCCCTAGTTGCTGGTAAAAAAATATGCCCATCCTTACTGGGAGTTATTATTTGTACACAACGAATTATGCTCGAATAGCCGGTCTTCAAAAATCGTTGCTTTTACTTCAGTGTAATATGTGTATTATTATATTGGCGCACGCACTTTTGCGCCTCACCATAATAACTAACTGATCCATCGAATGGCAATGAATGTCCATTATATCGTTGATTTATATTTTTTTTTCTTTTGTTTAACGTTTTTTGGTTAAATTTTTTTTATTGTTTTAATAAATTTTTGTTTTGAACTAAATAATCTGAAATCATTCATGTTAATCACAGAATGGATTTCTTTGAATAAATAAATAAATAATGTTCATCGGTGTAACAGTTGGGTGTAACGCGTTTCTCTTCAACAATTTAATCCAAAATTATATAGTTTTCAACTGTGAGACAGCTTTAAATTTATATTACTGCCTGATTCTAAATAATCAGTTATTTGCCTTCTACATATGCAAAAAATGTTTCGTTTGATTTGGATCATCCATAGATAGAGTGACTCCACCAGGAAGTTTTCGATAATACTTTGTACCAGCCTTCTAAAAGGATGTACGTTGTTACAAGTTTTCCCTTTAAACACCAAGATATCTAGAACTAGGAATTTATACAATCTTTGGGTGGTTATTATTAAATTGGGTGACGATTGTTCAATTCGTTTTTAGTTTAGTTTGTTATGTTTTGTGTATTGCAGATATAATTATTCAAATTCTATCTTTCAGTACGGGCCTAATAAAAGTAAACCTGAAAACGTTTTCTTACAACAAAATCCAAATTTTCAATCAAATTTCGGTGCTGTTCCAAATTATCAGAATGTACCTGTTTAAATTGATGCGTATAATTATAATCAAAATTCCAAACCAAAAGTTGATCTAACGTATTGCACATGTTGGAATTGTTATGACTTAGGACATAAATTGTATCAATGTAACAAGCCGCTTTGGGTTTTTGGTTTCGGGTGTGGTAACGATGGTACCTTGAAACCAAATTGTGTTAAATGTATGTCGGGAAACGTCAACCCGGGGAAAGTATCAGCTGCGGGCAAAATTCGTCGGAGTCAAGAGCAGCAACCGCGTCAACAGAAGGAGACCACTATTATGGCTCGAAATTCCGGTTATCCAAGTCAACATTTTCGAAACAATCGACAATAAATTCAGTACGCGATAAGATTGATTTCGAATTTCCGACTAATTTGTCTAATGCTCTTTCATCTGTGTATATGCGAAAAATGAATACTAAAACCTTTTCACTTTTTACGCTATTTGCCTTAGGCACTTGGCGAAACACACTTATACTTAATAAACACATTTTTATTAATCACTTGTTTTTTGTTTCGCAGAATATTTTGAATATTTTTCAAAAAGTTTAAAAAATCACTCGATCGATTTCGACTTGTTAGGTCATCATCAGGAGTATCTACTGATTTGTATTAGTAAAAATTTTTGTTATATAGTAGAAAAAAGCAAAATATAAATAAAAGAAGGAGGGACAAAAAATAAGCAATAAAAATTAATCTACGGATCGCGCAGGTAGGCGATGAGTCATAGGTTGAGTAACAAAATTCAAGGTATATTATTGCGTACGTGAGAATAGAAAAGAGCGGGGTCTGTAATTGGTGAGAACCGGATTTCTCTCTGTTCGTTAAGGATAATTTGGTTAAGAAATATTGATTTTCTAATTTCGTAAGATTCTAAGGTATCTAAACGTCTGCCTTTGGGTTGTATATGTAATATGTCTAAATTGTTCAAGCTAGCTGTGTGATTTTCTGAATTTAAATGGTTATGGAAAGTTGATTGATTGCAACCAGATAAATGTTCTTTAGCTCCAAAATTGCGCCCAGTCTGACCAATATAGGAGAAACTACAATCATTGCAATTGATCCTATAGACACCAGACTTGGAAAGGCGATCAACTCTAGGTTTATTGTTAAAAATCATTTTCTTTATTGTGTTATTATTGTAAAAAGCAAAACTAATATTGGTATAATTGGACACGATGTTGCTAATCCGTTGGCTCGTTTTTCCTATATACTCTAAGCGGCGCCAATTTTCTCGCGTTGGACTATCCGGTGGATAAATACCCGTTAGAGTTTTACGCTTTAGCTTTTTATTTAATAACTTTAATATAGTCCTAGTTGCATATCCGTTATTCGTTGCTATTTGAAGAATTATGTTAAGCTCAGTGTTATAATTTGAATTTGACAGAGGGATGTTTATTCGTCTATCTATGAGTGATTTCCACATTTGACATTTTAATGAAACCGAAATTTTCATGAATTTCATGAATTTGGCTGAAATTTTCATGAATTTCTTCGAACAAATGATCATATCAAATAACAATCCTTATTTTCGTCATATAATCTTTTGGTGAATATATGTTGATGACATATTATGTCTATTGAATGGAACTGATAGACTGTTAGACTCTTTCCTTACTTGGTTAAATTCTCAATATCCCACCATTGATTTTACGTTAGAAAAAGAAGAAAATAAATGTATTAATTTTCTAGATATAACAATAACCAGGATTAATTCTTCTTTAGAGTTCAAAATTTATCGGAAACCCACGTATACAGACGCTGTTATCCCTAGTTCTTCAAACCATCCCCATAATATTAAAATGTCAGCTTTCCACTCACTCATAGATAGACTAATAAACATCCCTCTGTCAAATTCAAATTATAACACTGAGCTTAACATAATTCTTCAAATAGCAACGAATAACGGATATGCAACTAGGACTATATTAAAGTTATTAAATAAAAAGCTAAAGCGTAAAACTCTAACGGGTATTTATCCACCGGATAGTCCAACGCGAGAAAATTGGCGCCGCTTAGAGTATATGGGAAAAACGAGCCAACAGATTAGCAACATCGTGTCCAATTATACCAATATTAGTTTTGCTTTTTACAATAATAACACAATAAAGAAAATGATTTTTAACAATAAACCTAGAGTTGATCGCCTTTCCAAGTCTGGTGTCTATAGGATCAATTGCAATGATTGTAGTTTCTCCTATATTGGTCAGACTGGGCGCAATTTTGGAGCTAAAGAACATTTTCTGGTTGCAATCAATCAACTTTCCATAACCATTTAAATTCAGAAAATCACACAGCTAGCTTGAACAATTTAGACATATTACATATACAACCCAAAGGCAGACGTTTAGATACCTTAGAATCTTACGAAATTAGAAAATCAATATTTCTTAACCAAATTATCCTTAACGAACAGAGAGAAATCCGGTTCTCACCAATTACAGACCCCGCTCTTTTCTATTCTCACGTACGCAATAATATACCTTGAATTTTGTTACTCAACCTATGACTCATCGCCTACCTGCGCGATCCGTAGATTAATTTTTATTGCTTATTTTTTGTCCCTCCTTCTTTTATTTATATTTTGCTTTTTTCTACTATATAACAAAAATTGTTACTAATACAAATCAGTAGATACTCCTGATGATGACCTAACAAGTCGAAATCGATCGAGTGATTTTTTAAACTTTTTGAAAAATATTCAAAATATTCTGCGAAACAAAAAACAAGTGATTAATAAAAATGTGTTTATTAAGTAAAACATTTTCAGCACGCTTTCGCACAAAAAATTATTGGAATAGGCGGAAATTTTTTAAATTAGATGTATCTGATAGCTTTTTCCCTGATGTAACAGATAAACGACCATTCGCACAGGTTAGCATTAATGACATTCCTTATACAGAGCTGATGGATAGTGGAGCATCCATAAACGCTTTAGGTAAAGCTTATGAAACATTCCTTAGTAATTCTGATATTAAACTTTATAATATTTCATCTAATGTCAAAACTGCTGGTGGTCATTCGGAGCAAATTTTTGGTTATATGTGGGTCAAAATTAAGTTTAATGGGATTGAAAAATCAAAAACATGTATCTAGTGTTTTGATTAAAACAGACTTTGTATTTAGGTATTGACTTTTGGAAACTGTTTAATATAATCCCTAAAACAATTTCTGAAATAATTAAATCTGATCCTGATGCTGATTATTGTCATATACTTCCTCGAGATCAGCAACCTCAACTTAATCGTGTTATATCTGAATTCCCATCGTTTCGAATTCGATAGCATCGACAAGTAGGGAATGATCTGTTTAAATTTTGAGGGACTTCGATTACCATATTACTTAATACTTCACGATATGTACTAACTCACGTCGTATATGACACAGATCTGCACATAATTGTAATTTCTATTTCACCTATTTATCAAAAAATATTTAAAGGCGATATTTATCATGTACATAAACCCATCGAGTATTGACTGGTCTACTTAAATTTCACATAACAATAATCATCATTAAAGCCTGTGATGTTGTGTATACAACTAATTTTACTCTTACAATTTGGAATTTCAGTTCACATAATATGTTCAGAAAATTTAGAAATTATTCCAATATTTCAAATTGATTAGTTTTTTTTATTTTCAATCAACTTTTTAGTTTTTATTTGTGTTGCGAGTGTTGATTATCATTTCAAATCGAAATAATTTGACTGCATTATTTTGCATGCAGTACATATTTAAATGGTGCTCATATTACACATAAATGTATCTATATTCAATATGCATGCTTATGTGTGCCAAAAAGAAGTAATCAAACAGAAGAAGGAGGAGATGACGGTACGAAATTTATGTACACCTCAAAAGCGCGCAGGTAAAGAGAAAATGTACTCAACATTATCTAGCCCATAATAAATACATCAAAGTGATTTTCTGTAGTTTTCATTATTATGTTTTAGAAGACAATAGAAATAATAGTAATAATAATAACAATAATAATCATATAATAATTCAATGAATAGAAAATAAATTTGCTGAAAGAAAATCAAAGTCACGAAGAAAGATGGTCATTAAAATGAATATTGAAAATACTCATATAAGAAATAATGATAGAAATATTCAAAAAAAAAAGTGTTAGATATCATGAGGGAACTAAAATAATTGATTTAACTGCTTTTGTTGTATGTACTTTTTATATAATATGTACACTAGAAATCAATTTCCAACGTATTGAATATGAATTTGATTGAATTTTTAAATTATGTGAGACTCATCTTTTCACTTCGACTCCGATTTATTTTATGTTGGTTGGTCGCTCGATAGAAAAGCATTGCACAATTCATTTTCCTTTATCAATATCATAATTTATGTTTGTAGGTAAACATTTTTATGATCGTATGTTTAACGATCCATCAGATAATTATATTGTTATTGAAAGCGATTTACGTGAAGGAACTTTACAATTATTTTGTGATCATATATGTACCAACTATTTCCCGTCTAATCACAAAACAATTTCATTACTATAGGGACTACAGTATATTTTTATGTCAACCACTGTCATTGACGTGAAAAGATTGGACTGGATTACTGTGTTTTCCACTTAGAAAAATAACTATTCTACAGGAGAAAACTATAACATAAACAAAACTTCGAAAATGCGTTCTTATAACATAAAATAATATATTACATTACATTATATGTCTAAAATAATACATAATTTATTTACGTCAATTACCTTATTTACAGTTATCGCTTTTCTAAATTTTACAATTATTGTTGCAATTATCAACAACATTGATCATATTATGGTTCCACTCAAAATACAAACATAAAATCTTTAAGCATAACTTTCTTTTTTTTTTGTTTTTGTTCATGACACCCAGCAGGAAAGTTGTTCACGAAACACTAACTCATCAGTGGCAATCAAGCGTGAGTGCTGCCACTGTTTCTAATCAACAAGGGAGTATAAGCTCACAAAAAAGCGGAATAAAAATAAAATACATACTTTTGTTCAATTTAAGATATTTATTTAGAAATATAACAATACTCACAGTAATTGTATACAGTATATAATGTTAATGTATGTATGAGTGCCGCTCGTCGATTTTCATTTTAATTTGTATTTACCGTCAGCGAAAACAAATTTATTTGCAAATTTGATGAGATCCTCTGAATCATGCGTTATCCAACAACGTTTTGAAATGTTTAATATTTCTTTAGAATATAACAAGTTTTGAACGGTTAGCGTATTCAAATTATTCCGAAGAACGATTTTAATTAAATTCAGTCGTGAAAATGTTCGTTCTGCGGCTGCTGTGCTATGCAACAGAGCAAGTGGTCAAAGCATGTAATTACAAATTTTCAAAAAATTCGTATTCACCTAACGGATTTTTAAATGATTTTAGCTTGATCCAAAATGTTACCACGTGATTATCAGTGAATTGCTTGTAAATTTCAATACTACCAATTAATTTCTCACATAGTACATGCACACATCATTCAAGCCCTTCTTGTATTGGTCTTACCGCATCGTTCCTTGTACAAAATATATTTATTCAGGGCATGACAATATATAACATGACGACCGGTAGATGTTTGACTCGTTTTTCCACGCAGTCCTCATTGTAGCGTTCACCTGGTCGCCTGCATACGAAACTGTGAAATTCCGGGATCGCCTCTAAGCGCGGCACTCATCGTTAAATATAACCTATGAAATGGAAAAATAAAGTTGGTTAATATTTTTCATGTTTGAACACAGTTAAACAAAATTGGTGTTTTTAAATTTAGAACTTACCCTATTCCAATCGAATTCTGTGAATTCCTGATGCTGCCGGGCCCAAACCAGTCGTTGTTGTCTCATGCATAGTGTGAGACGAGGCTTTTTTCCTGGGCGTCTGCAAATGAGTTGATTTTCTTTCAAACGACGACGCTTCTATTCTTTCCATTATTTTCACTCCAGACTCGATTATCGCATTGGTGATTTTTCGAATTGGTACATGGCGGTCTTCCAATGCTACACGGACTATTTGCCGATCCACTCGATTTGATGTTTTCCGTTTTCTACCGCAGTTTTCACGCGTACTCACGAAATACCCTCTTTGGCCTCTATTATTTGGGTAATTCGCAAAACACTGTCTTGTCCTATGAATAGTTTTGTATGAATGTTGCTCAGTTTCAATGAGAGCAGCTGCACCAGATTTTTTCTTGTCCCTGATGTCCTTTCCACTTATTTTGTTCGTAAAACTTTGAATTTGATAATGTGACACGAAAATTCACTTTAAAATAATACCATATATACAATAAAAGTTGTTTGCAACTTCAAAAATATGTCGTCACGTACAAAAAACACAAAAATAAAAAAAATATTTTTCTAGGATCGATATTTCTTAGAAATCAATCTACAAAAAACCACTTACGAATAACAACTAATTAACAAACGTAAGCTAATATTCTTTTTACTGCAAAAAAACACACACAGACAGATACGTCTATGTGACCGCCCGTTTAAATTAGTCATAAACAAGAGCACGAAAGTGACTCAGAAAAAATAGTAGGAGGAAACTTAAAGAAGAACAGAAAAACTAGTTTTATTATGTAAAAACGTTGAAATGATGTAACCGCGCAAGTTTTTTGGCCCACGACTGATGTTTGGTGTTGTATTCTTCCATGGCATTTATTATTTGTAAGCATTATGAAGCAAATTGAACAGAAAGCACTTCTATCAAGTTTTCTCAACCATGAAAAGTCCACTTCCCATTCACATTTATTTTTTTGTGAATATCCAACGAGCCAAAAAATGAAGGGTAATAAAAAGGAGTAGATTTAAATAAGATCATACCGAAAATTTATTAAGACAAAAAGGTAGTATCGACACTAAAGTGGCCGCCCTGCCGGATAGTAGTCATTATACACTTACAGTGGCGAGCAAAAAATGAACGAACAATTTTGATGATTCTTAACTTTCGCATTTAATGAGTTTATACAACCAGTTAGAGAAATAAGGCAATGCAAGTTTTATTGTTTATAGTTTATTTTAGAAACTAAGTAAAACAAATTACAGTAATTCTTAAGTAAAAACTTAATTAACTAATAAGAAATCTAATGGAGTACAATTTTGCACGAATCCACTTTATATTTTTTGTTATTTTTTTAGTACTTCGTCCACAACCCTTTGTTCGCAATGACACTTGTTACCCTTTCTGGCATGCTTTCTACCAATTTTTCTAGTGTTGACGATGAAATTTTATTCCATTCCACATTTGCACGATTCCATAGCCTACTGACTGTTTTTGTGCGTTGATCATAATTTCGCAATTGGCGTTTGAGAATTGCCCATAAATTCTCTATCGGATTTATATCCGGACTTTGAGCTGGCCATTTTAAAGTAGTGAACTGTTGTTCAGTTAACCATTTTTGTACTATTTTGGCAGTGTGTTTAGGATCACCGTCTTGTTGAAATACAATTTTATCAACGGGGTAGGCACATTGATCAATACAATTTGGCAAATTGTCTTTCAAAATGGTTAAATAATCTTCCTCCTTCATTATACCATTTATTTTAGTTAATAGCCATGTGTTCACTAAAATGAAACAGCCCCAATCCATCAACTCCACCATATTTCATTGTTTGCTTAACTTGATGTTTCTGCAATTTCATGGCAGGCCTATGCCAGTATTCTCTTTATCATCTGACTCAAAATGTTTAATTTTGGTTTCGTCTGACCATATAACCCTTTTCTAATCTTCAACGGACCATGTTCTATGTTCTTTCATTTATTTATTTATTTTATTTATTTATTTATTTAAAGAAATCTATTTTGTAATATACATGTATGATTTCAGATTATTTATAGTTATAGTTAAAATTATATTACAACAAAAAACTTTAGAACAGAAAAAGAAAAATATAAACCAAATTTTGGTTTAAACAATTAAAAATTTAGAAAAAAATCTTTAAGGATATTTTTAAAGTTGTCCTTTCATAAGTTGAAGTCAAATAGGTCGTCGATTAAGTTGAAAGATTTAGACATCCTATTAATGGGGTTGTTTTCTCCATAGTTGGTGGAATGGTGTTCAAGTGCTAAAAATTCATGGTTTCGAAATGTTCTGCATGGCACGTGAATTGATATGTTTTCCAAGATGTAAGCTGAATCAACGTGACCAAGCAAAACGTTACCAATAAAAGCCGCGCCCAAAAGAAGTCGTCTATTTTCGAGCGTGCATATTTTGTAATCCGTGCATCTTGTTGTGTACGGAGGTAAGCGAGCCACATTTGCATGGAATGGTAAGTTGTGGTCGTAATCCCAGTCACTTTTCTTTAATAAAAAAATCAGGAACTTAACTTCTTTCGTAAACAGTAGATGAGCTTTGATATTTTTACCCGACAAAGCGGGTTTCTTTTGCTTTACGCTGCTCACAAACCCAATTCTTTTCAGCGCCCTTCGAGCTGTCCATTCACTAGCTGATTTATTTATCGCTTTAACGGCCTCTAAAGGTGTTTTAACCCTTCTGGTTGACGTTATCTCGTTCAAATGATGCTCCATTAGGCGAGTATCTCGATCGGTCAGTAATCTGCGCCTCCCTTTGTCTCCTTTTGTATGCCTAAAGCCGTTAGCCAACTTGTTGCACAGTTGAATGCGAAACCTTACATAAGCTTGCTATATTTCGAGAAGAATACCCTTTTTCTATTAATATTTCTTCATATTTAAAATTTATAAAAAACGTTTATGACATGTCTGAGATGAATCGTCTGTGACAATCCATTATCAAGTCTTGTGTGACATGTATGAGATGAGTTTTACTTGATTTCCCATGATCTTGGATGAATGGTAAATGACTTGTCCGGCATAATTTTATCTTCATGATACCCAATACAATGTTTATTTAGACAACGTTCATGCAGTCGATAAAGAAAGAAAATTCAATACCTTGGAGTTGGGTTTTGGAGATGATGCGGGGGGGCGGTCTCTTCAGCAGAGTGGTTACTTGTCACTCGGGAGATCCGGTCGAGGTCGGATGGGCACAACCGGTTATTATTTATTTTATTCCGTTCCACAAGTTTCGTACCGAGTATTAGCCGGCAAAATCACAGTCCGTGCGTGAGACCTCTGCATGACTAGTTAAAAACGGTGGGTTGCTGCTAGCCATTCGTAACACATGCAAAAAATGAGAGTAGTGTGAGGTTATTATATAGAGCGTTTGGTTAAAACGATGCGGATTAACGTAAAAACGAAATGATAAATATCCGATATTTTAAAATAACCGATGTAAATCCGAAGAAAAACGATTTTATTTCCGCCCACAGAGATTTTTAAAATTGTGTTCGCATCCGGACCTGTGTATGTGATCTTCCGTTTTCAAATTTTAATTTTGTACTGTATTACTGACAAATGTTGTTACACTTCGTGACTAAAATGTTCCTTGCACCCTAATTCTGCAATATTTTCATGTTTAAGAGTATCAGGAATTTAAAAACAATTTATTTTGAAGAATCTTAAAATTGAAGTTTAGAATATAGTGAAATGATGGATTATTATTTTATATAGAATTATTTTCATATTGGCGATTGAATTTTGTGGTAAATCCTGTCTGTAAATTTAAAATTCCTTCTTAAAATATTTAAACAGAAAGATTAACACCTATCAGTATAGTATTGTTAGCACTCGATTGATTGAACTGATCGAAGTTCTATTTTCGTGTAAAGAAAGCGAACATGCGCTTTAGACACTAGAAATAAAAAACAATTGTGTATCTAGAGCGCAAGTTGTTTGATGGAGCGTAGCGAGCCAACAACTATGCGAGGCCAACGAAATCCTTGAGCTCGAGTTGCACACAATATGTTTTGTTCGTCTAAACAAGTATTTAATGCGTACGAGTAGTAGGCCTCAGTATTTAAAAATAACAAATTAAATAAAATCTTTAAATAAAATATTTTTGAATATATTGTTAGCCCAATTTATTCAAAAATATTTTTTCAATATCGCACCCTGCGAGCGACAAAATATTTTCTAATAAGGCTGCGGGTCAATAGTCGGGTAAAAGTCAATTTTAAGTAAATTTTTCGGTAAATTCATTTATTTTCCAAAAACTCTATGGCAAACTGATCGAATATACTGTTCTAAATCCGATTTTTACCATAGTAAATGATTTACCCGACTATTGGCCCGCAGCCTAAGTAGTTAATTGTTTATTCAAATAAACATCGGAAAATAGTAATTTAATGCACGATTTACATGTTCCAATTTTTTTTCCCAGCAAATTTTTTACTGAAAAATAAAGCTGCACGCAAATAACAAAACGCTACTAGTTAAAAAGAGTCAACCATATGTAAACAACATTTGCTCAAATTGAAAAGAAAAAAGTCCAATTTTATTTTACTGGAATTTGTTTCATGCTCCTCTCGCAAAAGAAAATCGTAATATACTTAACCCTTCATTTTTTACTGGAAAATAAAATTGGAACATGTAAACCGTGCATTAGTCGTACAAAAATGATTTTTCCACCAAAGCATGTTTGCTTCTTTTTCCGACAAATAAATATGAAAATTTGTTTTTCTCGAGTTGTGAATAATAATTATTTAGACGTAAGTGTCACATACTGATAATGGCACTGTCTACTACCTAGTATGTACAGCTTTACATAAACTGTATACCGTTCTTTTTTATGTTTATAGCTATAGAGAATGTTTTACAAATAAACTAAACGCTTGCGAACCCAATTTTTTTAATTTGCAATTCCTAATTATTACTACGTACAGATCTAAAATTTTAAAATTCATTAAATGATGGGAGGGCAATTTTACAATCTTCGAAAAAAATATAATATTACATGATATTCTTCGGCGCTTAGTAGATTTCTTGAAGATTCCTTTTTAAACGCGTATATATCATGGCAGGATCTTCCACTGGAAAGTGAACCAAGTAAGGACACCTTCGCTTTGACTAACAAATCCAATCCAATCCATTCGTAATAACCATTTTCCGGACACCCGCTATAGTTAAATGATAATTTAGTTCATCTGGATGATAGTTTGGGATTGTTTTTGTACGAGGTGAGACTGCCAATTGTTTGCAAGTTTAGTTTCATTAAAACAAACTTAGATTGCCAAGTCAGATTACAGTGAACAAAGTACATAAAAAGCTGAATTTTTCATGTAAGTGCATGAAGTGACTACGTGGCTTATTATATTAAATCCACCAGTAATTATTAAACTCCTCTTATGTACTTAACTGAGGTATTCAGGCTTTATTTAGTCACAAAGGTCGGTTGAGATGACTGAGTTATTCAATTAAAGGTCCATCTGTTTTGTTTCGACCAAAATCATGGTACCAAAATACTTGTTAATATCACCTCGTATTTAAATCAAACAATTTTGCAATTCTAGTTTTAACCACAAAAATTGTTACATATTCTGAGAAACTTATTGCAATAGATTTTATAAGTAATTGACTTTACTGTGCTAAGGCGAGCATTAATATTTTAAATATATTTAGCGTTGCATACAATGACAATGAAATGGTCTTTTGAATATTTTACCCTCAAGTTTGACGGGCTCAATTCCTTATTGGGGCATACACAATTACACATTAAATAATGTTCTACCTTAACACATTTTAAGCTAATCACCTAATTAAATTACAATTTGGAACAAAACCTTGATCGTTGGACCAAACGCGCGCATTCAAATTACATATATGCGCGTATTTATTTAATTCAGTAAAAAATTACAAAAGATATTAATTCGGTATAAAGCTGGAGGAACATCATTTTTATTAATGTACTCCGTGTATGACCAACAGCGAGGTTTTTTCTTCATTTCTTCGTTCTTTTCGACTTTAAATCAATTTATTTGGTTAATTAAAATTATAAAATGAAAAGAAAACATGTATGTATGATTTATAATAGCCGCAATTTTATTTGCTCGAAGCAATTTTAGCCATTTCATTTCAAATTGAAATTAAAATTAATTTCATTTCTTTAATAAATTGAGTTGTTTCAATTTTTAATATATTTTTGATTGTGCGCGGGGCTATCTCATATTAACCGACCAATCGAACGATTACATGCCAGGTACAATGTCAGCCGTGTAATATTATGAACCATATATTTTTTGGTATAGAAGATATACATAATTTTCTTTTTTACTATGTTACGCTCGCACATAAGGGCATCATGTGTGTATGGTAGTGGTAATGCTCTTCGTCTTTTAAAGTATGGCAAAAGTGAAAGGATTTTGATGACATTTTATATTGTATCCATGAATTACATCTGATCACATGAAATTCAAAACAATTAATTTAAATTATACCTACCTGTTTCTTGAACAATTTATGTGTAGACCTAGATATAAAGGTGTATTTATAGATTGATATCTGCGAAACTTCTTAAGTACTTAAGTAGTTTCTTAATAGCATGTCTACCTAAGGGTACATTAATTATTTTAAAATGTAAGTACTTCCTAATCAAAATAATTTTCCGTTGCCATTGTTTTAGTTAGAACATAACAAATTAATTATTTGATGTCAAAAGGATGTATGATGAAAAACGTTTTAATATTTCCACCAAAGCATGATGTTGCTGTTGAGTTGGCGTCGTCGGGCGTTGCATTTTCGATCAAAATCGATTAAAAACGGTGTTTTAAGTACATATCCGAAAGGACCTTCAATGCCAGTTGCAAGTGCAGCAAAATATATACAAAAGTCAAAAACATTTGTACAGGAGACGATTACACATTATTCAATGTATAAAAATGTTGATGATTTGCCAGATATAGAGGCAAAATCCGAACCACTACAGAAAAGAAGGCTGAGGCCATCATACAGTTATTTACTGAAAATTCTTCGATTACGCTTAAAGCAGCTATTAGAAAAATTGGCAAAAAAGAATATTATTATATACCAAAACAACCATACTATTTATTTATTTAAAGAAATCTATTTTGTAATATACATGTATGATTTCAGAATATTTACAATAGTTTAAACAAAAATTATAAAACAACCAAACACTTTAAAACATAAAAAAATATAAACCAAATTTTGGTTTAACAATTAAAAATTTAAAAAATAGTCCTTCAGGATATTTTTAAAGTTGTCCTTTGATAAACTGAAGTCAAATAGGTCGTCGATTATGTTGAACTATTTAGGGGTTGTTTTCTTCATAGTTAGTAGAATGGTGTTCAAGTGCTAAAAATTCATGGTTTCGAAATGTTCTGCATGGCACGTGAATTGATGTTTTCCAAGATGTAAGCAAAGCGAAAATATAAAATACGAAATACAATTATGGAACATGGCTACTCATATGGAAATACTTTGATCAAACCACTGGTAACACTAAAACACATTGAAAAGCGATTACCTATGAATCGTCCTTTTGGAGGTTTAATGTTAAAGTAAAAACAAAGGATTGTCCGAACTGAGAAGCACCCGCCCTAGCTCCATGTATGAAGATACTTCACCAAACAAGGTTTTGGTAAATCAATAGTTTCCACACGGAACCTAAACACACTTTTCATGAATAAAATTTATTTACGAGGTTTATTATTATCTGTCCTTAAATGGTTTGGAGCGGGGCACTCTAATTGGATCTTGCAAGCAGACAACGATCCAAAACACCATAGCATACTCTGTTCGGAATTTAAATTCAAAAAAGGCATCACAACATTGGATTGGCCATCTCAGTCACCTGATTCCAATCCGATCGAGTTCTATGGGCACTCATGAAGATTAAACCGAAAATGTATCACATAAAAAATAAAAGCGCTCTATAAGCGCGAGTTGTCCGGAAAATATGGAAAAATTTATCACCACAGTATGAAAAAAATTTAGTTGATAGTATGGACAAAAGGAGCCAGGCAATTATTAACAGTAATATAATGACTTTACTATGTATTAGTTGATAACGCCCAAGAAAATACAATAAACTTTCATACTAAAGAGAAGGTACGTTTTATTTTTACTTAGTTTTTTGCCGTACACGCTCTTTGTAGAAATGTATGTCCTCAAAATAGGCGTTTGTCTCGGCAAATCGCTTTCCCTGGAACATCTTTTTGAGGTTTGCGAACAGGTAGTGATCGCGAAGAACCAGATTCGGAAAATACGATGGATGGAGGCGCAATTCGAACTTAAATTCTTATGACACGGCACATGGTCTTGGTGAAAGAGCATTTTTTCTTCCATTCTTTGGCGACGTTTTTCGCAATTTTTTTCTTCAAATGCACCAATAATGTCATGCAAAGCGAATATTAAATTGCATTATGGTGTATGGTCTTTTTGTTCTCAAGATAATCGACGAATAAAATATCCGGCCCATCCCAAAATACGCCAGCCAAACCTTGCCGATTGACAGTCGCGTTTTTGGTCGCCTCGGACGGCTTTCGAAGGCTGCGGTTATACAGCTCCAAACAGCACTCTAATTCATCGACACGTTATTGTTTCGTCAAATATGAGCAAGTGTTGCACCCATTTTGAACACAGCTTTCTCATATACAAATGTTCATGCGAAATAGTGATAATACTGCATTTTGATATGTTTAATGAATTAGCTATCTCAACCAACTTCGTTTTATGGTCCCCCCAAAGCGGTTTTTAGCACTTGTTTATCCTTTCTGAAATAACTGCCGAATTTTGGCGACCAGAGCATTCAGCATCCTTGATGTTTGTACGGCGACGATTATACTCAGCAAACTAAAGTGGGCGATTGCTTTCGATAACTCTTATCAAGCCATTGCTTTGTTTGAACGGAATCTTTTCCCTTCAAAAAAGAGTGTTAATCAACACACAAAATTCATTTTCTTCGATATTTTTCGAATTCGAGTAATTTGGCTTGCTTTGTTAATATACAGAATTGTATTAATAAAATAAAATCCACGGTAAACAATTTTTAAGTTAATACTTATTCGCCGTAATCCACAATTTTTTATTTTTTTGACATCAACGAAAAAATTATAACAAGGTCGGCGATAGATCGTCGTTGAGGAACGACGTGTTTTGTTGTCTCTTCTCGAAATAAATAAATAAATTAATTTAAATGTGTTTTAATTAATTAACTAATAAATATATAATATATTGGTTAATTGTATTTTGATACCGTTGTTTGAATGCCTCTTACACATTGTGTATGCAAATTTTCAATATGTCTGTAGGACTTTTTTGATTGCAAAGGAAGGAAAGATAAGTGCATTTTCATTTTTTAATTGTTCTTACATATTTTATTACATAATACATAACTTTTTCGCCTAAATAATTTTTTTTTAAGTATATAAACACATATTTATAACCCATGAAAGTGTTGGGTAGAATTATTCTTATGTTATGGGTTATCCGAATATAGTTTGCGCGAAAAAGAGTTTGCTCAATTCTACTCTTTTTGTTACACTCGCTAACAATTTTTGTTGTTGTTTTTGGAGTAGAGTATGTATGTTTTGGGTCCCATTTGAAACGTGATATTTTAAAACGCGAATTATCAAAACGCAATATTTCAAAACGCGATATGGTACAAAACGCGATATGGTACAAAACGGTAATTTAGAATTGGGTTATATAAGGCGGGTGAAGGGGAAATTTAATTTCATTTTATAGGAATTTAAAAATCGACAGGAGCGAGAGTATATAGGATCAGCATCAGGCGGGTCACTACGTTCCCGTCGGTTCATAACGCACACTCTGTACCATATCGCGTTTTGAAATATCCATTTGTGTTTTACTAACACAATTGTGCGGGTAGGGCAAAAGTACCATGTCAAAAATTTAGTTTTGTATGTTTTTTGAACCAACTTACACATTTGTGAATTTACCTTTTTAAATTATTTTCGTCCGAAAAAAACATTATATATATACACATAATTGTGTTGGTTGTACTTCAAATCAAGCGAAATTTTTTATCAACAACGCCATTAGATACTATGGTTTTTTACTCACACATTTGTGTGGGTTGGACTAAAATTGAGCCGATTTTTTTGTTTTCTTGGTTGAAAAAGGGATATCGCGTTTTATACCATATCGCGTTTTGTACCATATCGCATTAAGTACCATATCGCGTTTTGAAATATCGCGTTTTGAAATATTGCGTTTAATACGATATCTCGTTTTGTCATATCTCGTTTTGAAATATCGCGTTTTAAAATATTGCGTTTCGAGCGGATCCCGTATATTTTGGTGATTGACGAGTAATAATCGTTTTTTTCTGCTTTTGGTAATTTTAAATCCTAATATTTGTTTTGTATACTTATGTTTTGTATACTTATGCTGTGTGCCTTAATCGACTAAACTAACTAAACTAAACGAAAATACGAAGATTCTGCTATTGACTACTAGTGTGCAGCCGAAAAGTTAATTTAAGAGGTTACTTTTCAGTAACTTTTCATTACACTGCGAGAAGTAAAATTTTTTAAACAAAATTTAAAATTTTTTTGTTTCAAATTAAATAACATAATAAAAATTTAAATAAATTTCATAAATTTACTGGCTCAAGCACAATAATATCGTTCTACAATCCTTACATCAAAGTAATAGGGAATTTTAAAGCCCGTTGCTCATCAATTTGGTCATACGAATTTTCAAATACTTGCCACAACATACGTTTATAAATTTCTCGAATCTAAATTAATTAAATTGAGCCCCAATCGCTACGTATGAGTCTATAGGGTATTTTATGACCTATGGCGCAATCGCTACAAAATAGCCAAGCATATTGTGTACTATTGTTCTGACAGTGTATCTGGATATGTTAAAGCTTACACATTTGTAACCAGGTAGTTCCACATGCTAGCCAACGCAGAAACACATAAACTCGGA
Organism: Nephrotoma appendiculata; assembly: GCA_947310385.1. Classification (NCBI taxonomy): domain Eukaryota; kingdom Metazoa; phylum Arthropoda; class Insecta; order Diptera; family Tipulidae; genus Nephrotoma; species Nephrotoma appendiculata. Next base: position 203,209,681 of record OX371224.1, read on the forward strand.
GTTTTACGGTGTATCCTTTTAGCAACAGCTCGATCGACGAAAAGCTCCGTTACGGTATTTAAACAGTCATTCGTTTGTTACGATTACATGATCGTAACAAGCGCTGTTTGTATTTTATTCCCCTCGGTTTGTGTCCTCACTTTCGGAGTTGTTTAATGTTTGTACACGTCGTGGTGATGGCGCGAGGGTGAGAAAGATGATGGGAGAGAGAACAATGTGCATCGGGTGTGTGCAAAGTAAAACGTTTTGGAAAAAATGTTTTTCTTATATGTCTCTCTTTTTTATCAACGAAAATTTGATATAAAGGAGAGACAGAGAAGAGAGATTAATTTCTTCTAGAACGTTTTATGAGTTGTGCGGCGCTCGAATTTTTTTTGCTGATTTTATTCGAGTTTTGGTTGTATATAGAAAAGGTTCAGTTTTTGATTGTCATTAAAACACATATTGAGTTTAGTTTTTAATATAAAGAAAAAGTCGCGTTCATTTTGGAATTTTATGCATTTTATATTTGCAAAAATTTAAAATAAAATAAAAAAGAAAAAAAAGGAAAATAAAGATTTTTTTTGGTGAATTAAGTTCAGTTTTGTTTTTGTAACTAATCCTGTCATAAGAAAATCGATACTGTGTCTAGCGATATAGTTTTATATTTTTGATTTACAAGTTCTGGATGGCGTATAAAGGAGTCGGGAAAAGTGTATTCTCAAACAAACAAAAATCATAAAACCAAACATTTGGATGTGGTTGTGTTCTTGTGAGTGGCCTAATTTTTATAGAAGCATCGCATTGTAATTTCCTACGGGTCCTAAATTAATTAACGTGTACCACATTATTAACGGGTGGCCAAGTGAGGCCAGTATAACGGGCCCCATAAAGTGAATCGGGTACCGCATTTTTTGTTTTTCTTAACTGTTCAACGGGTGACGCATAATCCACGAGTGCTGTAAATTTCTGCAGGCGGCCAGTTGAGGCTCGTCGCAGATTTTCGGGATTTATAATATATTATAACGGCGGACGTGTCGCCACGTTGGATTCAATTTTCGGTAGCCAACCGGCTATTGTTTTTGGGCGGCCAGTTGAGGCTCGTCGCACATTTTCGGGATTTATAAAATATTATAACGGCGGACGTGTCGCCACGTTGGATTCAATTTTCGGTAGCCAACCGGCTATTGTTTTTGGGCGGCCAGTTGAGGCTCGTCGCACATTTTCGGGATTTATAAAATATTATAACGGCGGACGTGTCGCCACGTTGGATTCAATTTTCGGTAGCCAATCAACCGGCTATTGTTTTTGGGATTTGGTATCGGGGAAAGGTCCCACAACGCCCGACCGCACTAGGTCGCAACAACGGGTAGCCAACCGGTTATTCGCTGTTTGTTTGGTATCGGTGAAAGGCACCGCAACGGTCCGGGTGTGAGCAAGGTCACCTGTGGCATGACGGCCGCGCAAGGCCGCAACAGAATTTTTTTTTGAAAATTTTTAATTAAGGTACGACTTTTTTTTATATATTTTGTTTTATTGCTTTTTATTTTTACATTTCTTTTTATATATTTTTCTCTTAAATTTTTTTATTAAATTTAAATATTTATATTTTTGTAATCGAGCGCCGCACAGCGGTTGCGTGTCGCGCGCTCGATGCGTATTGCTCTCTCTCTCTCTCTCTCTCTCGTTCCCTCCCTTTCTTTTTTTCGGGAAGTTGTTTTCTTTTTGTTTTACCTTTTAAATAAAATGAATTATTAAATTTTTCGTTTGGTATGATGGGAGCGGAGACTCCCTCTGTGTCGGTGCAGTGTTGATTGCGGTCCCTTGGTGCCCGCATCCAGTTTCGTAACCAGGGCTTAGCTCTGTTTGAATTCGAATGGATGCGCGCACCAGGGCACCTCTCTCTCTCTCTCTCTCTCTCTTATTATTATTTCATTGTTCGTTCCTCAGGTTCCGGCCGACGAATTTCGGCGGAACTCCGGGTATATTTTATTATTATTTGGGCTTTATTTTTATTTAATTATCTGTAATCATCACGGTGTAAGCCAGGAGCCATGCATGCCTCAAACCCCACGACCCTTCGCACTTCTCCCTGAGAACGTAGCCGGCAAAACATCACCGTGGAGGCCTCTGCATGCGCTTAGTGAATATCTGCAGGTTGGCAGTAGCCAGCTTGTAACACGTTACTTTTAGTTATTCTCTAATAAATACATTGTCGTTCTACATTATCCTATGATAAATTATAGAATTACAAAATATGCGTTTTCGGGAACCTATAATTAAACAAAATTACTCAATATATCATAACATAACCTCAAATATTATATATTGAATTACATACTTTTGCTCGATGTATCCATTTATTTCTTATATTTCGTTTATTTAAAATGAACTTATACTCGTAGTACACTAGAAGTGTATTGGTAAATAAAAAATGTGGCACTATCATATTGAACTTTTATTTATTTATTATTTTATGTAAATTTCACTCTCTATTTTTCATTGTTTATACAAATATTTTGACACTTATTCTAATTAGTTTAGTATTTCTTAAGGCACACATAACGACTTTTGTACTAGTGCTACCTATTGGCATATTATAATGTACTAACCATTCCAATTTTAGTTTAGTGTGTCTTGACTAACTGTAATCATAAAGCAAAATATACATAAGAGGACTCATGTAGGATTCCGAGGTTAATCTATTTTACTTTTGTCAATCTGTATAAGCCGAACAAGAACAATGAACTATAAAATAACTATGCCGATATGTGATTCGTATATATGGATTAGATATACAGTGAGTCGCACTCGTATTCGTAATTGCAGTTTTAAAAACGATAAATGAATAAAAAACACTTACGTGCATCAAAATTTATTTTTATTATTTTTAAATCAGACACACTATAGTTAACTTCATTTTAATATACAAATTTGTGAGGTATGTGTTACATATTTTAAGAAAATTATAATGAATTATAATTGAACTTAGTCTAAAATTCATATCACTTTCGTATTCGTAATTCATCACAGAAGGTTATTAAATTAGCCAGTTAAATGAGAAAGAGCTAAGACTTTTCAATAATTAATATTAGTTGGATTTCCCTTGGTTTTGATCACGTCTAACAAACGATTTAGCATTGATTGTACCAACGTATCCGTTATTGTCGTATCAATATTATTCCACTCCGTCCTCAATCGATATATTAAATCGTTTTTATTAGATATCGAATATATTCGAATTCTATTGTACAATCCTTGCCACAGATTCTCAATGGGATTGATATCGAGCGATTGCGGTGGGGTTTCCATGACTTTTGGGCAATTATATAATAACCATTGTCGTGTATCGTAAGCTTTATGTTTTGGATCATTGCCCTGGTAAAACATAAAATCGTCTCGTATGCCCAATTTTATCACACTTTCAGGTAAATTTGCCATTAAAATTTCGATGTACTTTGTTTTATTCATTATTCCCTCTATTATGTGCAATTTTCCCACTTCAGATGCCGAGAAACAACTCCATACCATTACAGATCCTCCGCCATATTTTACTGTAGGTCGTAAATTCTCTATATTCATTTCGGTATTTGGTTTTCTCCATACAATTTGTCGCCCGTCAGACACAAACATGTTAAATTTGCTTTCGTCTGTAAACAAAACCTATTTCCAAAACTCGAAAGTCCTGTTTACATGACCTTTGCAAAATTTAATCTTATTTTCCGATTCTTCTTACTGTAATTACTGATCCATGTTTTTTTCTGGCTATTCTACCGTTATATCCAGCTCTCTTTAGCACGTGCCGAACAGTATCTGGGTGTATATTTTTGTTAAAAGAAGTGTTGATTCGCACTGTTAACTTTGGAGCACTTAAACGAGGATCTCTTTTAATTTCACGCACAATATACCGTTCCTCTGCAACAATAAACGTTTTGTGGTTTGTGTTTCGCGGTAAATTTTCTACTCGATTTTCAATTTGGTGTCGTTTTACGATGTATTGTATTGTAGAAATACTTCTTTGCACTATTTGGCTGACTTTTTTAAATGTTTTCCCTGCTTCCCTATGTAAAATTAGTAATTTTCGTAATTCAATTGACGTTTCACCTTGCTTACGGCCCATTTGACTAAAATTTGGATTAAATTAAGATAACCTCCAGTCAATTCGAAACTAAATGCTATACTGATATTTAGTGCAAAGCGAAACTGCAAAAATAAAAAAGGGTAATGATAAATAACGGTAAAATTCAAACACAAATGGAATTTTACGAATATGAATTCGACGCTTATTTTCCCTCATGTACAGATTTTAATTTTTTTCTCTTAATTGCACCGTTATCGAAACCTGTTATTCATTCTATAATGAAGATTAAGAGTGAACTTAAGAATTATGCAAATGATTAAATTATAATATCATTTGTATATTTTTTTAATCGAGTTTTTTTGGAAAATATTTGATTTACGAATACGAGTGCGACCCACTAGAAAAAAAATAAATTTGTGTTGATAAATATATTCAAACTATAAAATAAGATTAACCTCGGAAAAACCTGCTTATAAAATTTTAACTACTTGATTTCTCTTATATATTTCTTGCTCGGTGCTGTAATACATGCCGTTTTTATTTTCAAATCTAGTAGCAACGACCAACATGTCAAGAAATTTATTTTCTTCCATATAATAGAAATTGTGTTTTGTTTATTTTTATTACGTTACCAATAAGTCGGTACAATGAATTGGAATGACTTATCCGACTTATTCAAAATGGCGTCAAATAAGTCAATAAGTATGTAAAAAGTCGGCGTTTGGAAAACACCCTTACTCGTATATTATATTTTACGTGAATATTAGTATTGGAGGTGTTTGGCGCACGGGAATGGGGATATGCTTTTCAATAATCACCGAAAATGTGGTTTTGTGATATACACAAGGACATTCGTTTTTATACGATTCAAATTTTCATACAAATAACGGTTTTATGTATAGATTAAAAAAGAAGAAACAATATTTTTGTAACACATTATGATGAGCAACTATATGAAATTTCATTCCATGTAATTTGTTTTATCTTTTTTGTTATTAATGCCTCTATTACACCATAAAAGTTTTACTGCCAGTAAAAACGAAACGAGATAAAAATATAGATATTCTTTATACTAGAATGAAACAAAAACCAAAATCAGTAAAATTTACTGACAAAATATTTGTGTATGTGTTTATGATGTTGCCATAATAATTTTAAAAAATATGTATCGAGAGTACTTTTTTATGGCAACATTTCAATACATATGAAGAAATATTGTGTAGCGATTGAAAATATTTTTCTCACACATGTATCATCAAATTTTTTATAGTTAATTATGGTATAACGCTCTTTTCTGTCATTTTTGATTATATTATTTTTCAAAGTGAGCAAAAACAGTGGACATTTCTTTTAATTAACTGTTTTGGGTATATAGTACATTTTTTAAAATCGCGAATAAAAGCCACTAATTTTAAAATTGTCAACACACACAACAAGCCACATAAAAAAATAAATTTGTTTGGTTATGTTTTTTGTTTTGTATCGGTCAAAATTTAGCTATAAAAGCTTGCTATTACAAAAAAAAAAATATTTGTCTTCTTCACTCCAATGCAATTTTATATCATGTTTTCTTTTTTTGGTTTTCCAGTATTTTTTACTGACAGAACATTTTTCTTGGTGTAATAGAGGCATAATTCGTGGAAACCCGTTAGAAACAAAAAAAAACATGTAGTCCTAGAGAAACATTCGTTTTTATACGCGTCGAAGGAAATTTATTTTAGTATACATAGATTGTCGATTCACTATAGACAGATTGAGTCTGTTTAGTGTTAATTATTTAATCTTTGGTCGTAAATAATAGTTCAGTACAAAAAAAAATATTTCTATAATATTACATATTGAATACAATAGTTATTATAATAGGTAAGCAGACGTCAATAAATATTCGTAGTTTGGTGATTTACCATCGTGAGAAAAAAAAATCCTTGAATGAAATTGCAAATATTTTAAATTTGCGTAAATCAACGGTACAACAAATATGTGATAGATATTACAAAGAAGATCGTATTGAGAGTTTAAGCACAAATAAAGGGCCGCCAAAAATTATTAGCTAGTGACCACAAGAAAACAAATATCTAAAAATCTGACTGCGTTTAATAGCTTTTTGTTGATATTTGGATCCAATTTTACTTAAAAAGTAAATTGGGTTTGATAAAAAGAAAACTTGGCTATTGATATTTCCAATTTATATTATTAATTTTCAGTATAAACCCCATAATTAAAGCCCGTATTTTCAGCCATAATATAGCTATAAGTAAATTATAATAATAAATTTCCGTATATTCCTATTTAACGCTTTCGTAAAATAGGTATGAAATAATAAACGTCAAAACTGCTATAATTGGGAATATTTTTTCCCCAAGAAACATTTTCCCAAACACCAGAATACACTTTGGGGAAAAGGGGATAAAAGTGCTACAAAATTTATAATTTCTATTCCACGGAAATTACCAGAATACGAAGAAATTAATTTTACGCTAAGTAAAATGGACTATTGACCCTATTGACCGATAGAGCAACTTTTTTTCAAATTATGTAAATTTTATGGGCTCTTCTTGACAAGAAAAGTCAATTTGAACTTGGTAACAATGCAAATAATCAGATTTTTCATTTCTTTATTGTACAAAAAACAAAATGAAATAAGTTAAATAATACAAACTAGGACTTTAGTGATACATTTAATTCACAAATAATACTTTGTTTGCTTTGATTAAAAGTTGTGTACTAACCAATAAAAATAACAAAAATCGCTCGGCTCTTACTTTACAATACAAATTTAACTCCAATTCGAATAGGAATAATATTTTCCAAAGTAAGACCGCGGTAATGTTATGTTATTTTTGTTTTTTCAATACAAATTCCAATAGGAAGCGGGGAAATAAAATAACAAAACAGAAATTTTATGTCACCACGAGAATCGGGCCCAATATCTGGTCTTCTAATTTATTTGTTTTTAAATTAAATGAAAGATGGCTATATCAAAGTATGAATGTCTGTTTAAAGAGATTGTCATTTCCAAGGCGCTTATCAAGATTCACATGTCACTTCATAGGCACTTATCAAGATTCATGTAATTCGATTATTTTCGAAAAATCTCACTACGTTTCAAACAATGAATCCTAAGTGCCTTGGACCAAAAAATGTTTTAAAAATCAATTATTTTCTGTTAAAGTAGATTGTGACCTGCTCAAAATAAGTTTCTATTAGGGTCGTAGGAACACCAGGGAAATTCGATATACGATAATTCTTTCAATATTCACAAATCTACAATCCTAAGTGCCTGGGACCATAAATTTTTTTTAATGACTTATTTCCTTATAAGAGTAGATCGGAGTCTTCTTAAAATTAGTTCCCGATAGGATAGTCAGCGTTTAGGAACACCAGGAAAATTCATGAAATAGAGAAAAGGTGAGGCCGAATTCATACTTCATTCATTCATTCAAACAATTTTTTCGACCAATCATATTGACCCAAAATGACGCTTTATTCAGTCAATATGCTTGGTCGAAAAAAATTATTTGAATGAATGAACGAAGAAGTATGAATTCGGCCTTACAGTAGAGGTCTAGATACTCAAAATAATTTTCCATCAGGATGATCGGCTTTTACGAATACTCGGAAATTCTGGGATACTCGATATACGATAATTTTCAATTAAAAATTCAAAAATCCTCAATTTTAAGTGCATGGTAACATAGAATTTTTTTAAATAACTTATTGGGGTCGATTCCGGGATTTAAAATTTTATGTTATGTTATTTTTGTTTTTTCAATACAATTACAATAGGAAGCCGGGAAATAAAATAACATACAGCAATTTTATGCCACGAGAATAGGGCCCATTAAAACACCAGGGAATTCTATATGCCACAATTCTCTACAGAATATCCAAAAATCGTCAAATCTGTGTCTAGGATCATAGCATTTTTTTAAATTGCCTATTTTCTGTTAGAATAGATTGCGATGTACTCAAAATAAGTTTCCCTGAGAATGGCCGGCTTTTAGGAATACCAGCAAAATATAGGGAAACTCGATATTAGATGGTTCTCTACAGAATATTATAAAATTGTCGATCCTAAGTGCCTGCGACCATGGACTTTTTTAAAATTGAAAATCGATAAATGAGACTTATTTTCTGTTACTGATAATTGCGATCCAATTAAAATAAGTTTGCGTTAGAATGGCCGGCGTTTAGGAACACCTGGAAAATTCAGGGAAACTCGACTTACGATGAATCTCTTAAGAATATTCAAAAATCGTTAATCGTAAGTGACTAGGACCATACAATTTTTTTAAAATGACCGATTTTCTTTTAGAGTAGATTGTGATATAGTCAAAATAAGTTTCCGTTTTTCGTGTCCGAATTTTTTAAAAAAGGTTATATTGGAAATTCAGCGAAACTCAATATACGATGATTCTCTACAGAATATTCAAAAATCGTCAATCATATGTGCCTGAAGCCGTATACATACGTCGGATGGAAATCCGGGATTATCACATCTCGCCGTTTTATCCAATCAAACGAAAGAAATAGTACAAAATACACGCCCCCTTTCATCCCAAAAAGTTGGCAAAAACTCAACTCTGAGGAAAAAAATCCTGCAGAAAACCAACCTAAAAAAACAAAACTGTAATTTTTGAGCAATATTTTGTAGACTATTTTACTTTTTTTGCTCGTTTTTGTTGTGTTATGTAATGCGTTCTTCGGGATGACATTTGGATTTGTTGTGTTGTAAAGCGTTCTACCAATTCGTATTATTTTGAGATTATTGTGTTTATTTTTAGTTTTTTACATTTATTTTAGCTAAATAAATAAAATTTAAATATATAATATTGTTTATATAGGTGTAATTTAGTTTTATTAATAATTAAAAATTAAAGAGTGCGAATTTTAAAATTAAAAAGAGCGCGAAACAAAATGTATGGAAAAAAATAATTTAAAAAAACTGAAATCGTATGAATTTATTAAAAAATGAAAAACTAAAACGAAACCTAATATGATTTTATATTTAAAATGCAAAACAAATTATTAAATTACCACAAAAATACGAAAATGAGTGGATGAATTAAGCCAAGCAAAACCAAAAACGAAATAAAAATTTTTGACAGTTATGTCACAATTGAAATAGACCAAATACAGTCTAGTCATACAGTCTATAATTGTCTAGTTGTCTTGTGATATATTTTTAATATATAATTCTACTGCACCTCCCAAATTGGGAATGAATAAATAAATTTTATGATTTCTTAATGCGTAGTTTGAAATTTATTCATTAATTCGCAGTTTTACCAATACTATAAATTTTTAGATGGTTGTTGTTGTTTTAAGGAGTAACCCGGAACTCTAGGAAAACTTCTACAATCGCCACGTAAAGCCATCAAATGTGATAGAATGGAGCAATATGACGTGTGTCGAGTCGCTGCGGGACGAACAGATTTAAGGTGAAGGCTGTCAGGAGCTTTCAATGCAGAAATAGTATACAATAATATGTGAGTAGGTAAATGAATCATTTCGCATTAATGATACTGTAAACATTATAGTATGGCTATGTTAGAACTACGGTGAATTACAAGTTATCCCAACTGGAACTTCCTTCTGGAATATTTCGCTTCAAACCTCTTGAACAAATTCAATATTTTCGCTGTACGTGAAACATTTAAAAATTGTATAACATCAAATCAACAGACAAGAAGCGTGGCTAATCAATTCTTTCCAACTTAATTTAAAATCAAATGTACATATTATACCTCACAGACTATAAATAATGAATTGAACAATCAAACCATAATCATGTATGTCTTAATAACAATTAAGTGGAAAACATTTTTTATGGCTATTAAATAAAGTATTTAATATTCTATAGCATATAATTAAAGATATAAACTGAAACACCCATCAATTAATTCTTAAAATAAAAAACAATTTTATGATAAACAAATACAACATTTATATTATATAAAAAATAATGTTTACTCGCCTTGTTTTTTTGGACCAAAATCTGGTTTAATTTCATAAAAAGTACTTATGCACATATGTCTGTGGTGTGGACTCAACATAGTATAATGCATAAAAATGCTTTTATCCAAGAAGCAGAAGAAGAAAAAAATCATTTAAATAAATTATCAAGAAAGTAAAATAAATTTATTTGTTACAAATTAAAATAAACACAACAACAATTTTTTTAAATTTAACATTAACTGAGCGGCAATTTATTCTTATGTCCGTAATTTTAATTTTATTATATTCAATTTTTAGATTTTTCACTTTGATCAAAAAGTTTTAAAAAAAAAATGCATAATTGAAATTTTCTTTGTTTTGTAACAATGTTAAATTTTGCAGAAATACATAGCACATCACTCTTGTATCTGTCAGGTTAATATTGTGAATCAGGTAACACATATGTGTATACTAGTTTTTGTATAGCTTGCTTGCCAACATGTTTTTAATTGGTACAAGAAATAATCAAAATGTTTATTTAAGAAATTACAAACAAGGTAAGAGTTGAGTTCGGAAAGTTAATTTGACAATAATTTCAAATTAACTAAACGTTTGTCCTTTTAAATATTTCACTAACACAGAGTGGTCATAAGTTCCAAAATAAAGTTTCTATATTGTCCACTGAGCAGTCTACGATCCTTTCTAATATTACAATAAATTTATTTAATCTAAAAAATGTATCGTATAAAAGGGGTAGTTTTTTTATAACATTTTATAAGGAGCTTCCTTACAACCACTTAAAGTGTTGGATTCTTTCTACAATGGAAAAATTCTATTTTGCCTAAAACTGAAACATATATTAGGATAACTAACAAACGGGTAGGAATCAAAGATCTGATGCTCTAACGTTATTGTAAGTGTTTAATAGATTAAAATCTTTGTCAATGTATTAATATTAATTTTTCATTTGCAGAACTTTATCTCAAGGTTGCTATTTCCAAAGCTTCGCTTAAAGGTCGGCAAAGAAACTGTACCCAAAATAATTTATGAAACGTGTGAAGCTTTGTGGAGTGCTCTTGGTGGGATCTATGCAACAGAACCCAATCTACAAGAAAAACAGCCGAAGATTTTAAACGAATTTCCCTAATTGTGTAGGCGCAATCCATGGTAAGCACGTTGCCTTAAAATGCCGTCCCGATACCGGGAGCCAATTTTGTAACTACAAAGGCTTTTACAGCATTGTATTAATGACCGCATGCGATGCTCGGTATGTTTTTACACACATCGGTGTGGGAGCATATGGTTCGCAACACGATGGGGGTATTATAAATTTATTGACCTACAAAATTTTCTTTCAATTCTTCTTTCTTTTCAGAAATTTTCAGCAAATTAAGCTTTAATAGGCGCCTATCTCAAGGCAAACTTTTGCTCCCAAAACCAACAACACTACCAGGGACATCAAATACTGTTTTTGTTGCGGATGCAGCGTTCCCTCTGACTCCACACATAATGAAACCATATCCGGGTGTGAGTTAAGAAATATTTAACAAGCGGTTATCTCGTGCGAGACGGTGCAGTGAGAATGCGTTTGGTATTTTAGTGTGCCGATGGCGTATACTGTTAACAACATTAAACAAGTTGCCAGATAACGCTGAAAAAATCGTTTGTGCATGTGTCGCGTTGCACTTTTTTTAAGGTTGACGAAAGAAGCAAAAAAAATGTATTTGCCTCCAAGATTTGTAGACTGGGAGGATGTCAACCACAACATACAATCAGAGATGGGGAGGCATGAGGTTGAAGACCATCATAAATCTCTGCAACCATCATGCAATCGGCACGTATTAGGCGGCCGTAGCTCTTTACAAATAAGGGATACTATTTGCCAATATGTCAATACTGAGGGCCGTCCTAACTGGATGACGCAATTAAAATATTTTTCCTACATAAATATAGTTAATGTAATGAATTTTATTTCAATAAAATTGCAATAAATCACAATTTAATTACATACATTTTTTTAAATCACAAATTAATTATTTAAATGCTGATTACGTAAATTTGTCACGTATGACGGGCCTTTTACATGCTCCGGTAAATCTTTAATTAATGCTTTAACACTTTGAAGATAGTGATCGTCAGCATTTAATTCTTCGTTAATAGTTTGTGGTTGGCCCACTGTATTATGCAATGTGCTTCTAAATTTATCAATCACTTTTTAAACACATTGCATGTATCTGTAAATGGGTCAACTTTCCTACGTTTTGGCAACGGCGTTTCAGGCTCCGTATAACATTCACTTTGTAATTCATTATCTCCTTCAAAATTATTCGGTTTTGTTCTACAAAATAAATTTTTTTAATTATTAACACATGAACTATTATATATACATAAATAAATATATACCTTCTGGATTGTGTGAAAGGTTTAAGGAACATCATACTTTACAAGTACGGCCATTCATCTTCGTATGGTGCTCCACTGCCTGAGGGTAAATCTTGTTTTTTTTGTTCCTTATTGAATCTTTCTCTTAAGAGATTCCACCTTCTTTTACATTCCTCTTCTGTAATAAATGGGTACTGATTAGATTACACAAAAGGGATATATCAATTATATATTAAACTTACTGGACATGCCTGTGATTTCGGCGAATTCCGCCCATGCGGCCTCTTTAATATTTATATTTCTAAAGTTTTTATTAGAGTTGTCATATAGATATTTTTCCCCTTCAATTGAATTTATTACGATCGATTGCGGATTGGAAAATACATATAAATAAAATGGAAAACAATTGCTATTAATCAAAGTAGCCAAGAAAATTTGTACTGATTTCCATACAAATTGTTTTTTATGATTCCCCGTACAAACGCGATAAAATAGTTGCTGATCTAAAACAAATTTTACTTTACTAATTGTATGAAAATCCATAGAAATTTCTATGATACTATGATTTATAATTTTGTTTTATTTTTTTTATGCAGTTTTCAATACGCAATCGATTCGCTCCCGCGAGTTCTTTAATCGACGTGATACATACGGAAATATTTAATTTGAAAATGTTTGTTGATTTCTATGAATGTATGAGTTTTGGAAAAATTTTGATTTTAGAAAACGTATAAATGTGCCAAACATATTCACGTAGTGAAGTAACTTTATGAATGAAAAATATTAAGAAATATAAAACGAAATATCTTCCGTTGTACTATTGCTATTTCCTTGTCAAGAAAATTTCGAATAAAAATATACGAAATGTATAAGTATTTGTTATACAAAAATGAACATATGCATTTAGACAAAACTTGCCTTTAAGTTCTGGTGCCAACTAAATGCAGGAATTTGTTCTAAATATATGTTTCAATGTATGTATCAGAAGCGGTGTTGGAAACTAGCTATGTGGAAAATGAGCAGTACACTAAATGCACACTCTAAATTTATATTTAATACTCAATCACAAATAGTACCAACCATACAATTATTTTACCATACTCACTTTTAGATAATAGTTTGGTAACGATTATATTTGCGTAGTGTATGCCAATTTCGTTGCTGGATGGGGTGTAATTAAAACCACCTTTGCCGCGTAACCAAGAAAAAAATTTCAAAGCAATGATTTTTTCGTTTTCCCAGTTAAAATGAAATCACCGCCATGATTTATTGTTAGGAAATCAATTAACATTAGTTGTGATTTAATTGTTGACCTTTAATAAATTCAATTGTTTTTTGGAAAGGATTTTCAATTTTTCCAAAAAATCTAAGTTTTCTTTCATGTAATTGTTTAGTTCATTACCTTGTTTTAACGGCTTTTCGTATGGAGCCGTAGAGGAAAAATTTCGGCTATTCGAGCAATCGAATATCGCATGCTCGAGTGATGCACCAAGCATTTCAGGACACGTTTGTTTAACCGTTCGTATTGCGCAACTAACAGTGTTGTTCAGTAATTGGACGCCCAACGACACGTTCCTTTTTTCAAAACAATTTGGACATAGGTGTTTCCGGCTGATATTGCGTAATAATTTACAAGTGTTATTCGTGTATCGATCAAATCTTTTCCTTATCACATCTATATTCGCTATACATGTTGGGCCAATGAAATTTGATTATTTATAAAAACGTTTCTTAACTTAATAAGAAGAGTTACACCAAATTGAGCAAATATTTGTTTTCCAGCTAATATAAGTTTCAGGGGCAATTCCGATGTGTTTATATACTTGCATATTTATTGAGCCTTGATCGCGCATATTAGCATTACAATATTTAAGCCAATTTTTTCCTCACATAGTTTTTTATATTTTTTTATTCAACTCACTTAATTTTAATGCCGTGAATGTCTGTGGTTAACGACTACATAATTTACGTATTACCAGTCTCATTATTTGGATGAAATGTAATGACAGGAGCCAACCATTCCGTAGCCAGGTTATTAAAAAATGACTGTCCTAATTTAGTCGTTCTTAAATGTACATGCCACCCTTTTGCATTATGTGCTAACCATGCGTGCAAACTTTTGCCAAAATTTGTGGAGGGAACCTGTCGGGACATTTATAACTTTATACAAAACAGTCCAAAACGAGTAGGATTATTTGTAGATCTACAAATCTTATTAGACTACAAGCCACGGAAAATGCTGCATCCTTCTCAAACCCGTTGGTTATCTTTGGAATCAACCGTCAATCAAGTCTTAAGTAGAATAGAGGTGTTGAAACTTTTTTTTCTCCACGAGGATTTGGAAAAGTTCAAAACAACAGAACTATTGATTGAAACCCTCCACAACCCACAGTTCGAGTTAACTTTGAAGTTTTTAAAATTTATTTTAAGTAATTCTGTATTTATAAAAAATATTTCTTATAATTTATTGCCATTTAATTGTATTAAAATTTTGTAACTTCGATTTCCTTCCATTTTAGCTGATGTCAATCGATTAAACCGTGCATTCCAAAGCGAATCTCTGCAGGTCCACATGTTGGTCTCTGGAGTAAAACGAATTTATTTGAAAATTTTTGAATATTTTAGTAAGGAAGAGCAAATTTCTGATGTGGCCTTCAAACAATTGGACATAAATTTGCCACATATAATAAAAAATTTAGATGATGTATACTTAGGTGCAGAAATAATGTTGACATTAAGCACAACAACTGTTTTGAATAATCAAGAACAGATAGAGTTTAGATCGACCTGCTTAAGATTTTATATTGAATTATGTAACCATCTGCTAACAAAATTTGATTTTGAAGACCCCTATTTATTAGCAGCTGAAACCATATCTCCGATATGCGTAATTACAAAAAAATACATTACAATATCAAATTTATGTTCCTTATTTCCTCACGTAATTCAACGAGAACATGTCCAACAGATTGACGACGAATGGCGTGAAATACGTCGTTTAGATTTTCATGCTTTAAAATTAAATGAAAAAAACTTTAATAGTTGATTTTTGGCATACCATCTTAAGCATTAAACGCTGCGATGGATTAAATGCATTTCCATGTATAAAACCGTTGGTAATGGCTATTTTGACGATTCCAGTTGCGACAGCAAACGTCGAACGAATTTTTTCACAGATAAATCTGAATAAAACAAAAATTCGTAATAGACTAGAATCAGAGACGTTGTCTGGTATATTATTCACAAAGGACTATATGAGAATACTCAACACAGACTGTGCAACTTTTCAACACGACGATAAAATGTTGAAAATGATGAACCAAAGTATGTACCTATCAAAAAAGTAATCCCGTACCTATTGAAAACTTCGTTTTCATAATTTTATTTTTACAAATAAGAAGACTGTTTTTATTTAAATTTATTTTTATTTTTGTTAAAACCAACAAGGTTTTTTGTGATAATTTTATAATAATAATTATAATAAACAAATATAATTTTCGTAATGAATACCTTGTGATATAATTTTATAATAATAATTATAATAAATAAAATATGGATTATACATACATATATATGTATATGTAAAAATATATGTGTACGCATTTTTAATTAATCAAGTTTTTTTTTCGTTTCTGTTAAGTTTTTATTTTGAAACATATGGTAACACTGTTTGGATCTCACCATGAGTTCATTTTTTCGCTCCTCTCCATCATCAAAAAATCCTTCAATCCTATCTGTTAAAATATTGTGCGTTAAATTTTGTTTGATGGTTATTTCATCGAAACTTACGTGCGTTCTCATCTGAGCTTGCTTTGCAATTAATTGCAATCGATTTTAACTTTATAATTTTTATAGTACACATTCAAAAAATTCCGTATCGGTATATAAATTTTTATACACACACATAAAAAAATTACAAAGCGATTTGCAATCGAAAGTAGTCGGGCATACATCTTTTTCCATTGTAAATTTTGCATTTGCTCAAAAACTGGAAAATTTCCCTTATTTTATATAAAGAAATTTTCAACCCTGCAATAAACAAAGCAACTTGTTTGTTTTGAAAGCAAACATTTGCTGTGTTTTAATATTGGAGCACTATCCGGAGCCAAATGGCAATTTTCTATTGAAACTGCAGCTATTATTCACTGGTGTCGCTGTACTATAAAAATTAAAACTAAATTCATCAATAAAACAAACATTTATCACCTGAAATATATTAATTGACATTTATTTTGACATGATGTTATAAACAAGAATTCATTTTGCTGCGTTTTAAATTTTTATTGTAAGATTTAGTTTCTAATGGTTTCAGGGGTTTACAAAATAAAAGCCTTTTTAAATTTCCCATTGAAATAGATAGCGCTCCCGATAGCGGCTCCTGATAAATAGGTAGAGCAAAATATTTGTATATCGATTTTTAACTAAAAGGTTGAATGAAAAATCTTAGTTTAGAGTTAAATAAATTAATTATATGCAATAATAGTGCGCTAAATATAAGTTTTGACATAGAAAATTGGCTGCTCCGGATACAGCTATCGGGCGCTAATAAAAAAACACAGCAATTAAAAAAAAAATTCGATATAATTTCTAGTAGTTGCTAGAAAAACGCACGTTCAGCTTTGAATATTTTATTTATTGAAGCAGACGTGTGTGCAACGTTTGTTCGTTTTGTTTATGTTTACATAATGCAATTTGACGTTTCGCATTGGCGATTTAATTTGTGCTAGTCTTTAGTGTTCTAAATTTGATTTATAAATAGATAATTGTGTTTTATAAACTAATATATTATACAAAATTATAAGAAAACTTTATTATACTCGTATATGTATATATGTATTGTACAATTATTTTTTACATCTATGTCCATATCATCAACAAAATAAGTCCTGTGCCCTTTAAATGTTCTCCTTTGTACCATGAAATGCATCATTAAAATTGTATTATTGAATGTATCATAATATTTAAATTTTACGGAAACTGATGTGAGCGAGAACCACTTTCGAAATAACTGAAAACAAGTCAGATAATTTTAATTTTAATTCCAATAAATTGGTCTGCATAATTTCCATCTTGATTAGGTTCTAAAGAGATGCCCGTCTGCCCGCTGCTGATAAACCTCCCGATAGATTTACTAATACACAAAATTATAAAGCACGCATCATTTTCTAATTTTAATGTGTTTAAGACTGTGTGCCTGAGAGCGATTTTTTCGACTAAATTGCCGACTAAACTAAATTAACGACTGATTCATAACATTCATTCAAAGGTGGCACTAGTATCTTTTAAATATGCTGTGCCTCTGATTGTAAACTAAAATGCAAACTAAACTAAATTATGACTTTCCATACGTCATATGGTTTTCAGCAACACCGATTTGTTATCATTTAAAATCAAGGGAATAGAAAAAATAAAACTAATATGGATATGGGAATCACATTATTCATGAATGTGATTATAAATTACAATTGAAATTTAAGAATAAGGGTATTTCCTTTTAGACATTTTTACTCGAATGTATTCGATAAAAAAATAATAAAAACAAGAAATGAAAATGACAACTAAATAGTCAAGCAACCTCAGCAGGAATCTAAATGATAGAAAATGGTGGGTAATAGCATAACTACACATAATTTAATTTAGTCGGTAATTTAGTCGAAAAAATCGCTCTCAGGCACACAGTCTAAAACTTAAATTAAATTAAAATATAAAAAATTTGTGTATATACATATTTTTTAAAATAAATTTTTTTTTCATTAAAATAACGAGTTAATATTTTATATGTTCCTCCATACGTACTGATAAAATTTTGTCTAAATTGTTTGTTTGTTTGTTTCTAAGTTTTTTGCGGTCAGATATTTCTATCCATATGACCTAATGTTCCATTGATCCAGAAAAATGTTCTAGAACCTTCTCAAGGGAAGGGCTAGAACTCTGGATAAGTTTGGTTTTCAAAGTATATTATTTAATTTTTATTTTGTTATTTGTATTCAATTATATTTTTGATGTACATATTATATTTTAGTTGTTTATTATTATTTTTAGTTTTAATTATTAATGTGTGTTAACGATTCGAATTCTAGCACCCAAACGACGAAGTCATCGATTCAAGTTCTAGAACACGAATAATTTTGTCTAAATTTATTGAGTTTTTTTGTTGGTTGCATGCACAAAGTTTGTATAGCAGTTTGGCTGCATTCATTTATTTTTATTTAATCGAAAAAAAATTATATTGATTTTTTTTTCGCTAAAATCTGCGCATGGTTCCTATACTGGAATGGAACTAACTGATGGTAATTTTAAATTTAAAACGTTTACACGTTGTTACACGTTGTTATAATAAAGCTTTTTCTTTAGTAGCGGCTTACTCACATTTTTCATATTTTCATTGACATTTAAATTATCAATTATCTGAACGATAGATTTCCTTTTTTGAGAAACATATTTCATTTTTAACCAATATAAATATTTTGACACTTTGTATTAGAAGCTTTTAACACATTGAATTTTATTTTGAAAAATGTCAAGCTTTTTCTTATATAAATTAGGTTTAACTGATTTTTTATTACAACCATCACACTCCAATAAATAATTGTTTTCAAGGCAATGGAAACAGTTCACTTGATTTATGAGTCTCAAGAATTTTGTTTCTTCATCCATGGGATCCGTTTGCGTGCCAATAGTTGAATACGATTTTTCGTTTTGTGGAGGTAACAAGTTGGACTGATTGTTTTGGTTATGAGTTCATCATCTTTGGTCGTTACGCTCATACTTGATAAAACATTACTATAGAATTGGACTAATGTTAAAATTGCTCGTACTAGGTTTATCATATTGTGACAATAAATTCAAAGAGGGTATTGCATTCATTGTTTTTTTAAGAGGTTGTAAGCCTAGATCCCCAATATGTATTCTCTAAATTAAAACCACCGCCTATGGTAAAATTTGATCCTACTCATTTAAAAGATTTTTTAACATTTGATATGGGGGACATAGACAGGTGACATTTGACAGGAGATGCTATAGTTATTGATTGATTCAACTTTTATGGTTTTAACTGAGTAGCATTATTTCTCTTTCGATGGCAGCTTAATGTTTGATAAAATTCTCAACCATTACGGTAGATTCACCTGCCTTTCCTTCTGGGTAAACAACATTCGTACTTATACTTGGGGTGTTTGATGTGTAAGCGTGTAATATTGATCTTTAAATAATATCTACGAAATTAAATAAAATATTTCAACTATTTGATATTTAAAAAATTGTGAGTATTGTAATTTAATTACCTATATGTAAAATTAATTCTAAAACGTGTTTCCTTGTTTTTGTGATAGTTTTTTTTTAACACATTGAAGATGGTATGTGATGAAAATCATATAGCCTGAATTCCCGCATATTTTGTTGAAATTATATTTAAAAAGAGTGATACTTTTTTATAACATTGAATTGATTATAACAGTTCTTTATTATTCAACTATATAATGCACACACCTTCAACACATGTTTGTTTATAACAACAATTCTTCGTTGTAATGTTTTATTTACTTATAATTGCAGTTTTTTCTACGATGGTGCTTGAAATTCCAAATGACGTGAATTAACGTCATCCGTCTCCAACGGTTGAAAAATAAAAAATTCAAATTCACGTCATCCGTCTTCAATGTATCAATATAAACAATTACAAATGTAAAACATTTGCCATAATGCTTATACGAGTATAATTGAATTAGTTTCACAATTATAACAGTTATCACAATTATTGTGTTTTCCTAATGCAATAAATTTTGAAATATAGTAGTAAATATAAATTATCCAGTTTACTTTTTATTACAAAATCATCGGAGCCAATAGAGGAATCAAGCAAGATGAATTGTGGTGAGAAATTACTTACTCGTTTAACCAAGCAGTGAAAGAGGGTATACATAGTTAAATGGAGCTTGTGGTTGGGTGAATTGCATATAAGTTTAATTTTGTATTATTTCAGAGGTGATGAGAATTACTATTTATACATAGAATTTTCCTCCATTCTCGCTGCCATTTCACCATCATCCTACCCAAATCCACTGAAGGCATATCACCTCGTCCGACTCAATCCACGTCATGCCAACGCTACCATCATCATCTAGCTCAAAGCTCCATCCATCAACGTCACAACTACAATTAGACGGACCATTAGGAGCTTCTGGATAGCACTCGACAATGCCCTGGTCGATTATGTTGTAACTTTATCCTCGTGTAATTCTAGCCTTCTAGCTTGTTAAATAATATGCTATTATTATTTTTCAAAGATGTAAAATTTTTATTTAAAATTTATTTGTTTTATGAAATATCAATAACAGTTTTTACTTCTTGTGCAAAATATGAATACTCGAAATTTTCATAAAATTGTGCTTTTCTCAAGACATCAATTTCAAATTATATTAACAATGCGTCTTTATGTAAATAGATGAGTATTGACGTTGAATTAGTTTGTATTTTGTAAAATAAACATCGTTTGGTGTATGCGTCGAACTCATTACTGATATAGTTTTCGAGTGGCGGAAAGTTTATAAAGTTTGAGCTAAAAAATGTTTGCACTTTCAGAATTGAGATATTAATTTGACGCCTTCGTTTATTTTTCAACGGTTTTGTTCACTCAATACACGAACGTTCATATTTGAAATGCAATTTCCAAAAGTGAAAAGCTTGCAAATATCTCTGTCACATTATTCTCAAAAATCGATTAATTAAAACATTTTCATTCACACTTTGAGATCTGAAAAATATCGTATACATTGTTCCAACCGGATTAACCGTGATGATACATCAAATTTCGCGTTTCAATAACGCGTTTTTTAATTAGATCATCGTGTGCTGTCATAAACTAACCAAATAGGAAACCAGCATGCCAACTCGCATTGATATTGATTGGTTATATCTGATTTGAAGGAAGGCGTTTACGATTTGAAGTTGTGAAATTATTTTCATACTCCAATGATAATATTTTATGACCTCAACCTATAAATTAAAAAAATTACCCTAATTTAAAATGTACAAGCATTAGTGTAATGTAGAATCTCCTTAAACTTATATAGTAACCATACAGCAAAATATACATAAGAGGACTCATGTAGACTTTCCGAGGTTAATCTATTTTTCTTTTGGCAACTTGTATAAGCCTAACAAGAACAATAAACTATAAACTAACAATGCCGATATGTTTATAAGATAAGTATATGGATTTAATATAAAAAAAACTAAATTTCTGTATATAAATATATCAAAACTATAAAATAACATTAACCTCGGAAAAATTGACTTATAATAAACATATTAATTTGGAACCCTCGTAAACATGTTGTACAAAAATAAATTGACTGAATTAAAAAGAGCAAAACTTGTTATTCTACACTGAAAATAATTTAATCTTCTTAATGTTGTAAAAGTTGATTCAATACCCGTTGATACCCGTTGAAAACTTACTTTTGAAATAACTCTTCCAACTTTAATAGAATTTCATTTTCTAAGTCGACTATTAGTTCTCGTAGTGTCATTGTGTTCCATGTACTTGCACAACCATTACACTGTTTTTTATTAATCCATAACGGTCTCATCACAAATAATTGTTTCAAAACTAGTCTTCTAATATTGTTTAACAAAAAATTGATTACCTTAATCCGACTGTTGAAAATTGAATGATTAATTTATTAATCGATAAGTTTTTAATAAGCTTATGATCATTTAAGATTAATAATTTTAATACTTATATGGGAGTAATTTAAATATGCATAATTAATTTACGCCAATAAAATATCTATAAAACGACAAAAACCATTATTAATAAAAATACGAAGATCATTCACCAATAATATCACACTGTAAATAGAAAGTAAAAAATGAATTCAAAGAAAATGACGATCTCATTTACTCGTACATTTACCCTAAACCTGTGACGATTAGTTTTTAAATCACAAAAAAACTTATTTTTCACTAGGCTTTCGGACCAAACTCAAATGCAGTAAATTTAACTAATGGTATCATTCTTTCGCTTAGGGGCACTAATGAATAACGAATTTTTGTTACAAAGATACTATTTCAGTATTTGTTAATTGGAGGAGATTTTTACGAGGAGGAAAATACTCTTAGTTTTAAAATATTTTCCTTTTCATAAAACTATATTTTGTAAACCGTGGCTGTAAAAACCAAATAAAAACTGTCAAAAGTGATTCAAATTTCCATTATATTTTTACAACTCAAATAAGGTTCTCGCAAGGGGACTTCTGTGTTCACAAATAAGTCAGAATTTGAACAAGAGCCTTAAACCCGTAGTTGAAGTTTTGACTTATAGATGAACAAATTTGTAAGCATATCACAACAATCAGTTTCGAACGGATGAGATTATTGATTTGAAAAATCAGTCTTTTCATCAGGCCGCGACGACTAATGTTGTATTGTTTACATTGGAATATTGTCTATATATATAGATCAAGTAATTGAAGGTTTTGTAATTGTAAACCAATATTACCTTTGGTGGAATAACTACCATTCTCTGTTGTGTAATAAAAACAATTGTTGTAGCCCAACCATAACATAAAGTCCCACATTACCACCAATTTTAAACATCCACGGTGTCAGTGTTACCATTGAAAAATTTGAAATCCAGTCATTTTTGACTGGAAAAAAAACAGCTAAAAATGAAAAAAACAGCTAGAATTCAAGTCAAAAAAAAAACTAAATCAAAACCAGCTAAAAAACCAGCTGAAAAAGATTTGATTATATTTTAATTAAATACGACGAACAGAAAAAAATAAAATAGGTGCGGTTTAATTCAGATTTTATTATATTATTAACTAAATAACAACAAACTTTTTTCGATTTTTGTAACATAAAATAAATATGAAAATAATAAATTATCTTAAAATTATGGAAATAATCCTTACTGTAAATATTAAAGAATAATATCACTAAATTCGTCTTCAGTCTTCACAGTCATTTTACGAGTAACGATGAAATTCAATGTTCAATTTTTAAATAATAAAAAATTATAAAACAAAAACATTATGATTTATGTCATAAAATAATTAAATGTAGTACATACTACAATAACATATTAGTATTAAATATTAATATCCCTTAATGTTTCAATTAATTGAGCATCATTCTCATCTTCATCATCAGCTTTACCAATGCCATACGTTGCACTTGTTCCAATATTTTTAATAATTTCATCTGGTATAGGGAAATTGTTACAGCAAAGTCCAAATCTCATTTGGTTTCGAATTATTAAAATACTATTTGTTAATTGGATTTGCATTCTGTTCCGTAATTTTGTTTTCACTAAATTAAGCTGACTGAAAATTCGTTCAACCTCCGCATTAGAAATTGGCAAAACCAGAATAGATAAAGCAAAAGTTGAAACTTCCTTAAATGGGTTTTCACCACTTGAATCCTTAAATTGGAACACCTCACTCCAGAAACCTTCTGTGGTTGTTAAATTCGTCCATGAATTTAAATTTAAATTGGCCCATTGAATATTTATTTTATCACATGTGTATTTATCAATTTGAAAATCCTTTAAAACTGAATCTAATTTCGGCTTGTTGGTTAACTTCATGCATTCCTCAACGCAAATGCAATTAATTTGTTTCAAAATATTTAAATTTTTTGGCATTCTTTGCTGTAGTTCCTTAATAAGTTTTATTAAAAATTTTTGACAATTAGTTCTAAAAAGTGTTTCTTGTTCTTGTGAAATTTTATGGTTCGTATTTAGTTCATAAAGATTTTCCTCGCATTCAATCCCTAAATACGGTCGACTTTGTAGCTCCGCTTCCTCCAAGTTAATATTATAATCAATTTTAAAGTTTGAATCGTCGTAATCAAATCGTACTATCCGTTTTATTAAGGTAACTAGTAGATATTCCAGGTCGCTCAATACTTTGATAAAATCTATACTTTCACTTTCAAAAATTTTATTTACCCTTTGAATATCATGAAGCTTCAAAAAGGATAAATAAGTACGGTTAATATCATTGCCATACATTTTTGCGAGGCAACTTATTTTATAGCAATTTTCTTCTTGCTCTGCAATGCGAAAATATGTTTTTAGTTCCAAAAATTGGTTGTGAATACGACTGACTGCGGATTCTATTGACAACCATCGCGTTGTACAGGATTGTGTGATTTTTAATGGATTGTGACCATCATTTATTAATTTGTATATTGATTGGTAATTTGATTGTCTGTTAGACGATCGAGAAAACCAGTTATACGTTTCGCTTAACATGAATTCTATTTCTTTTGGAATGCAAGTACTTGCAGCAGCCGAAATAGCCAATTGGAGTGAGTGGCACACACATGGCATTAACACAATTTTCGGATTTAATTCCTTTAGTTTGGTGTAAACACTTTTCCGAACGCCAACCATTACATTTGCATTGTCGGTACCCAAGCCAGTCATATTTTCAATTTTTAACCCGTATTCATCTAGGACTGAGATTATTGCACCAACAATTCCATTTGCATCACAAGAATTAAGAGCCTCCAGCTTCAACAGGTTAGTTTTAATTTTGTTTTGAAAATTGCTATAATATTTTATTACAATCCCTAAAAAATGAATTAACTAACCTATTACCTAATTTAAATTTTGATACCAGATTCAGGTGATACTTACCCAAATATTTAACAATACTTATGTCTGTAGACTCATCAACAAGGAGACTGAAAGGACCGTCACCCACATCTGCTCTTAGTTTTGATTGGAAGTAGGGATACCACAAATTTTTAATTATTCCTGTACATTTTGTTCTGCATAGTTTTGTGTTCACACATATCGAACTGTCGGAATAATTTTGTTTTGTAACCTAAAAATCGCAATTAAAAAAATCATATGAATTTAATACGTACATATGTACATTGTATTTTTATATACCTGCGTGAGGTGGTCCACAGAAAAAATAGATGTATGTTTTGCTATGTACAAGCTGTAACGAGCTTCTGCTTCATGAGTAGCAGTTAGTGTAGCCTTTGCCATATATTGAATGCTTTTTTGTCTGGCCGTCGAAAATGGTTCAGATGCGGCCACATGCTTTTTTGTTCTTACATGTTCCTTTAGATTTGAATACTTTGGTTTATTAAAAATAGTTTTGCAATACTTGCACTCAACAGAATTTTGTTTTAACATGATCCATTCTTTAAGTAAAGGATCTTTAGTCCACGCCTCTCTTGTCTTTTGGATATATTTATTTTTTTTCGAAGAAGAACCATCCTCGTCATTATCTGTGTGGCTGTCAGCAAGACTTAATTCGCAAGATGCACTTCCGTTAGATTTAGAATTACTGAGTTCTTCAGATTGAGAGTTTTTCTCTTCATTATTGGTTGGTCTTGGTAATAACGTGCCAGAATCTTTTGAATTACTGCTTATTATGCTAAAATATCTATAGAAATTACCAAAAACCAAACACAAACACTTTATTGAAATAAAAATTGATTATTTTAATAGATTTAATAATATTACCTCTTCATGACAATGTCGTTAGTCAATAATATTTAACCAAATTAACACGAAGAAAAAATTGACAGTACAAAACAAAACTAAAAACTTGAAACCAAATATAAAAACATAGAAAAAGATCAAATGAACTTAAAAAATTGTGGAAAAATATTGTAGTGCCCAATAAACATGTGAGACAGATTTCCCTATATAATTTTATTTTAGTAAAATAAAATTCAGCCTGAAAAAAATTGACTCCAGTCAAACAAACTGAATCAAGTCAAAAAAACAGCCGACTGGATTTTTTAAATTCTTCCAGCTAAACATAATGAAATCCAGTCAAATTTGACTGGAAAACAGTCAAAATGGCAACACTGGGTGTAATATTCAGACATCTTAGCATTGTTTTAGCTAATTTTCATCGAAATTTATTTTCGAAAATATTAAAACCACCGCCATTATTCTATATCTCAAACAAACAAATTTTAATCTGTTTCATGAAATGCTCAGACTTCAAAATATATTTGGCTTGTAAAAAACTTATTAGACAACAGCAAAAGGTAGTTATTTCACCAAAGGTATTGTTGCCTTACATTTGCATATCCTTCAACTACGGGTATAACGCTCTAGTAAAACATTGACTTACTTATGAACAAAGATTATTTAAATAAGTCCCTTTACGAAAGCCTTATTTAAATAACCAAGCATATACAAAAAAAATACAAAATTAAATCTTGACAAAATGTATTACTTGCCAATAGACCTGTTTACTTATCTGTCAAATATAAACGTCAAAATTATCTGTAGGCCAATCATTCTTGCAATTTAGTGTCGTAGTCGCTGCATTTTTAAAAATATATTCAATTAAAGTGAAAATAATAATTTATTATTGCATTTTATTTTGTTATAAACATATTTTATATTGATTACAATAATCTGTGCAATGCCATTAAAATGTTGTGTGGTGAATTGCTCTATGCGAGGTGATAGAGATCGTGGAATCAAATTTTTTAGATGCCCAATGATTCCGACCAAACGCTTAAAATATAAAGTGATAGATACTTTTCGTCATAGATACGAGAGGAGATTACCATCTTTCAAACAATAGGGGCACTTCACTTCTACTGGCATTTGACCGCAGCAGCTACAGCTCCAAACTGCATCTGGTGATGCAGCATAAAATGATTTTTCCTTTAAAATCATCAACTCAGATGGTGAGATTTTGAAATTTATATGAAGTTTGTTCATATTGAAAAGAGTTTTTAGTGCTAACTTTCATGAGCACACCCATATTTAATTGATTTGGTCCTGATGATATTTTCTGTTGGATAGCATATTCTTTTGAGTAATCCAAGTGCAAAACTTCGATTGATTTTGCTCCTGCATACTTCTTTAAAAATGGAAGCTGTAATACGACCTAATCTTAATTTAGACCAATAATCTCCTTTCGACTGTTGGCGTGTTGCCCGTTCAATTAATTCCACTTTTCCCTCTTCCATTTTGAAATTATCGTATGAAAATTGATCAATCAATCTTTGAAGTGACTGTCGTTCATTCTCGGGTTTCCGAGATGCGAAATAGACTTTTAGCAAATTGTCCAACTCGAAATCAGACTTGTTGTTTCGTACTGGTAGATACAGCAAGCCCCATTAATGCTACAGGAGTTCTACCGTTTGCCAAAATCTGATCAATTAAAGTTTTCCTTCCAGGATCTGCTGATGTGTTGTCTTTGGTTTTTAAGGCATTTGGTGATGCAATTTTTGATTGATTACCCAATGAATAATTAATTTTTTTGGTGCACATTTGGATGCAACGTTTGCAAGATGGTACGATCCATAGTGCTTTTCTATCTGAAACTGATGATTCCTAAAATAAAAAAGTATATAATGTACAATAAAAAACTTGAATATGCAATTAAATTCTTACAGTGTCTTTGTCTAAAATATTTATATATGTATATTGCATGTAAAGCAAACAAAATTGTTCCAATGTGGGTGCAGCATTAACCTAACACAGCGACACATGTACAGTGCGCGGTATTAATGATGCCCGAATTATTTAGGTGTATCCATACATTGAGCTCCGATAAATTTAGAGATTGGCTATGGAGTAACTGTTTAAAATAATGTATGAATTAAACTGTTTAAATTTTCTTGCTACAACTAACTACCTTGCCAAATACAATAAATCCATTTTCAATTTTTCTGCCTGCCATGAATTGCACCCATCCACTTTTGTACAGCTGGTATGATTCCAGTGACTTGAACGCTTTTAGTTCCTTTGCACTGTAATACGATTTTTTATTAACCAGATACTGGTAGATTTCAAAAAAAGTAATATTTTCTGGCAAATCCTGTTCGTCATATTGTCCCAAATATGGATCGAAGCAAATACTAGATATTTTGTCTTCATAACGAATTTTTTCAGCTCCATTGAGGCTCGTCGCATACTTCGATAATTTATATCGATTATTTTGATCATTTCCCAAAATAATAAATTTTAAATGAATCGATTCATTACAAATAAAAACATAACCTACCAAGCATTATAATGATTCACATTTATTTTTAAATTGATTCAAATTAACTAATTTATTTTAATATCACATATATATATATAACATATCACACATATAATCACATTTAATTTAATTTTATTTTATTAAAAGAGCAAAATTCACAAACCATACACGGTGTTAATCGTTTATGTGGCCTACAGATAATATTTCATCTGTCAAATTTTTTTAAGTAAACAGGTCTATATGTCAAAAATAAAATTTTCTCATTTCAAATGGTCGTTACAAAGTACTTGTGAGTAAAAAAGAAGTAAAACATAAGAAAACAAAAATTTTGTTTGGGTAGTTATGAGTAGCTAGAAGTACGTGCGAGTACTTTAATAACGCCAATAGAACCTGAATATTATCATCAATTATTTTTTCGCATAGAGCCTGCAATACCTGACGGTATGCAGGCACAAAAAACGTAAACACGAAAAATAACTACAGTTGCTATGGAACTTTTTATTTATGAAAAGTCTTTTTTCTCTTCTCCTGAGCACGATTTTGGTTTATTTATCTTTAATTTTGGTAAATTGTTTTTTTATTTTTAATTTAGTCTTCATTTAGAAATTTACCATTTTCCGCTATGATGTCTTTAATTTGATGATCGTCAAATAAAATATGTAGAGCATGGTTCGTGTGTGTGCACGAGTAAAGTAATTTTGTTCGTTTTTCTTCTCTATGCCATCCACTCTACGTGCCTACAAATAAATTTTGCTCTAACCCTACTGGAAGGTTTTTCAATGAACTCATTGATGAGTTCATCTTGGTACATTCAACGAAGTCTCAAATGAACTTTCTTCTGTGTACGGGACTAAAGTCATTTATATATTTAATGAAGTTTCACGTGATCTAACGAATGAGGTTCATAATGAATTTTCAATACCAGTATACCGAATACCAAAATACTGGCTGGTTTTAGTTGTCCCAAATAACGGAGTGCTTTCACGAGAGCTACATTGTTACAATATTGTTAACAATGACAGCTCAAAATCGTTCATAAGACTAAATTGTAACAATGAACACGTGCGTTTATCGTTCACGAACTATACATTGTTACAAATGTCATTCTCAACTCTACCGGAGCTAGGGTGGCCCATGTTTGTATGGGGAAAAAAGCGTTGAGATATCTAGCGGGACACCCTCTAGAAATGTGAGGTTATGCTAGAAACTTAAACGGAAAAAATATTAGATAGATCGAAGGTCGTTTAGAGGTCGCGACTTGAGTGCGAAATTCAATAAAAACAGTATTTTTTTCGATTTTTCACTTTCAATCGAACAGAAGAATTATTTAAAAAAAATTCTCAGACTAAATAAAAATTGTGGTCAATAGAGGATAATTACCTTTCCAAAACATATCGAACGTCGGTTAACAAATAGCGAGATTATTACCAATTTTCGAAACAAATAAAAACCCAAATAATAAACGGTTTTTTTTAAATCCTAGAATTTATAATCAAAATCACAGAAAAAAATAAATAAATAAATAAAAATTAGGTATAACCAATAAACAATGGAATGTTTTATAAAACCCAACTATGTTAAGTCCTTATGACTCATTCGTCTCATTATTGTATTTAAAATTTAAATCCGCCTACCGCATTAATTATGACCTACTATGGCTAATTTATTTCATTGTATCATATAATATATAAACAAAATAAATGCAAATTAATTTCAGATTAAATCCAAATCTCTGGAGAAAGAACACATTTGTAATAATTAAATCTAGCCCGTTTAACGGTTTTATTAATATTTTAAAGAAAGTTCTTCTATAGTTGATAAAATGGCAGCTAATTAACGGTCCACTACAAAATTGTATCTTCTTGGCCATGAGTACTGTCAAATTATTGGTACTAAGTTACCCTGAAAAAATCAAGTCTTTTTTTTACAATCACCGTACTATAAAATTAAATAATTAATCATGAAAGTGCAGCTGTGACAATCCAGGAAGTGTCTATTCTTTTGCTAAAAGCACGATTGAAAAAGGAACAACGTTCCATTGCAAAATTGGAACAATTGCATGATGAGTGGAAAATCTTCTAAAGAATAAAAATAAACTTTCTAAAGTTTACCGTGAAAGAGAAATTGCATTTAATAGTAAGCTGGATGATATTTTTGATATCGCACATACCAATACCTAGTCGTTGATGACCAGTGAAGACAAAAGCGGTTCATCTTGTCACAGCGGATATACAGTGTCCCGGATGTTTGGGTGGAGTCGTACAATATTAAATTGAAAAAGAAAAGCGGAAATCGGAACTTACGGAGGCAGAAAAGAATCGTAAACGAATATATCTTGAAGAAAAACGTAAATCAATTCCAGTAGACTCAGACACATTATTATCGTTGTCGGAGAGTGACAGCGAATGGATATTTGATAACGACATCAAAAATATTGATTTGCCCATGCTAAGCGCAAAAGGAGCCTCTAGAGGAAGCAAAGGTTTCATTACTCCTAGAATATTGTCAGCTTTTGTTAAATGGAAGATTACTGATTGAGCAGCAATGCATTTGTGCCGTTGCCGAAAGTCTTCTACATTCTATTGATGAACTCGTTTTGAATCGAACAACACTGATGCGTCTTCGTAAAGCAAATACAGTTGAAATAGCAGCATCAGTTAAACCGACTTTCAAGCTTACAACAGGTGTAGTACGTGGGGATGGAAAATTACTTCCGGAGTTATCTGGAATGGAGACCGTGGATCGTTTACCGGTGATTATTTCCCCGAAGATGGAGAATAATTATTCGGAATTCCCAAAATATCAAGATCAACTGGTTTGGAAAAAGAGGAGGCTGTTTTCCAAAGCTTAATCGATTGGAGAGTAGCTGACAATGTCGTGGTGGCTTGCTTCGATACAATATTTTCAAATACTGGAAGATATGTGGCATCAGGATGATAATTTCAACAACTGAATGAACATTATCAGTCAAATAAAATTCGTAAATGATATCACAGAACGTAGTGGTAAGTTAATACAAGATTTTGATAAGAAATTAACAAGAAATGAAGATGACATGGAATATTTACCACAAGTCGTAAAGATCTGAACACAGAAGTTTTCAACATTCACCAAAACAGCCTTGATGGGTAGAAGATCATCTTAGATTGAATATTTTCATCATAAAAATTAATTCATAATATCATGGTATAGAAAGAACATTATGGATTTATAATATTAAAAAAATAGTCATAAGTTGTCTTGTTTTTGTATTTCAGAAATTTGGCAATAATTTCGCTATTTGTTCACCGATATTCGATATCTTTAATGTTTTGTAAAGGTAAATATCTCCGCTATTTACCACAATTTTCATTTAGGCTGAAAAAAAATTTTAAATAATTTTTCTGTTCGTTTGAAAGTGAAAAATTGGAAAAATACCATTTTTATCGAACTTCGCGCTCAAATCGCGACCTTTAAACGACCTTCGATCGACCCAATATTTTTTCTGTTTAAGTTTTTAACGTAAACTCACATTTATAGGAGGTGTCCCGTTAGATATTGGAACTTTCGAAAATATGGTCCACCTTACTGGAGACTGCCTCTCCAAATGTCACTTACATTACAAAATTTAAACTTTCAACAATTGTGCAACAACAGAAATAGTATGGCTAATCAGAGAGAAAGAAATACTGAATATGAATATGTTACGTATATAAATATAAGTGAACCTGGTACGTATAAAATCAAAATTTAATGTGTCATTTGTGAATTATATGTATATTTGTTAAATTAATAATTGTTTTTGTGGTTGCGGTGATTATGTTTGCATGCTTTCAAAATGTGTAAGCAATGTTTTCGTATAAAAAGGTATTTATTAAATGTGAAATTTATTTGGTGATTTATTTATTTTATATTCGGCTTAATTCATTTATAAGTTATGTATAACTATAAGGCGAAATGACTTACACATACGTGGTACCGCCAAATTATATTGGCACAAACGTTGTTGATACTGTGCAACAAAATCAAACTAATGAAAACCAACATGGGCCCTCCAATATATTATTTCATTCACATAATCAATTAACAAAAGCATAAAATGCTGAGACGGGGGGGGGGGGGCGGGGGGCGTGTGAAATAAACTCAAGAGTTGTTTGGACTAGGCCGATGATTATAGATTTGGTATCGAGCTATAAAAACAACACAGCATTTTAGAATTTTAGAACGGAGTTGCTTAAAAGTGGCGAGATTTGGTATACGATACATTCATTCATGATGAGTTGCGGGCATAAAATGGCCAAAACTCAATGTAAGGACAAATCCTATAATCTGAAACCAATGTATCACAAAAAATGTGATAACGATCGACGAACTGGAGCTGCCCCTTACATTTTGACTAGTTAGTTGAGGTTCAAGAAATTTTTAGACACAACCATAGCTCAAATCCAGTGGACATATCGTCCAGTAATAGGCCATCAACAATATCTTTTCCAGACATAATGCAATATCCACCAATGGTACCTGTATAATGTTGAATAATCAATTTTATTCAATTTTTTGGATTTTGTTATTTATATAATATGTTTACTAATATAATAACCAATTATTATAATATAGAATTTTTTTTTTCACAGATTCGACTGATGAAGGCACACCACCAGCGCCACGACATCCAAAAAGAACAAAATTCACGAAAGAGGATATGATTTTGAAGGAATTAGAGGATATGAAAAAGCAACGGAACGAGAGACACGCCGAAAATAAAGCTTTTCAAGAACAAATGTTGAGATTGTGTGAATCGGCTGATAAACAGAACAACGATTTAATTGATATAATAAAAAAATGAAAATAAAAAATAAAAATTGGAATTAAAAATTGAAAATGTTTTATTCATACATATTTTGAATAATGTTGTTCCTTTTCACAGAACCATTATTAATAAAATCATTTTGACTAGATCCTCTTCCTTGCTGTCTGTCTTCAGTTGTATTATTATTTTGGCTAGGTAGGCCTTCATTAATGTAATTTTCTATTATATCAGAATCAAATTTAAGACAAATATTGTGTAAGACACAACAAGCGGTAATTGTACCAATCAGTCCGATGCATGTCTAACTTTCTAAGTCGCCGGAACCTACCAAATAAAAGGGCAAAGCTGCGCTTAACTACTTGCCTACAAGACGAGTGCCTTTTATTAAAAGTAATTTGGCCTGACGACATATGGCCGCGATCCATAAAGAGCGTTATGCACCAATCCAAAAGAGGATAAGCTTTATCTCCCAATATGTATTCTCCATTTGGAAATAATCTACATATTTCGATCTTCTTGTGCTGCTTCATAAACATGAGAATTTTTTAAAACTTGTATGTCTGATACAGAACTTGGCCAGCAGGTAAATACGTCAATGTACCTCATTTTGCCGTCACAAATAGCTTGTAAAGTCATTGACGTAAAACACTTCCTATTGGTATACCTTAATCTTTAGGACCGCTTAGCGCAAAATAAGTTCCATCGACCGCGCCAATTAAATTTTCGAATATGCTCATACTGGCAAATTTTGCCTTTGTAGCTTCTAAAGCTGATTCAGTCGGCCATTTTATAATTTCGCCAATAATACCGTTTAATGCATTAATAACTCGAACGAAACATTTCGGTAACATGCTTTTCAGCATACTAAATCGTTCGCTAACCGATCTAAAAATTAAAAATTTTAATCGCCAGATTAATGAATTATTATAGATAATCATATGAAAAGATAAAGAAACTTAGAAACTAAACTTACCTGTTCTACTGGCGTGGCTAATAACCAAATGACCGCTAATAGTTCGTGTTTCACGTCCAACTGTCTACAACTATTCTATCTTTCACCCATGTGAGGGGTAATACTCTCGGTATTTCAGTATTGTCAAAATATTTAAATTGAGAATTTTGTTTTTTTTTCTTTTTAGTGTTTTTGCGATTCATTAGTGTTTTCCAGAGTTAAAAATTATTCACAAACCTCATGAAAACCCAAACTCAAGAATATCTTCACTCACCAATAAAATGAATAAATATATTCTCTGGTATATTAATTGTAAAATATTCTCTCACAAATATAAAAGATATAAATACATTCTCTGAGATGAAATATTTATATTTGTGAGAGCTAGGCTAGCCAACAGAGAAATATAAAATTCTTAATTTTCGTGAATATTGTAGATGTATGAAAAAATGCAAACTAATATCAGAAACAAAATTAATATTACAGTACTATTTTTGTCTATGCTAATATTGTTGTTATCATGACTCATGAGTGTTTTCTTTATTTCATTCTAAACATTCGGAATATTCCACGTTTGACATAAAACGTTCTTTAATTCATTAAAGAAATTCATGATGAGTTGCGGGCATAAAATGTCCAAAACTCAATGTAAGGACAAATCCCATAATCTGAAACCAATGTATCACAAAAATTGTGATAACGATCGACGAACTGGTGCTGCCCCGTTATATTTTGACTATTTTGTTTAGTTTCAAGATATTTTTGGACACGACCATAGCTCAAATCCAGTGGACATATCGTCCAGTATGAGGCCATCAACAATATCTTTTTCCAGACATAATGCAATATCCACCAATGGTACCTGTATAATGAATGATGAATAATCAATTTTATTCAATTTTTTGGATTTTGTTATTTATATAATATGTTTACTAATATAATAACCAATTATTATAATATAGAATTTTTTTTTTCACAGATTCGACTGATGAAGGCACACCACCAGCGCCACGACATCCAAAAAGAACAAAATTCACGAAAGAGGATATGATTTTGAAGGAATTGAAGGATATGAAAAAGCAACGGAACGAGAGACACGCCGAAAATAAAGCTTTTCAAGAACAAATGTTGAGATTGTGTGAATCGGCTGATAAACAGAACAACGATTTAATTGATATAATAAAAAAATGAAAATAAAAAATAAAAATTGGAATTAAAAATTGAAAATGATTTATTCATACATATTTTGAATAATGTTGTTCCTTTTCACAGAACCATTATTAATAAAATCATTTTGACTGGATCCTCTTCCTTGCTGTCTGTCTTCAGTTGTATTATTATTTTGGCTAGGTAGGCCTTCATTAATGTAATTTTCTATTATATCAGAATCAAATTTAAGACAAATATTGTGTAAGACACAACTAACAACCTACCAAATAAAAGGGCAAAGCTGCGCTCAACTACTTGCCTACAAGACGAGTGCCTTTTATTAAAAGTAATTTGGCCTGACGACATATGGCCGCGATCCATAAAGAGCGTTATGCACCAGTCCAAAAGAGGATAAGCTTTATCTCCCAATATGTATTCTCCATTTGGAAATAATCTACATATTTGGATCTTCTTGTGCTGCTTCATAAACATGAGAATTTTTTAAAACTTGTATGTCTGATACAGAACTTGGCCAGCCGGTAAATACATCAATGTACCTCATTTGCCGTCACAAATAGCTTGTAAAGTCATTGACGTAAAACACTTCCTATTGGTATACCTTAATCTTTAGGACCGCTTAGCGCAAAATAAGTTCCATCGACCGCGCCAATTAAATTTTCGAATATGCTCATACTTGCAAATTTTGCCTTTGTAGCTTCTAAAGCTGATCCAGTCGGCCATTTTATAATTTCACCAATAATACCGTTTAATGCATTAATAACTCGAACGAAACATTTCGATAACATGCTTTTCAGCATATTAAATCGTTCGCTAACCGATCTAAAAATTAAAAATTTTAATCGCCAGATTAACGAATTATTATAGATAATCATATGAAAAGATAAAGAAACTTAGAAACTAAACTTACCTGTTCTACTGGCGTGGCTAATAACCAAATAACCGCTAATAGTTGGTGTTTCACGTCTAACTGTCTACAAGTATGCTATCTTTCACCCATGTGAGTAATAAGCTCAATCAATTTTTCAAATGCAATCCGTTTTAAACGGAAATTGTGTTGAAATTGCTTTTCATCATAAAAATTTACTACGTCCACAATATAACTATCGATTCAGCGTACTTTGTGATTTTTATATAAATGATTAATTTTATATATCAATTTCTCTTCATCATCAGAATCGTTGGTATTGTTCATTTCAAGAGTCAACTGAAACAAGTTATATCCAATAAAATATTCGGCATAATACACAATATTAAATTATACGTATAATAATTTTATAAACAGCAATAATTACCTCCATTAATGCTTTTTTTTATTCCAAAGTGTTGCAAGAAACAATATAATTCTTTGTTAGAATTCATTTTATAAGAAAAATATTTTTCCGCGAAAATATTAAGCAGCGGTACGTTATGTTTTGACACTTAGGACAATCTCTTAGTTAAGTACTACGTCATTTCTACAATGACAGTTGTTACAATATTGTAACAATGTAAATCTCGTGAACACACTCTCAGTATTTCAGTATTGTCAAAATATTTAAATTGAGAATTTTGTTTTTTTTCTTTTTAGTGTTTTTGCGATTCATTATTGTTTTCCAGAGTTAAAAATTATTCACAAACCTCATGAAAACCCAAACTCAAGAATATCTTCACTCACCAATAAAATGAATAAATATATTCTCTGGTATATTAATTGTAAAATATTCTCTCACAAATATAAAAGATATAAATACATTCTCTGAGATGAAATATTTATATTTGTGAGAGCTAGCCAACAGAGAAAATATAAAATTCATAATTTTCGTGAATATTGTGGATGTATGAATACATGCAAACTAATATCAGAGACAAAATTAATATTATAGTATTATTTTTGACTATGCTAATATTCTTGTGATCATGAGTATTTTCTTTATTTCATTCTAAACATTCGGAATATTCCACGTTTGACATAAAACGTTCTTTAATTCATTCTTGGCATTCTATTCTTTATTTTAGCTATTCTTTTATTTTTTCGGAATGTTTAGAACGTATTCTTTTTATACTACCTCGATAGGTAGATTAAACAGAATATTATTTTTTGTGCATCATTGCGGTTGTGAAAACAAAAATAATTAAAAGTGTGATTGCCATTTTAAGTGTAAAATTTATTAAATTTTGTTAATTTTTATGATGGAAAATATTTCTAATGAAGGTAAAAAGTTATTATTTATTAAATGTATTAATGCTATTTATTTGCTAAACGATTTTTTTGTAACATTTAAAACAATGGGGTTATGTTTTTTTTACTTCAGAAATCTTTAAGTGGAGCCCAGGAGATATAAGGTGTCTCATTAACTTATTTACTGAGAATCCCACAATGTTCGACCGCCAACAAAAAAAAATTTTGGAACGACATAGCTGGTACGTGCATTTAGTTTTGATTCATGAAATTCTGTAAGTAAAATTAAAATTTTAAATTTTGGTTTTAGATAAATTATCCGATGTAAGAAACAATAAAGTTACCGGAGAACAGTGCGACGGAAAGTGAAAAGGCCTAAAACTAATGTATAAAAAGATCAGGGATCACAATAATACCAGCGGCAACTCCGCCAAAATATGGGAGTATTTTAATTTAATGGACGAAATTTTAAATAAACGTCCAGAAATTAATCCACCTACAACTTGCTCTAGTGACAATTCGGATATAACAATAAATTATCCATCTAACTCGTCAATAGCAAGTTGCAGTACGGATTATGATCTCCTTCCAGCTCTCCTCTACCATCGGTATTAAAAATAAAACGAAAATTAGTTGACGAAGACAAAAATAAGCGCCATGAAGAAAAAATGGAGAATCAGGAGAGATTCCTGGCATTATTTGAAAAATTAATTGACAAAATATAATTTCTTTCATTGTTTATTATTAAATGTATAATATGTATTTGATTTTTAAATGAATTAAAAAAATAAAATGAATTTACTGTACAGTATAAATAATACGTCCAGTGGCCCTATTCTGACTTTCCCTGGGAATAAGGAATTGGGAAAAATATTTTCATAACATTTTTGTCTAAATTGTATTTTCTGGCCTACTGAAAGAATAAGTTTAGTGCAAAAATTTTCAAAACCTAGTGAATTCGGAAACTTTTGTTCCACAAAATTTTTATAGGGAAAAATATTTTCCCATTTAACTTTGTTTCGAAAATATTAGCACCAAAAATGTTCCCTCAGTAGACCAGAAAAATTTAGACAAAAATGTTATGAAAATATTTTTCCCAACTCCCTATTCCCAGGGAAAGGCAGAATAGGGCCACTGATAGTTCTTTATCACATGTGATAAAACACTATCTGGACGTATTATTTATAATTCTGAGAATATCATTTCGCTTGTTGTTGGGATTTCTTTCAGTGTTAACAACTGCTGGGTCGCTGCTTCCATCATCAGTATCATTTATTAACCCCATTTCCAAATAATCGTCATTTTGTAGACAAATATTATGAAGTATGCAAGCAGTCATTGTTATTAGCGGTATTAAATCGGGCCGTCTAGTGTTCAATCATCCGTTTAGTCGCCGAAATCTACCTTTAAGCAATCCAAACGCTCTTTCGATTGTCACTCGAGCTGCTGAATGCGCTTTATTATAAACCGCTTGTTCGGTGGTTAAATGGCCCATGTCTTTATATGGTGTCATTAGATAGGTTTTAAGTCCGTACCCAAGGTCCCCCGCCATATGTTGATCTTCCGGTATTATAAGAGAACCTATAATCATTAATTATATTACAGTATGTATATATATATAATATAATTTACATACGATTAGTAATTTTTGCAAATAAACTTGACCGTCGGAACATGCAAGAGTCATGTATTGATCCCACCTCACCTGCATAACAATCAATAAAATTCATTTTTTGATCACAAACCGCTTGCAACAATATGATATGATATGATAGAGGCGTACAGGCCAACCATAACGGCGATCCTAGGTATGTTACCATAATCCTGAAATATCAACAATCAAATAACAAATTATATCTGAATGCGAATAATAATGCAGCATCATGCGGGCCCAGGCCCCGCCTGTATCCTTAACAGATAAAGTTATTTAGGAAAGGATGTTAGTCACAGAAACAACTAGGGCGAACCGCAGCAAAGTCGTTTTCAAACTACATAAATATATTAAAATGTTAGTCTCAATTAAATTCACACTCTAGATTAGATTTTGTTAGTTTATTAATTTGGGTTAGTGGTGGCTGAGGTAAAGGATTCTAATATTCATCATATGTATTCGCCATCAGTTATAATAGACTGGTAAGGTAATTTAATTTACATCTACGGGTCATCTCATCACATGTTGTTTGTCCTATCTTCCCACCCAACACCATCTAACCGAGGGACTTCACGTTCGTAATGACTCGACAGCATTATCATACATATGATGACCTAAATATTCCGTTAATATTGTAAAACAATTAAATTTAAATTCGGTATTGTCGTTCAGCTACCTATATTTAAATTCATCCAACTAAAAGCAGGGATGATTTTTATCTAACATTCACACATTCACTAAAACATAACTTGAATTCAACCAGAAAGATCGTCGAAAAACAACATTCCATAGCAAAAGATCTTTGGATCGTTAACACATTTGATTGTATTGAGTTTATCCTCAATTAAATAGACGTAATTAAATAGACCCCCTGATCAAGAATGTTGCAATCCCAACCTTCCCTGACCTTCCGGTATGTTAAAAAAATAATAAAAAATAATAATAATAATAAAGTAAATTGAATTATATTTGCCAACAACTTTATTGTTGACTTTAAAGTCAGGACTTTCGGCAAAATTTCAATTTATAGAATTTGATTAATGTAAGGAACAAATTTAATTTAAGAACACAAAACATTGTAGAAAAATCTGGAGCCTAGAACGCACGTTTTATTTCTAGAACGCACGTTTCAAAAATAAACTTCGTAAATCGAATCCTTTTCCCGTAAGCAGAGATTTTTCGTACAAAAAAAAAACTCGTTAAGCGAGGGATTGGGGTAATCAAAATTAAACAGAGTTATACCACGTTTACACTAGTAGTATCAAAGTATGTATCAAAAAAGTATGACGATGCAAATCCAAAGTAAAATACTTTATTACTTTATCACATACTTTTTTGCTACTAAAGTATTGTATGCATCTAAAAAGTATTGGTATAATGTTATGCGGTGTGAACTCTGTTAATATAATACTTTTTAGATACGAAATGTCATTTTAGTCAATCTTGAGATTTTTTTTGTTTATTGTTGTTTATTGATTATTCTAAACTATTATAATATGTGTTCACACCACCATGGTGTAAACCGAAGGAGAAAAATACTTTATTAGTAAAACACTATTAGGCCCATGCCACACGTAAAAAAAAAAAT
Organism: Nephrotoma appendiculata; assembly: GCA_947310385.1. Lineage (NCBI taxonomy): Eukaryota > Metazoa > Arthropoda > Insecta > Diptera > Tipulidae > Nephrotoma > Nephrotoma appendiculata. The sequence goes on from OX371224.1 coordinate 203,250,354, forward strand.
GCCGCATTTTTCTTCGTTTCTTTCCCCGTTTACCTATGATACAAGTTTCAATTGCGACTTAAACCAATTTTCTGTTCAACCACACAACTCAACCAAAATGAAATAAAAAATATTTCAAGGACATTTTTGACTCATTTTAGTTAAAATTTTATTTAAGAGAGAGCAGAACAAAACATTGGTAGAAAAAAATGCCAAAATACAAAAAATGCTCGTGTGGCATGAGCCTTATACTATTAAAGTAGCTATGGTGTAAACGTGCTATTAGATGTATATCCCTTTAGTGATTTACTAACACAATTGTGCGGGTAGGGCAAAAGTACCATGCTAAAAATTTAGTTTTGTATGTTTTTTGAACCAACTTACACATTTGTGAATTCCGTTTTAACTTATTTTCGTCCGAAAAAAACACTATATCTATACACACAATTGTGTTGGTTTTACTTCAAATAAAGCGAAATTTTTTATCAACAACGCCATTACATATGGTTTTTTACTCACACATTTGTGTGGGTCGGACTAAAACTGAGCCGATTTTTTTGTTTTCTTGGTTGATAAAGGGATATATACAACAATTTATGACATACGAATACAACAAGAACAATGTTCCGAGACGAGAGGATATTATTTTAAAACAAAACAAATAAAATTTATGATCGCAAAACAAAATTTGAGAAAACAAAGTATCGACGACAACAATGCATAACCGTGTATCTACAAAAATCCTCAAATTGGGTTTATAATGATATCATACAGAAATTATTCTGTTTTTTGGGTTTTTGACAACAAAAAAGGCGGGAATATGCATTTTCATTCATAACTATTCGATTTTGTGAGTGCATTTTCGTGTATCTGCAGTATTTTTTGGTTGGTGCTACATGTAAGGTAAGTTTCAGCTTAAATATTTTTCTAATTATGAAATGTTTAATTATTAATTGTGGTTTTTTGAATTAGTTAATTATCCATTGATTAAAAAATATGAAATTGTTTTTAAAAATTATTATATTTTAATTAAAAAACTCGATTTAAAAATGATTTGTAGTTAGACGAAAATGAATTGTCAATATTCAATTTTGCTGTGTACATACATGTTAATGAATGCTATATGAAGTAGATAAACGAAAGTGATTTTAAAAATTATTTGTTTTTATTTGCAGTTAAACCAAATTGTGCCGAAGTTAAAATAAAATAATTTCACCCAAAATTAAAGTACCATTATGGGAGATCGAGGAAAGCTTTTAGTTAAACTAGCTTTGGCAAAATTACAAGCACGCCAACTAAATAAACCGATATCCACTGAACAATCTCATATTATAAGCCCAGCTGTTTTATCTGTAGACGTGACTCCTATACCGCCTGAAGTTTTGCCAGATAATATGGGGCTATCATCTCAACCAATTTTCCCTATCGATATTTCAACACAATACGATGCAAGAGCAAATGATTTGCCAACAAATGTTCTGCAATCCTTTAATTTGAATGATGCAGATTTTATTTATGAAAATGAAATACAGCTGGGAACAAATATTTCCCTGTCACAATCACAGGCCGCTGACTTACCAACAACAGACCCGCTGTACCTGATTGAAATTCCAAATGAAATGGATAATGTACCAAACATAAATAACGAAAATTTAAATAATATTTCGAATGGATGTAATGACATGCAACCTGATGGCACTTCTGATATATTATCCGACAATTCTGAAGAATTTGATGTACCGAACAAACCTATTTCTTATCAGATGGAGTCAGCCGAGCTTGATAACGTAATGACATGCAACCTGATGGCACTTCTGATATATTATCCGACAATTCTGAAGAATTTGATGTACCGAACAAACCTATTTCTTATCAGATGGAGTCAGCCGAGCTTGATAACGTAGACTCACTGAACATGAATTCGAAACAAACAAATAAATGTATGGATCATTGTGGAGCTGTGAGCGACATCGATCGAATAAAAATGTTCCATCATTTTTGGAAGTTAACCTGGCACGAAAAGAAAATTTATATTTGTACATAGTTTGGTACAAGAAATTAAAAGAGAAAGAGCAACCACCACCGATGAAGCTAGTTCAAGACGTAGCTTTTCGCTGAAATACAAAATTAATATAAACAGTTCACATATTCAAGTATGCAAGAAAATGTTTTTATCTACTTTCGGCATAAAGCAAAGCTTTATTTCGAAATGTGTTCGTGAATCCCAATATGGGATTATAACTCGGCCTAAACAACCGATTTCAGCTAGAACCAATAGTGAGAATCATCAGTTTATGTGTGAATTTTTAGATTCACTCAATAAGTTACCCAGCCATTATTGCAGGAAAGAGACAAATAAGCTCTATCTTGAACAAAAATTTGAAACCAAAACGTCTCTTTATACTGAATATTCAAGTCATTGCGTTTCTTCTGGGAAGAAACTAGTGTCGAAAACAAAATTTCTTGCAGAGTTTGCTAATAAAAACTTAGCCTTGTTTACACCTGTAAAGGATCGATGCGACACTTGTGTACAACACGAAACGGGAAATTTGTCAGACGAAGTTTATCAAATTCATATTGCAGAGAAAAATCGGGTGCAACAATAAAAGGAAAGAGACAACGATCGTGCTATGAATGGCCTTTGTCACCTAATATACATGGACCTGCAGGCGGTAAAAATCTGTCCAATGATAAATTCAAGCAGTTGAACTAAACTTGCCTGCCATAACTTTACCATTTACAATAAAGTAACAAAAGATGTCGTATGTAATAGGTTTGACGAAACTACAGCTGATTTATAAGCATCGGTTTTTGCTTCGTTTTTAGTGAAATATTTAAAAGAAATTTTTTTGAAAAACAATGATGGGCTACCTATAATTATTTATTCCGATGGCTGTACATATCAGAATAGAAATGCAATAGTTTCAAACGCTCTTTTAACACTGGCCATTGAATACAACACAATAATTATTCAAAAATATTTGGTTAAGGGCCACACACACATGGAATGTGACAGTGTACATGCCAAGATAGAACAAAAACTAAAGAAAAAAAAAATTGAAATCCCAAATGATTACCATCATGTTACCCTCGAAGCTAGACAAAAACCATTCCCTTATAAAGTTTTTGCGCCGGATTTTAACTTTTTTCAAGATTTTTCATTATTTAAAATATATCCGTCTATTCGCCCGGGCCGTCATAACGTTGTAACTAATTTACGGCAACTTCAATACAGTCCTCAAGGTTTAATTACCTACTAAATTTATTTTGACGACGAATTAGCAGAACTGCCATCGCGTCCTAAAACGGAAATTTTTAGAAAATCTGAAGATTTTCCTAAATTATTTTTAACCAGGAGAAATATATCGAAAAGAAAATTTATGGATTTGCAAAGCATGAAGGTACATATTCACAAAAAATTTTGGGCTTTTTATGATAACCTAAAAAAAACTGATTTATTTTTATTTATTGTTAAACGTGAACTATTAAAATGTGATTTATTTTTAATTTTTATTTAGTTTATATTGATTCTTAAAAGAAATTGTAATGCATTTAATGCATAATATCTGTGAAATATATTTACAATTTGTAAAACCACAAAATAATTTTAATTTGAATTAAGAAATTACACAAAAATTCGTTTTTTCCTTATAGATTTTTTAGATACACGAGAATGCATGTCAAATTGTATGATTCATTAATGTGTATCTGCAGGTTTATACGTAAACACCTAATAAATAAAATTTATTAATTAATTAATTTGTTTTAATTGGCCCTTTTTAAGCAAAAATGATTAAATCGTTTTTTTCGAATTAATTTTACTTAAATAAAATGTTTCATTCATTGGTGAAAATGTAGATACACGATAATGCATTGTTACCGTCGATATGTAGTAAGTAAAAGGGACTCAAATATGGTATGGTAGTGGTACACCAAGCCAATGCCTTCTAAACTACTGGCCGCTTACACCAACTGATGACGACACGCTAAGTCGACGGTTCAACTAGATGGCAGATAAATTTTAAAAAGGAAAATTACATCACAAAATATATTTAGTTGCAATTATTACATCGAAGTAGAAGGTTATTCATTTTTTATTTCGGTTTTCCAGTTTTTTCTAGTTTTTGGCCCCGCCTCGTTCTCATAAAACCAAATTAAATTTCGTCATACAAAATTACAAAACAATAAATATATTATTTCTCTCTCCAGTTGATTTGTAATTTTGTTAATTTGTTTAGTTTCGAACAAACTGTTGAAGCCGAAGGATATTCGTTTTTTAATTTTTCTAGTAATGCATGTACATTTTTATTTTAGATTTTGGCATTTTTTTGTCATTTTTATCCAACATAAGTCGATTTGTAATATCATCTAATTCAAAATTGTTGTACAGGGTTATCCAATTCGAGGTTGATAAAGTAAACTTAAAAAAAACACACAAAATATTCGGAATGTATTGTAATTTTTATTTCATTTTACAGATTGATCCTTGCCATTTTTAGTTAAACAAGATATCATTCAAATGTCCTCCACGGGACTTCTTACAGGCCTTGATTCTTTTGAGGTAATTTTCAATGACTTTTCGGCACATTTCGGGCGGTATCTCAGCCATTACCTTACGAATATTAGTTTTCAATTCGTCAAGAGTTTGAGGATTGTTTGCGTAAACACGATCTTTCGCGTAGCCCCACAAAAAGAAATCCAAAGGCGTTAAATCACAGGATCTTGGAGGCCAATTGACATCAGCCAATCGCGAAATCAAACGTCCAGGAAATTTCTCTTGCAAAAGATCTCGATTTGCTCGTGTTACGTGACTGGTTGCTCCATCCTGCTGGAACCACATATCGTCAAGATCATAATCTTCGATTTTCGTAGAAAAATAATCGGTTAACATGCGGCCATAGCGCTCAGAATTGACGGTAACGGTTCGTCCATGGTTGTTCTCAAAAAAATACGGCCCAATCACACCACCAGACCACAATGCGCACCAAACAGTGACTTTTTCCGGGTGTAATGGCTTCTCTACAATCAATTGTGGATTTTCTGAGCCCCAAATTCTACAGTTTTGCTTATTAACGTATCCACCAAGCGAAAAATGAGCTTCATCACTGAAGAAAATTTTGTTCGAAAAATCAGCATCGACGGCCTGTTTTTCCGCGTTTAATTTTAACGCGTTGGTCGATTGTTAAATGCTCCATATTCTTAAATGGCAGAATGTCAACTAAATAAATGACAGCGTACTTGACGTTTATCTTTGCAAGATGTCGGTATACAGATTTCTACTTTATCAACCTCGAATTGGATAACCCTGTAATTGGTACGTAGATTAAATAAAAATAGGAAAAGAAGTACGGATATCATGTAAAATACAGAAAAAATGCATCGTACCGTACGGCTTCGACTAATTATGTGACACTAAATGAAAATAATAAAATACAAAAATGAAATGACAAAATAGAAACAAAATGATCACATAATATTCTCTGCTCTCACGGTTTTATTTATATTTTTGTAGTGGAATACACTAAAACTTTGTATTACGTTATCTAAATAGGCGCATTTCTTTAAATTCTCATTAACTTCTTGAATGTGGATCGAAAAAATTCAATTTATGAATTAAGAAAATCAATTACACTAAAATTGTTCATAATTTATTAATTTATTGTATAATAATTCAGATATTTATTTGTTAAGTTTGTGAAATTTATTGCCATCGTAATAAGGAGGCAAAGTGTATTATTTTTACTTAATTATGCTGACATCTGGTTGTCAACTTACGTTGTCGTCATCAGCAAAAAATGAATGTTGTCACAGGCCAGACGCCAGTACTATAGAAGGCACTGACCAAGCACACACAACGAAATCTTATAATTATAACTGAGCGCGTATATTCATGCTCAAAACCAAAACCAACAACATTGTTGTTGCTTGTTGGTTTTGTCAAATCGCAATTGCAACATAGCACAAATATAAAATTTATTTTTATATAAAATGTGTATATTCTCACTGCAAATACGTATGTACGTACATAGATTATATAATATTTTCAAACACAAACGCATTTACACGGAACACACACAAAATAAATTAATTAATATAAAAAAACAAAAACTTCTCTTATCCACAAGTTGCACGTGTACACATTGATAATGTTCATTTCTTCACATAACAAAATATAACATAACTTATTTACATATTATGTAGTGCATTTTATCAATAATACACTACAACACATATTTATTATTATTTTATCCACTATTCACGCACAGAAAATATTAAATTAAATTTTAAATCAAGGAGCGACACAAAACATGTCCACTCCATTAGAAATACAAACTCTCATTCCATAAACCGCTTGCAACACAACAATATGGAATGAAATTTTTTTCTATTGATGTATGAATTTGGATATTCCTTTGGTGCCGGAATACGAATATGGGACCCGTCAATGCATCCAATGATTCCTATAATAAAGATATTTTGTTATAATTGATGAAATAATCTTATTAGAAATAATTAGCATTACTATTAATTTATTACCTGGGAATTTCGTTTTATTTTGAAAAAAATTTGTTGTTTCCAAAGCCTTTTCAGTAGACGGCCAAGCAATAATTTTTTTTACTATGGTTATTGAGACACCGACTGCGACAGATCTATAAATAAAAATATAACAATAATAAAAGTATTTATAAGGCCATTTAATTAAAAGTAAATTCACCTAAAACATTCTGTATTCGCCAAATACCATATCGTCATAAGAATTTGTTTCTCGAGATAAATTCTTGGATGGCCTCGAGCCACTTCAACGTATTTGTTTTCTATATACAAATAATTTGCATATAACACCTCAAATGTACTAGGTAGCAAGCATTCTTTCTATTCTTATTCTTTCTGTAGAATGAATAAACGAAAATATCCCATAATATACTACGTTTCCATGGACATGGATAAACCGAGTTAAGAGTTTCGTTGAGTTTCGTCGAGTTAATAACATGGCGAGCTAATCCCTATCGTTTCCATAGGAAAATTATATTTTTGTTTTGACAGTTCAGGTGGTGTTATGTTTTTTGTCAGTCGTTTTTATATTTTTATCTTTTTCGTGAATATTTTGATTACCCGTGTTTATTTTAACTGTGTTTCATTGCTGTAAAGTGAAATGGCAAGAACAACTAGTTTAAAGCAAAAAGTAAAAATTTTAAGCGTGGCTTATTTAAATGTAATGCAGAATCAGTTAAACGTTTAGCTGGAATATTATTTGTCTCGTATGAAAAATCGTAGAAAAGCATTCCTAAAAAATTTCCGTAAAAGAAAGTTAGAATCACTTAAATTGTTCAAATCAAAGGGAATTAATTCTTTGGCTTTTCTTACCAAATTGCCAAAAAGAAAACCACCATTAGTGTGGAAAAAAGAAGAAGCTGTCAATGGTGGACAGAAATTGTGAACGGAGACAATTTCGATGAATGGGTAGAAAAGTTCAGAGTTGATAAAGGAACTTATTAATATTTGTGTGATAAGTTACGGCCAGAATTAAAACCGGATCCATTTTGCGTGAAAAACCCACTTTCTGTGGAAATGAAAGTTGGAATGGCTTTGTATAAACTAGCCTCCTGTGAAGAATATCGGTTAATTGGAAACCAGTTTGGTGTTCATAAAACATCCGTACATAGATCCATAAAACAGTTTTGGGCGGCTGTAATCAAAATATTATTGTCTGAACAAATTCGTATGCCAAATATGGAAGAGGCAAAGATCAACTGCACAAAATTTAAAGAAAAAAGTGGTATGCCACTTATTTTAGGCGCCATTGACGGCGCCATGGACACAAGGCGTAACCGCCTAAGACAATTTTTGTGTTTTTTCAGTAGAGCAATTTAAAGTTTAAATGCTTTTTCTGAAAAATTTGTAATATTTTTATAGGAAATTTAAAATGGAGTTTAGTGACCTTATAAATTATAAGATAGGTCACATGTTCAGCTGAGTTATATTTAAAATATTTATATCAAAAAAAAAGTTGGCGCTTAGGACTATTTTTCAGACTTAGGCGGTTAATGGATGGACATTTAATTTATCAAAATAGATTTATTTTTTTCATTATGGTGTAATTATCTTTGTAACTGTCGGAAAAATCTAAAATTTTGTGTACATACGTAGCCGATCATGGCGAATCTAACAGTGTGTATAACTCAATTCTGTCTTCAATCAACTTAGGCGGTTACCCATTATGTATAGGTACTTATGTGAATCTATTTTTTACAGATTTATGAACATCACTATTAAACATCCTGGATGCACCCATGACGCTGCAGTGCTGCAAGATTCCTATTTATATACACATATAAATTACGCAAGGGTATGTAGATTTTATATTTATAATTCCAACTTTGCTTAATAATTTTATATTTATAGCCTTCTAAAGTTATAAACGGGAAAGAAATTAAAGCTTTTTTGATTGGGGATCCGGCTTATCTATTTCTCGACTGGATCATAAAAGATAATGTTTCTCCAAAAACCAGGGAAGAAATTTCATTTAGTGTTTATTTAAATAAAGCACGTATTGTAGTTGAAAATGCTTTCGGTCGGTTAAAGAGCAGATGGCGAATTTTGCAGAAGTGAATGAACGTCCATATTTCCCTTGTACCGATAGAATTTATTTGTAAGCGATAGAATTTACCTACAACCGCAGCGTTCCAATATATCAAATGAAATTCGTGATCACTTAAAAATATGTATATATGGCTGACAATTTTCCAATTATAGAAAGCAGTAGATTTTAATAAATTTTAAAATTACATATTTAATTTCAATAAATTTCATACAAAGGTATAAATTCAATTAAGTATTTTATTTCATTATTTACTACCTTATCACTATTAAATATTATATTTAAAAAAAAATCGTTTTATGAAAATTCACAATATTGTTTGCATGGTATTTTTATCACAATATATTAGAATTGAATAAGCTCATTAAGTTCTCGTTCTCGCTGAATCATGGTAGAGTTTGTGGTATCAGTATTTTCATTTCACTTAAAAATAATTTATTTGAGTCTTGAAAAATATTTCTTGTTTCATTGCAGTACTTCTCCAATAATTCGTCTTCCTTTTTTGAATACAATTCGTATTCATATTCAATTAATGATTTTAGTTGCTGAAAAAAATCGTTTTGCAAATGTTTATCTCGTAATGGTCACACGAGTTTAATTTTTCTCCGCTACGATTACTTTTTTTTGTTGTTTTAATATAATTTTTTTTTTAAGTTTTTCCATTTGGTTTTTATTTGTACCGAATTTTTAGCGGTTATCCCTCTATTGATTAATTCATTCTCAATAATTTTAAATATATCACTAGAGCGATGTTTTTTCCCGTCCATTAAAATTGATTATGTCTTTTTCTTCTAATATTTGCAATAAAATTTTATTTTCACTTCCGCTCCAAAATACGCGTGACGCTATTTTGATTTTGAATACTTCTAGTGTTCACTAGTGGTTTTTCGGAGAACCCGGGTTTTTTTCCAGTTCAAACCTAGCGCACCAAAAAATCGGTGTATTTTTTACTCTAGTTTATGTTGTAGTTTTTTCGGATTTTTTTTGAAAGCTAAAATTTATTTTGTGTTAATTTTTTTTAAAAGTGGTTTTAGTTACTACATATATAAATAAATGTGATCGTCTTCCGAAATAAATGTAATTTTTAATTTTCGGGTAAATTTCATACATAAATTTAAAAACATTTCATCGTCTTCAGATTCACTAGATTCAAACAACATCTTTTCTTAAATATTTAATTTAATTTAGTGCACAAAAAACCCGGGTTTTTTGATTGAACTGGTGTAAACAATTCAGTATAACTCCAGGTAAAAAGTCACTAGTGAACATGCTCACTATATTTTTTATTTTGACAGATAGAATCTCATTTAACCCAACTACTTTCGTCGAGTTAAGGAGGATTAAGAAATTTAACGAAAACTCTAAATCCGAATCGTTTCCATGATGAGATAATCCCGGTTAACTCGTCATGGAAACACCGTAATACAAAAATATTGATAGTGGAGGAGTAGTCTAACTAATTTGGTGATTTTTATATTATCTAAATATTTTTTTCATCATAAAACGCACAAAACGAGAGAATGTTACGCTCTTCTCGAAATAGAATACGTAGAAAAAATTAACATCACAACTCTTGTTTTGAATTCTTTTTAATGGTTCAAACACGTAGTACAGTACGGTACGAAGGACTTACTTGTCGATTAATTTAATAAAATTTTAATTCGTATAATATAAATTATATCTAATTACATTACTAATTAACTGCTTGAGTTCTTATTAGTTAATTAATTAGCGAATCAAAACATCAATTTTAAAAATCAACAGTTCAACAAAAAATTTCTTTGGTGTCGTGTAACGAAATTGCTATCCATCAAAAATTGTAAGTAAATTGTAGTCTGTTACTTATTGCCAATTTTGTTCCATTTTAATTATTTTATTTTCGTTTTGAAAACCATGTAGATGAAATTTTCAGAATACACAAAAGGGAGTTTGGATTTAAATAAAAATACTATTTGGAAATATTTCTTACGCGAAAAATCGGGAAACTGTGCTAAATGTAAACAATGCGCGAAGATAATAAAATCAATTAGAGGGTCAACACAAGTGGGCTTCACACTCATGTCCGAACTTCTCATGGTATAAATTTATTGAAAAGAGAAACATCTGAAATCCAATGGACCTCAAATTCATCATCTGTTGCTACTAAATCTGCATCAAAGACAATAGACACTTATTTTAAACCCAAAGATGAACTGCCAGTCGTTCTATCAAAAATGACAGCCGCTGAAGGACTCTCTTTTAACTTTTTTGTCACAACAGTAAAATCAAGAAAATCATTAGCCGCCCGAAATTTATATGTACCAAAATCTTCGAACACCATACGCAATATTGTTTTGAAATACGGTGAATATTTTCGTGGCAATGTAACAAAAGAATTGCAATCCTGTAAGTTACAAGGTAAATTTAGCATTACGTTTGATGAGTGAACTTCGGTGAAAAACCGAAGATACATTAATCTTAATGTGCATATTCATAACAAGTTTTGGAACTTGGGTTTAATCCGTGTTTACCGATCTTTGTAAACGGAAAGTTGTATAAAGTTACTTGAAGAAAGACTTGAATTATTCGGTCTAACATTAAATGAAGATATTGTCAGCGTTGCGACCGATGGCGCTAGTGTTATGCAAAAAGTGAGACGTCTCATTCAAAGTCATCATCAACTTTGCACCGCACACGGACTTCAATTCGCTGTACTTGAGGTTCAATATAATAAACAAAAAACTAATGTACAATCAGTAAATGAGCAGATTATGAGCAGTTACAGCGAGTCAGATTTTGAAGAAGAAAATGAAGACGATGGACTACAATTATCCAATAATTATGATTCATCAGAATCAGAAATAATCGAAAAACTACGGCCCCTGATAAATAAGATGAGGAAAGTTGTCAAACTCTTTCGACGTTCATCCACAAAAAATGAAGATATTTCGCAAAAATATGTCCAATTAGAATTTGGTAAAGAAATATCATTAACCCATTCCCGCAAATGACGGCTATAGCCGTCATATTTTTGGTGATATATAGGCAAATGACGGCTATAGCCATCCCGCATATTTTAAATAATAAAAAAAGGAACATCATTGCAAAATGCTCTATTTTGTTAATTATTCAGTAATAAATCAAAGAAAAAAATATGTAACATTCCAGATAACATATCAATTGTTTTTTTGTGCAATTTTTCATGATAAGCAATTCGATATATTTCCGCCTACAGAAACAAATGACGGCTATAGCCGTCATTTGTCTATATATCACCAAAATATCGGATGGATAGCCATCATTTGTTTCTGTAAGCGGAAATATATCCCTTTTGTGATTTACTAACACAATTGTGTGGGTAGGGCAAAAGTACCATGTCAAAAATTTAGTTTTGTATGTTTTTTGAACCAACTTACACATTTGTGAATTCCTTTTTAACTTATTTTCGTCCGAAAAAAACACTATATCTATACACACAATTGTGTTGGTTTTACTTCAAATCAAGCGAAATTTTTTATCCACAACGCCATTACATACTATGGTTGCTGACTCACACATTTGTGTGGGATGGGCTAAAACTGAGCCAATTTTTTTGTTTTCTTGGTTGAAAAAGGGATATACAAAAAATGATGTGATGAGCAAATGAAGGCTATAGCCGTCGAGAGTTTTTATGGGAAAACTGTGAGAAAATATGATAATTTTCACTTCCAAACATATAAATGACGCTCAATTTCATATAGCAGTCATAAACAATTGAAAAACAAAAAGTGTGTTTCTGAGCAAGGTCGTCAATTAAAGTGTGCGGCAATGGGTTAATAATCGATACAAAAACTAGGTAGAATAGTTTTTTTAATGCTTCAACGATTTTGTGAATTGAAAAATTGCATTTTAAAAGCATAGTCCTCAAAATCTATCATTTTGTTTGACAACAGAGGATTAAACAGAATTTCAAGCGTAGTAACAACTTTACTTCCAATTAAATTGGCAATAGATTCTCTATATCGTTGTGATGCTACCCTTCTTTCTGCTGACACTACTTTTGTTTTTATGATAAATAACTTATGGTATTTTCGATTGATTTTTTACCCCTCACTAACATAGTACACTGATTTTTTGCGTCAATCGAACAAAAAACTTGTTTACCCTCATTTATGTGGCTGTGTGTGCTAGCTGTTGAGCATAACCAATGCCTTCTAAACTACTGGCCTTTTACTACTCTCATTTTTCGCACATGACGTCAATTTAAGTCTAAACCGAGACTGCGCAATAATACTTTTAACATATTTACACTAACAAAGCAACTAGAGAAAGCAACAACAACGTCGACTTAGCGTGTCGTCATCATTTGGTGTAAGCGGCCAGTAGTTTAGAAGGCATTGGCATAACGTACGTAATTGACAATCGTCAAATCCAAAATGACAGCGCTATGACAATACACGTTGTTGGTGTGCGTGAAAAGAGGGGTTACTCTACCAAAAACCCAGTATAGCAAAAACTACTCGATGTAATAAAATTTAGCTGTCAGTACAATTTTTTTTGATCAATCGAACATTTTCGAGGTAAAAAGAGTACCCTTTTTACACTCAGTGCAAGTTATTATGATCAATCGAAAACTACATTAGATTCCACGCAACTTATGTAGTTTTCGATTGATCATAATAACTTGCACTGAGTGTAAAAAGGGTACCCTTTTTACCCCGAAAATGTTCGATTGATCAAAAAAAAATTGTACTGACAGCTAAATTTTATTACATCGAGTAGTTTTTGCTATACTGGGTTTTTTGGTAGAGTAACCCCTCTTTTCACGCACACCAACAACTTGTATTGTCATAGCGCTGTCATTTTGGATTTGACGATTGTCAATTACGTACGTTATGCTCAACAGCTAGCACACACAGCCACATAAATGAGGGTAAACAAGTTTTTTGTTCGATTGACGCAAAAAATCAGTGTACTATGTTAGTGAGGGGTAAAAAATCAATCGAAAACACCATTAGTATAGTAACTTCAAAGTTGCATTGTCTAAAAGAATCACTGAATGACGGACAAGTTATTCCAGTCTATTACAATTTTAATTTTTACATAAGGGGAATCAAAAATTCAAAGTAAATCCAGATGAGTTAAAATTTGAACAGTTATCCAAATCAAAAATTGTTAATTTAATAGTTAGTTTAGTCGAGCGTCTTTCAAAACCAAATCAGTGTGATGAAATTCAACATTTATCAACCTCATCCGATGAAACAGACATTGAAGAAAGCAGAAATGATAATTTAACTATGCAACAGCAACTGGACTTGGCCATTAATAAAGATAAGGCATCAGACCACACAAAGCTATTGAAAAAATCTACCGGTATGACCAAAACTATTCATAGACAGTTAGCTCTCTTCGAAGCAAGTGGTTCTCGTGGTGAAAACTTAAAAAAAGTTTATTACTATTTATATACATACTATACCGCCAACTAGCGTCAATCTGAAAGGTCTTTTTCTTCATCAGGACAAATATGTACTAAGATTAGATCGCCACTAAGCGATAAAACGCTACACGTTTTATGTTTATTGAGAAGTTGTTTTAACTCGCATTAGAATAACATGCAATATGGACTACATATATGTTTATGGAATAACATGCCATATACATTAATAAAAATTAACTAATTAATTTTTGTATAAACATTGTAAAACATAATGAATTTCTATTAATTTTATAAAAATGAATTGTTTTTTATTTATAAAATAAATTTAAACTGAATTTTTTGAAATTGCCTTTTAATAAATTATGATGTTAAATTTATGTAGGTACACGATTACTTTTTTTGTAGCGTATTTAAACTGGATCTAATCGCACTCGAAAATCTAGATATAACTAATTTTTAGTAAATTAATTAGATAATTTGTATTTGAAAATTCTGTTCAAATCACTGCATAATCATTTACGTAAACTAGATTTTCAGTTTGAAAATCATAAATCATTTACCTGAACCTAATTTTTAATTTAAAAAAAACTTGAAACAGCCTAAGTAAAATCTGAAATTGTAATATTTATTTTAAAATATGTAATACTGGTGTACCGGTATTGGGCTTCGGTGATACCGAAATACCAGTACATATTAGAAATTTGGTTCGGTATTGCAAGCCCTAGCATCGATGAATTCATCGACGATTTTTGTAAAGAACTTATTGAGATAGTAATAAGGCAATTCTTACAGAAATTCATGTAAGTAGAGTGTGCTATAATCTATTAAAGGGCATTTTGAATGGTTCTTTTTGATTTGTGATTAATATTTTATGTTTTAACTATAAAATAAAACACGTCTTCATTTTTGTAAGTCACTTTTAGTTGAGGTACACATATTGAATTACTTTTATTTTCGTATGTTTTTAAAATAACATCCCATAATCAAATTAAAGAATTGCCAAAAATAAATTAAAAATGTGTGTTTAGTCACTTCTACAATTTTTACTAGAGTAACATGTTTATAACGGGTGATTTTTTAAGAGCTTGAGAACTTTTTTTTAAAAAAAAACGCATAAAATTTGCAAAATCTCATCGGTTCTTTATTTGAAACGTTAGATTGGTTCATGACATTTACTTTTTGAAGATAATTTCATTTAAATGTTGACCGCGGCTGCGTCTTAGGTGGTCCATTCGGAAAGTCCAATTTTGGGCAACTTTTTCGAGCATTTCGGCCGGAATAGCCCGAATTTCTTCGGAAATGTTGTCTTCCAAAACTGGAATAGTTGCTGGCTTATTTCTGTAGACTTTAGACTTGACGTAGCCCCACAAAAAATAGTCTAAAGACGTCAAATCGCATGATCTTGGTGGCCAACTTACCGGGCCATTTCTTGAGATGAATTGTTCTCCGAAGTTTTCCCTCAAAATGGCCATAGAATCGCGAGCTGTGTGGCATATAGCGCCATCTTGTTGAAACCACATGTCAACTAAGTTCAGTTCTTCCATTTTTGGCAACAAAAAGTTTGTTAGCATCAACGATAGCGATCGCCATTCACCGTAACGTTGCGTCCAACAGCATCTTTGAAAAAATACGGTCCAATGATTCCACCAGCGTACAAACCACACCAAACAGTGCATTTTTCGGGATGCATGGGCAGTTCTTGAACGGCTTCTGGTTGCTCTTCACTCCAAATGCGGCAATTTTGCTTATTTACGTAGCCATTCAACCAGAAATGAGCCTCATCGCTGAACAAAATTTGTCGATAAAAAAGCGGATTTTCTGCCAACTTTTCTAGGGCCCATTCACTGAAAATTCGACGTTGTGGCAGATCGTTCGGCTTCAGTTCTTGCAGGAGCTGTATTTTATACGGTTTTACACCAAGATCTTTGCGTAAAATCTTCCATGTCGTCGAATAACACAAACCCAATTGCTGCGAACGGCGACGAATCGACATTTCACGGTCTTCAGCAACACTCTCAGAAACAGACGCAATATTCTCTTCTGTACGCACTGTACGCATTCGTGTGGTTGGTTTAATGTCCAATAAAGTAAACTGAGTGCGAAACTTGGTCACAATCGCATTAATTGTTTGCTCACTTGGTCGATTATGTAGACCATAAATCGGACGTAAATCGCGAAACACTTTTCGAACCGAACACTGATTTTTGTAATATAATTCAATTATTTGCAAGCGTTGCTCGTTAGTAAGTCTATTCATTATGAAATGTCAAAGCATACTGAGCATCTTTCTCTTTGACACCTTGTCTGAAATCCCGCGTGATCTGTCAAATACTAATGCATGAAAATCCTAACCACAAAAAAATCACCCTTTACAAGTTAAAAAAATAAATGGTTTCTCTGGGTGCAACTGGATTTTACCGTTAGAAAAGTAATTATAGCCTCTCCACTAATGACTTTTATGAACAAGTGCATTAGTTTATTCAACAGAACGCCCAACACATAATTTTAATTTCTCACGGAGAGAAAAATAATTGCAACATACCTTTTAAGCAGAATTTCATCGAGAAGTTCACTTATGTTGTCATCAATTGCTTGATTTACAAAAAATTCGGACACATAGAATCAAATAAAATTTGAAGATATTTCAATGTTTACAGTACATGGCCATTGAATTAGCAACTTTTGATTTTCTAAAATTCCACTATTAATACCATATAACTAAAAGAACTATAAGGGCGATTGCTCATACTTTCCATAGTAAAATGGCGCACCGACATATTATCATATTTTTTTTCGTTAAAAGGTTACTGGGTAATAATAGAGAAGTCGCACCAATCCACTATTCGTCAAATTTTAAATGTTAACGAAACGTTTTTTCTATTTTGACTTGTTCGCCATTTGTCATTATATAAAGTCATAGTGTTTTCGATTTTTGTGTTTCGTGTTTATAAAAATTTTTAAAAAACAGTTTTTTTCAAAACTAAGTTAAATATTGAGTGCATTTTAAATTGAGTATTTTATGTGTGAAAATATTACAAAACAATTTGTGTGTTAAATAAAATCAATATAGTGAATCAGTCAAATAACTATTAAATTGGTTGTTATTAATTTCAACAAAACAAATTGAACATGCCTCGAATGTGTTTCAATTGTTCATCCAAGACTAATTTGCATACGTAAGTAAAATCCTAATTTCTAAAAATATATGTACACATTAACTTTAACCTTAATTTTCTCTAGATTGCCTGCAGCATTACGAGAAAAATGGCTGCAAATAATTCCAAATATAACAACATCTGATGCGCTGCCCAATTTAGACTTTGCTCCCTCCATTTCGACGAGAAGTATTTTTTAACCACTAGTAATCAACTTACAAGAGACGCTGTACCATCTAAATGTTTATTGGATAATCGATGGTAATAACCTGTTTTGTGTTATATATGAATATATGTATGTATAAAATAAATATTTATTTTCGTTACATATGTATAATAGAATGGGGATCTCCACCTAATTCTCCAGTGCACGGTAATAGCAAAATCCAAATTGAAATGGAAACAGACGAAAGAAAGGAGCATTCTTTTTCTACTGCAGAGATAGCTCTGACAAGTGATACCACGATGCCTTTAATGTCCGAAAATTGCATACAACCAGGTGAAAGGCATGAATGTCCACAAGAAACAATCGAATTGCATTCGCATTCAACAATTTCACTCGGCACAAGACTGGAAAATGATGAAAATGCATCATCAACCGCAAGTAGTGGTATTCGTAAAAAATTCCGATACTCTGGTGATATAGATTTATCCATTAACTATACACCACGAACGACCAGGAATGCACTCGTTAAATGCATGGAAGACCTCGACAAAATGCTCAAAAGCAAGAAGCAATTATACTAGTAAGTATAATCGATTGAGAACCCAATTCGAAGATTTGGAAGGATTTTTAAAGAAATTGGAGAACGATAACATTATTTGCTCTGGATCCCTCGAAAAACTGAATGTAACTATGATATATATAATATATTTTATTAACTTATAATTAATAATGACTGTATTATTAAATATTATATCTCAGAATATATTGGTACACATTACTTTGCTAACTGACACTACACTCGTAAATAAATCTTAAATATTTGTAAAATGAGAAAGACAACAGTTAAGCAAAGTAGTATAGATTAAAATATTCTATAAAATAGAAAATAATTTATTATAAATCTCGATAAAATACACCGATTCTTAAAGTCGTATCACGGTATTTCATTTTACTAGACGATTACGATTAAGATCTCTTTATGGGATGTTATTTAGCCCAAGTTTTGAAAGAGACAAGGATATTTTTTGCCAAACCAATCAGAAGTAAATGGCATTCTTATTTTTGAAATCTTATCTAATTAAAGTTTTAATTTAGGTTTTTTATTCTACATAATCCGAATCATTTGAATCTAATTCAAGGAATTAATTAGCATGTGACATGACACGACTATTGTCACTTCACATGAAGTGACATGTCTGGGAATCAAGCTATAAAATGTTTCATAATTTAATCAAAATATTATCAAAATCTAAAATTAATTTTCGTTTTTTTTTTATTTAATAGAATATTCGCCAAGATCAATCTTTTCTCGATGAGTTAAAGGGCGGAAACAGTTTGGTAAATACACACCAAAACTCCGCCAGTTTGCCATGACAATGTCATTCTTTTCAACAAGTGGATATGACCTACGAAACTTTTTAAAAAATGATATAAAGCTGCCTCATATTAGAACCATACGTCAGTGGTACCAAAACACCTCAGGAGGTCCTGGAATAACCGTACAGGCAGTGGAAGCCATAAAAAGTACAATATCAAGCTCCAAAGGGGTTATTTACTTTTCTTTCTTTAATGGATGAAATATCCATAAGAGAATCCCAAGACTGGGATAATAAAAATAAGTCGTTTCTGGGATACGTTGACTACGGTGCAGGTTGTATGGATCACAATGCAGATGACGAAGAAACTTTAGCGAACAATGCTTTAGTATTTTTCCTCTGCGCTATGAATATCAAATTTAAAGTACCTATAGCGTACTTTTTTATTACAACATTAACCGCACAAGAAAGAGTTCATATAGTCAAATTCGTTATTTCACGGTTACGAGAAGATTGTAATGCTAAAATAATTAGCTTAACTTTCGACGGGTTAATGGCAAATTTGACTATGGCCAAATTATTAGGCGCCGAACTCCCAGGAAGGCCTTATTTTTATTTACCACCTGTAAATGAAAGAATTATTATATTTTTGGATAATTGCCACATGCTAAAGGTAATAAGAAACC
Source organism: Nephrotoma appendiculata (assembly GCA_947310385.1). NCBI lineage: Eukaryota > Metazoa > Arthropoda > Insecta > Diptera > Tipulidae > Nephrotoma > Nephrotoma appendiculata. The sequence goes on from OX371224.1 coordinate 203,269,650, forward strand.
ATTTCAAATTAAAAGGTAAATTTTACTTTGAAAATGAAGAAATAGATGGCGTTATATTGAAATGCTACATAAAATCCAACAGGAACAAAATCTGGCACTTGCACCAAAAATAAATGCGACACATGTGCATTTTGAAAACTCTATTATGCGAGTGAAATATACGGTGCAGGTGTTCAGTTTGAGCCTAGGAACTGCTCTTGATTATTTGCAAAAAATGGATCCAAATTTTAAAAATTGTAAAGCCACTGCAAATTTTTTAAAATTAATGGACGTTTGTTTCGACATTTTAAATAGCAATAATTTAGCTAAATATTTTTATAAAAGCCCGCTGTCTAAGAAAACATTTGATTTATTTTATATAAAATTAAACTGTTTAAAAAATCTAATTATTAATTTGCAATATTTTAACGTTAAAAGTGATAAAATATTGCACGTTATTAATAGCAATTTTCAAACAGGTTTTTTGGGTTTCTTAATAAATTTTGAAAGTATTAAAATAATTTATAAAGATTTAATTGAAAGTGATAAATTAGATTTTATAAATACTTACAAATTTAGTCAAGACCATCTTGAACTATTTTTCGGGTTGATTCGAAATCGAACGGGAAGGAATGATAATCCTTCCTGCAAGCAATTTATGGCGTCTTATAAACGTTTAATCTTACATAAGACGATTAAATCGCAGGGAAATGGAAATGTGACTTCGCCCGATATCTTAGCAGTATCCTCGAAAATAAAAAAAATCTAATTTTGAACTAACAAAGTCAACAGAGGAAACGGAATCATTAGATTTGATGAATATTCTTACGATATTTTGAGTTATTTAGCATATCCAAGCAGTTCAACTCAAAAAATATCTTCAATGTAAAGACTGTTTAAATGTGATTGATCAGTGTGATAAATTAACAAATAATTTGAATTTTCTCAATCTAAAAAAAATGGGGTAATCTAATTACTCCCACTAAAGTTGTATACGATATTCTTTTTACGCTATTTGCCGTAGGCACTTGGCGAAACACATTTATACTTAATAAACACATTTTTTATTAATCACTTGTTTTTTGTTTCGCAGTTATTTTGAATAATTTTCAAAAAGTTTAAAAAATCACTCGATCGATTTCGACTTGTTAGGTCATCATCAGAAGTAGCTACTGATTTGTATTAGTAAAAATTTTTGTTATATAGCAGAAAAAAGCAAAATATAAATAAAAGAAGGAAGGACAGAAAATAAGCAATAAAAATTAATCTACGGATCGCGCAGGTAGGCGATGAGTCATAGGTTGAGTAACAAAATTCAAGGTATATTATTGCGTACGTGAGAATAGAAAAGGGCGGGATCTTAGAATCTTACGAAATTAGAAAATCAATATTTCTTAACCAAAATATCCTTAACGAACAGAGAGAAATCCGGTTCTCACCAATCCCGCCCTTTTCTATTCTCACGTACGCAATAATATACTTTGAATTTTGTTACTCAACCTATGACTCATCGCCTACCTGCGCGATCCGTAGATTAATTTTTATTGCTTATTTTCTGTCCTTCCTTTTATTTATATTTTGCTTTTTTCTGCTATATAACAAAAATTTTTACTAATACAAATCAGTAGATACTCCTGATGATGACCTAACAAGTCGAAATCGATCGAGTGATTTTTTAAACTTTTTGAAAATTATTCAAAATAACTGCGAAACAAAAAACAAGTGATTAATAAAAAATGTGTTTATTTTGTATATGATATTGTTTGTGAATGTGAAAAATCGTTCAAAATTTATGTTGGTGAATACGACCAAAAATATATTTACAATAAATTAGTTTTACGATTTTTAGAGCAAGTAAGCTCATTAGGTTTAAATTTTAATGATAAAAATAATCACTTAAATAAAACAAATGGTTTAGATAGTCATTTGTATTTACTATTAAAATGTGTAATAGATTTATATTTTAAAATAAAAAATTTCCATTTTACAAAACAAAATAATATGAAAAAAATTGGCATTAGAAGAAAGTTGAATAAATTAATTCATTTTAAAGAAATGAAATAAAAACTATACACATATTTGTTTTTAATTGTAAGATTACATCTACAAGGGACATAACACTACAAGGAACATTTATAGCAAAATAAATCTCCATATTTGTTCATCTGGGTCGGAATTTTGCAATCCAATAATAAAATAATAATGCATTAATTGAGCCCTAGCGTTCGATCAGCAAGAGAATTCATGACCTCCATTACCTTCGTCATCAAAATCCGGCTTGAATCACACCAAAATTCTCGTTGCTCTTGTTATCTTTTAATTTTCGATCGGTTTCTTCCGATTTCAGGTTCTTTGTTGCTATACTCGGTTGTAGTTGTTTTGCAATTATTTCGTTAGTAATTCAGTTTGTGGATTTATCGAAAATCACACTCCCAAAACTCACAAGCATCACCTTCAAATTGAACATATTTTTGGTGAACATATTTTTGTTAATTCAACTTGGTATTAGAATAAAGGTACCTACTTTGGTTTTTCATGTTGATGTAATGTGTACGATCGATTTACAATTATTTTATATAAATCATCAGAACTTTTCAGTAAAGCTAATTGACCTTGCGAACTGGTTTCCTTTTTTTATCTATAATATAAAAAAAATGGCAATTGCTATAAGAAAACGCGGAAGTAATCATTATTTTCTTACAATTTGTAGGCAAATACAACTTCTGCTACCTAATAAAATATTCCAATGAATGGACTGGTTAGTGTTGTACTATTATTCGAAATATCAGATGAATCCCGCGTAGTTTTTACATTTTTACTACCCCAACTTTGGTGATTGATATTTTAGTGCTGCATTATCATTTTCGTCTTGCAATCCTATTCCTGTACCAAATGTTATTTCATTATAATCTAGTTAGCACTAGCAGCACCTCTAATTATAAATTTTCACTAAACATTTCAAAATTGTTATTACTTTAAGCTGAAATGAATAAAAATAAAAACAATAGTTTACTTCCGATCTTGTAACACGAATATTTTATTTTGACGTTTCGTTAACTAAAAAAAATTTCGTTGAAATATAACAACAAAGAAAAATATTGTTTAGATACAGTGCTGACATCTTCATATTTACCCCATGTTGGTTAAATTTTTAGACCCTATTTTCTTTATAGTTCTTTTAGTTATATGATTAATACAAGCAATTTCTGGAAAATTTTATCTTTATTCTGTAGCAGCTATATATCGTTGTTTATGAAGCACAAAATTATTTACCGTTATTTCTCTTGAATTTGTTTTTGAATATTTTTTTATTTTTTGTACTTCGCAATACGAGCGATTGATGAACAATATGTAACATTACTATTCAAATAGAGCAGTAAATGAGGTGTAATTATTTTTTTATTAAGTATTGTGTTAGTGGTTCTGTATTGGTGCTATAGCTTATAATATTCAATTGTATTTTGTAAGTGATTTTTGAGAGTTTCGCGGTACTGTCGTTATGGGGCGAAAAACAGATATTACATTGACGAAAAAACAGCGTATTGCTGATTTATTGGAACGTTCATCATTAAAACAATATGAAATTGCCAGAATAGTTGGTACCAGTAAACATGTTGTGTCCAGTATTAAGAAATCACTCCTAAATGGCGAGATCGTGGCTCCACCGCACAGGGAAAACTGCAGAAAACAAAGGAAAATCCGAAAAGGAAGACAGAATCATCTTAAAATTGACTTTGCAGAATCAGAAACGATCAATGACTTCAATAAATGACAATTTACAGAAATACGACGTCAACATTTCGAAGAGAACATTGCGATGCCGCTTTGAGCAATTGGGACTAAAACAATGCCGTCCGACTTTTAAACAAAAATTAACGCACAACATGATACTTAAACGAATTGCATGGGGACGTGCTTATATTTAGCACTTCTCAGTGTCAGATTGGTCTAATGTAAGTAAAAATTCCGGTTTGCTATTTCATTTTTACAAATTTTCTTAAACGAACAAATTTTCAGGGGGTCTATTATGAAATTTATCCGTCTCGGATTTTTCCGTTAACGGATATATCCGTGCTATTATGAAACTAAAAAGTAAAATCGAATCAGATTTTTCCGATCACACTACAAAAAATCCGACTGCTATTTAGTTGACGTATTTGTATCCGATTGATATTATTTTAGTTTTGAAGTTTCAAGAAAATACATATAGTGAAAATGATTTATATTTCAATAATATTATTAAAATAAATTAATTTGTATTATTTAGTATATATAAAAAATAATAAAAAACCAAAGAATTAAAATGTAATATTTTATTATAAGAAATTTTTAATAAATAAATTCTTAAGATAATTAATTTTTATGTAAATTTGTTAGACATGATGACCACCACTAATGTTAATCAATTTGAGCTGCTAATTTGTTTTATGGAGAAGAATGAGGGGATTGCCCGGAATTATTTAAATGCTCCTCAATTCAAGGAACCCACAAATAAATTGTGGAACGACCTTATGCTCCAATTAAACAACGAAGGACCTCAAACAACAACCATAGCTGGTTGGAGAAAAGTGAGGTTAACAAACATTTTTATAAATATTAAATATTAATGTGATTTATAAATTATTAAGGTTTGGCAAGATTTTAAATATGCAGTAAAGATTAAATTACGGGAGAATAAAAAATCTTACAGCGGAACAGGAGGGGGCCCTGTAAAATTAAATGGTTGAGCCCACTGGAAGAGCGTGTAGACAAGATACCGGACCTTTCAGGGGAAATACAAGGTATCAACGCTAGGGATTTTGCTGCGAAGATGAACAAATTGAAACCAGACAAATTATGGAATTTGTGGAAAATACAAACGCAGAAACTCAGCCGCAGATAGAAACACCTCCAACAACATCAAACAATATACTCGAGACAAATAACACCACCGTACATCGAGAGAAAAAAACCAAAAGAAACAGGGAAAATGTTATTAAAACAACAGTTAAAAATGCAAGAAAAGTTTTATAAAAAATGTGAAGATTATCAAAAAAATAAAATAAAAATATTAAAAGAAATAATAATAAGGACCTTGTAAAATGTCATAGAGATGTACAGTGTCTCTCAAGAAAAATGGTTGTCAAAAACAATTATTAATTGAAAAAAAAACAAAATGAAAGCAGAAAAGCTAGAGCTACAAAAATTGAAACTGGAACTTAAAAAATATTAAAATACGGATTTATATTTTTTATCATTTATTGTAATAGATATACATAATATGTATATTTATTTACTAATAATTTAAGTTTAATTTTGAACGTGTTGAATTAAAAAATGTGATGAATTAAAATATATAAATACATATGTGATGAATTTAAATTTTTATACTTGAATACATTTATTTTTGATTACTATATCCCTTTTCCTGCTTGCCCACACAATTGTGTGGATACGAAAAAAGAATCATGTCAAAAATTTATTTTTGTATGTTTTTTGCACCAACTTACACATTTGTGTTTCCTTTCAAACTTATTTTCATCCGAAAAAAAACACAACTATACACACAATTGTGTTGGTTGTACTTCAAATCAAGCGAAATTTTTTATCAACAACGCCATTACATATTATGTTTTTTTACTCACACATTTGTGTGGTTTGGACTTAAAGGAATATAATAAACATGTACCTATTAGTTTTATAATCTATCTCTTATTTGATTTCGTGTTTTTTTGGCCTCGTTTGGAAAATTTTCAGGATCTACTTCAACAACTGCATTTTGCACGATATGTTCCTCCGTTTCTAATAATTGCTCATCAATGGGAACATTAAATTGTATACAAAAGTTGTGAAGAAGTCAGCATACGTTTACAATTTGGGCTGCCTTTTCGGGTTTATAATGCAACTCACGAGTATGTAATAAAATCGCCATCGTCCTTTAAGAATTCCAAATACTCTTTATATTATACTTCGCGCTCTAGAGTGCAAGGTGTTGTAACGTGATTCACGTGACCCTTCCAAAGCTTGTCTATATGGAGTCATACACTAAGGTTTAAGAGCGTATCCGGAATCCCCTAATACATATAACGAAACATAAATATTTTACATGCATGGCTATGTTTTGTTAATATTACCTAATATCCAAGATGATTTATCGCCTAATAAAAATGCCTGCTTTAGAACTGATTCGTTCTTACTCAAGTTCCAGATGGCTGAGTCATGTGAACATCCTCCGTAACGTGGATTAACCGACGTAATTTTCATATTGTGATTTACCACAGATACACATACCACAGACAATCAAATTAGATTTTTCATTTGAACTAAAAAATGAAAACAAAACATATTTCTGATAATTCCAATGTCATCGTTGTATCTGTGATTTTTCGTTAAACTACGTATACGTACAAAATATTTTTGATTGTATGCGGCTTCAGTGTGTTTGTGAAGTGACTATGACAAAAGTTTCGTAAAATATGTGATATTAAATCAAGGCCAATAATATCGCATACTATGATGTACCGAAAGGTTCCCATCTAGGAGCGTGGATCTTTGTAATCTTCATTAACGGCATTACTGAAGTGATCCAAAATCGGATGAGTCAATATGTGCTGAGAGTATGAAAATATTTAAAGAAATTAGATGTGAAATTATACTTCAAGACGATTTAAACAGCGTAAGTATCAGGTGCGAACTCCATGAGTTGCGATTACACATATACAGGGGTCGGCGCTCGAAGGGTTACTAACTTCACGTTGGTGTAGCAACCAAACGGCTAACGACAGCGTGCTCATTTTTTAACAAGCGTCAGTCTATTACATTATTTACAAGCCGACGGAAGCATAACATTTTACGTCACAGTTAAAAAAGTTATAGAATAGAATTCAAACGCAACAGTGTTATTGTTTTGTATTTGGCTGGAAAATCGCAACCATCCGTTGTTGTGTTCCATCCATTGAGCTACGACATTAACATGTGAACAAAATGTTTGTATATCGCACGATTACACGTTACAATGATACTGGCAGAATCAAAAAACGCCATAGAGGTGGACATCCAAAAACAGAAACATCGCCAGAAATGGTTCGAAAGGTGAAGGCCAGAATTCAACTACAAAGCTCAGTTCAATAGGCGAAAAATCTCAATGTGCCTGCTCGTAAGATGGGGCGCATATTAAAAATGAACTACGATTGAAGCCCTACAAAATACAAAAAGGGCAAGATTTAACACCTGCACAAAAAGCAATTCTCCTAGCAAGAGCAAAACAATTGGTGTTAAAACACTTGCACTTTGATGGCAAGCTTCAGATTTGGCCTTTCTGGTGAAAAAAAATGTACGGTTCAGCAATATGTAAAGAAACAAAACGATCGTGTTTGGTAAGAGTGCAAATCAGAAGGCAATTTAGATCAGCGAATTGTTCAGTGATTGTTTGAGCAGTGGTAACTGCCACAGGACGCTCACCACTCGTTTTCATTGAACAGACCGTAAAGGTAAATCAACAAATCTACCATGAAAAGATATTAAACGATGCTTTGTTACCTTGGACCCGTAAATAATTCGGTAGAAACCATTGGACGTTTCAAAATGACTTGGCACCATCCCATAGAGCCTGTGAGAACCAACGTTTTCTACAAGAAAAAGTTCCTAGCTACATTTCTTCACAACACTGGCCACCATATTCTCCGGACTTAAACCCAATGAATTTTTACATATGGTCCATTCTGGAGGCCAAAGTATTAACTAAAAAATATGAGATGGTCGATGGTAGATGGTAGCTACATCGAAGTTTTGAAATTGACAAATTTACAGCATTTTTGATTGGCAACACTTCGAGTACCGCTCCACCACCCTCTCCCCCCCCCCCCCCCTGTATAACTTCAAAAATATATCATTTCACCTCAAGAAGGAGCCATTACAACATGAGTACCAAAAAGGTCATCTCTACTAGCTAAAATAACTAAAATTCGTAATTTAAATGTTAGACATTTATGAAAATATGATATTGAAAACACATCGAGATAATAATCGCGAGAACTACCTCTAGAATTTTCGGTTCAAGTTTGGTACGATCACAACAATAAAACGTAATTTTTATTTTATTTTTAGGTACAAAGAGGTATAGTATGTATAAATAATACAATTTACTCGTGATTTACAAAATAGAGCACATAAGTACTGAAAATAGAAAAAACACTAATGAGAATAAAGCGTTGGCTTTAATTCGAAACGAAAGAAAAATTAATTTTCCAATCATATCGGTTGGATTTCATAAATCATGAAGATTTTTATTTCCGTGGTGAACACAGCTCGAGTTTGAATAATTAAATTTATCAAAAAAACTAATCTCGCACAAAACTCTAGACACAAAAAATTAAAATAAAATAAAATTAGGAATTAGAAACGAATAATTCGTGATTTGAATTATTCACTGAAATTAATTTAATGTTTTAATCAAAATTTGTAATCGATTAAACATGTTTCTGCTGATTCTATGTACATAAAACAAATTTAAATTATTTAACAATGTTAAATGCTATGTACTAGCCAAACTGTTAAAGGTGATATCCCGTGTGCATTTACCTACCTAATAGTAAACCCTATAATTTCGAATTGATTGCAATGAATCTAAACAAAAAATATTAATTTTTGACATCATTATTTAGTTTTAAAGAAAATCATAATTATTATTAATAAATCATTAAAACATTTTGTATACAAACTAACGTTCGATAATAGAGATGAAGAGGTTACTCTTACATCTTATTGTTATGTGACTGAAAATGAATTTATGAAATAGAAAATAAAAATGATTTATTGAACAAAAAATTTTCTTCTTCGTTCGGTGCTGAGTGAAAATATAATTTCAATATTAACCGAACTTACAGTAAATTAATTACTTATCGATTGCTTCACAAAAAGTAAAATTTTGTGTACATTTAATTTAATTTGATAATCGGTACCAGGAAGTTTTTCCATCTGAATACTTTTTCGACTAGAAACTTCGGGTTAATAAAAATGAAGTCAAAACTTTAGGTATCGCTAAAAGTAAAAATTTGTGCTAAAAGTATACGCTAAGAATATATTTTACTTTTCTTACTAGCATTTTCAAAAGAAAGTAATTATTTTCAGAAGTAAATGCTCATTTAAAGGTAATTCTGCTTAAAATTGTCTTTTAAATGACAGTTAAACTTTATTTATATTTGTAGCAAAGTATTTTGTTTCATTTGTTGTTTTATTTTTAATTATAAAGCACTGTTTGACAATAAGCGCATAATTTTTATGTACATAGTTTGATTTACAGCCCTATTCTAACGCACAGTCACTGACTGAAAAAGAAGCTTAACTAAGACTATTTGCTCAATATAAGATTTTCGTCTTAATGAAAACACTTTCGTATTCTGCATGTTGTCTCAGCTGTCACTCGTCTTAAAAAACAATCTTAAGTAAGACATACGAATTTGATGGTCTTGATTTGACATATCGTCTCTATAATTATAGTGTGCAAATATAATTGAAAAAAAAAATTATTTAAAAAATAGTGAATAAAATATTAAAATATTGTGGTTGGTTTTAAGATGGATCTATAGTCAAAATTTTCAAAAATAAATCGGATGCGCAAGGCGCATGAAAAATATTCGAAGAACAGCCAAGATCATCACAAGCAATGATCTTAGTCCGAGCGAACAGATTGAGTGTATCACGAGAACTGGTTAAATCACCATTGAATGGCATAAGATCATCTTCATTAGTAAGAAATTTTACTTTAGACAAGTAATGATTTCCCAAAATCAGCAAACAGCTCTCCGTATCTATCAGCTAAGTTTCTGTATGGAATCGGAATGTAATCAATTGTGCAGATGGCAGTTGAAGCTTTGACGATTTATGGTATTGCAAATAAAAAATATCAAAATGATTAAAAATATTTTGAAATATTTAAACCATATACTGATCCCACAAAATTAATTTGTAAAATTTAATAAAAACTTTCACAATATTGTAAATTAGCAATTTAAACTGGAAAACTGTGACGTGGCAACGTCATACTGAAAATAACGGGAAAACAATAAAAATCTACATTGTATACGAATATTCTACAACAAAATTACTCGCTAACACTGATTTAAACACAAATCCAAGTAAATTCCCAGTCATAAACCGGCAACACGATCCACAAATTCCGGAATCCTAATTTTAATTTGAAACATTAGATGGAACACACTACAAATTTCTATCAAAGTAACCATATCTGATTTTATCTTCCTATTAAGATCAATGTAGGCATCATCAGGAGACTGTTCGTAAACTCTACATTGTATAACATTGTTACAGCTGTCATTGTAATAATCACATTTTCTTTACAACTGTCATTGTTCCAATTGTCATAATAATTTTGCATTTCTAGCCACATTTGGAAGTATTTGAGACGAAAATATGGATGTATTAACCGTGGCTACGTTAATAAATTATCAAAAATCTTTATTGAATGTAAGTACGATATAGAATACTGAAAGATATTAACGCTCAACCAAAATTTATTTATATTTAATAGTTAACTACCATTAATTTTGATGACGATTTGGACGATGAAGAAATAGAAGCAGAATTATTAATAGAAAAGTATAAGATAACAAATAAAAAAATACCCCGAATTGTTGGGTACATCGTAAATGTTGTAAATTGTTACGATAATTTACAATTTCAACAAAATTTCCGACTGAAGCGGCCTGCTTTTGAAAAATTATTATCGTTATTGTCCCAGAAGGTCCTACCCAAACACACAGGTAGACCACAAATTGTTATGGAACAACAGCTTCTGGCCGTAATTTGGCTTTTCGCCACGCCGGATTCATATAGGTATTTCTGCTTTTTTACACTTACCACATAAAATTAGACAATTTTGGTTTTTATTACAGATCTGTGTGTGAACGTTTCGGCATGGCAAAAAGCACCTTATCAAGATGCTTTGTCCAAATTATAAATGCGTTGAACGCATTAATGAATCAATTCTTAAAATGGCCAAACGAAAGCGAAAAGCAAATAATTAAAAGGAAATTTTCTGCAAATAGCATTTTTAAGAATGTAATAGGAGTTGTGGATGGTACTTATGTCCCATTGAGCGTGCATAAAAAAGACATTACTGCGTATAAAAATCGCAAATGTTTCACGTCCATGACGTTACAAGCAATATGCGATTCTGAAATGAAATATATCGATGTGTATTGTGGGTGGCCAAGCTCGGTACCCGATATCCGTATATTTAAAAATTCCGATATATACCAAGCTGCACAACAAAATAATACAACATTTTTCAAAAATGGCAAGTATATTTTAGGGGATAAAGCGTATCCATTAATGGATTGGTGTATTCCTCCATATATGGATCGTGGCCGTTTGAATCAACAGCAAATCGAATTTAACCAAAAACATTCATCTTGCCGGCAGGTCATTGAAAGAAGCTTCGCCTTATTATTTGATAGATTTCGTCGGCTAAAGCAACTGGACTTACATCGAACAGATTAGGCTGCAGCAACAATCACAGCCTGCTGTGTTTTGCACAATGTTTGCTTTGACTATGACCAGAACCAAGACATAATCGAAGAATATATAGTCGACGGTTTATCTACTCAACATGGTAATTCAACAGAAGAAAATCCTGCTTCCAGTTCTCGTAATTTGGACTTGTTAGTTGGTGCAACGAAAACAGATCAAATATGTGCTCAAATTTTACAATAAAACAGAAAAATTGTGTAACAAAAATTTTTATTTGTTGTTTTTCATTATTTCCAAAAGCTGGTTTATCTGTTTGTCAGCCAACTCACACAGCTGTAGCACCCTGTCTTGAAAATTTTTGTTTTCAGCGTTCCTTGCTGCTCTGTTCTGCTTTAGCTCATCCAGCTTCTCTATAATTATTTGATCCGATGTTTTCTTTTTCTTTTTTGGAGGAGCTGGATCATCATCTGAATCTATAATTAAAAGACAAAAAAATCTGACGTTAGTAAATTTTATTTATAAATAGTGTAAGAGCTAGAAGAAAATTTGATTTTATATTAATTATCCAAAATGTTCTTATGTAGCCATAAATACATACGAGTACATAGCATTATACCATTCGATGAAATTTCGGTAGGTCGGGAAACGGAGATGGTGGCCGGCTGTAAACTCGAAGACATGTCAATGGGATTACTTGAATGGTCTTTTTGAAATAAACTATGAAATTCCTCAAAGTAATCAAACGCCGGTAAATCGATCATTATCGCATTTCTTATGGTACAACCGTTTCAGATTATTGAATTTGTCCCGACATTGAGTCTTAGACATATTGTATCCAAAACTCATCATCAACGATTGTATTTTCGCCCATATTTCATCGCTCTTGAAAAGCCCCGTCCCAAACAAATTTTTATTTGCATCGTATGCCCTTATAAGGGAAAGAATTGCGGCCCTATTCCAGACTACTCTCTCCTGAGTTGTTGTTGGAATTTCTGTTAAATTTGTTGCTACGTTCGATGGCCCCGGTAAACTATAATTTGCAGGGGTGTTAGAAGGTCTAAAATTGTAATATATATTGTATATAAATATATATTACAAAATAACATTGATTTACCTATTTTCAATTCGGTTTTCTGAACAATGAAGATTCTCTTCAACAAAACTCACGTTGGCACCATGCAAACAAATCGTACAAATACCATAACCACATATTTAAAATATTTCATTTTTCACAATAAAAATAATACAAACATATATGTACTTCATTTACATTAAACCATTAAGTCTTACCTGTTTCGCTATTTAAATATAAATATTGATCCTCCATATTTCAAGAATTGTTATAATTTTTTTTGTTTTGTGCTCTGCTACAACGATACTGCTAACACTACTAATAGGTACACTTTTAAATTTGACGTACAGTGACTCACAGCTTATTTGATCCAGTCGCATTTTATGAACACAATTGTAAATATTTCGCGATATCTTATTTTGATGGTTTTTCTTGTTTTTTGTTACACGGAACTAATCAACAAATACTAATTTAGCAAAATATAGGAACTTCGAATGCAGGGTGTAATCGCATTAGTGTGTAATCGCATTACTGTGTTACCTCACTACATCTTTGTAGCATCAAAGTCGCTTGTGTATGACTAGGAATATGATGGTGGTTCACACAACAATTACGATAAATTGGAAGCATCGACTACCTATATCCCTTTAGTGTTTTACTAACATAATTGTGCGGGTAGGGCAAAAGTACCATGTCAAAAATTTAGTTTTGAATGTTTTTTGAACCAACTTGCACATTGGTGAATTCCTTTTTAACTTGTTTGCGTCCGAAAAAAACACTATATCTATACACACAATAGTGTTGGTTTTACTTCAAATCAAGCGAAATTTTTTATCAACAACGCCATTACATACCATGGTTTTTTACTCACACATTTGTGTGGGTTGGTCTAAAATTTAGCCGACTTTTTGTTTTTCTTGGTTGAAAAAGGGATATCACCATTAGTACATTTAGAGACGGATGCTCAGAAACTTTCCTTTCACACTGTATGCAATTTGTTTAACTGTATCGTGAAACCAAAATTTGTTATTTTTGTTGTCTCGTAATGGAAATATTTTTCTTGGTTTTTATTTTTGTTTTGTTTTACTACGTTTTGTTTCATATGCATTATATCGATACCAACAACAATATAATGCCATAAAAACGAAATACTATCAAGAGTAATTTGACGAAATTTGATGGTATAAGTATGTTTGTGGTAGTGGATCATTTAAGCTGTGAGGTGGTTTTGAGTTGAAATAATGAACTTTTTAATGTAATTTTGATATGCATTAGAATTTTTATTTTATTTTTTGTGTTTTATAATAAAAATAAATATAGCTTTCATATTACATTTAGTTTTTTTCAAAAAAAAATAAGACATCGCGAGATATTTACAATCTTGTTCATAAAATGCGACTGGATCAAATAAGCTGTGAGTCACTGTATGCAAAGGCAGTCTCGAGTAGAGTTGAGAATGACATTTGTAACAATCTTCCAACGAGTTTACGAACGACAAAAAGCACGTGGCCGTTGTTACAATGATAGTTTCAGAACAATTTCGAGCTGTCATTGTTAACAATATTGTAACAATGTAGAGTTTACGAACAGCCTCCAGATGATAATTCATCAACGCAACAACAACAACCAAAACGATTTACATATGGTTTATATATTTTAATGAGATTTTTGTCAATTTGGATCAAAAATATGTAAAACAAAGCTTACCTTAGCCAGCTTAGTACGGTCGTCCTTCCCATTACGGTAAAATATCACTACACTAAACTGTTTAACACTGTTTATAAATTGCACTACATTCAAAAACACAAACACTAAATAATAATTACACATGTTACAAAATGAAACACTCGAGTACGCGCACACTGATCACTTTTCGCAACCGCTTTTACCAAATCATTTAAAAAAAAAAAACTGTAAATTCGTTCAAAATTGATCGCCAGACTTGTTTATTACACGACTAATCAAAATTTAAATGGCTGCTGAAAAACGTAAATTGTAACCCGTTATTTAAAAAAAAAAAAATGCGAACGCAACTACACGGAAAATTTAGTAGGTTTACAATCCTTTACATAATAGAAATAAAATTTAGTTGTTGGGGTACTATATAAATTAAACATGTTTTAAAGGACAGTGTACTGCAAACCTCTCACCATTTTGAAGGTTCGGGATTCCGAAAATATAAAAATAATGTGGCTTAAGTGTAGATGACGTTATACATCGCGGGAATCGGGTAAAATGAAATTTTTTTAAAAAAATTTCTTTTTAGGCTTGTGTATATCTATCATTTTTAGGTGTTGCACATTTTCCAGGAAAATTGTGACATTTCCATTTTTTTTTAATTACAAGTTAGAAAATATTATACGACAAATGTATAACTATAAGCAAATATTTAAAAAATTTGGCACTTAGGAGATGCATGTGAAGTTAGACCTAACTAGAGTAGAACTAATATTAGGAATAGTTTAGCACAAACTTCACACGCATGTACACGCTTTTGAAGTTAAAACTAAAATGATCCTAAACTATCAAACAAAACAAAAATGAGAATGAATTGGTAAAAGTGAAATAAAAATGGCATTTAAGCGAATTTTTAAAATATTTGAATCAATTTTTTATGTTTGGTAAAACATATAGGGGCCTAGTTTTTGGTTCATATTACAATTTGCGTTAAATACTGCTGTGTTAAATGTTGCGTTAAATTATTGCGTTAAACTGTTGCGTGTTAACATGTCATGTAAAATGTTATACAAAAAAGCCTCAATTTAACAGACTAATTGGGGAGTCCGTTAAATTCGATTGTCCGATAAATTTAATCTGGGACGGAACTCAGGCATTTCTTAGCCAATTATGTTGGGGTTGTATATGATGGATGGAAATGGGATTCTAAACTGTTATTGGAAGTAGTTTTGGAAAAGGCCACCTAGAACCCGGCCATTCTTTAATTGAGTATACTGTAATTGGGTTTATTGGATGAAAATGTGATTCTTAAATGATTTATGGAAGAAGTTTTGGAATATCGCCATCTTGGATGGAACTCAGGCAGTTTTTAACCGATTACGATCGGATTGGATTTGCTTAATGGAAATGAGATTCATTAATGATTTCTAGAAGAAGTTTTTTAATATGGTCACCTGGAACGGGACACGGCTATTACTTAACCGATAATGATGGAATTCGGGACGTTGGATAAATATGTGATTATAAAATGAAAAACTGCTGTACTCGCCAGAGGATGAAATAATTGGTGTATTTATTGGTTGTTTTATGGAATTAACTCCCAGACCATTTATGCTCTTGTATTGCATAGTACCTCAAAATTGAAAATTTTTGCTTGGTTCGAAAAATTCCGGAAATCCCAAGGTCTTAGAAGACATCATATTCCATGTTCCCGTGAAGAGTTTTAGAGGTCGTTGTTGATAAGAATACTATAAGTTTACGTGAGCCCCGTTTATCTGAATCTCACATTCGTGGGCCAATATCGATGATCTTTTGGTGCACCATCGGAAATGACCATCGGAATTGGTTCCCATCTGTCAAAGTTGACTTACTATGATCGGACAGTTTTCACCTACAAATTACTATCAGGAATGGGTTTGCATATGTCGTTCAATTATTACTTACAATAGTTGGCCTGAAGAACTAAATTCTATGCAGTCAAATTTGACCAACAAAGAGCTACACACTTTACACTGGCAAATGACCGCCAGACTCGAGTCACATTCGTTGGCCAATACCGATGTACTATTGGTACATTTCTGTATTGACAAATGACCGTCGGAATTGGTTCCCATCTGTTGGCCAATACATTACTATCAGAAATGACCTTACATATGTCGGTCAATTATGACTTACAATAGTTGGCCTGTACAAGTAAATTCTATGCCGCCAAATTTGACCAACAAATGATCTGTATATTTGGCCTACTGACGTTGGTCGGATTTGCCTAGACATAATTGTCTCTGGTTTCCGACCAATATCCGGCAATGATTAGACGCCGAAAAGACTGAACATTCGGAGATCATCAGACTGATTTTTGCCTGTAAGGGTCAGAAGCCGTTTAGTGGTCATTTTTCGGTCAATACTTATAAAATTGTTTTACGGGTAATATTACCATTGCTGTTATTAACTGAAAAAGAAAAGTAAGTTTTTTTGCTGACCGTTCATGTACTAAATTAGTATTGTATTTTACCGTTTATATTATTTTTAGAGCTGGACGAAGGGAACAATTGAAATATTTAAGAGATACGGCCAATCCATTCGAACTCGAGGAAAATATTTTCCTCAAATATTTTCGTCTCTCAAAGCAATTGGCGGATACAATTATCAAGAAATTAGAACAATATAACGATGAACCATCAGATATACCGTTTACATTTCGAGTATGTATTATCTTGCTAATTATATGTTTTTTAAATATGTAAATATGATTATAAATTATTTCGTAGGTTTTATCTACATTATATTTTTTAGGCCATGGTTCTTACCAGAAATGCGTTGCAACCAATTATTTATTGCCGATGAGATAATCAAGCGTGTCTCGTAACTCATCATCACGAAATTAGAACACAAAATAAAATTTTGTGAGGAGCAAGAGCAAAACAATTTAGTGAAATAGGGGTAATTATAAATCATTTTATTTTTTTGTAATAATTAATAAATTCGTATTGATTATTTTTACATTTTATACAAAATTGGGTATAAAAGGTGTTATTGTTGCTATCGATTGCACACACGTCGGAATTGTGGCACCTCCAGCAAATTGTCCTCAACGACCAGCTCGATTATATTTAAATCGAAAATCTCTACCTCGAGTACACCTTATTCAAAACTACAACCGCCGAAGAAATAATTGATTGATCGGAGATAGTGGATACCCGTTGGAACCGTGGCTCTTAACACCGGTCTCACAACCAGCAAACTACCAAGAAGAAAATACAATACTATCCAAATGAGAGCTAGGAATAGTATTGAAAGAGCATTTAGGGTCCTTAAAAGCCGCTTTCGATGTGACCACAAAGGCAACCATAATTTTTTATTCATGCGTCATTTTGCACAATATGCTGGTGGACTGTGGCTTGATTGACGAACCCGATGAAGAAATAATTTATGATGAAGAGGACTCAGAGTCAAACATCAGCGATCACGACAATAGTTATTTAGTAGAAGGGTGACGTATTCGAAATGAGTACATTAATAATTTTTTATTTTTTTAATACATTTATTTCATTTCTTTTAATTTCATATAATAATTTCAAAAAAAAACTTAAAGTTTATTTATTTATTAATTTTTTATATTACAGCAATTATTTATTAATGAGAACTGCGATTTAAATTTTGTGCCAACAGGTGAATCTCATCAGCCACTTTGGTCATGGGATCAGCATTTTTGTTTTCGACCTCAACACGTGCTTCTACCAATTTTATCAATTTGTCGACTCTATCCGATAGACTTGATGTAGGAGACACTTGTGTCATGTGATTCTGGTTCCGTCTCGACAACCACGTTAATCACCGGATCATAAACGAGTATGTCGGTCCAACAACCTCGCAAGTTTCCGCTGGTGCTTGTATTTGATTTGTGTTCTAGAAAGAAAAACATCTATATAATAAAATAATAATAATAATAAATAATATGTTTGTTACATTTGAAATATGACTTACACGAACTCCCATAACTGGTACGTCGCCTAACTGCAATTATACCAAATACACCAAGTGCACGCTCTTCGAATGCGGTCAGCTGAGTGTCGATTTTGTACCAAAAATTAGAGCGCGAGCAGGCGAGGTGAACAATAATTTTGTGTACATAAACACTGTTGTATAATATACAATTTTATATTTGTATTGTATTTTTTCTATCATGTGTCTGTGCATTTTGTTCGTCAATTTTTCAAAGGCAAGTAGCAAAATGAAAAGTTCCGTTTGAACCGGTTGAGTATTTATGATGATGACGTATACCTCACCTCTTCTATTCGCTTGCTTTTGAACAGTGGAGCCGATTGTTTGCTATGTGATTTGATTTTTCACTTTCAAATATTTAAACAATACGAAACCGCATTTGACACATCAATTAAAAAAAATATATAAACGAAAAACGTGCATGCGCTCAAGCAAACCAATATTAATAAAATAACCACTACTATGTTTTTCCGGGTTTGCTCACCTCGCGCTGTCGTTTTTGATACAAAATCGACACTCAGATTTTGTACTAAAAATGACAGCGCAAGGTGAGCAAGCCGGAAAAACGTAGTACTGGTTATTTTTTATTAATATTGGTTTGCTTGAGCGGATGCGCGTCATTTGTTTATATATATTTTTTTAATTGATGTGTCAAATGCGGTTTCGTATTGTTCAAATATTTGAAAATGAAAAATCAAATCACATAGCAAACAATCGGTTCTACTGCTGAAAACCAAGTGAATAGAAGAGGTGAGGCATACGTCATCATCATAAATATTCAACCGATTCAACCGGAACTTTTTTAGTTTGCTAGTTGCCTTTGTAAAATTAACGAACAAAACGCACAGACACATGAGAGAAAAATTACAATACATAAATAAAATTGTATATTATACAGTAATTTTTAGTACAAAATCGACACTATGATTTGAGGATGACCGATCACCGCGGTAATATTTTTTTCCACTTGAATCTTTCTGGCTCTGCTTATAATTTGGTTCTTTCAGTGATTGAGTGTCTAAAAAAATGATAACAGTAAGTTACAACTTAAGTATATATCATATATTCATATACCATTTTCCCTTCATTGGGATTTTTAACCGGTCCTTTCAGCGCATTTTATTTGCCGGTCAATTCTTCCCATTTTTCTGTTAGGTAATTTGAGGTTTCCGGTGTATTTTTCCCAGCCAAAAACTGAGAATTGTCTTCCAGAAAAACTATGAACGTTTCCAATTGCTCGGCCGTTGTTAGAGCTGACCGGTTGGGTCGAGCAGTATTCATCTGTAATTACGTATTATACACATGTATAGTATACAATTTATTTTTTATTAATGAAATTTAAAATAAATTTTAGTTTACTTACCTTAAGTAAATTTTGGTAAGCAAAAATATTATTTTAATCATTTTTAATGTAATATTGTATATTAAATAATTTTTTTTTAAATATAATATTTTATAATTCACAGAAAATTTATCGTTCTTGTGAAAGCCATTTCAAAACAATAAAAAAATTCATCTGACAAGTCTCCACAATATTAGGAGAATCTCCACAATATTTGGAACAAAAAAAAAAATTAAGACCAACGCATTCAGAATACGAATAAAGGATTTCTTCTTAAAAAAATATATTAATAAAAATGATTTTAGGTAAGACAGTCGTACGAGACTTAACGCTAGAATCATGGTGTTAATCTCATTAAACCATGCCACAGGGGTTGTCACAGAAGCTTCGTTTCTTTCCTCGTTTACCCCATGATAATTGCGACTCATTTTTCAACAAAAAAATTTTCGGTGAAGCAGCTTCCACAAAAATAGAAATGAAATAAAAAAAATTTAAGGCCATTTTTGAGATGTAGATTTTAGTTTAAATTTTAATTTCGAGAGAGCAGAATGAAACAATACAAAAAAAAATTATGTTTAAATATAAAATAAGGTTTTAAATTAGTAATGAAAAATCTATTACGGCTTATTTTGAAGCGTGAAGCAGATTTCATTTGACAACCCGAGTATAAAGGCTGATTTGCAGGAACACATTCATAATTTATATCCTGTCTTTACTCCTTCTCTTCGTAAAATTGTAAAACAGATCACTAATAATCATCATCATCACTCATCCATTTTTACCGTTTTTGAGTTAACACTGCCATCTTAACAAAAAAAAACTAGAAATTTCACTTGATTGTTTCAAAATTCTGATATTATTCTTTGTTTAGAAATTCAGTATGATAAATGTTATACAGGGTGCTTAGCACGTGGATTGACTAAATTTTTTAGCAGATTGTAGGGGGGGGGGGAGATCATTTGGAAGCTTTCATTACCCAAATGGTCATAACTTTTTTGTTTGTAGCCGTAAAGGCTCGAAATAACTTTTATTATATTCTGCAATGTGACCATTACCATTATTTAATGTAGTTAGAAGTTTTTATATTTATACAAATATTTTGAAAAGCTATTTAAATAATTACGAAAAAACTATCGCAAACACAATAAATCTAAATTATATTTGTAGGAAAATTACACTATTTCATTTTTCGACAATACGACAATTTTTCAGGAATATTTGATTCTTGCGAAAATTTAGTTGATTTGTTGTCCAGTTCACCGGATGTTGTCTTGTTTTATAAAATAATTTAGGTGCGTTAATTTGCGTACATTCATGAAGAAAGAAAGTTGCTTGTCGACCACAACACATGGACCCTTTTGATTTAATATAATTAATAGTTTATTTTAATCTAAACTTGGGAAGAAAATTATCGCAAAATGAGTTTGTGCGTGTATAAATATTTTGCAATGTAGTCGTAAAGCAAAAATTTGTCAAAGACAATATTTCATTTTACATACAATACAAAACATTTAAAAAAAACAAAAAAATTGTGTTACAAAAGAATTTTAAAAAATTTTCAAGCTGAATTTAACTTTATGTCGTCGAACATGGGTCAGGCTGACCTCAGGTGTGTTTAAATTTAAAATGTTTGAGCTAATGCTCCGTGGTACATTAGGAATGATTCTTCTTGCTATATTTGACTGCTGTTGAAACGGATTCGTTGTTTCAAAATTGATTTTACTAACATGCAATAAGTGATTTCTCCCAGAATCTATGGAAGCAGCTTCTGAAGAGTGTTTAAACAATTTGAAAAATTAAATCCTTTTGTGTTTTGGTCCCTAGCATTGTGTTGGATTGACTTTTCGCTATATTGATCCACTAATACGAAGGGATTGGTTACCACAACCGTTCTTGTTACAATACATTGCCCTGAATGCGCCCTTATCCGAGAATACTTCGCGAAGGCTGTCAATCATTTTGCACACCAAAAAATTTCATGTTTTAAATTATATCACAAAATAAGTCTCCAATTTACTGATGTAAATTGACCACCCAGTTTTCTTTAAATTAAATGTTTGAACTTTGATCACATCAGACAATAAAAAATAAATAACGTCAAACCAAAACGCAAGTTAATCTTAAAATTGTTTTTTTTTTGTTTGACACCACCCTAAAATTATTATTCAATGAAAAAAGTATCCATAAAACTACCATTCCAAGTTATTTATTTCACTACGTTGGGTAAAACTATTTTTACCTCGTGTTAAAACGAGCTTGTTTCCAATATCTATTTATCTATTAATGGTGTATAGATTTAAAGTAGATTGTTAATCTTGTACACGGTGGATGCATATTTACTGAAATAAATTTCTTAGTAACACGCGATGGATAATGTGTCATCAATCTATTTAATTTTATCTTCATTCATAAAAAACATTCTTTGATTTACGTTCATATTGCCAAGGAAACTATAAACAAATGATTTTCTTCCACTTTTCTTACAACCGTATTCAAATTCACCTTTTCGATCACGTGAATCAAATCGTTTTCTGTCTACTTTTAATCTATTTTTGAGTTACTTGTTATTGTTGTAATCAATTTTTATCATATTCTAACGCTGTCGCTGCTGCTTTCTAAAATGGGTGATAACGTCATTCGGCCTAAAATAAAAAAATCCCATTTTAAAATGTTTAGTTGATTTGATGTGTCTATAGTAAAACATAAGTGACGTCATAGCGACACGAGGTTTACGGAAAAATGATGGAGCTAAACGTTTTTTGGTGTATGTTGTTTTGTTTGTAATGTGTAAAGGTAGCATTTCTCAACTATTTTAGTGCGATTATGAATGTGTAGGTTTTTTATTTATGTACTAAATTGATTACGCGGAAATTATTTTTGGCATAACGATACAAGCGTAAAATTCTCGTAACAATCAGGTATAAAAATGTGGATGCGTACGTCAAAGTCAAAGGATGTAGAATTAATATTAATTTAGTATGGCATTGCTATTTATATTTTAGCTAATCGGTTGATGGACCAGAGGCATTAACATTTCTGAGAAAAAACTTGGTTATCATAATTACAAATTAGAAATGTCTGAACCTCAAGGTGAAAAAAAGTAAATTCAGGAGGATTTATTCTCCTTTCCATAGCGCTGATATTCCGATAATTTCAGTATTTTCTGTCGCAACCAATGTTGGTCATTGATCAGGAAGTTTGATGGAGTTGTCGATCAAAATTATATGATTTTTAAAGCCATAAGATAATTTTCATCATTGTTAATTTTCTCAAACTGCGACTCACATATTATTCAGCCTCTCGATCGGAGCGGAATATAAATATATCGCCTAGCACAAGGTTGGCTGAGTCTATAAAATCTCCGTTTATAACACTGATGTCTGATGGCTTTTAACTAGAACTCGTTATTTATTTTATTATCAAATAAGTAGCGGTATAATACCAATGCAGTTTAAAATGGGCTTACCATAGAATCCATGGAACCGACGTCGTTGTAGAGTAGACGCACCAATTGAGTAGTTGGAGTAGCACCTGGATATACATTCCATTTTGTTGTATACTGCTTGCTTTAAAGGCTGGTAATTATAGTAGCTACACCAACCTAACCAGAGATATTGGTAGTGGGTTATACGAGAGAACATGATTTGCCAAATCCTTGTTGGCTACTGACAGAAAAGGTGGGCAATTGGATTGGTATGTTAACACCTTTTAATACAACGCTACTTACCTCCAATTATATGAATGAATACTCGTATGTATGAAAACAATGCTTCAATATTTTTTACCGACATATCGTGTATTATATAACTAATTGTTGTCGTTAAGGTAGAACGAGCATCGACCATGTGACCAAAGCTTAATATCGTAAAAAGTAAGCTTTTATTCAAACAGCATAAAACAAATTCTGACTCATTAAATATATAACATTATATATTATTATATATATAACAAACAAAAAAGTGGAGGGTGAATATGTTGTAGACAACCCCCGATTTTCTTACACCACTAATGTATACCTAGTTGCTCGAATACATCACTCTTGATTTCTAAATCGAAAAATTAAACTTGCGGGACTTTTGGTAAAACTGCCTTGTTCGTATAATCAGAAAACATTATCCCTGCTTTTATTTCAGAAAAGAATCAATGTCAACCCAACAAGTGTTGGTTGAATATTTAATGTTTAAATTTATTTACCCAGATTTCCACTAAATTTCATAAGATCTCTGTTTAATGGGAAAAGTTTAAATATTAAGTTTTTTCCGAATAGTGAATCCGCATGTACTGTAGACGTCTTGCCGAATTGTGGTAAAACTAAGTTTTTTTTTATCAAAACCCGCCATTTCTCGTAAAAAAATTTAATACTGATCTGGACCGATATTGTTGCAAATTTAATTTCGAATCTTTTAGTTCTTAGTCGTTTTTCTTGTAAATGGCTACCACTTTAGGTAGATTGTTTTCGGCCAAAAATCACTGAGATCTCACAATTTGTGGAAAATGAATTTCACCTCTATCCGTCTGGGCTGTAGGAAACCAACATCATTTAGTCTGCACGACACCATGCATTCTGACACACTTACAGGGATTTTTAAAAGATTACATTTTTTGACTTCGATATAGCGAATGGTAGCTCTGCAAAAATTTCGTGACCAAAATTTTTCATGATTACTAAACTTTATTTTGCTACATAAAAAAATAACATTTCTGCACAGGTGGACGTTTTCTTCTCCGACATTTGTGGGATAAGTTGAAGATCCCAAACCATCCATGTTGAAACAAATCGCGGCAATGGATTGCAAGAAACTGAACTATCGAAGCGATATTATAGGGATCGGCTCTCATCGTATGGAATTGTAGATAGGGTGCTACTCCGTAGAGCAAGTCAATCCAGAAGTGGATAAAGTCCGTGGGACGGACCTGTCAGGCTGACTGCATGTGCGGATCAAAGAACAGCGCAGCTCTATAAGATAGCAATAGCTGAAGTCATGAGGTGTAGCAAGGCGCGAAGTTCACGGCTGTTAGCAAGGGGAAACTCCTGGGAAACTAAATGGAAATCTAGATATTCCACTATGGTGCTAAATAAGGAATCCCTAGTCATTCTTTTCTCTCTCTCTGGCACTATATCCCATCAAGGGATTTGGCCGCTTCACAAGAAGTTTCATAATCATATTTTCATTTCGGATAATGAGTGATTAATCCATTGATCCTAAACCAGCCGTGAAATTTTTTCCTTGTCACCACCGGGAAACGAACCCGGGACCTCCGGTCGCTCGACCAAACATGCTAACCACTTTGCCACCTTGGCGGCCGTCATTCTTGTAAACACAAAAAGAGTTGTCAACTTCAGTTTTGGTTACTAACTCAGAGAGTATGGGTATATTGAATCCGACAAGGATTCAGAAGGTCAATCCGGCAAAGTGGGAAGCCTACCCATTTCTAGGAGGACGTTACCTGAACAGGAGGTGTGGGAGGGGAAGGACACCTATCATTCCCAGGTTTCTAACAAGAAACACTTGTCGTAATCACAAAGTGATGAGGCCACTAGAAATACAAACCTATTAGTAATACATTCATTGGGCTTTTAAAGCGTTCATATAGTTCTAATGAACGGAAGTCAATATAGTATTTATCCCGAAAGCATGAAAAAGTTTACATGGTTATGTAAAAGACCTATGAACCAAAACACTAACGTATTTTCTTCTGAAAACCCTGGAAAGGTTATTGCACGTGTATAATCCAGCTAGAGTTATTCCTAGCCGACATGATAAACTTTTCAAAAAGTGTTATCACTGAGAAAAATTTTGATTTGTAAAATTAAAAAACGAAGTTTCTAATTTCTAAAAATTATAAATTTTTTTGAATTTAAAAAGTATTTTTTGAAATTAAATGCGATGTTTACAAACTAATAAATAGTTTTTTTATTTTAATAAAATATTTTATAAAATGATTTATAAAATATTTGTTAAATTTAAAAAGTTTATTTATTTAAACAGAATAATTATTTCAAAAGAAGAATGGTTGCAATTTAAAACAATTTTTTTTGATAATAATGAGAACTTATGAAAATGTTTATATTTATTGTTTTTGCCAAAAATCCCGTTGTTTTATTTTTTTGTTATAGTACGCTGAAATTAATTTTAAAATATTTTGATATTCAACTATATTTATTTTTTATTTTAAAGCTTTTTCGGCTTTTTCAGACAATATATTATTTACAAATACAATGACATTCACTTTTCCAGAAGTTTTAATTTGATGATATAATTCGCCAAATCGATATGTTCTTGTGTTTTACTAAAGGTATGAAGCAAAATTTGAATTTTTGCAGTTTGGTCGTTATAACCTGATAAGTAGACCAACTTTTCATCAGTACGAAACCATACTGCCAAAAAGAACTTGAGGAGGTTCTCATTATATTCTTTTAAGGGTTGTGTGTATTTTTACACAATGACCCTGCGGTTAAAAATTGGGAGGGAGGTGGGGAATTGTAATTAAATTAAAATAGTACGACGCATGTGAGAAGGTAATATTAATAAAACTAACTAATTTAATTTTAATTCAATTAGTAAACTATATTTTTGATTAGTAATTTATATATTATCCGACCCATTATATTCGAAGACCAAGAAGAGCAGTGTGTGGTTAAATTCAGGACTGACCAGGAGTGCATCGTTATCTTATTGTCCATACTGTATTACGGATTACTTTAATTTAATAAAATTGTGTGACATTTGTTCATTTCAAAATTAAAATAAATCTTTTAAAACTAGCCAATAGTTTTCTTTATTCTTAAAAAACAATTCACCTAAAAAATATATGTATATTTTTTTGATTTTATATGTATGTATGTTTTTTAATTATTACAATTATTTTTTTCTCAGTGTGTAAATGTGCATATATAGTGAAACTTTGGACAAGAACAAGCTTACGCAAGGTGGGTACCACGATTAGCCACAAGGGAAAAAAAGTGTGTCGTGGGGATGTTTCAACCGTCGGATTTTTATCGGACGAACGAAGTGAAAGAGGAATCTCGGTTCCGAAGAAAGCGAAAACATTGGCACCATTTGGCGATAAAAATGGGCTATTTTATCAAGACAATTATGTACCAGTTCACACATCCATTATCGCGATGGTCAAAATCAAAGAGTAAAAGTTCAAAATTCTTCATCATGCAACACTGTTTTTTCAGATTTAGCTCCCTCGCATTATTTTCTCTTTTCCAATGTGCAAAAATAGCTTTATGTTAAAAGATTTGATGACTGTATTGAGGAGCTCGACGGTTCTCACCGTCAAAGGTATCGAAGTTAGTGTACATTGCTGGGAATAGTGTACCGAGCTAAACTGAGAAAATATTTAGAAATAAATATATGTTTCCGAAATTTTTGTGTTTTCTTTATCAGGACGCGTAATTTTGGGACTACCCTAAGTCATCTGGCTGTACATAGCTTGGTCAAAATTTCCGTGGACACCCTTAACTAATCAAAGTGTTAATGTTGATAAAAGCAAAAATTAGAAATTTGATAGTAGAAAAATTGTTGATTTATTAAAGTTAACGAAACAGTATAAACGTGTAGTATCCACCTAAGATGGAATTATTATCCAGACTACCTAGGATTTGAGAGCTACCAAACCCAGACCACAGCACAAAAATTATTTTGAGGACAAAAATCGATATATCTGAAAAACTACTGACTATTACAAAGTTTAACAAAGTTGTAATTGAATGTTCAATAAACATAATGCAAATATATTTTTTAATAATGGATTTTAAAACAACTTACGAATAATTTGAAATTATATAAGATTTGGTGTGTTGTCCCCATTCGCATATATCCTTAGATTTCAATTATTAATTTCCAAATGAGTTAAATAAATTGTTTATATTTTGTATCAAACCTTTTCCAGTTCTCGCATATGTAAATACTTGTTTGTTTACAAATTTCAAAATGAAAACGTGCAGACATATTTTTATTTACTTCACTGGCAAGTAAAAAATAGAAAATCAAATTAAACCATTTTTCCAATCATAATAAATCTATCAGAAATGAACCAAACAAAATATTCTGATATCGATCACTTTACAATTGAAACTTTTAATTTGCTAACATAAATATTGTTTTGTGAGAGACTCGAATGTACATTTCCAACAAGCATACAAAGAATTATGTTAGTTTTGTTCAAATTTTTTGTTGTTTTCCCATGGACATTATAAACATACCGCTATTAAAATGATTGCTTTGTACTTGTCTAAATCCAATAGTGATTTAAGGTAGTAAGGCAAATTTGTATTCTTAAATCAAATTCATAAAACACAGATTTATAAATTGACATACATTTTAATCGTATGTTAATAAAGGTGGTAATGGTTTAGGGCTCGTTTTTATTTTAAATAAAATAAAACAATTTAAGGACTGAGCTTTCGATGTCTCATCGACATCATTTTCAAAGCTAATGACATTAGCTTTGAAAATGATGTCGATGAGACATCGAAAGCTCAGTCCTTAAATTGTTTTATTTTCTTTAAAATAAAAACGAGCCCTAAACCATTACCAACTTTATTATAGTTATAATTGGCTCAATAAATAATTTTTAATATCGTATGTTAACTTTTATATCAGAATCAAAAGCGATCAAATATTGAAAACGTTTTTCCAGTATACGCAAGTCGCTATTGCAACCCAAAATTATTTTCCTAATTATTCCTTTTTTAACATTAGCAATGTCGAAGAAGTTTTACCAAGTTTGATAGTAGTAGTTTTTAATATAATTTTAGTTTTTACATAATGTTAAGGATGAAACTCATTTAAAGTAATTGCTATTAAATGAACCAGTAACACAAATGTTGCGTTCTTATTGTATTAATCAACTAGCAATAATAATTAAGTATTAAAACAGTTTAATATGTTTAGTTTTACTTGTAAAATTACAAGTATTTTTTTCAGTTTTGAATGCAATTGTTGGTTAGTATTGAAACAGTGTTGCCAATTTAGCACTATTTTGTGGGTTTTACTCGTAGCACAATTAAAATTACATTTGCACACATTTAGTATCTTTCCAAAACGAAAACTTATTGTGGAGACTTATTCATTCAAATGAGTTTGCTCGCATTTAACTTATTTGAATAAGAAGATTCCGCAAATAATGATTAGAAATTTTAGTCGAAAATCTAGTGGCAAATGTTATGCAGTCTTAAAAAACCCTCATAAGATTTAGTTTGTGGCAGCAGAAATGTGCTTTGGTACTGTGGTTTGTGCAGTAATTAATTATTTAATTAATCCATATACAAACAAGATGATCAGAAATTTCTAAAAACATTCAGTAATTTGTTTTAAATTTGGATAAGTGTAACTCAACTATTAAAGCCAGTGAGCAGAATGTTGAATCTAGTAGTGGCATAGACCTGGGTCCTGGTGATTGTAAATACATTCTTGAGAAAGCTGATGCACAAATTGATAAGATTGACATTCAGCTTGCTAATTCTTTATAGCCGACTCCTGCATAACATTGTGTCTACAACGCAACTACCTCCATGTTGAAGTTAGTCCATCGAGAAGCAAATACTATTCTTTTCTATTATTCTAATATATTAATGAATCTTGCTTATCGATATCTCTTAAAATTGATGCACACGCAACGACAGCTTGTAAATGACTGAAACTTATGTCATAAAAACAGCAATGACTAAAGCTACATATGTATATCCAAAATGGCGGGCGATTTGGATGCGTTCAAGTATATTTTAATGCAACCTGTTGATTGTTACTGCTTGAGTAATTAAATAAACAAAATTCTAAAACGGCCAATTTGACAAAATCTACACCATGATAGCATTTGAACCACGTAACCCGTTCAAGTATTAGTTAATTTTATTGTATACATCACGTTTAGTACTACATAGAATGTTAATAAGGATTAAGAAAATATTATATTTATAGTTTTTTCCAATTAAACTTAAATTAATTCATTTAAAAGTACCGTAATTCCGTACATTTCTTAAAATTGGATTTATCACTAATACTAATGTATTAGTGATTAGGGATAACTCCAATTTTTTATTTTGAGAATAACAACTACAAACAAGAAAATGTTCAGATTTTATTATAATGAGAGCTGATTTTTTAAGCCAAATCAACCATATTTTGTTTTTTATCATTTTATTTTTAGTGGTTTAGAGATTTTGTCAAAAGTGATTCATACTAATTGTTTATACAATTTAACCATCCATCTTAAATAGACGAACACCTAACAAAATGGTAAAATTGGTCGATATTTATCCACGATTTACGTGAATACAGTTATCAATGTATTTTATAAAAAAATATTTTAAAACTAGTGGAACACGCGGTACTAACGAGAACTAATATCATGATCCATAGTAGCAAAAGACGCCTGTGATGGGATTTTCTTTCTGACATCACGTTTTCACATCACCTTTGTTTCTTTAGAATAAAATTGAACAATATTTCACTTGTCATGTCATTCATTATTAGTCAATTTCTATTACCAATTAATTTATTGTCGATCCTTGAAAGAAATTAAATAAACAGATATTGTACAAATTTAATCTAGTAGGTTGTGTTTATTTATTTATTTCATTCAAAATTAGCTTTTTTAACAAACGGTAAAAAATTTCCCAATTACTTGCTAGCAAAACACGATTTACAACATTTTAATTATAATAAAATAAAACTAGCTGACCTGGTACTGAATAATCATCCCGTGAATACATTTTATTGAATTTTTGGCTAAGAAATGATTAAGAAGATTTTTTAAGATGTAAATTTGATGCACTTTTATCAAAAATAAAGTAAATTCACGTACGCGGTTAATTTTTAAATCTTAAAAGGCAAACACGAGCTCAAATGCACACAGTCAAATATTCATATATCAAACGGGAAGCGCGCGCTCGAGATCACATGACCACACAATTGTGCGGGTAGGACAAAAGTACCATGTCAAAAATTTACTTTTGTATGTTTTTTGAACCAACTTACACAATTGTGAATTCCTTTTTAACTTATTTTCGTCCAAAAAAAAACACTATCTATACACACAATTGTGTTGGTTTTACTTCAAATCAAGCGATTTTTTTTTATCAACAACGCCATTACATACGATGGTCTTTTTCTTACACATTTGTGTGGGTTGGACTAAAATTGAGCCGATTTTTTGTTTTTCTTGATTGAAAAAGGGATATACCCAAACTATAGTTATATTAACCTAGTAGCAGCTAGGGAACTTTTAAATGTGAATTGAAAAAGTGGTTTCACCAAAACACATCTATAGTAGCGACACAGGCAATCAAATTAGATTTTTCATTTGAACTAAAAATTTAAAACAAAACATATTTCTGATGTTTCCGATGTCATCGTTGTATCTATGTTTTTTCGTTAAACTGCGTATACGTATACGCAAAAAAACAAAATATTTTTGATTGTATGCGGCTATTTATAGAAAATGAAATTGCAATTTAAATTTTTACGTTTACATAGGATGAAATATCTCCTTTAGGTAGTTCTGGTAGCGACAACCGGTTGCTATTGAGCCTATCTGATGGAGACATTTTTTTAATCATGTCTGCACTGAAAAAAATGAATTTTCTTCCCTTTTTCTTTGATGAACAGGCGGCACAGTGTTTTGTCACAGCGTATGTGATTAAAAACAATTTTCAGTATAGGTAAAACTTTACTTGGCTTTTACACCTATTTCCCGTGCACGTTCCTTAATAAAACATAATATTCTGCTGAAAAAATACCTTTCACCTGGCATATGGTTAAAAAGGGATTACAATGAAAAAGTTAAGAGTATTAATATAATAGAAGAAGACAGATAGAACTAGTACTTCAAAAATAAAAAAAATAATTGAAAAGATAAATAAAGTATTACGATTAATAAAGTATTAAATTTAATCTTAAAGGGGTGATTAGAATTGTCTAAAATGCTAAATACATATATTTTGTAAATTGCTAAAGAACCAATATTAAATTCTAAGACTGCGGTCCAATTCGCGACTTATTTCAAATAAGTCGACTTATTTGACTTATTCAAAATGGCGGCTTGAAATAAGTAATCTGCTGGTCCAATTCAAGTCGAGACTTATTTGAGCATAACCCTACATTTCATAATTGACAATTGACAGTTCACAGTTTTAATAAATAATTAGTGGTCTATTTGTATTGTTTGTAATTAAATAAATTACACATTTGAAAAAATATTAAAATGAAAAATCGTCAGCGTCAAATGAAGTTACTGGCTATATTAGTAAACAGAAATATTAGGCTTTACTTCAAAATCAATAAACATGATCTAGAAATACTGAAGTATTTGGAAAAGCGTCTTATGCGAAGATGATGTATTCAAAATATTTATTGTTTGAATCGTATATTGTCTAATTCATATTTGGTCTAGGGTTTGAAATATTGTAGAACCAACTTAAGTTTTGGAATTATATCTAGAGAATATCAATTTGCCAAAAAAACATTGGATAATTAATTTTATTACGAACAAAAAATATATGAAATGTCATTTTTGTGGAAACTCTCCAAATTAACTCGAGAAAGTCTACAATAAGTCTCCTTGTGAGGTGACTTATTGTAGACTTGCAAATAAGTCAGTCTACATAAAATAAGTCATGAATTGGACCGCAGTCTAAATCATTAAATTAAATATTATGAGCATTTTGCATACGAATTAAAGGAGAGTTTTTTCAATAATTTGTTTTAAACGGTTTAACATTAAATGTTAGGGGTTTCCTGATGTTGAATGGATTTGTGTTCAGTTTAACTTTCCGAAAAAATTATGTCATTTAAAATTTTATATAACGTAAGCTCGTCATTGATTTTACGTCTATTTTGAAGCGAATGTAGATTATATCTCTCCAGGCGGGAAGGATATGGTTCGTAGGGTAATCCCATTCTAAAGTTAAGTAAGCGAGTGAATTATCTTTGAACTTTCTCCAAAGCTTTACTATATGTACCTCATAATTTGGATTCCAAATTGGTGTTAAATATTCAGTAATTGATCTAACATGAGCACGGTAAAGGGCCAGAAATGTTTGATTATTGCAAAAATTCGATGTAACTCGCATAATAAAACCAAACATTCTGAGAAATTTACTAACTATTTCTTGAATGTGGTGGTTGAAGCTCAGTTTATTATCAATAATAATTCCTAGGTCATGGGCACAACTTTTGACTTCAAGTTCAACGCTGTTGATTCAATAATTGTATCTGAAACTTATATTTCTGGGTTTGATTTTAAGAACAAAACATTTATTTATATTTAATTCCATATAATTTTGCTGGCACAAGTCAAATAAACTGTTAAGATCCTTCTGCAACTTCTGACAATCAGAGATAGTAGGCAGCATATATTTTAAGATCATCCGCAAATAATAACATATTATTCACAAGATTGGTTGGAAGATCATTAATAAAAAGTAAGAATAATAATGGACCCAAGGTGGAACCTTGTAGAACACCTGATGTGGGAACTATTTCATTAGATCGAATTCCTTCTATTTCAATATAATAAACTCTATTGCTTAAGGCGGAGGTCAACCAGCTAAGATTCTTACCACCTATGCCATAATTTGGTAGTTTACTTAATAAGAGAGAATGATTTACTTTATCAAAAGCCTTTGAAAAATCAGTTTATATAACATCAACTGACTCTCCGTTTTCTAAGGACTGATAAGCGAATTCAGTAAATTCTAGAAGGTTGGTTTTTATCTTTAGTATGATTGAATAATTTAGTATAAAATAGTTTTTCAAAAACTTTAGAAAACACGTTTAAAATACAAATTGGTCTATAATTTGCTACATTGTTGATGTCCCCACTTTTAAAGAAGAGCACAATCTTCGTTGTTTTCCATTTACTGGGAAAAATACCTTCCTGAAAAGATTTGTTGAAAATAATTATTAGTGGTATATAAATAGAACCAGAAATATTTTTGATAAAAAATTGTGAAATTGAATCTGGGCCACAACCCTTATTTGCGTATTCTTCATAAGAAACACCAAAATCGTGTAGTATCGAGGAACTATTACGTTCAATTAAACTGTTTGGATTCGGTATTTGTAAGTTATTATTATTGTAGACTGATTAAAAAAAGTTTGAGAATAAATTTGTAATAGTTTTGTGATCTGAAGAATGTGTGTTATCATAATACATACTAGATGGAATCGAGTTTTTATTTTGATTTTTGCAATAGGACCAAAATAATTTGGGATTGCTACAAATTGAGCTTTTGACATTCAAGTAATTCTTTTAACATATTTTTTGTTCCTTTTTGATGATTCCGGATCTTAGTAGTGCAAACATTGAGTGATATCAGAGCCATCTATGATTTTGAAGAGCCGCAATATTAAAAGGAGAGCTTTCAGTAGAGGGGAAGCTTTTATTGAATTACTATAAGAAACCGTGGTAATTGGAAAATTTTTGAACATGAATTTCTGAATAAAAAATTAAACAAATCATCTAAATTTTAATTTTATATTTTTAATAAACTATTCAAAGAACACATATTTGAAAATCAGCCATCATAATATAGTATTTATTTGGTAAATTTAAACTAAAGCGGAGCATAAATTTAATAATTTTCTATAAAAATGAGCTTTCCGTTTAGTTGTGTAGGTTTATAAAGTAAGATAATAAAGGGTACTGCCGCGGATTCCTCTTACATCCAATTTAAAATTTAGTTTTATAAAAATTTAACTTACTTGGTAAATTCTGGTCACATGCACATCAGAATTTTTGAGATGAATGATGCACTTAATAGCAATCTAAACATTCCCCATTTATAACAAAATTAAAGAAAAAACGTGAGCTGAAACGAAACTTTATGAATCACCATGTAGAAACAATAATATTATTCATATAATAAAATTTTTACATTAAAATTCTGTAATTTGAAAATCCGTTTACAGATGTCTCTGTAATAAAATTACTTGAAATTACAGAAAAGCGTAAAATAATTTAATAACTATTTACGAAAATAAACCATTATTATTGTAAGTTAAGCGCGAAATCTTTAATATAATAATTTAACATAATTAATAAAACTCAAAACAATTATAATTTTTATTTATAATACGGTTGGCATAAATAAAGCTTTTCATCGCAAAATATTTACCATCGTAGTACCCTCTATGGAAAGCTCATGGAAAAAATGGCGGAATCTTGCGGCTCTTATATTTAGGAGGCTCTGGTGATATTCAGAATCCTTGGTTTTATTAAATTTTTTACGAAAGTATTTTTTAACAGATAATAATTATCAATAAAATATTCCGAGTGAATTTTTATTACTTTAGAATTAATTGTTTTTCTAATTAAGACATTATTATTTTGAACCCACACAAAGGCAATCAATTTATTTTCTTTTAAATTTTTTGCCTTCAAGAGTAAATTTTGTTTGTAGGACGACAAATGTTCTGTACATGGGTGCCGGTTTAATGAGATGGAATAAATTAAAGTGGGATTTTTGATTATCTCGATATTCGTTTTCTCACTAAATAATTTCATTCCACAAATTAGGAGTCTCGTTTTTTCGAGATAAAATTTTTAGTACTAGTTCTAAATCGAGTTCAATGTTCAAAAATGGAAAATTTCTGTCATTTTAATTATTTTGCGGCTGCACAACCAAACGTTCTTAATTTTATTAAATTTTAGCAAATCAATCAATTAAATAATTAAAAGTGTTACAAATTATATGTATTGTGCTGTGTATTTGTATATTGAAGTTAACAAAAACGATTCATAAGACAATATGGATTTGCAATGAGAATCCGTATAATAGTAGCACAACGTAGAAAGCAAAAGCTCGGATTATTAAGGCGTCGTCGAAAATTGAGGGATTGTAGCGATCCATTTAACATTTCCGATGCAGGATTTAAAGAATTGTTTCGGTTCCCAAAACATTTGGCAAAATGTTTTATTAATGATGTGTCAATGTTTATGGATCAACGCCAAAAAATTCATGGATTATCATATTTTCTGCAAATATTAATAGCGATTCGATTTTATGCTACGGGTAAATATAAATTGTAATTTTCTTAATTGATCGTAATGTTTACTGAAGTTTCTTTGTATTTTTTCAGGTTCATACAACCGGATTGTTGGTGATGGCTTTCTGAGCCAAACAATGAGCCAAATTACATATCATAAATGACCACCTTTTAGGAAAATATAGGGGTAGATACTCGATCGGCTAGAAAAGCAATCAATTTGCTAGCCGAAATACTACTCAATCAATTATACCAAGGAAATTTATATTTCAAAATACATTTTTCATAAAATTTTTGTTTTTTTTTTTGCGATGTTACAGTAAAATTTACGGCTTCAAAAATTAAACAGCAAATTTTTATGTTGTTCTACTGTGCAATCGCAAAAAAAACAAAAAGGTTATTGAAAATATATAATTTGAAATTTAAATTTAGTTGGCAAAATTGATTGAGTAGGCCGGATTTCGGAGAGTAAAGAGTAGCCCTTGAAATATACTCGACGCAACCGACATGATTCAAAAGTAAAAATTAATGATTTCAAACTACAGCAATTATTTTCAACGCGATTAACGAGTCTTCATAGGCTATGGAGAACAACGTTTTTGACATTTATAAACGTCACAGTCACGTCGAGTATATCTCAGGGGTAAGATAGCATAAAATCGATAAATGTAGCTATAATATGATTTTTTATTCTAGATTTTATCAACAACATAATTTTCCTGGTGTTATTGGGTGTATCGACGGAACAGATGTAACTATAAAGAAGCCAACCAAGGACATCGAACACGTCTACGTGTGTCGAAAAACGGGTCATTCAAAAAATACTCAAATCGTAAGTTTATTTATTTTTCATTAGAAGTGAGATTAATCAAATCATTTTACTTTCTATTTTGCTGTATAATAGATATGTGATGCCGATCTTATCCGTAAATCCAAAATTTGGTGGATCCGCCCATAACGCGTTTGTGTGGAACTCATCACTTTTTCAGATACGCCTTTACAACTTGTATCAAACAGGTGAAAGAAACTTTTGGTTGTTAAGTATGTGAAGTTATATATTTTAATTGTATAATGACTTAAACATTTAATTCATTTCAGGGGATAGTGGGTACCCACAACAACCGTGGCTAATGACGCCAATCCTAAACACATTCAATGAGAAAGAAGATAATTACAACGTCGCACATAAATCTACCCGAAATAGCGTAGAAAGGTGTGTTGAAAGGCCGATTTCGATGTCTATCACGCGAACGATTCACCATCAGAGTGTTGTTTTATTATGAATGCATGCAGTATTCTCCATAACATTTTCGTCAGAAACCGGATTGACTTAGATGAATTGAATTTTGTTGCCGATGATTCAGAATATGAGATTCTTGATGATCGAATACAGCATTGAGCAATCAAGTTATCTAAACGAAGGAAGACAATCAATATGCGAATTAGTAGGGAAGTATTTTTAATATATAACAAAAAATAAAATACAAACTTAAATTGCATTATAAAATATTTATATGTATTTTCTAGATTTATGTTCCTATTTGGATTGCTTGAGTTTTTCTTTCTCTATTTCGATTTGGCGCTCTAGGGCCGTACTTCGCCTTTTATCTCCCACCAAATAATTCTCCAATATTCCTTCCATACTCCATGGTCCGCGCTTTCTCGGAGCTATATTTGAAGAAAGAATTGTTGTATTTTGGCGGATATTGCATTCTAAAGTGTGCGAGTCCAAATTTCCTCCATCAGCATTGTTGTCGATTACCGGCTCAATGTCAAGTATATTTTCATACACTTCCTGAATAGTTGATGATGATGTTGAGGGGATCTTCATCGGTTCGATCCGAGGTGAGTTTTGAAAAATATAAGATTCTTTCAATATAGATGCTAAATAAAATTATTGTACATTGTTGTTACTATTATTAACAGAGATTTCCGGTGCAGCA
This sequence comes from Nephrotoma appendiculata, assembly GCA_947310385.1. Taxonomy (NCBI): domain Eukaryota; kingdom Metazoa; phylum Arthropoda; class Insecta; order Diptera; family Tipulidae; genus Nephrotoma; species Nephrotoma appendiculata. The sequence continues at coordinate 203,307,135 of OX371224.1, forward strand.
CATTCATCACCTGTCACGGAGTTCCAAGAAATTATATTTATAATTCGTTCTTCAAGATCGGTAAGTGGTTTTTGACAACCCATTCCATTGACACCACTTCTATTGGCAATTGCTTTTAAATCTGCCTCCTTGTTTTTAACATAAAGCCTAAATTCAAATAAGGTATTACATATTTTATGTGTTTTGCTTGAATTACAAATACTAACGCTGTAAAAATTTAACTAACCTCAAATCGACCCAACTCTTTTTTCCATCGTTCCCCATCCTTAGACGCTCCACCTGCAGCATTCAACAACTCGGCCACTTCATTCCACTTCTCTCTCATGTCTTTGTTACCATCTATTCCTCCATATCTACAAGAAACATAATACCATTACTTGTTAGTAGATTTATAAATGGATTGATAAATAAAATATTTACCTACCACGAGCCAAGTCTAAATTTTCTTCTAAAAAACTAACCAAAATTCCTTTTTGGTTGGCTGAAACTTTTTTCCAATTTTTCCCCGTTTCCCATAGTTTGTTTGTAGGCATGTGTTATCCACTTAAAATTCCACTATATAATAATTTTATTTATTTTCTTCAAATTCCACGACGAGATAATTTGGAATTTCATTCCACAAAAGTGGAATTTATTTTCCGGTCCCACTGAACCGAAATCCAATAATCTCGATTAGTACAAAATCCCATCACACTAAAAATCCCATCAAACCAGACTCCATGTACTGTTACAAAAAAAATCTAGTTTACCATCATGTTTTTGAAATCCTACATCAGTGATGAACAGTTTACGCTTGTTTTCAATTTGTGTGGCCTTGCATGCATCCATAATTTTCTGTTTTGTTAATCCATTGTCACATTTAACAATTACTGTATTAACAGCTTGAGCATCTATTTTATGATGATTATAAACGATGTTTATGACCCCTTCTGCACATGACGGAATTCCAAGGTTATCAAACACTTATTTTATTTTAGTTCTCACATTTTCAGCAGGTTCCTCAGGTACTCCGTGGAAGATTAAATTGTTTCTGCGAGAGTCTTCCTCAATAACCCCCAACTTGATATTAAAATCTGCTACTTAACATTTTCAATTTGTAATTGTTTTATTTGTTGATCTTGATTTTTAACAACGATGGATAAATGTACGAATTTCTCAAATTCTTCGTTCATAAATTCTAGCGATGCAGTAAATTCGTTTTGTTTTGCTGTTAAAGATTTTAGTTTTCTTTTTTTTTTTTTTATTTTTTTTTTTTTTTTTTTTATTGGTAACTATGCGATCTGTTTTGGGGCTCAAGGCTCACCCTGCTCTTCCGCGGTTATGCTTTTTACGTCCTTACTTTACGCCTTCCGGCCAACTCGAGGACGTACGGCTATAGGACCGATTTAAGACCATCTGCACATTGCAAGCTCCATGCCAGCCTATACCGGCACGGAAGATGGGTCGGCCCATGGGTTTTGCACACCGACAAGGGGTCAAGATTTTAGTTGTGTTGTGATAGCTATAAAAAAGAAATAGTTGAAGCGATACAAGTGACAATTTGATGGGTTCCATACGAAACGACTCATTTCACAACAGGATGTGCTAAAACAGGATATCACAAAACAGTACATGGTACGCTACAGTACATAGTACGAAACAGGACCGATTAAAACGGTACAACACAAAACAGTACATGGTACACTAAAGTACATGGTACAGAAGAGTACATCGCAAAACAAAAATCGCAAAAATTATTTGTTGTTGCAAAATAGATCAAAAATTTAAATAAATAAAATAAATATATTATTTATATATTTATTTAAATTTTTGATCTATTTTGCAACGATCGAGTATTAGCGATTTAAATTAAAATAATGTTATATATTGTTAGGTGAAGGGATATTTTATTATAACTTAAAGCAATTATAATTCTATATAGCATACTGTCTAATTACTCTAGGTGAAGGCAAATATCCACTTGATAATATCCCTTTTTCAACCAAAAAAAATGGCTCAATTTAAGTCCGAACCACACAAATGTGTGAGTACAAAACCATAGTATGTAATGGCGTTTTTGATAAAAAATTCGCTTGATTTCAAGCACAACCAACACAATTGTGTGTATAGTTATAGTGTTTTTTTTCGGACGAAAATAAGTTTGAAAGGTATGCACAAATGTGTAAGTTGGTTCGAAAAACATACAAAAATAAATTTTTGACATGGTACTTTTACCGTACCCACACAATTGTGTTACCGGGTAGCAAAAGGGATATCCTAATTACTAAACGTATTCAATAAAAAAATATATAACAAATCAAGCTGAAAAAATCCTCTGAGCCTAACGTTCAGTAACATGTACTTTAGTGTACCATGTACTGTTTTGTGATGTACTGTTTTCATCGGTCCTGTTCCGTGCCATATACTGTTTTGTGATGTCCTGTTTTATTACATCCTGTTCTGAAATGTGTCATAGTGAATGTTTAGCACAGAAATACGTTTCATGCTTCATGCGTACTTCTCCAATGCGTACGAAAAAGAAAAATATATATTCACATTTCGTAGATTTATAGCATGTTGACTAATAGTGTAATTGATGACTTGTCCTGTAATCATAAATGACATATCATGTATATTCAGTGAAATGAGTTAAATGAGTGAAAGAAGGGCGATTGTAGTTAACGAATGTAGTTAATGCATGTAGTTAATTCATGATTTTCGCCTACGTAGTTTATGGATTAACTACACGTAGTTTTTGAGGTAGTTTTTATCTCCTAAAACTACTTAACAACACTGATTCACAATATCTGAGACAGGTATAGGACATGTCGGTTGTCACTACGAATTTATAAACAACAAAACTAAAATGGTGTACGTGTATGTTTTTCATTAGTTTCTTGCATTCCATTTCATAAGTTTGTTTCTTTGATTTTGCTGGTTGCGTCAATAATACGTTTAATGTTTAATAATATATAATTATTTTATGGGTAATTTATTTAAAAATATTAAAAATTTCAAAATTAAATATAATTGATCATCTTAAAACTATACCGTTTCGAAAAGGTTTTACAAATATAAATTGGTTGGTATAATTTATAGTCGAGTACACTAGAAAAAACCGAGAAAATGATTGAATCAAAACAAAAATTAGATTTACAGATACCGTTGCCAATATCATCAATTAAAGGAATGTCGAATATAGCTGTTATGAGATTTTCGGCAACGTCGAAAATAACATCATTCACAAATAACATTGGAACGGATCCTTTCCATAAATTCCACTAATATTTCGAATTGCTCCGAGTTTGTTGAGGTGCTAAAATAAATCCGACAATAATCGTAAATTTTAATAAATTTAATTATTTTAATTAAACAAAATTACATATATGCATTCACATATAAAATTTAAATTTAAAATTAACACACAAAATAACTAAACGTATAAATATATATGACTCACATTTTATTAACTGTTTATTTTTTTATTAAATTTCACCATTTACGATTTATTAAGTTAAATCGTTTATTTGCGACACCTCAAGAGCAGTGCTGTCGCTCTCCGATTTTTGAGAGGAGTATTTTCCATTCAAAAAACGTAGTACCGGGGAGTACTCAAAAAAAATACAAAAGTGTATGATTTTTATATTTTAAATTGAAAAGAAAAATGTAAAATAATTGGTTCCGTATGTAATCTCGTTTATTTAATTATTAATAAAGTATTACAGTTTGTTTCTTTTATCACATTTCATTAATATTAGCTATTTTAACAATAAAAATAAAGACTGCTTAAAAATAATATGTAGGTTTCAGTGGTTAGGTTTCAGTGGTTGACACTTAGGCCATTTTTGGCCCATTGTGATACCACGCATTCACGCTACATCATTAACCCATTCACCTATTCACCTACTCACACAACTACAGTATTACCACCTGCACATTGCAAGCTCCATGTCAACCTGTACATTGACATGGACGGTGGGTCGGCGCTGAATTCTGCACTTCATCAGAGGGTCTTAGTTGTGTTTATTAACATCACCGATCGTAATCGGTGATGAAAATTCGATTTGCATCTAGCCTCTGATGGGATTCGAACCCAGTACCTCCCGGTCCAAGTGCCGAAGCTTTAACCACTGCACCACTAGTCCGGTAAAATAATATGTAAATAAACAAAAAAATCAAAATAATATACATAAAATAATATAAATATTTGGTAAAAGAATCTCATTTTGTTTTAAGAATACAAAGTTCCATTACAATTAAAAATAACTAAGTATATATTTCAATTATAAATTCTTTAATTTAGTTTAAATTTTGAAGGTAATTGAAAACCATAATAAAACCATATAAACCAACTCTTAAGTTTAAATTTCATTTCGAAATGTTTAAATAAAATTATCATTTTCCGTTAAAAAAAAAAATATTTATTCAGTTTAAAAATCAAATCGAACAAAAAATATCACATTTCCATACGCGAACCATTCGTTAGTCTTCTGACACTAATACCGAACGATTATATCCCAGATAGAAAATAAAATTATTGATTAACTGATTTATTGTAACATTTAATTAAACTGTCTGATGGTATCCAGTGCGAGGCTTTCACATCTTCTACCATTTATTTTGCAACCATTATGGCATTTACAGTGGTGGTATGAAGGGCATTTCGTTGTTTATTTTTGATTCAATTTAGTTGCGAAAGAACTCGTTCTGCGGTGGCACTGCTATATGGAAAACTTAGCAACGCACTAATGAATTTTTCAAGTGTTGGAAACATTTTTTCGTTTAGCCCGTTTTTTATGTGGAATACTGAAAACCAAAATTCATCTAAGTCGTCTAAATTGTTGTCTATGTTTAAACCTGATTTATTTTTTATTTATTTTCTTTAAACCTGATTTATTTTATTTATGATAATAAGACAAATTAACTGTGTTTACATGTACCTGTATAAAAAAACATAAATGGAAAATATTAAATCGGAGTATTTTGGGTGATAGGGTAGTACGGTAGTACTCGCAAACAAAAAGTAGTACAAATACTCCGATCGGAGTAAAACGACAGCACTGCTCAAGAGCAGTCGAATAATTTTCGTTTTTATTTCGTTTTTTTTCGTATTTTCGCGCGTCTCACTCTCAATTTCATAATAGAAAAAAAAATGCGATCTGTGGTCCTATTCTAGTTTTCCCCGGGAATTGGGAATTAGTGACGTATTTCTAGCAGTTGGGAATTTTTTATTCCCCAAAGTGTATTCCGGCGTTTGAGAATTTTTTTTATTGCGGAAAAAATAATTCCATTTTATAGCAGTTTTGACGTTAATTTTTCCCCAGTATTTTTTTGGGGGATTGTGATTCGTACATTTTTGAATTTTTAAACCTTATTTTTTCTAACAAATATGTATTTAGAATAAATTAAACTTTTAACTAGGTCGCAATAAATGTTTTAGTTTATAAAAACCTCACTAAAAAAATGTTTTCCGAAAAATGATTCCCAGTCTACCATAATATATATTTGGGAACAGGAAGTACATATTTGGGAATAGTGCAATTTTGAAATTACAGCAAAAATATTCTCAATTCCCCTGGAAAGCCAGAATAAGGCCACTGGTCGAAAAAAAAGCGCGCGTCGAAAATTTCATAATAGACCCCAGTTTTCAGTATAAATTTACAGCCATAATATTGCTATAAGTAAATACAATAAATTTCTGTTAAATTCTATTCCCAATTAGTTCTTTCCTATAGGTATGTAATAATAAACGTCAAAACTGCTATAATGGGGAATACATTTTTCCCGAAAGCCAAAATACTTTTGGGGAAAACGGGATAAAACTGCTAGAAAATTTAAAATTTCAATCCTCCGGGATTTACCAGAATAGGGCCACTGGAGTGTTGAAAAAGTGATATTTGAAGTTTCGTTAATTTGTTATAGTACCCTCTGAGCACAATAAGAGAAGCATATTTGCGCGAGGGCCACCGAAATTACAGAAAATCGAGACATTATCTTCGATAAGTATCGAAAATAGTAATGTTTCAATGTCGGAACTTTTGTCAGACGGTTAAAATTGTGTTCAAAATGAGCAAAAGAGAAATCTTTCTCATCTGAAGATGTCGTAAAATATATTGGTGCACAACATTACAAAACTTTATCGGGTTTACTGAGTGAAGAATGTATGTATGTAGAACCAAGCATTCTTTATGAATACCAATTTGTCGTGTTCATCTTAAATAAAAAAAAATAGAAAAAACAAGAGACGAGACTGAAATGAATTTTCTTCAAACATGAGGTTGCCTAGTTCGATTTTCTAATATACATACACAGCATATTATCCATTGAAAGCAATGCGAACAGTAATAAAGAAATTATACAACAATAATCGAATTATGAGTATAATAATAAAATTCGAATTAGATAATATTTCACTATTAGAAAAATAATAATAATAAATTTTATAAAAAGATTTGAACTCTTGGTGAACTTAATTGTATTTCCATGAAAAATACAAATTCACGCATTTAGTGTTTTTGTGTTAGGTTTAATATTGAAATAGAAAAAAAATATCGAACTCAAATAAATTTGATTTAATCTATTCATTTTTTTTTTGGAAAATATTGGTTTTTAAAACGAAATAAAATTTCCGATTTGGTGAGAAAACACGAAACCGCAATTTATTTTTATGTATCACTTTCAATTAATGTATTGTTTGCTTTCAACGTGCATGTCATAGAAAAATTGTAATCAGGTTGTGTTGAGAAATTGGCATAATGTAATATCGACCTAGTTTATTTCGTACACGTAGTGGGTGAGTTGAGCGATGACCTATCACCTATCAAAGTAAAGAAATCTAATATGTCACAATGAACGTGAATTAATATGTAATGTGACAGAACGTCACGGTACCGTATTACTACATCTAAAGAAGTATAAAGCTATTAGATTTTGACGTTTTAGTTTGTAATAAGATACAAATCGAAATAAGTATGTATTAGGAATTTTCCTAAGCGTTTTATTTCCCTATACAAATCTGGTTTAAAGGTGGTTTATATGAAACAGAATTGAAATAAACTAAAATTGTACGGTACGCCTGTGTTTACGCTTTATTTTATTTCTATAAAAAACGTAAACAAAGATCTAATTGGCGTGCTGCTCAAACCAAAACAAAAAAACATAATAAAAATGTCAGATAAATTGGAGAAACTTTTAGAAAATAATGAAATTATGAAATAAAAGTGTTTAAATTTGGATTAAAAATAGTCTGAAACCATACTTGGATAAAGTATGATTATGTCATCAAAAAATCATAAGAAAATCTTAAGTATTTAAGGAAATATAAACGAAATTAAACTTGCTTGGCAAAAAACCAGATGTAATTGAATTTTTTTTACTATGAAAAGGTATAATCGCGGTTGTCTGTCACTAACACTAACTCACCGATTTTTGTTTTATGTTGTCATGGCCATTTACATAGCAGCAAACATTGGTTAATTAATAATATTTAACATTAACAATAATTAAATTAACGTTGAAATTATAATGATGCAGTGAAAAATTCCAAATAACTGGCCAAATAAAAATCGTTTTTGCCGTATTAATAATGTAATTTGTGTTTTTATTAATGCATAATTTATATAAAGTGCACATAAATTACTCCTGCTTTTATGGATGGTTTAACTAATTACATTATTAATCGACTCGGGCATGGGATCCATTGCGTATATGTATGCAGGCCCATCGTCAGTACGTTATAAAACGTTTACGAACCTTAGTTTTAGTGAAAAGCACTGCCTCTTATGAATTATAGAACAACTAATCAATAGTGAACCATTTGTTTCATGCTAATTGTAAACATAATTTATTTACAATTGTTAATCATGTTTTTCTTTTTTGTGCACTTTTATCACTTTAACTAATTATAAATAAAACTAGTTTTATTTTTTGTACTTTTAACAATATTTATTAATTCTTCCTTATAGTGATAATAATTATGAATATTTGATTTTTAAAAGGATCGACTTCGGATATATTCCTTCTTCAGTTTTTTTAAATAACTATTTTAGAAATCATATAACCTTTAAAATAACTAAGAATAGTTATTTTAAAGAAACTGATGAAAGAATATATCCAAAATCGATCCTTTTAAAAATCAAATATGCAAATTTTGTCACTATAAGTAAGAATATATATTATAAACGTCTATGCCACTGACTGACTCACTCGAGAACGCACTGGAAGATCAAAAAAAATTCGTCCGTGTGATTTTTTTTTTTCAAAATTTCGTCAACGAAATACACAAAAAGCAACAATAATCGTAAAATCGAAAGAAAATGTTTTATTTTCGAAGTAGAAAATTCTCATTAATATTTTACAATATCTGAATTTGACAAGACGTGTTTTTAAATTGAGATCAAAAGTTAAGACTCTAAAAAATCAGACAAGCAGAAAAATTAACTTTTACTAGTTAAAAAACCAAAGTGAAGCAAAAATATTACTCCATTTGCAACAACCAGAATAGCAGCTACTTTGCTTAAGGAGGACGCACGATTCATAGTAGATTTAAACTTCCAGTACACTTCTTGATAATTCAATCTCATCAATGCGAATGACATCACCAAAAGCTTTAGTTTTGCGTGAGACTGCTCTTATTGTTATAGATGAAATTATAATGCTTCGCCTAAAAATGGTCTCCGCTGCATTGATAAGCTCTTGTGAGAGGTGATGGGAAATGACATTAGTTTCGGAGGTAAAGTTTTGATCCTTGGCGGTGATTTTCGTCAGACGCTACCAGTCGTTAAAAGAGAAACGCGCACTAAAATCATCGAATGCTTCATTAAATCAAGCCCTCTATGGAACCAGTTTGAACAACTTTCTTTGACCACCAACATGCGCAGCGAAAGCCAACACGAGCACAATGAATGGGTTCTGCAAGTCGAATCAGGAACTTTGCCTGCAACACCTGGCATTTATGAGGACACAATTCAAATTCCGACCAAAATGATCACAAGTCAAGATCTAATCAGTGTCATTTTTAATAATATTGAGCAAATGTCAACAGATGAGCTCTCAAAAAGAATTATCGTTGCTCCAACGAATTCTCAGACGCTTGAGATGAATCGAAAAATAATCGATTTTATTTATGGTGGTGCAGAAATTTACTACAGCGCAGATTCGTTAGTAAGCAAGGATGCTAACAATGTACTCAACTTTCCCGTTGAATTCCTCAATGAATAGAATCCATCCAGCATGCCCCCTCACTCCAAATTGCTTTTGGAAAAGGGTGTTATCATAATGCTTCTACGAAATCTAAATCCTAAGAAAGGTACGGTTCTAATCCCTCGAATTGATTTGGCACCTTCTGAGAGCAATCTACCATTTGTTTTGCGACGCCGACAGTTTCCAATTATTCCAGCACACACAATGACGTTAAACAAGGCGCAAGGCCATATTTTAATAACGTGGGAATTCATCTTCAAACAGCAGTGTTTTTCCATGGGCAATTGTATGTCGCTCTTTCCCGCTCAAGAGATTCTCACCAAGTGAAAATAAGAATCGAAGATAATCCACAGCAGGGAAAGCTTCTCAACGATGACCGTCAATTTTCTCAAAATCTTGTTTTTAAAGAAATCCTGTAGTTTAATTTTTAATAAATATTGTTCGTACAAATAATTACAGTTTTCTTTTGATTTTGTAATCGTAAGATTACATGCGATCTATTTAAAAATATTTAACTAGTTTTATTTATAAATAATTTATTTGCTGTCGTAAAGTGTGGTATGTATAATGATTTCGATTTTCAGAGGTTGGAATTTTAATAAAACTTAAATTTAATAATGGGTCAGTGTTAGGAAAATAAAAAAATATTTTTTCCACTACCCAGTTGGAAAATTGTCGAATTCTGACAAGTATTTTATGAATATTTTTTTTTTTTTGCGAAAGACGTTCGTTTCTTCATAATAACACTTCAATGTGTTATTGAATACCTGTGATAGTACTAAGGCTGTATGTCAAACTTAAGGTAAATCGTTTACCACGGTAACAGATTTTTCGATCGCAATTTTTCGAAAATTGACTTTTACCTTAAGGTTAGTGCACAGCCTTAAGTACAAAAATGGAGTGTTAAATTAATATGTTTTCGTATATGTTTTATTTATTTAATTTAATGTATTTATTAATAATTTACATATTTAAAATTTTACACATAATTCATTGTGAATTAAGTTTATATTATTTTAATAACTCTTTATGATGTACAACTGTCACATGTCCACTGATGATGCCTAATATGGCGAAAAATCTAAAAATTTAAATAAATAAAAAATCATAAAAAATTAAAACGGGTCAATAACCACTTGTTCATAGTGCTGATAATGCAAAAAAGAAAAATTACTCACCAAAATTAAAAATTAAATCAGCAAAAAATTCCAAAAACTAAAAAACGTACATTTCTATTTCTTTTTTTCTAGGTACATTTTTTGTCGATTTTTGGTGGTATTAATTTTTGAAAAGTGTAGTCTTTTCCTCTACCTTTTTGGCTGTTGTAAGGATTTTGTTACTTTTTTTGTTATTTGTCCATGATTTTCACGCTGCCCATACGACTTGTGTGTCGAATTTATAAATGTATAAGAATAAAACAACAACAAAAAGTTGAATTACGACAACCCAAAACGCTTTAAATAAAAAAACCTTTTGACGTAATTTGTCGAAAGTTGTAATGCTACGTAATCCACCGCATGACTATTTTCCAAATATGTCATGTGGCAATATTCTGGTAATTCCCCCAGAATAGGGAATTGGGGAAAGAATTTATATGTAATTTCTGTTAAAATATTTTTTTCCGGCATCTTGAGGTAAAAAAAAGCTAATGGTAATTTTTTTGAAAACAAACTAAAATTGGGAATAATTTTCCCTGCCAATTTAGATATGGAAAAACTATTCCCAATTAATAATTATTTACATCAAACTCTTCTCCTCACTAGGCCGGAAAAAAATATTTGAACTGAAATTACATATAAAATCTTTCCCCATTTCCCTATTCTCGGGGAATTAATTACCAGAATAGTGCCATTGATCTACTTTTAATTAGTATTTTCGTAATAGAATTATTTTCATAATATTCTCGTTGGAATTTACAAAACAAAAGTTTGGTATTCGCTGCAAGCCATACAGACGTTATGCTAAAAGGTAATTAAATTAAATGTCCGTTAAACTACTGAAAATATGAATTCATGACGAACGTACATAAATTATTTACGAATTAATTAGAAAACGTACATAAATTATTTAATAATGATAAAAACCCGCTGGATTTAAATTAAATTAACATTTCTCCATTATCCTTATTAAAAAATTTATAATTTTTAATTAATCAAAACTTTAAATTGATACTCTACCATTATTTTATCGGTTGAGTAATTTCCCCAGGAAAATATAATTTCTGTACATACTAAAGTACTTATTACACCTTTCTAAAATGCATTTTACCTTGATTTACACCATCGTTTTTATAATAAATCAACGATGTTCAAGACATCTATAAAACACAATTAACATTATGTAAATTAGAACGTGGTAAACCAAATAGTAGCAATTAGTTTTATTCTAACAATATAATGTACATAAACGTATCGTTTAATAGTCTTGTCTGTTTGATTGGCCAATTCATTTCTTACACATTTATGTAAATATACTACAATACATATACATATATGTATCTCTTTAAAAATACTAGGCAATTTTAATTTTAAGTTTTTTTAAAGCTTCATGTTACGTACAACAGCATCTACTTTGAGAATCGCATGAAGATGTGTTTCTTTATTAAATTTTATGCAAATTAGAATCTGTTAATTAGAAGCGATTAAATTTAATTTAAATCACGAAATGCGTGCATAAAAAACATAAAACTCTCGGCTAGATGTGGTACCCAAATAACAAATGTGATATCTTATTCTACGACATTTAAAATTACGCTACGGTTTCTTGTAACAAAATAGGTTAGTGTAAAATACATAATATGGAAATTTGAATAATTTTATTGACATGTTATATGTGTTGAATATCTCGCCACATAAATGCAACGAGTACGTGTACCTTTGGAATTGTATTTCTTTGTAGAGTTGCTTAGGTAAATGTTCACATTAATATTACTTAAATTGCAATTTTGTTAATCGGTTTTTGTAAATGAGATGAATGATCTAATTGCTGCTCTCAACATTTTATAAGACGGTGTGTTGTGTTTACAATTCTAAAACCTTTTTATTAATCTTAGTAACTGACCTTTTCAATTTCATGCAGAGTATGAACAAAATCGCGTAAATAATCCTTTATAATCTATAAAACGTTTCGTTGTGTGGTTTTCCAAAAATAAACTCGGATAAAAATTAGAATAGTACACAAATCTTGAGGTAATGTGACGTCATACACCTAATAAAAATACAAAAATAATAAAAATAAATCAATTGACGTAGTTTTTATATTTTCACATGGCTCATTTCTATGAGCTTTGTATATTACACCGATAGAATGAAAAATATACGTACCCACAGATAAATTCAGATCACTTAAAATAAATTAAACCAACTTATTTTTATTTCAATCGCTATGGGGGTGATTTTTTCAAACTTACGATTTCTGCCGGATATTTTTTTTTAAGTATTGCATGTCTTTTCTTCTTCGGAGAGGTATAGGTATTGTTACGAATTTGCCCTGTAAAATCCGGTCCATATCATTGGATTGTGAATATCGTTATAGAATTTAACGATTACAACACCAATTCTCGTAATTCACACAATTCTAGAATATTAGCATAAATACCGGAAATAATCTCTGTATAGTTTCCAAATATTTACCTAATATTCACGCCACTACTGGAATATTCCCGAAAAATTCCAACAATATAACTTCTACAATTATTAATTTACACCACAATAAGTTATTTAGTTTAGCATGAATTTTTTGATTTTCTAATTAAATGGTTTACAAAAATGTTGTTTTCGTTATTCAATTTTTAAGCTACACTACAAAACATTATTTCGAAGGTCAAATCATTGATTTTCTGCAGCACTACATAAGTATCAAATGAATATAATCTTGGGGACCTATTTCTGAATAAGAAACGAAAACGAGAGTACTACTAAAGATTCATATTCGAATTGAATTAGATTCGTACAATTCTTATTTAAAATTAAATAGGAATCTAGTCCTCTCGATTTCGTATCGTATTCAGAAATAGGGCCCCCGTTTAGCGTGTTTGTTTGTACTTCCTTAAATCTGAGTGTCGATTTTGTAGCTAGTCGATTTTGTAGCATCTGAGTGTCGATTTTGTTGTTTCGTGTTGTTCAAATATTTGAAAATCAAAATCACATAGCAAACAATCGGTTCCACTGCTCAAAAGCAAGCGAATATAAGAGGTGAGGTAGACGTCAGCATCATAAGTATTCAACCGGTTCAACCGGAACTTTTTATTTTGGTCTAATTGCCATTGTAAAATTGACGAACAGAATGCACAGACACATGAGAGAAAAAATACAATACAAATATAAAATTGTTTATTATACACTGTATATGTACACAACATTATTGTTCAACTCACGAGCTCGCGCTGTCATTTTTGGTACAAAATCGACACTCTGGAGCATTAAATAATAAAAGTGCTTTAAATATTTCGAGTAAATAAACCTTAGGAAAAATTGTAATGTACAGTTAAACAACCAACTTAAGAAATCATATAAGCTAAAACAAAATCAGATTTCCTTCGTATCATGTAATTTTACCTGTCAGCTGAAATTTGATGAAATCACCAGTAATTTAATGAAATATAAACTATATATATAATAAGCTTAAGTTTTATTTATTTTTATAAAAAGAAAATACAGTCAAACCTGTTTTTATGCGGTGAATAGGGACCGCATAAAGATAGTTTGACGTAGAAAATAACTCAAAACATTACGCAACCTGACGTAATACTTACGCAATGTCATAAAATATCAAAAATCGAAAAAACAAAATGGTCAATGTCAGTTAACTAATAAGATTAATTACATTCAATTTTGTTCTAATTTGATAGAAGTTTTGAAAGGACTTAGTAGATTGTACTGAAAAAAAAATTCATGCTGCATGGCATAATAATGGCATACAATGTAATATTTCCAGTTCAATCTTGAATCGATATGCAATCCGAGATATTTAGCAGATTCAGCTTGGGGAATTTGTACCCCATTGAGAAATGTATGGATGTTGCTATTTTTGTGCCGCAACATGTATGTTACATGTACTGATTTCAGTTCGTTAAGCTTTATTTTCCAATCCCTGGTCCATTGGCTGATTGTATCAAGTGCGTGCTGTAAGTATTCTACTGCTTGGTTCTACGATTCACATGATGCCAATACTGCGGTATCATCAGCAAAAGTTCCGATGAAGGTCATTTCTGTTGTCGGTATATCAGAAGTGTAAAGTAGATATAGAATGGGTCCTAATACGCTACCCTGAGACACCCCTGCTATGGCTGGGTAAAAGTTGGAGTATGTTTCTTCATGTGACACCCTAAATATTCGTTTGGAGAGGTACGACTCGAGCAATTGGCAGTAGTTTTCTGGCACTAATTTACTTATCTTGTAGATAAGACCCTCATGCCACACTCTATCGAAAGCCTGTGAGGGCAATATTTCTTCTCTCCAAGTGCTTGTTCTATCTTTGTAGTCACGCAGGAAGGACTGTTAGGTATAATAATCATTGGTTTTAGTCATTTCAATAACAACTTCTCAAACAACTTTGAAATAGTAGGTAATAAAGAGATCGGCCTGTATGATCCCATTTGCTCGGCTGGTTTGTCTGGTTTTTTATCATGATTATTTGTGAGATATATATATATATATATATATATATATATATATATATATATATATATATATATATATATATATATATATATATATAATATATATATATATATATATATATATATATATATATATATATATATATATATATGTTAACATATGGACTGCTCTCTTTGATAACTCCTTAAATATCCTTGGCGAAATTTCATCAATTCCAACTGAGAAAAATTTTGGTTTGTAAAATTAAGAAACAAAGTTTTTAATTTCTAAAAATTATAAATTTTTTTGAATTTAAAAAGTATTTTTTTGAAATTAAATGAAATTTTTGCAAACTAATAAATAGCTTTTTTATTTTAATAACATATTTTGTAAAATGATTTATAAAATACTTTTTAAATTTAAAAAGTTTATTTATTTAAACAGAATAATTTATTTCAAAAGAAGAGTTTTAGCATTTAAAAACCATTTTTTTGATAACAATGACAACTTATTAAAATTTTTATATTAATTGTTTTGTCAGAAATTCCGTTGTTTTATTTTTCAATTCGTCTATATTTTATTTTTTACTTTGAAGTTTTTTCAGTTATTTGTGATATAATTCGCCAAATCGATATGTTCTAATGAGTACTGAGTAAAACAACTTTTTATCAGTACGAAAGGAAATCGAACTGCCAAGAAAGAACTTGAGGAGGTTCTCATTATATTTTTTAAGCGTTGTGTGCATTTTTACATAATGACCCTGGGGGTTAAAAATTGGGGAGGGGGAATTAATTAATTTTCTACTTTCGTGGTAGGTAGATATATTCTGTTAAGAGTAGATCATCTCTTTGGTTTTGCTGACTTCAACAGTCGCAATTCGCAAAAATTGTGAATGTCATTGTATTAGTAACTTTGATTTAATAAAATTGTGTCATTATTTTGTTTCCTTGAAAATTTCAACGTGCATACAGGAGATTATACGGTGAAAGAACTGCTCCAACGGATCCAACCATTCGTTCGCTGGTCGGTGAATTTGCCGAATTTGAGACTGTTTTAAATTTAAGACATTCAGGGCACACCTCGAACTAGCAGATCGCTCGAAAATATTGATGTTGCGAGACAGAGCCTAGAGCATACAAAAAAAAATTCCTTATATTCCTGTTGAAAAAAACTGGCTGGAATTATGTTATATAACATACCATGCTATGAAAATGTGACTCGCTTACCTCCTTACTCTACAAGGTGCAAAGCATATAACATGTGCACGCTTGAAAACAGGCGTCTACTACAGGATGCCGCTTTATCAGAAATGTCCTTCTCGGCCACATCGATTCATTCTGGAAAACATCCATAAGTGTCCCAAGCAGGACTTGCGTAATCATCAATTTTTGGCGCTCGAGCACCATCCAACCGCACGGTCATTCGAAATTTTCAGAACGCATCCTTTATAATCTACAATAATAGGTAGAACAAAAATAATATTCTTTGCTAAAATGTCGTAATATTCTTTGCTAAGGTGTCGTTTATTTATTTTTATTATTAATTTTTTTAAATTAAATTTAATAAAAAATTTAATGATTTAATTGTTCGTAAAAAAACTATGGCGTTCATAAACTTTTTATTATTCTAAGAATTTGATTTCGTTTAATGTTGCAGTCCCTTTCCATATTAGGTATGTGAAGGATCACCACTTCACAGAAGATTCTTTGGTCACGTGATTGCTATTCTAATCCTTCTATTCTTTCTGTAGAATGAATTAACGAAAATGCGGAGAATCAAGATAGATTAAAAAAACTTAATTCTACCGTCCAATCCTAGTTCATTGAGGTCTCACAATTAAAAGTGTAAAATTGAACATGCTAGTTTTGGAGAAAATATACCATATAAAATCGGAACTATTTATTTCTGAGTAATTGCGGGTAGTATTATGTGACCGATAAATGGCGTAGGGGTAATGAGCGGGAGCTAAGGTCCGGCTGCGCAAATATACAGTTATGTTAACGCCTCGTGAGATTCGATTAAGAATTTTTGAGCTGGTACAACGTGTTACAGCAAAGTCAAGTGTTACATCGAGAAGCAACAAGATATAGATATGATAACGTAAAGGTAGTAAATTTATTACATTTTTTTTATTTGCTAACGGCCATTAATCGTAGTGTTTCAGATATCAATGGCGACCCCATAAACAAAAATGTAAAGCTTATTTCAGAAAATACGATATAATAAATCATCGGGATGAGATTTTGTGCTAATCGAGATTTTCAAATTCCGGTTCAGTAAAATGAGAAAAATAATTCCACTTATGCGAAGTTAAATAACAAATTATCTTTTCGTTGTCTAATTTCCGCAGTGATGTTTAAAATTGGCTTATTTTTGTTTATTTCAACTGGACAACTCATTAATTATGAGAGATACTTATGTACGTGAGAGTGAACATCGATTACATCAGAACAAAAACATTGAAATTAAACAAAAATCTCATTTTAATAGAAACACAGAAACTCCAGATATTGAATTATGATCGCACATAAGATTATTATAACTTTATTGGAATTAAATTTACATGTGACAAATTATGTATAGAATAATTAAATTGAATGCAAATAAAATTTCATGAAACAAAAAACTGTCTGAAGAATATTTCAATTTTGACATGTTTCTCTATTAAGATCTTGTTCTAAAACGATTACCTCGTGAAACGAACTCAATTGAATTTAGTGGAATGGAGTATTTCAGTGAGAAAAGGAAAATCGATATCAAAACTTATTCCATTCCGTTTCATTCTATCAGCGCATCCCCAATAGAATTCCTTAAACTTTTTCCTTACAGAAAAATATGAAAAAAATCTTGAGAAAAAAAAAAATTCTCAAATTTTTTTTCATACTTCTCTGTACGGAAAAAGGAATTCTGTTGGGGATGCGCGAGGTATCTCGTCGAACCGTAGTCCATTGTACAGTACACAAAAACTATTTTTTTTAAATTTAGAATCTACATGTACTTATGTAGCATGTGTGATGCATATAAATACATAATTCTTTCCAATTTAAACACGATGCAAAAAAAACTATTACACTAATTTATTATTTATTACTCAATTTCTGTGATTCCGCGGTCGTTAGTACGAATAAACACAATAATGTACACAAAAATAAAAGCGAAAAAAACTTGTCGACAAGTTGATTGAATTCAATTACAAATCTAATATTAATTCTTATAAAACAGAATAACCAAAAAGCAAAAAACAGAAATACAAAAACTAATAATTATGATTGCATGATCAAAACAAAACTAAAAAATTTAATAAAATCTAAAACAATTTAGAAAATCATTAAAAATTAAAATAACTAATTAAATTTAATTTTTTTATGTAATTTCATAGTATGTTCAACCGATTTATTTACTGCTTACAGTGATTCCCATTTAATTATAAAAAAAAAATACACAACAAAAGAAAGGATGGAATCAATTCGATTTCAATCAAATTGAAATTATATACTCGAACATAAATATTTCATACCCCTTTTAAATAATACATAATTTATGTAGCTACTATTATTGACTTTAACGACTTGACGATTGAGGAAAAACTATATACAAATGTATGTTATAGGGCGCTTAGCACCTGTATGGTGTCATTAGTTTATTTCGCATATTTAGAAATTAAATTAAATACATATACATATATGTATATAATAAGATAAAGTGTCACAGAAAGCTAAACCAATTTTTGTAAAACTACCATTTTACAATAAATAGCGAAAAAATGTAATTAGTTTATCTAAGTCGCCTATCTTTTTAATGGTGCTTTTGTCCATCTGGCTCCAATAATTCATTCTGTATTTTCATGCAGTAAATCTAATCTATCATCATAAATGGAAGTCATGACTCCCGCAAAACGACGGGTCTATTCCTACAGCCCTTAATACATAACAAAATGAAGGGGTAGGAAAAGCATTTAGCAGAACAACTCAGTTGTTTGCCTCGCAGACATCTAGTGATCATACGACACAAGACCACAGAACTAATCTATTTGAAGAAAAGAAACGAGATATTAAATTTATTAGTTTTCATTAACTGCTTCTTTGAAACAGCAACCTACCTAAGAAAAATAAAAAATTGTATTTCATATACACCTGGAGGAGTGCGCTGATTATACAAGCTCCTCGCGCTGCACCTTGGGTAACGCTAAAATTATAACCCCGCGGGTATGGGCGCGGTAAAACCCGAGCTACTTGCCTTGAGGGGGAAATACCCATGGCAAATCCTGAAGCGTCTGTTCTCCATGTTAGGGGCGGCTTTTTCCAGTGTCTGTTCTCCATGTTAGGGGCGGCTGTAAAAAACATGGCTATAAGTATAAAATTCTAAGGAACGGAATCCATAATCTATATATTCAATGGAGTCAACCAACCAAAACGAAGATACGATGCAGGGAATCGGATGCCCAGTACCGACGACTCTTGGGAGTGAGCAGCGGGCTCCCAGTCGACGAGATCTAGCAACAGCAATGATGTAGTGATTCAAAGCTTGGTTACTATACCATATACAGCTACAAGCAATTCCACTGAAGTTGTCAGTTCAACTTCAATGTTGAATATGGAACCAGAAGTGGTAGACGACCCGATAAATAAACTCTCAGAAATACACAGTAGCGGCACAAGCCTTAAAGAGAGCACTAAACGCTAATGTTCAAATGACACAAACTGGCATCGATCGCTATATTACAGTAAAACGGAAAAGGGATAATCAAAAAGCAGAAAAACTACTGATAAGTAAGAAATTGAATTTTTCGAAAAATTTAAACTACCGCTAAACAACCGATTTGAAACATTCATCGAAAAGGATGCGGAAGAGAGGCAAATTGTAAGTACAAATACTCAAGAACAGGCAAATCGAAACTACAAGCCACCTCCAATCTACTTACGCGAAATCGATACGCACAAGGTGGTGCAAGAATTCAAATCAAGCGTGCTAACAAATGGAAAAACATTTCACGTAACAAATTTACTTCGAGGCAATATACACGAAGTAAAAATTCAAACACATGAGGTCAACGGCTATAGAGAGGTCATTAATTTTTACGATGCACACAGAACAGAAATTATTATACATACCGATTGAGGCCTTCAAAGGGTCTTTCAGTCGTTATTAAAGGCATCGATGTTTATGTTGAAATAACCGAAATCCAGGCTGCACTTGTTGAAGATAAATTTAAGATACATCGAATTTATATAGAATCGTGAACCGCTTGAAGCAACCACAACCAATGGTCTGGATCCATCCGAAAGCATTTTGAAAATGCGAGAAGTTCATCCAATATATAAACTAAAGTACGTCATACACAGACGCATAACTGTTGAAGAACAAAAGAAAAAGTCTGGATCAATGCAGTGTTTAAACTGTCAAGAATATGGTCACTCTAGGACATATTGTAAGTTGATATCAGTGTGCGTCGTATGCGGGGAACTACACCAAACCAACAGTTGTCCAAAACCAAAGAACTCTTCAACTGAAAGGAAATGCAGCAATTGTGGTGGAAACCACACTGCCCTGTGAGGATGCCCAGTCTACATAAATATTAGTCAATTGTCACGTCCTAAGAGGCAGTATAAAACTACAGCAGATGCGCAGAATAATATACCTCCGCATTCGCCAAATGACTCTCGTTCGCACAGAACACCAACCAGCAAACCAACATACGCAAGCGTTCTTCAAGATGAATCCTCAAATGTTAAACCTACCCTGAATAACTGCATGCAAATGATGATGCAATTAATGACAACAATGGAAAATATGCTACAAGCAATGCTACAAAATCAAACCACTATGATCCAGAAACTAGAATGCCTCCGATAAATTATCTGAAGATATGTCACTGGAACGCAAACGGTATAATACAACACAAACTTAGAACATTTCCTAGCTAAACACGAAATTGATCTTATGTTAGTTTCTGAAACCCACTTAACCGATAAGCACAATTTCAGAATTAATGGTTACGAAGTTTATGATACAAAATATCCCTTGGGCAGAAGTCGAGGAGGAACTGCTATTTAAAAAAGCAGATTTGCCATTATGTTCTATAAATGAATATAGCACTGAGAAAATTCAAGCAACCTCTGTATGTGTGGACCTTGACAAAGAAAGCTTAGTCATCGCTTCAATATATTGCCCTCCAAATAATAACGTTTCGGCAGATATCTACAAACGGTTTTTTGCAACCCTGGGTCAATGTTTTATTTTGGCCGGCCAAGATTGACTACTCCAAGGGGACGTCAATTAACGAATGTTATTCAAGAAAACCACTACGATGTTGCGTCGTGTAAAAATCCCTGATGTCCTTGATTTTACAGTCACAAGTAAAATAAACCGAGAAATAATCCAAGCTAAACTACTTTTAGAATTATCTTCTGCCCACTCTCGGGTCTTACTACATTACTGGGCCAACCAAAAGCCATGTTCTACAAATAACTATCTAACGAACACTTTCACTTACTGGTTGAAATTCAAGATGTACATCAGTTCACATATCAACCTAACGTCTACACTGCAGACGACTAACGATATAAACATTGCTATGGAAAACTTTAATGATCTACTAGTCAACGCAGCTATTTCAGCCTTGCCTAAACCAAAGAACAAAATCGATCACCAGATGCTAAACATAACATAAATCAGACAAAAAGAAAACTACAAAGTCTACTACAAAAAAACAAGATGGATTATATGCAAAATTATCTTAAAGAATTATCTCCCCATTCGGAAACAAACTATTCATTATGGAAGGCCACTAAATACCTTAAACGGTCTTAGCAACCAAATCCACCAATTCGTCTTTCAAACGGTGAATGAGCTAGAAGTGACGAGGAAAAAGTTAAAGCCTTTACTGATCACCTTGAAAGTGTATTCATTCCAAACCTTGGATTATCGGTGGTCCAAACAGAAAATATAGCAATCAGACATATTGTTACGATTTTGCCTTGTCAATCAAGGTTCGAATCACTGGATTGTGAATAAATACACTGCTTCAATTTTAACTCACACAATTTTATTTACACAACACAATTTATTATACAACACAATTTTCACAATTAATTATTATAATTATAACACACTCTTTAATTATCACTTTAATAATCGCTTTAATAATCACTTTAATAATCTTTCTATTTAACCTTCACTGTATCACGTTTAAAATAAGACTCAGCAATACACGTCAACGCGCGCCTTTATATACCAAAATATTTGTTTCTAGAATAATCCTAAATGCGCAGCAAATATGTTAGTATAGAAATACGCCTAAATGTTGAGTATAAATTATAAATGTAGTTGTACAATTAATGAAATTAACTTATTCTATTCTACTCTAGGTGTCACCGTAACACTACCCCCCACCTAAGCCTGTTCGTCCCGAACAGGATCCAGATCACCTCCTCTGTAGAGCGCCAAACGCTCTAAATGCACCACCTTTGGTTTACCTTTCCGTCCTTTCTGTATGCGATAAACCACGTCGTTCAACTTTTTAATGACAGTGTAAGGTCCTTCCCATGTGGGTTGCAACTTCGGTGATAATCCCTTCTGCCGTTGCGGGTTGTGAAGCCATACCAATTGCCCTTCCTCGAAGCCTTGATTGTTTGCTCGTATGTCATATCGAGCTTTCATTCGATCACTTGTTATCCGAATTTTCTCCCGTACAAATTGATGTATTTCATTGAGTTCCTCTTTCATTCGGTCGACATAATCCTGTCCGCATAGAGCTGCTGATGGAACAGCCCCAAATTTTAAATCTCCCGGTAATCGCAGATTGTTCCCAAATATGGTTTTAGCTGGTGTCACTCCTGTTGTGTCATGTACCGCTGATCGGTAGGCCATCAGGAACATTGGTATATGTCGATCCCAGTTACGTTGGTTCCTTTCCACAACCTTTGCTAGATATTCCTCCAATGTGCCATTGAATCTTTCCACCATACCGGCCGAATAATTCCGGAACGGAATTATTGTGTAACACGGAAAGAGTTGTTGGCTATAGTGGAATGTGTTAAGCACTTCTATAAGTACCTTTATGGCCAAAAATTTCTTCTACGGACGGATCATGGAGCTTTGCGCTGGTTGTTACAATTCAAAAATCCAGAAGGACAAGTAGCACGTTGGATCGAACGTTTGCAAAGCTACGATTTCCAAATTGAACATCGGAAGGGAACCGCACATGGAAATGCCGACGCATTATCAAGAAGGCCATGTCCCGTAGAATGCAAGCATTGTGGGCGTGTGGAGGGTAAGGAAAACATCATCGATATTCGACTTATGCAAGTGCTACCTGATGAGGAATGGACTGATGAAATGATCAAGAAGGAGCAATTACGGGATGCTGACCTGTCATTCATCATGCAACATAAGGAAAAGGAACACCGGCCCACATGGAGTGAGATAGCTGACAAAACTCCCATTGTAAAAGCATATTGGGCTCAATGGGATAGCCTCCACATAGAAAATGGTTGTTTAAAACGAAAGTGGGAAAGCACGGATGGTAAAGTAAAACAATTGTTGGTAGTGGTGCCAAAAGATCGGATAGCGGAAATCCTCAAGGAGTATCATGGAGGAGCAAGTGGAGGTCACCTAGGGATTAATAAAACATTAGCCAAAATTCGACAACGTTTCTACTGGTCCGGATGTAGACAGTCAGTAGTAGAATGGTGTCGAAGATGTGACCAATGTGCGGCAGTAAAAGGACCAGAACGAAAAAGCCGTGGAACCATGAAACAATATAATGTCGGGGCACCATTTGAGATAATTGCAATGGACGTGGCGGGGCCATTTCCGACCACCGAGAGCGGAAATAAATATGTGCTAGTAATAATGGATTATTTCAGCAAATGGCCGGAAGTGTACCCCATACCCAATCAGGAGACAACAACAATAGCTGATGCCGTGGTCAACAATTGGATTAGCAGATTTGGTTTACCGATGGAAATTCACACGGATCAAGGAAGGAATTTCGAATCGGTGGTATTTCAGGAAATATGTCAGATGCTTGGTATCAATAAAACCAGAACAACGCCTTTACACCCTGTAACGAAAGCCAAAGGCCATTTGGTTAAGAAATAAAAAAAAACAATCAACCGTTTGATATAACAGCCTTGGACCCACGTTATCAGAAAAATGTTTATCCACACAGTGACCCTTGACCTGGTCTGATGCTGCGGCTTAAACTCAGGAGCGTGGGAGTGGGTTATCATGGGTATGTGTGAATCCGTGGTAGACCAGATAAAATTATTGAAACCTAAAGCTAAAGACAATGCATGCCCAATAAACAACAATCATCCCATTAATATCTGTAAATAAGCACTCAACCTCACCTTCACATTATGGTGTTCCGTTTAATTCATTTGATTAATTAAAAATATATATATATATAAAATAAAATCCACATATTTGAATTCATACCTGGTCACAATATGACCTCGACCATAAATATTTATTAAATTATCATTTTTAATTGTTATCTGTTTTAATTTATATGTGCAAAATAAGCAATATGTATAAGAAATAATATTTAAAAGTAATAAAAAAAAAATTATAATTTATAATCTTAAAACTAAATAGTAATAAAAAAAAATTGGTAAGCGCTTACGAATTGACTATAGCTATGTATGATCCTTCCGTTGTTTGCGGGGTATGTATGAAGCAGCTATCCAGCAATATACCTCATATGAGTGACGATGAAAAATCGAAATTATTTGTCACATATTATTTCATGTGATGATGATCCAAATTGTTAAAGCTCGTGATCAGGCACACCAGAACAAACCAGTTACGTAAAATTTTTGGATTATCGTACTTGTGTTACAATAATATATATTATAATTTCGGGAACTGTTTATATTATAGTTTTTGGTAACGTTTTATTTGTACTATTTTTTTTATGTTATGTATCATTCGAATGAAATTACACAGTATTATATACAAGTAAACTTAACATAAATTATTTTGTTACACTTATAATTCAAAACCTATTATCTAGGAAACAACTTCGTATTATGTGTGTTTTATTATGTGTGTTTTTTTATTTTATCTTTAGTACATAAATATACTATATATAAGATATATATATTTATTTTTTTTATTTTTCACAAAATAATAAGTACAACTCGATGAACTCTAATATATTTTTTTTTTCTTCTTGGTCCAACTTGACCGATCACTTTAAAATCCAATTATCTTCTCCCTCAAAAACTCTGCCGGCAATCAAAAATATTGATTATTATCGGTTCATCCACCATCACATAATTTTTCCCCAATTTCATTTCTCTTTTACAACACATCTGTTATCATCGAAAATAATCGATTAGTATCGATTTTGATTTGTTATGGTTTGACTGTCATCTAGCGTGAAATAGCTTCTCAATTTTAGTACCTTGTATAATAGTGAACTGCAATTGTAACAAATCGTGGGGACGACCAATGACCCAGGAGAAATGTCTCAAAACAAGCCGGGCAAAGACAACAAAAAAGAAATGGATTAAGTTAACGAACTAACAAGAAATCTACGAATGAGATAGAAATAAATAAAAGACGGGAAAGAATACTTGATGTTTACTATAGCACCCAAAATTCAAATCAATACTCGTAAATGTTAGGGTCTACTAGGTTTTAATGTCTTTAAGATGATACACGCCAAGTACCAAATTATTATCGTCAACCAGTTGACATGAGACATTTCCAATAAATTTTTTTACAAAGGCTTTTCGAAATTTTGGAGCTAGTTTTTCGTTATATTTGTTTGCCGCATTACTCTGCGTAAAATTTCGAACGAAAACTTCTTGTCCAATATGCAACTGTCGATGTCTACTACGTAAATTATATATGTACATGAGAATTTCGTTGAAACGCTTGCCGGAGATGATTAAGTACTCTTTCATGAACGGAAGATAATTTATCTGAATTGGAAATACGGATATTATTATCATTCAAACTATGTAATTTTCGAAGTAAGGAATAATCTGATGCGTGACCAATGTAATGCTGACCAAAAACCAAAAAGTTAGGTGAAAACCCTGTACTATCATGAATGGCGTTTCTTAAGGCTGATGCTATATTATCTAAATTACTATCCCATGCTGTATGATCTTCTCGTATGTATGATCTTATTGCTGCAAGTACTAATCTGTTGACCCTCTCTGAAGCATTAACCTGAGGAGAATACTTGGCCGTGAGAATATGCTTGATACCATATTGAGAGAGGAGCTGATTGAATGCTTTTGCAGTAAATTGCTTTCCGTTATCGCTTAGTATAGTTTCAGGCACTGAAAAAACTTGAAACACTTTTCTTTCAAGGAACTTAAGGACATTCTTACTATTCGCGTCACGCATAGGTTCCAATAAAACAAATTTCGAAAAACCATCCAAAACTACAAAAATATAACAATGACCGGACTTTGTTCGAGGAAACGGACCCATAAAATCTATATATAGTTTTTGCCAAGGGCGACATACTTCGACAAAATTTCCCATGGGCGGACGTGTAATAACATTCGATGATTTACTAGCCTTACATATTTCACACAGTTTAACGAAGTTTTGCACATCTTGAATCATATTTGGCCAATAGTATAACCTCCGTAAGATTTCCAATGTTTTTTGTATGCCTCGGTGGGCGGAACTTGGCGAAAAATTAGCGCGCTTTAACAAATCATTGGTTAAAGATCGAGGAACAAAGAGTTTCTATGCCGGTAAATCGGACAATTCATCAGATGATTTTTCAGGTTTTATGTAAACTTTACCGTCCACCACTTTTAGATTACACTTGTCTTTTGGGATCGTCAAGATACTATCGACGAGAGCTAAATATTCATGATTTTGAAATTCTTTAGAATTCATATCAATACATAAAGGACCATTTTCATCCAGACGCGAAATAATTTCCACTTGCCGGGATAAAGCATCAGGTACCAGATTATCTTTTACCTTTTTATACTCTATGACAAAATTAAAACTTTGCAATTTCAAGCTCAAACGAGCGAGACGTCCAGAAAGCTCCCGTTGTCCCATCAACCACTTCAAACTGGCATGGTCTGTGATTATGGTAAACGGGTAGCCTTCGATATATTGCCTAAATTTCCCAACGCTCAACACAGCAGCAAGGCACTCCAGCTCAGTGACGCTGTAATTGCGTTGAGCTGAGTTAAGCTTTTGGGAAACGTAGGCAATAGGACGCTCTTCCCCATTGGAGGATCTTTGAAATAGGACGGCTCCTATTCCGGTCATGGAAGCATCACATTGAATAAAAAAGGGGCGATTGTAATCTGGATTGGTTAAAACGGGCGCCGATGTTAGTGCCACTTTTAACTCTTCAAACGCTTGTTGCGCTTTATCATTCCATTCGAATTTTTTATTTTTCTTCAGCAAATTTGTCAAGGGAGCTGCTATGTCAGCATATTTATGTATAAAACGCCTGTACCAGCCCGACATTCCTAAGAACCTTCGAAGTTGGCGCACGGTCTTTGGAACTGGATACAGGGTAATAGCTTCTATTTTCAAATTATCAGGCGTTAGCACTCCGTCACCTACGACATATCCAAGAAATTTTAATTCTTTGAACAGAAATTTGCTTTTTCAGTATTTATTGTTAATTTTGCGATCGTTATTCTCTCAGCAACTTTGGACAGTAAATTCAAATGTTCATCAAACGTTTCACTCGTGACGAGTAGATCGTCTAGATATACAAACACCTGAGAGTGCAGTTCACGAGGTATCACCCGGTGCATCAGGCGGCACATGGTCTGCGGCACATTGCAGAGGCCGAATGGCATGACTGTAAAATGGTACAACGGTCTTCCAGGTACTGTGAAAGCTGTCTTATCCTTGGACCTCTCATCGAGCGGAATCTACCAGAACGCATCCTTCAAATCAAGACTCGATATGTATCTTGTTTTTGTGAAGCGTCCTAACAGTCCGTCGATAAGAGGTAAAGGATAAGCATCCTTCACAGTAACCTGGTTAACTTTACGCGCATCTAAGCACAAACGAGCTCTGCCATCAGCCTTTTGAACCAATGTCACCGGGGAACTCCATGAACTGCAACTCTCTTCGATCACACCAAGTGAAATCATCCGGTCGAGCTCTTTATAAATTTCCGCTTCTTTCGCGGGAGAGACCGCGTAATGTCTCTGCTTGATAGGTTGTGAGTAGGAGATTCACTATATTGTATTTAACCTTCACTGTATCACGTTTAAAATAATACTCAGCATTCCACGTCAACGCGCGCCTTTATATACCAAAATATTTGTTTCTACAATAATCCTAAATGCGCATCAAGCAAATATGTTAGTATAGAAATGACGCCTAAATGTTGAGTATAAATCATAATTGCAATTGAACAATTAATGAATTTAACTTACTCTATTCTAATCTAGGTGTCACCGTAACACTACCCCTCACCTAAACCTGTTCGTCCCGAACAGGATCCAGATCACCTCCTCTATAAAGCGCCAAACGCTCTAAATGCACCACCTTTGGTTTACCTTTCCGTCCTTTCTGTATGCGATAAACCACGTCGTTCAACCTTTTAATGACAGTGTAAGGTCCTTCCCATGTGGGTTGCAACTTCGGTGATAATCCTTTCTGCCGTTGCGGGTTGTGAAGCCATACCAACTGCCCTTCTTCGAAGCCTTGATTATTTGCTCGTATGTCATATCGAGCTTTCATTCGATCACTTGATATTCGGATTTTCTCCCGTACAAATTGATGTATTTCATTAAGTTCCTCTTTCATCCGGTCGACGTAATCCTGTCCGCATAGAGCTGCTGATGGAACAGCTCCAAACTTTAAATCTCCTGGTAATCGCAGATCGTTCCCAAATATGGTTTTAGCTGGTGTCACTCCTGTTGTGTCATGTACCGCTGATCGGTAGGCCATCAGGAACATTGGTATATGTCGATCCCAGTTACGTTGGTTCCTTTCCACAACCTTTGCTAGATATTCCTCCAATGTGCCATTGAATCTTTCCACCATACCGGCCGACTGTGGGTGTAAAGGCGTTGTTCTTGTTTTATTGATTCCAAGCATCTGACATATCTCTTGAAATACCACCGATTCGAAATTCCTTCCTTGATCCGTGTGAATTTCCATCGGTACACCAAATCTGCTAATCCAATTGTTGACCACGGCATCAGCTATTGTTGTTGTCTCCTGATTGGGTATGGGGTACACTTCCGGCCATTTGCTGAAATAATCCATTATTACTACCACATATTTATTTCCGCTCTCGGTGGTCGGAAATGGCCCCGCCACATCCATTGCAATTCTCTCAAATGGTGCCCCGTGTTTCATGGTTCCACGGCTTTTTCGTGCTGGTCCCTTTACTGCCGCACATTGGTCACATCTTCGACACCATTCTATCGACTGTCTACATCCGGACCAGTAGAAACGTTGGCGAATTTTGGCTAGTGTTTTGTTAATCCCTAGGTGACCTCCACTTGCTCCTCCATGATACTCCTTGAGGATTTCCGCTATTCGATCTTTTGGCACCACTACCAACAATTGTTTTACTTTACCATCCGTGCTTTCCCACTTTCGTTTTAAACATCCATTTTCTATGTGGAGGCTATCCCATTGAGCCCAATATGCTTTTACAATGGGAGTTTTGTCAGCTATCTCACTCCATGTGGGCCGGTGTTCCTTTTCCTTATGTTGCATGATGAATGACAGGTCAGCATCCCGTAATTGCTCCTTCTTGATCATTTCATCAGTCCATTCCTCATCAGGTAGCACTTGCATAAGCCGAATATCGATGGTGTTTTCCTTATCCTCCACACCCCCACAATGCTTGCATTCCACGGGACATGGCCTTCTTGATAATGCGTCGGCATTTCCATGTGCGTTTTCCTTTCGATGTTCCACATTGGCTTCTTTTGTCAAGCTTGTTACAGGCTGGCTACTGCCAACCTGCAGATTTCACTAAGCGCATGCAGAGGCCTCCACGGTGATTTTTGCCGGCTACGTTCTCAGGGAGAAGTTCTAAGGTCGTGGGGTTTGAGGCTTGCATGACGCTCCTGGCTTACACCGTGATCATACAGAAAGTTAAGGGGAACGCAAATAATAATAAAATATACCCGGATTTCCGCCGAAACTCGTCGGCCGGAACTTGAGGAACGAACCGGATAATCAAAAATGAAAAAAAATAATAATAATAACGGTAGAGGTGCCTTGGTGCGCGCATCCATTCGAATTCAAACAGGGTAAAGCCCCGGTTACGAAATTGGATGCGGGCACCAAGGGACCGCAAACACCAAACCGACACAGAGGGAGTCTCCGCTCCCATCACACCTAACCGGAAAATTTAATAATTCATTTTATATATAAAAAAATAAACAAAACAAAAGGAAACAACTTCCCAAAAAAAAGAAAGGGAGGGAACGACAGAGAGAGAGAAAGAGAGAGATGCAATACGCATCGAGCGTGCACCCGCTGTGCGGCGCTCGATTACAAAAAAATTTGAAAATTTAATATAATATAAAAGAAATATAAAAATCAAATCAAAAAAAATAAAAAAAATGGTACCTTAATTAATTTAAAAACTGTTGCGGCCTTGCGCGGCCGTCCTGCCTCAGACACCCCTGTCCGGACCGTTGCGGCTTTGGTGCCGTTAAATACTTCGGCCTCGACTGGCCGCCAAAATAAAATGGGCGTTGCGGGGCCTCTCCCCGATACCAAAAAATTAAGTCGGGCAACCGGTTGGTCGGCTACCCGTTCGTTGCGGCAGACCACCGATAACCAAAAAACACACAAATGGCCGGCTGGCCACCCGTGTCGTTGCGGGGCCTCTCCCCGATAAAATAAAACCACGAATAGTGAATGGTCTCCACAGGAAATCCGTAAAAATTTGCAGCACTCGTTGATTAACCGTACCCTTTGAAAATACGGCACAAGAAAATAACGTGGTACCTATAGGTTATGCGCCACCCGTTGAAACGTGATAATCGTAAATACTTGCGTCACCCGATATACTATGGAACCCGTTATGATACAGTACCAGTAAATTCGATGAACACAATACAGCACTCGTTAAACCGTGCCTGCTCGGCAGTAGATAATCAATAATTTCAACGTATATCTTCTATGATAGATATTTAAATGCACTTATATAATTTGCCAATAATACGTTTCGTAATTAACAACAACAAATTGACGAATTCCAAAATCGATTTTTCTAATACCACAATATAAACTTCTTCATCACTCACAAAATATATTATTATTAAAATATACCTATATTTAAGTAAAAATAAAACTCAAAGTACTTGTGATTAACAACAATATTATATAAACTATAACAATTTATTTTTATTTCGGTGAATTTTAGTTTTTCCAATTTTACATACGTTAGATTAACAACTAGAACGACTCTACTTTATCATAAAAACAAAAGGCGACTCATTCAAAATCACAACTTTAAAGCTCAAAAATCAAAACTCGAATCGAATCCAAAACTCTTACGCCGCACAGCTAGCAAAACGTTCTAGAAGAAATTAATCTCTCTTCTCTGTCTCTCCTTTATATCAAATTTTCGTTGATAAAAAAGAGAGACATAAGAAAAACATTTTTTCCAAAACGTTTTACTTTGCACACACCCGATGCACATTGTTCTCTCTTTCTCGTCGTTCTTCTCACCTCTGCGCCACCACACGATGGGGTACAAAACAAAACGTCGCGGGTGCGTTCAGCGCACAATTTAACAGACAACTTTTGAGGTGAATAAAAACATAAAAGGGTGGTTACGACCAACACAGTCGTAACAAACGTGGGAACGTCCCACACCCTGAGATGTCTCATAAGCCGGGCCTAAAACAAACAATGTGAACGAGATGATTAGACACGAATGTCTTTAATATGGTAAGTACCTAATGCTTTTCCGTTCAAATCTTCGACGGCGTACGCCACTTGTCCGACCTTACTGGTAATTATCGCGGGTTTAAATTTACTAGCCAGTTTGGCGGAAAATTTATCGCATCGCTCAACGCAAAAGATCGTATGAAAACGGGTTGACCGACTCGGAAAGAGCGCTTATTACTACGTAGGTTGTAATGTTGAGCTCTCTTTTCGTGTGCTACGCGTAAGTAATGAGTTATACGATCTTTTAGGAGGTTTACTCGATCTGGCTTAGCCCTTACCTGGACTTCGCTGGGATCATGTTCATCGAGTAACCGTTGCAATGAGTAGTCCGAACCGTGCAACGACATATGTTGACCGAACACGACATAATGAGGGGAGTAATGTATCGAATCGTGTATGGCATTACGTAAAGCAGCCGCAATTTCTTGCAAATTTTTGTCCCACAAATTATGATCGTGATCGCTCAAATATGAACGAATGCTGGCAATCAAAGTTCTATTGACACGCTCGGATGCGTTGCTTTGGGGCGAATACACCGGCGTACGAATATGCGTTACACCGTATTTAGACAACAAATCTTTAAATAAGTTCGAGGTGAATTGTTTTCCATTGTCGGATGTAATAATTTCGGGTACGGAGAATAAAAGGAATACCTCATTTTCCAGAAATCGTCACAATAATTAGGCAGACGCTTCACGTAAGGGTTTTACAACTACGAATTTTGAATAATGATCCAGAACGATAACGATACAGGTATTTCCGAGTTTCGAACGTGGATACGGACCCAAAAAATCGACATATAGTTTTTGAAACGGGCGAGTTGACGTGACCTGAGCTCCCATGGCTGGTTGTGTAGAGAAATTAACAGCTTTGTTCATTTTACAGTTAGTGCAGCTAGCAACGTATTGTTTAACTTGTTTTGCCATCTGAGGCCAGTAAAATTGACGCTGAAGGCGTTCGAGAGTTTTGCTGCCGCCTAAATGTGCTGAAGTGGGAGGGACGTGTGCCTGTTCGATTAGTGCTTGGGTTAATGAATTAGGAATAACTAATTTCCAGTTTGAAAGATCGGTATCCGTATATTTAAAACCAAACGAAGGGGATATCAACAATTTATCATCCTGGATCTTATAGTTGTGCGAACAATCTTTTAACGTATGAATTTTCGCGATCTGATCGACGTAATCTGGATCTTGGAACGCAACCGAATTTTGATCAACGTGCAAAATGGGGACGGAAGAAGGTACTAACGCATCCACGGAATGATCGATGTTTTTACTCGACAAGGCTGGATCTCCAAATTGAACACCAGGATCAGGCGTGCTCTTACTCTCGGAATCATCCTCACAAGGAGCGGATTCATCCGGAAAAGCTCGAGACAACGCGTCAAGTACAACATTAACTGAACCTTTTCGGTATCCAATTTGAAAATCCAGCGCTTGGAGTTTAAGACTCCATCTCGCCAAACGTCCGGAGAGGTCTTTTTGACTCATTAGCCAGCGCAAACTGGAATGGTCGGTATAAATGACGAATGGATAACCTTCCACGTAGGGACGGAACTTTCGCACGCTGAGGACGGCAGCGTAGCATTCCAGCTCGGTCACCGAGTAGTTTCGCTGCGCCGCATTGAGCTTATGGGAATAAAACTCAATGGGCTGCTCCACCCCCTCGGCGTCCACCTGAAATAAGACACTACCGACCCCAACGGCACTGGCATCGCACTGAATAAAAAAGGGTTTAGTGTAATCAGGATGCGTCAATACTGGGGCAGTTGACAAGGCGGTTTTGAGAGCGTTAAAGGAAGAATCAGCAGCTGCAGACCAACATACTTTAGTGTTTTTACCAGTAAGATCGGTGAGAGAAGAAGCTAAGGAGGCGAAATTTGGAATGAAGCGACGGTACCATCCGCTCATTCCCAGAAAACGTCTAATCTGTTTCGTCGTTTTCGGAATAGGGTACTCCAGAATAGCTTTACATTTATCTGGGTTTGTACGGAGGCAGCCATCACCCACAATATAACCTAAATAGTCTACTTCTTTCAACACAAACTTACTTTTGGTCAAATTAATTGTTAAACCAGCGTCCTTCAGATATCCAGCAACCTGTTGTAGCAAATCGAAATGTTCAGCCAGAGTGGAGGATGTGACCAGAAGGTCATCGAGGTACACAAAGACCTTATCGTGTAACTGGTACGGGATGACGCGGTGCATTAAGCGACAAAGCGTCTGTGGTGCGTTGCATAAGCCAAACGGCATCACCTTGAACTGATACAAGGGCCGTCCAGGAACCGTAAACGCTGTTTTATCGCGGGATGCTGGGTCGAGTGGGATCTGCCAAAAGGCATCCTTCAAATCAATCGCCGAAATGAATCGGGTGTGTCCCAAACGACCCAACAATCCGTTGATTATTGGCAGCGGATACGCATCCTAAACGGTTGCCTTGTTCAGTTCTCTAGCATCCAAGCACAGACGAACTTTCCCATTGGCCTTACGCACCAACGTGACCGGTGAACACCAGGAACTTTGTGACTCCTCGATGACCCCCAAAGACAGCATCCTATCCAACTCGGCATACATGAGTTTCTGGATAGCTGGGGACACGGAATAAAAACGTTGTTTGACTGGTTTTGCGGAACCAACATCGATCATATGAGTGATGAGGGATGTGCGGCCCAAACCTAATATATCGCTGCTCGGAAAATATTCGCGAATGAGATCCAATTTACGACGATCATAGCTTTGATCCGCCTGAAAGACTCCTCCCAAGGAGAGCAACTTTTGATCAGCTCATTTATGGTGCTAAACCGACGATCGGTGAGATGAAACTGTAATTCTGGCTTCATGTTTGTAACATGACCAGAGGTCATGTTAACAGAAATTTAATTATTTCATTATCCAGGCGGTCATTATTCGTCGGCTAGACTCAGGGTTAGGGGTGGGTAGATCTGGATAACAAAACAATCCTAGTTTGGACCGCAGGAGGAAAGGAAAATCAGGGAAAGGAAGGGTGGGAAAAGAATACCAGCAGACAACTCACCTTATTTTAGCTCTACTTACCTAGGTCCCATTCAACAAATATATTTTCGTTTTATTCCATTATATAAAAGAAACAAAACCAATCAAAGTGAAGTATAAAAAAAAAGAAAAGAAAATATAAAACTCAAAAACGAACGGAAGAAAAGACAGTGAAAAATTCTTGGGTTTCTAAATTAATTTGAACATAATATATTTTCATTTTTAAATAGAATTAAAAAAAAACTCCATCACCAAATTAAATTATTAATTAAATAAAAAAACTAATTAAATAAAAAAAATTAAAAGATTTTAAAGAATTTTAAATAAAAGGAACTTAAACTAAGAATGCAAAAAAAAAAAAATAAAAAAATATAAATAAATATATATATATATATATATATATATATAAACAGTTACATAACGTTGCGGATCCGTTGCGAAGCGATGTATCCAGAGTTGTTTAAGATGGCCGATGATCTTTTTTTATAAGATTTCTCGTTGTAATTCGATCACCCGGCAGTAAAACTCTTTTATTTAATTTATATTTAGTTGAATTACGTATTATTATGACGATATTTTTAATTTTGAATTACAATGTAGCTTATTATTATTAAATTTTGAATTTTTATTAAACTATTTATTATTCCTATTATTAGTTAGATTATTATTATTATTACGTCAATGATGACTTCGAATTTATTTTCGTCCACTAACTTTTATGATTACATATGTTATTTAGCGAAACGTTCGTAGGTACACTATAGAATATTAAATTTTATCTCGGATTATAGGAATTATAGATTCCAAATAACTAACTGAGTACATATTCACTTTTATTCAGACTTTTACTTAAAGTTTATTCTTTTTTTTTTTAAACTTATTCTTTTTTAAACTGTTTTTACTATGTATATATGAATAAACAGTTTATCAAACACTATGTTTTTTTTTATACAAAATTATATAATTGATTTCACTGTTCGTCAATTTATCGAATAACAATTTTTTTGTTTTTGTAAATGCTATAGGACTGATTATGCATCTTCACATTTAACCGTCCATTTTTAACAAACACAATTTTTAGGAATTTAAACTTATTATTATTATTATTATTAGCACCATTAAATATTAAACTATTAATTCGAGTAGTAGTAAACTTATCGCAATAATTAAAGTTTCTTAAATTACTTATTGTTTAATCACGATTATTAACGATTAACTTTATTAATTTATTTTCACTTTATCGCACAATCATAATCTGCTTTTTGTTTTTGGTCTTTCTTTCTTCGTTTTCAAAAACCTTCTCCCCCACATCCGGCATCACCATCCAATTTTATAACCTTTTTTATTATTTTATGACCCCATACCGGGAATACTACAAAATAGTACAATCTTTAAATAGACAGAGGTCTCAATAGGCAAATGAGGAGTTTACATTACATTTTTATTAAACAGTCTGTAACCAAAGAATTTTTCACTTTCAATATTTGATCAATACATGGAACAAACAGAATTTCGTTACATTCGTGGGGACGTACCCAACGCACTCTGAGATCTCATTCAGCCGGGCATCAACAACAAATAAAAGGTGATTGTTTTTTCCTCTTTTGTAACAGAAAAGAAAACCAATGCAATAATAATATGAAATAAAGGAAAACAACGAAATTAAGTTTTAACGTCCTTGAAATGGTATATTCCCAGAATATTGCCCTGTTCATCCATCACCTCGCAAGATACATTTCCTATTAGACGAATAATCTTAGCTTTTATGAACTTCGGAGCCAATTTTGCAGAGTAAGATGCAACCGCGTTGCTCTGAGTGAAATTCTTTACAAAAACAACTTGTCCGACATAAAACTTAGGTTTTCGGCTTCGTAAATTGTAAGGAACGTGAGCTTTTAATTGAGCTTTAGCGAAATTTTCACGAACCTTATTTGTCAACCTATGTAATTCGTCAGGTTTATGATCGGAAAGCAGGTAATTACCCGTAACGGTGCACACGCTACGTAACAGGTCATACAAAGAACCATGCATTATCGGATGCTGCCCAAATACTAATAAATGCGGAGCAAAACCTGTTGACTCGTGAATTGTGCTTCGAATGGCCTGCGTAACAGCTTCGAGATGCCTATCCCAGGATTTATGATCCTCGTTAATGTATGCGCGTAAAGAAGCTAGAACCGTCCTATTTACCCGCTCCGAAGAGTTACTTTGGGGTGAGTATTTAGCTGTAAAGACGTGAGATACTCCATATTTTTCTAATAAAGCCTGAACGATGTGAGCCACAAATTGTCGCCCATTGTCTGTTACAATGGTTTCTGGGACCCCAAACATTAGAAATATATTCTTCTCTAAAAACTTTACGACTTCATCTGCGGTAGCTTGACGCACTGCTCGAGTAATTACGAATTTGGAATAATGGTCGGCCGCTATTAATATAGAAGTATTTCCCGCACGTGTTCTCGGATAAGGCCCTAAAAAATCTAAATATATTCTTTGCCACGGTCTGAAAGTTGGAGGCAGAGAACTAAGTGGTGGCCGTAAAGTATAATTAGGTGCTTTATTACATTTGCAAATATCGCAGGAAGAAACAAAACTGCGGATATCTGAAATCATGCTAGGCCAGAAGAAATAACGTTTTAGTAAATCTATCGTTTTAAACGAACCTAAATGAGCGGATGTAGGTGGGGAATGAGCGGACTTAATTAGACCTAATCGAAGAGGTTCGGGAACAATTAATTTCCACTCAGGCGTATCCGATTGTCCATCCATACAAATTGGTCCTTTGCGAATGAATAATTTTCCGTTCATAACTTTTAAATTAGTTTTATTTGTGGACGTTTCTACCTGATTAATCTGCGATAAATAGTCTGCGCTTCGAAAATATTCAGAATCTAAATCGATGTGAATTGGTTTGTCTTCAACTGTCGGTGAGTCTTTACGCCCTTTTAGGGTTCCCGCCAGCTCATCCATAAACACGCGAGACAAAGCGTCTGGCACGCAGTTTTGGGTTCCCTTTCGGTATTCGATATCGAAATTAAAGCCCTGCAATTTAAGGCTCCACCGCGCTAATCTCCCTGTTAAATCTTTCTGAGACATTAACCAGGTGAGACTAGCATGGTCGGTAATTACTGTGAAAGGCATTCCTTCGACGTAGGCTCTAAACTTTTTAATGGCCAAAACAGCTGCCAGACATTCCAGCTCTGTCACGCTATAATGACGTTGCACCGAATTAAGCTTATGTGACATGTATTCGATTGGTTTTTCCTGTCCTTCATCTGTCTTCTGAAACAACACAGCACCAACTCCGGTAGAGCTGGCATCGCACTGTATGTAGAACCGTCTTGTAAACTCAGCAGTGTTGAGTAGAGGGGCAGTTGTAAGTGCTACTTTTAAAGCATCGAAAGCGTTTTGAGACTCCTCTGACCAAAGAAATTTTCGATTCTTTTTTAATAGATTCGTCAAAGGGGTGGAAATCGAAGAGTATTGGTCAATAAAGCGCCTATACCATTCACAAATGCCCAGGAATCTCCTCACTTGACGTACAGTTTTTGGCACGGGATACTCTGCAATGGCTCTCACCTTCTCCGGATTTGGTCGCAAAGTGCCCCCACCAACTACATCACCCAGATAATCGATTTCTCTCAGTAAAAATTTACTTTTTTCCACATTAATTGTGAGACCCGCTGCGGCCAACCGAGATGCTACATCGGCCAGGAGAGAGAGGTGCTCATCGAATGTGGGGGACGTAATGAGAAGATCATCGAGATATACGAAAACTCGATCATGTAGGTGGTGTGGAATAACTCTGTGCATCAAACGGCATAAGGTTTGAGGCGCATTACAGAGTCCAAATGGCATTACGGTGAAATGGTAAAGCGGGCGTCCTGGCACAGTAAAAGCAGTTTTTTCCATCGACTCGGGGTCCAGTGGAACCTGCCAGAACGCGTCCTTTAAGTCAATACTGGACATGAACTGGGTTCGGTCCAGTCGACTTAACAAACCATCGATGATGGGCAGAGGGTAGGCGTCTTTGCGAGTAACGCTATTTAACTTACGGGCATCGAGGCAAAGTCTAATTTTTCCGTTGGATTTTAGCACCCGAGTCATTGGTGAACACCAAGGACTGTTGCTTTCCGTAATTACTCCCAAAGCTAGCATACGGTCTAATTCGGAATACATATCTTTTTGTACAGCCGGTGAGACTGCGAAGAACCGTTGTTTAATTGGTAAGGCGTCGCCTGTATCAATTTTATGCGTAAGTAACGACGTTTTACCCAGACCAAGTTTTTGGGAACTAGGAAACAATTCAATTATTTTTAAAAGTTGGGATGACTGGTCAGGACTTAATACATGGTGTTTCGAAATAGGGGTATCACCTGTAGGACTCACGTGTATTTCTTCTACGATTGTTGGTTTCAAACCAAACGTAGTCCAAAAATCATAGCCAAGATATAACTCTTGGTGCAGCTCAGGTATTACAAAGAGTTGAAATTGTAAGATCCTGTCGTTATAAGTAATTGGGACATATACATATCCAAGCACCGATTGTTTAGCCCCGTTCGCCTTCCGTACCGAAGCATCTAAACGATGAAGTTGGAGTTGATGTTTCTCAACAAACTCGAGTCTGTGTTTACCTAACGCACTAATAGTCGCGCCACTATCTAAAAGACCGCGGATGTTGGTACCTGCAATTTTCACCAGAGCGTACGGTCGATTATCAGTAAGATCTTCGGAGTTCAATACGGATGCGAAAATGGCATTACTTAGTTTCTGATTGAGTAATCTTTTGTTTCGAAAGTATCTAATATATCTGTTTTTATGGGTGTTGAAATGAACAGGAGTGTTAGTTGTCGCATTGGATGTTGCCGGAAGTTTGAAAGTTACTTTCTTATTCTTCTGGAGTAAAGTTCGGGATCGGTGTTTGAGGCAGATTCCTCGGTATTTGGTCTGGGAGGAATCATAGTTGAATGTTGGAAATGGGAACTCCCAGGGACTCTCATTTCCAACTGTAGGTTTTCCGGTTTCCAATGACAATTAACACAGTGTGGTAGATTATCAAGGAATGGGTGTCCGCAATTCCAGCAAAGTACCGGTGGTCTCATGTAAGGTTGGTGATTATGATTTTGAGCGGGGACCGTAGCCTGTAAGCTGACATTCGTATTAGGTTGCGACCGATAAGGTAGCACATTGACGAAATTTTGAGCCGACTGATTGCTGTTATATTGTGGCGAGGGCAAAGACGTTGGCATTATCTCATGAATGCTACGAGAAAATCCTGGACCCATTGCAACTTCAGGATTGTAATTCATACTTTTCCATGTATCTTCTATAGCAACACATCGATTTACCATCGAAGATACAGATGGGAAAATCTCTCCAGCAACCGCAACTCTGAGTCCAGGACGCATATTTTTCCTTAGCACATCGATCAGTTCTGATTCTGATAGTGCGGTTCTTAACGGAAGAGCCAAACTCAGTATATGGTAGTAAAAATCTACAAACGCCTCCTTGTTTTTCTGTTTACGTTGATCAATAGTATTTTTAATGTCGGTATCGGTACGGTTGTCTTGGAAACGATGCAGAAATCCTACTTTTAATTCATTCCAAGTACATTTTGGATTTTGTTCTAGTAGAATCCAATAGTGTTCACGGGCGATTCCATGAAACAAAGATCCGACGTTGTGAACCAATAGGTTAAGTGAAATGCCATGAGTTTCTGCCATCAACTCTACTCAAAAAAAGAATTTTTGGATTGATATGCCACTAGAACTACTAGAAGTTGAACCATCAAAAGATATATTCCATCTCTGAATGTCAATTGTAGGAGCCGAACGACCAAAATTAGGACCGTATTGACTATATGGATTAGTTGGATACATTTGGTATGGTTGCGGCGGTAGCTGATAATCCGTATTATAAACGTTATGAGGCATATGATCGTTATAGTTAGTACTAATAGATGACGGTGGTATCCTGTTTTGAGATGACGCATGCTGCATTTGATTCATTGTCGGTATGTTATCTTGAGTTCCAGGTACCCAAGGAACATTGTTAGCACTTATCGTTGGTGGTCGGAGCGGAAATGGAACTAAGTCGGAACACGATGGGACGATTGCACTTGATTTAGGTCCAGAAGGTCGAATTACATTTTGAGATGCATTAGAGAATGACGTTGCATAATCAGATTTAAACGACGGAAGGCCAAGGGTTCTCATATCAGAAGAACGATCTACTTCTACTGGTTCTTTAAAACCAAAATGCTTGGGATTTTCTTTCAG
Source organism: Nephrotoma appendiculata (assembly GCA_947310385.1). Lineage (NCBI taxonomy): Eukaryota > Metazoa > Arthropoda > Insecta > Diptera > Tipulidae > Nephrotoma > Nephrotoma appendiculata. The sequence goes on from OX371224.1 coordinate 203,348,091, forward strand.
AATGTCATGGCGCTCGTGAGGATTTTTACTACGAATTTCCTCGTCCAATTCTTCTCCCTCATTGCAATCTTCAAGCTGAACCGAATTTCGTTGATCGTCTTTGTATTCCTCAATATTTAGGCAATTCAAAGTTTCTAGGGAAGTGTCCAATGAACTAGCATCTCGGAGTTTAGGGATAAGGTCCAAAATTGCTTGACACGACTCTGATAAATTGGTAACTGAAACTTGAACTGTTTTAGAAGAAGAAATTCGAGCTAGTCGGAATTGTACGTGCCGTAATCTAGAAATTATAATAGTGAAAAACTCTTCAGGCGCGTTATCCTTTGATGTTAAAAGTCGTTGTAACTCAGAATGAAGAGATCTTAATTTATTGGTACAAACTACAACTTCCCTTCGAGGAGATTTTACCGCTCGCGAATGAGCACGAACCGGCAATAATTCTGGGTTTTCTAATTCCTTATCAAAACAAGATTGTAGATCAGCAATCTGTCGTGAAATCGGACCTCTTAAATTCCTAATTTCGCATTCTATATCAATTTCATCAGATTCTAAATCCTGACTTCTTATTAGCAGTTCCATTTTAAATACGAATGATTATTTTAGTTGTTGTTGTTGTTTAAGGTGAAGTTAAATCTCAGGGGATTATAATCTAAATAAATTATTGGCAAATAAAGATATGTAAAGTAAATTATAAAATTACATATAATAGTATTACTAGTATTAAGCTTTGTAAACTTTGCTTTAAAAATACAAAACTTGGAAAAAACCAAGATATAAAAAAAAAATTAATAATAAGTTTGATAACAGTAACACCAATTCGCAAATTTGCCAAAAAAAAATGTATATAAGTTTTTTTTTACAAGTGATATGTAATTTGTCGAAATGAAACCCAAGTAACGAGCCAAGCGGTAGAACATTTATTAGGGAGCCTTTGGTGGAGTTGCTGCTGGTCTTCTTAGGAGTTAATAAAAATAGGGAAAAAGGAAAGGAAACATGGAAAAACACTAAATAAGAAAAAAAATACCTCTCAATTAACTAACAAAAGGAATCAACAATACAAAGTTTGGAAGCGTTCGCGACTGAGAGATGTTTTTTTTTTTTTTGTAATTGTGTCACGTTTTAAACTAACATGGTGATCAACATTCAAATGGATGACCCATGCGAAAACGTGGGACAAAATGAACCATGTACGGATTGAAAGAGTAAACGATTTTACACGAGAATCGATAAAAAAAAATTAATAGAGCAATCGCGCGGCAAATACTCAATCAATTCGTTATGATTTATTATGCAAAAAAAAAAAAAAAAAAGAATTATTAAGAAAGATGATTAAATTGAAATTACAAAAAAAAATTTTAAGATAAATAGTATTAACCAAACATATGTTCTTACAAGTGAATCAACCGTATAAACTAGAGCAATTATGCTTAAAAAAAATTAAATTTATAAAAAAATGAATTTAAATTTAAACGGGAAAAGCTTTATGAACCGTTATAGTTTGGTTTAGCTTCGGTTGCGGACAACGGTAACAACCGTCAAGCACATTTTATTTAAAATTTTATTTTAGGCTGAAGGCCTTACGATAACCGTAGTTTGGGCGCCACTGTAACATGACCAGAGGTCATGTTAACAGAAATTTAATTATTTCATTATCCAGGCGGTCATTATTCGTCGGCTAGACTCAGGGTTAGGGGTGGGTAGATCTGGATAACAAAACAATCCTAGTTTGGACCGCAGGAGGAAAGGAAAATCAGGGAAAGGAAGGGTGGGAAAAGAATACCAGCAGACAACTCACCTTATTTTAGCTCTACTTACCTAGGTCCCATTCAACAAATATATTTTCGTTTTATTCCATTATATAAAAGAAACAAAACCAATCAAAGTGAAGTATAAAAAAAAAGAAAAGAAAATATAAAACTCAAAAACGAACGGAAGAAAAGACAGTGAAAAATTCTTGGGTTTCTAAATTAATTTGAACATAATATATTTTCATTTTTAAATAGAATTAAAAAAAAACTACATCACCAAATTAAATTAATAATTAAATAAAAAAAATAATTAAATAAAGAAAATTAAAAGATTTTAAAGAATTTTAAATAAAAGGAACTTAAACTAAGAATGCAAAAAAAAAAAAAATAAAAAAATATAAATAAATATATATATATATATATATATATATATATATATATATATATATATATATATATATATATATATATATAAACAGTTACATAACGTTGCGGATCCGTTGCGAAGCGATGTATCCAGAGTTGTTTAAGATGGCCGATGATCTTTTTTTATAAGATTTCTCGTTGTAATTCGATCACCCGGTAGTAAAACTCTTTTATTTAATTTATATTTAGTTGAATTACGTATTATTATGACGATATTTTTAATTTTGAATTACAATGTAGCTTATTATTATTAAATTTTGAATTTTTATTAAACTATTTATTATTCCTATTATTAGTTAGATTATTATTATTATTACGTCAATGATGACTTCGAATTTATTTTCGTCCACTAACTTTTATGATTACATATGTTATTTAGCGAAACGTTCGTAGGTACACTATAGAATATTAAATTTTATCTCGGATTATAGGAATTATAGATTCCAAATAACTAACTGAGTACATATTCACTTTTATTCAGACTTTTACTTAAAGTTTATTCTTTTTTTTTTAAACTTATTCGGCGTTAAAATCAGACAACTTTTCACAATTTTTATAGAAGTCACAGATTTAATCGATTTCACTCCGATATTTATTAAAGTTTTTACTATGTATATATGAATAAACAGTTTATCAAACACTATGTTTTTTTTTATACAAAATTATATAATTGATTTCACTGTTCGTCAATTTATCGAATAACAATTTTTTTGTTTTTGTAAATGCTATAGGACTGATTATGCATCTTCACATTTAACCGTCCATTTTTAACAAACACAATTTTTAGGAATTTAAACTTATTATTATTATTATTATTAGCACCATTAAATATTAAACTATTAATTCGAGTAGTAGTAAACTTATCGCAATAATTAAAGTTTCTTAAATTACTTATTGTTTAATCGCGATTATTAACGATTAACTTTATTAATTTATTTTCACTTTATCGCACAATCATAATCTGCTTTTTGTTTTTGGTCTTTCTTTCTTCGTTTCCAAAAACCTTCTCCCCCACATCCGGCATCACCATCCAATTTTATAACCTTTTTTATTATTTTATGACCCCATACCGGGAATACTACAAAATAGTACAATCTTTAAATAGACAGAGGTCTCAATAGGCAAATGAGGAGTTTACATTACATTTTTATTAAACAGTCTGTAACCAAAGAATTTTTCACTTTCAATATTTGATCAATACATGGAACAAACTGTTTGTATCTTTTGCGTGTTTATGAGACTGTTTGTTAGGTTGTTTAGTCTTTTCAACACGCCAATAGCAACACTTTGGTTAATATATTTAAATTAACCTGTGAACAGAGAGGATCATACATTTACTCTATAATTAGTTTATATCAATTTGAATTTTGTTGAGGGTGATGCCAAAGTGAAATGTTGTCGAGGTGAAGTTGACGTCTTGAGTTAACTGATATACGAGACCCAATGCAAGGTGAAAATGGGACAGAAGCGAAATTATACTAACGGTATTGTTGAGAGAAGTGCACCTCTATGGGTGGAACCTATATTTTATTGTTAGTAAGAATAGTACTAGCTAAGCGTCATTTACACGAGTGTGGATACTCAGACAAAGTTGCTTTCACAACAATGTCACTTCTTCCCCTCACCCTCTCGCTTTGCCGTGCGAGATTAAGAAATAACGAATAACTAGGACGGTGCCCAGTGGTTAGTTGTTGAGATACTTACCAATATATGTTAATTGAAGCGATGATACTCACCAATTTTTGTCTGCTATCTGGATGGATGTAATACTCTCGTTGATGATTTTTGTTTTTTTGAACACAGATACGATTTATGATTATAAAATTTATTCACTTATTATTGACTTTAAAAACAAATACAATTTATGATTATAAAATTTATTCACTTATTATTGACTTTAAAAACAAATACAATTTATGATTATAAAATTTATTCACTTATTACTGACTTTAAAACAAATACAATTTATGATTATAAAATTTATTCACTTATTATTGACTTTAAAAACAAATACAATTTATGATTATAAAATTTATTCACTTATTACTGACTTTAAAAACAAATACAATTTATGATTATAAAATTTATTCACTTATTACTGACTTTAAAAACAAATACAATTTATGATTATAAAATTTATTCACTTTTCAAAATTTGGTTAATATAATTTGGATTCCGGACGATGTTAAAAACTGGACTGAACTGATTGAACTGATTGAACTGATTGAACTGATTGAACTGAACTGGTAATTAAAAATCTAAATCTTATATACTAAAATTGTTGTATTGATTCCAACAACAATTCGAATTCTGAAAACTCGTCAATATTAACACGCGTAAAATTCGATCGACGGTTCATTGCATTTTCTTGTGCGTGAATTGCTTATTTTACCGAAATTTGATAATATATTAACATATGTGTAAAATCAATATGCATAAAATTGGGAAATGTATTTATCGAATTCCCGAATCATCAAAAGAAAACCATAGGTCATTGTTTTGTTTGTGATTTGCCCGATATATATATGTATGTACACACGGGTTGCATGAATACCATAGTTTTGTTGTTGCTTTTCTTTTAATTTTCTTTTGATTAGTAACGTACGATGTTCTTATTTTTATTACTCTTTTCCTAGTATATGGGAATACCGAAAAGAGAATATAAATATGTAAAGTAATTCAAGTGTGTCGTAGTCATTTGTAGATATCATACAGTTTTTGTTGTTGTTCTTTGCTTTCTTTGATATTACGTGAGAAAGCGAAATGTACAGTATGTGTGACGTATGTGGATATCTCTCTATATGTTATTTTGTTGTTGTTCTGTGTGTTTACATTTTGTGTGTAGCGCGCCGCTCGCACTTTTGTGTATTTGTTTTCGTACGTACGTAAAAGAAATGTATGTCAATGGTATTATGTGGTGTCGTTTGAATATTGCAGCGACTTATGTTTTGGATTTTGGTTTGATTATTGATGATGCGTTTGATTCGCGGTATTTTGAACAGGTGAGGTTGTGAATATCACAACAAAACAGAATTTCGTTACATGTTCGCCATTAAAATTTCGATGAGCTCCTCGTCCGAATACGGTGTACGACATTGTAGCGTTAGACTCCACACTTGGTCGAAGAAATCTAGGAAACTTTCGTTGGGTCGTTGTTTGCGTGCCTCGACGGTTCGCTGGATTTCGTAATTGGTGCGACGGTCTTCAAAACGCTCGATGATACCGCTTCGCAGATCTGTCCAGGTAGCGTTCGGATTATGTTTGCGGAATGTCCAATACCACTGCAAGGCGATATCTTCCAGGATGGTATGTAGCTCGAATAATAATGTTTGGTCGGACAATCCGCGAGACGAAGCGATGGTGTCTACCTGAAACAGGAACATGTCGATGGTGATGCCCGCCGGGTCTCCTGTGTAATTTAGTCCGCTTTCAGATAAAAATGGTCCATCGATAAAATCTTGCTCCCAATCATCTTGCTCTAATAATGTTATGTCCATTTTGGATGATGAAAGGATATAGGGTTAAACTCGCTCGATTTAATTTGGCGAAGAAAATTAAACTCAAAAATGCAATCTTTATTAAGTTTATCAATAATATACAAAAAAATTAATTCAATTACTTTTAAATGAAACAGAAAGTTTCAAATAAAATAGTTCGGAATAATTCCACAAACACAATAACAAAAAAAATATAGAAAATAAAATAAATATAAATATGAAATATAAATGAAATAAAAATATAAGAAATTTGGTACTAGGGACTATGAAGCCGCGATCCACTAGAAACCTGAGGCCCGTAATCCCCAAATTTAACGACGGGATATTTGTCGAGAAACCCTCGAAAGCGGTACCTTATCGTAACCTTACTTTGGAGGGGCTCGTTAAAAAGCATTTTAAATATCCAAAATAAAGAAAATAATAATAATACGAAAATCAAACTACCAACACACCCAATAGTACGCCGATAGTGAAATAATACAACCAAATAATAAGAGAAAAATATAATCAGAAGAATAACAAAAGGAAGGAATGGATACCTTGTAGTGGTTTGTGGGTCCCGTATTCCCACGATTGGATTAACGACGGATAGGACGAGATACCCCCCAAAGTGGCGCTTTTCAATGAGAACCTAATTTGGAGGGGCTCGTTGAAATTTGAAACGATACGAAGAAAGTGGTATGCAGGCAGAATACTAAATTCAATAGAAAACGATACAAAAAAAAATGAAGTACTAACTGTACCCGCGGGTTCCAATAACCCAAAATTAACTCAAAAATCAAAAATATCAAAAAATCAAATATATTATCAAAAAAAAATTTTAACCAAAACGAAAATACGGATGGTATGATGGGAGTGAGAGTCCCACTCCGCGTCGGCTAAAATAATAAAAAAAATAAAGAAATAATAATAACAATACAAATTGTTGTTCCTCAAATTCCGCTCGAGGAACTTCGGGGCAAAGAAAAAATGAAACTGGAACTAAACCGCGGACAAATGACATCAGAGCTCCACCACAATCGGACACAACATAGTGGAAATGGGAAGGAGCTCGGAAGTCGAATGTCCGAAGAAGAGGGGTATGACACCCCCATCTACGCGCAATCAAACAGCCCGTGCTGGTTGCGATCGCAGATGGGGAATGTCAACCGGGAGACTGGCTTTGGTGTGCGCGTCCATGCGAATTCAAACAATGTGAAACACCGGTTTCGACACTGGACGCGCACGCCAAAGGGAGTGAAGCTACAAATCATAAAAAATATAAAAATTAAAATTCGCGACATACTTTGGGCGCCACTGTTACAGGCTGGCTACTGCCAACCTGCAGATTTCACTAAGCGCATACAGAGGCCTCCACGGTGATTTTTGCCGGCTACGTTCTCAGGGAGAAGTGCTAAGGTCGTGGGGTTTGAGGCTTGCATGACGCTCCTGGCTTACACCGTGATCATACAGAAAGTTAAGGGGAACGCAAATAATAATAAAATATACCCGGATTTCCGCCGAAACTCGTCGGCCGGAACTTGAGGAACGAACCGGATAATCAAAAATGAAAAAAAATAATAATAATAACGGTAGAGGTGCCTTGGTGCGCGCATCCATTCGAATTCAAACAGGGCAAAGCCCCGGTTACGAAATTGGATGCGGGCACCAAGGGACCGCAAACACTAAACCGATACAGAGGGAGTCTCCGCTCCCATCACACCTAACCGGAAAATTTAATAATTCATTTTATATATAAAAAAATAAACAAAACAAAAGGAAACAACTTCCCAAAAAAAGAAAGGGAGGGAACGACAGAGAGAGAGAGAGAGAGAGAGAGAGATGCAATACGCATCGAGCGTGCACCCGCTGTGCGGCGCTCGATTACAAAAAAATTTGAAAATTTAATATAATATAAAAGAAATATAAAAATCAAATCAAAAAAAACAAAAAAAATGGTACCTTAATTAATTTAAAAACTGTTGCGGCCTTGCGCGGCCGTCCTGCCTCAGACACCCCTGTCCGGACCGTTGCGGCTTTGGTTCCGTTAAATACTTCGGCCTCGACTGGCCGCCAAAATAAAATGGGCGTTGCGGGGCCTCTCCCCGATACCAAAAAATTAAGTCGGGCAACCGGTTGGTCGGCTACCCGTTCGTTGCGGCAGACCACCGATAACCAAAAAACACACAAATGGCCGGCTGGCCATCCGTGTCGTTGCGGGGCCTCTCCCCGATAAAATAAAACCACGAATAGTGAATGGTCTCCACAGGAAATCCGTAAAAATTTGCAGCACTCGTTGATTAACCGTACCCTTTGAAAATACGGCACAAGAAAATAACGTGGTACCTATAGGTTATGCGCCACCCGTTGAAACGTGATAATCGTAAATACTTGCGTCACCCGATATACTATGGAACCCGTTATGATACAGTACCAGTAAATTCGATGAACACAATACAGCGCTCGTTAAACCGTGCCTGCTCGGCAGTAGATAATCAATAATTTCAACTTATATCTTCTATGATAGATATTTAAACCCGACAAACAATTTATAACTGTAACAGGCTTCTTGGTCCGGTGACCGTTAAAAGTCGGTTTAAAACTTGAACCGAACATAAAATTATATACGCGAAGTTTATGAGTTCTTGAAAAGTCGGAAAAAATATAAAATAAAAGGTCGAATAGTACGATCATTAAACGAAGATTATCCGATTGTAATTTTCGACTAAAAAATAAAACTAAACGAATTTAATAGACAGACGATCACATAACGAAATTTACACGGTTTATCTAAAAAACAAAAATCGTTGAATACGAATAGACGATTGCAAACCAAGCGCCTTACGAAATTATCAGAAAAAAACATCAAGTTAACGAACGATAACAATAAACCAAGGAAGTTAAAATACTGAGGAATAGGTGACAATATTTTACCCATATAAAATTAGCTATTTCATCTGTCACAAGCCAGAATAGGATGGTTATATAAAAAATCCATATGGTTTACTCATATTTCGCTATATGCACCCGTCAAACCGATTTGTGTTGTTGTATGAACTGACGTGTTAATTTTGCGCTTTAAAATTATAAATTATAAATTTTTAAAATTATTAATTATAATACATAAAAACAATAAAAACTTTATGAAATAGTTATTTGTTTATATTGTGGTGTATTATGTGACAACAAAAAATACAGACTTTTGTACAAAATGAAGTGTATTGTGAAAAAATGCCAAAATACGCCTAAAAATTTCAAGAAGGAATATCTTACCACCAGCAAGTTTACCAAGTGTTTATATAAAATAAAATGTAAATTGTGCTAAGAAACAAGTGATTTGTGATAAATTTATCCTTACTTTATGTTAAAAATCAGAAAAAATTAAGAAAACAATTTTGGTTGTTGGCGTGGGGTGCCTATATTGGTTTCTTGTTTTTGTAATCCCGTTGATTTAGATGCTTTCTCTTTTACCCTCCGAATTTGTGACACTTGACAGTTGCTTAATGCCTCTATTCCATGGAAATAATCTGTTGTCAGCAAAAATAAAAGCGAGAAGAAAATATAGATATTGCTGGTTGTGTACGAAACAAAACATGTTGTCAGTAAAATTTTGCTGAGAGGGGAAGTGTGATAGGGGAAGTTTGCTGCCATAATGCTGCCATAAAAAATGTAAATTGGAGTATTTTTTATGGCAGCAGTTTGCACACATCTACAAAACATGTGTGTAAAGATAAGAAATTTTTCTCACACTCATATAAAATAAATTGTTCGCCATTTTTATACTCAAATGTCGATTTATTTTTTTTTTTGGGCTGAAATTTATTAACGTTAGTGGTTTTTTGTGGTGTATATATTAAAATTCGAATTGTACGAAAATGTACAAATTAAATATTTTATGAAATTTTTATGTTATTCCAAAATGTAAAACCATAAAATTTTACTATAAAATGAAATAAAAAATATTTCTGTTCTTTGTCACTCTCATGAAATTTAAAAATTTTTTTTTTTGCGTATTATCAGCAAAAAAACTGCTGTCAGCAAATGTTAACCATGGAATTAAAGCTTAAAGCGGAACCAGTCAGGAATAAGAAAATAAAAAAATAATAGAATAACAATGCGATAAATGGCATTTCAATGTTATTACCCAGTCAAACTTAATGTTCATGTAAGAAGCCGAATTTCCCCTTCGTAAAATTTTAGCTGTCACTTATTAAAATAATAGTACGCGCTATTTCTCGCTCGAAAATAAGAAATACTTAAAAATACGATTTGTTGTTGTATTTTATACACAGCAAAAGAAGATAAATTTGTGATGCGGGGAGTGGAAGCCATATTTATTTTGTGTACATTTGTTTGTTTACTATTTTATTTATTAAATAAAATTAATTTAATACTTTTTCATATTATGTGATTAATTTTAATAATGTGCGATAAAGTAAAAATGGTGTTTTAGTGAATTTTGTTAAAAATTAATTTGTTAATGGTATGATATTATAGTCGTAGTGTAAACGCTATATTACTACTATAATATTTTAATTTTGTTTAGTTTATTTCCTTTTTTCATTGTGATGTAAAAGCATCTCGTGTATGTGTACATTTTCAAGTAGGAAATTTATATATAAAAATATATAACAACATGAACAAATATGAAATTTCTCTAAAAGACATTTCACAATATAAAACAGCTGTTTGTAAACGAACAGCTGTAACTTAAAATTATTATTTTTCACTGGTTCGAATGTCAAAAAAAAAGAAAAACAATTGGTTAAAATTCGTTAAAATTCGTACTTTTTATTTTCTTATTCCAGACTGGTTGAGGCTTTAGGCTCATTCTGTACATTTAACTTCTTTGCAATAAACTTAACGATGATGACCGATTGCAATGCGAAGTATATGTTCGTACTATACTTCAACATGTTTTGTCGGTCTACATTCTATTCCAAAATTATTTTCTGGTCATAAAACATTATGCCGTCAATCGTGATTGTTGATTTTTTTTAAAATAAAAGTGTTGTTTAATATAAAAGTGTGGAATTTTTTTTGCAAAATATAAAAACTAGAAGGTAAGATTTTTTATTAGTTTATGAAAATAATTATAAAATGTGTTTGAATTAAATTAATATATGTATGTGAATTTATGAGTTTTGAATTGCGTAGTTTCCAATGTACATTTTTTTTATTTCATTTGTGATATTGAGAATAATAAAATGGCGGCATGTGTAAATTATTAAATCAGATAGATAATTAAATGGTTGCATTTTACTTTTTTTATTTCAGATATAAACAGTATAAGCAAGTATTTGCTGAAAAATGAAAAAATGGCGCCATGAAAGTTTATTTAAATTAATGATCGAATGTACCAAAGTAAACTCGTTTGTACTTTATTCAACTAAGAAACCAGCGTGTAACGCGCATATGAAAATATTTATTTTTTATTAAGTATTTATTTTTTAATACGTTTTTAAATATAATTTTTACAATTTTTTTACAAAATTTTGTTGAGAAATAAAATTTAAACCATTAAAAAACTTACGAAAAATGTTTTTATTTTATGCATCAATTCGGAAGGAAATCGTACCTTAAACTTTCCCATGCACATGCAGGAGGTCCCGTTTAAAGTAGGATTATTAACCAAAAAATGTAGCTACAATTTTCCGGGAAATAGACCGGAAACCGGACGGTCTTTTTTCGGTCAGTAGGTCCGACTTAATGCGCCCAAAAAATGGTATTTTTATTTCGTTATGTCATAAAAGAAGTAAGTTAAAAACTGTACCGTAACCAGCCAAACGCTGGTTATTTGTCAATACTAAATTATGCAGTTTGCTGGTTAATTATTAGACAAATTTACTGACATATAACGAACAAATGAACTGTAAAATTAAATTTAGTTTGCGTGCACGAATTATGGACTGCCTAACGTGTTCCAAAAGTACGTTTATTCGTATTACTTAGGGAAAGCAAAGTCTACCAAAAAACCGTACGGTCCTACAGTCCTACATAGGTTATTTTTCAGTCCCAAAAATTTAAATTGTTTTACGGGAAATGCACTTATATAATTTGCCAATAATACGTTTCGTAATTAACAACAACAAATTGACGAATTCCAAAATCGATTTTTCTAATACCACAATATAAACTTCTTCATCACTCACAAAATATATTATTATTAAAATATACCTATATTTAAGTAAAAATAAAACTCAAAGTACTTGTGATTAACAACAATATTATATAAACTATAACAATTTTATTTTTATTTCGGTGAATTTTAGTTTTTCCAATTTTACATACGTTAGATTAACAACTAGAACGACTCTACTTTATCATAAAAACAAAAGGCGACTCATTCAAAATCACAACTTTAAAGCTCAAAAATCAAAACTCGAATCGAATCCAAAACTCTTACGCCGCACAGCTAGCAAAACGTTCTAGAAGAAATTAATCTCTCTTCTCTGTCTCTCCTTTATATCAAATTTTCGTTGATAAAAAAGAGACATATAAGAAAAACATTTTTTCCAAAACGTTTTACTTTGCACACACCCGATGCACATTGTTCTCTCTTTCTCGTAGTTCTTCTCACCTCTGCGCCACCACACGATGGGGTACAAAACAAAACGTCGCGGGTGCGTTCAGCGCACAATTTAACAGACAACTTTTGAGGTGAATAAAAACATAAAAGGGTGGTTGCGACCAACACAGTTGTAACAAGCTGTCATCGCCTCTTTCTACTCTCGAAACTTGGATGGAGGTTATGGGGCAATCGATTGTGTGAGTCAGCTTTTGCTCCTTCAAGCTGTCTCTTTTTAACGACTCCAATGTCGTCCGACCCTCCTTTTTGGCCTCTCTCTGCTGTTCGTTTTGTCTACGCTTCATAGGAGATGGCGATCTTCCTCGTTTCTTCTTAATCTCCCAACAGTCCCGTGAGATGTGACCCATTCTATCACATACCCAGCATTTAATCCTGCCACTTCCATCTCTGAACCTTGGTGTAGCCCGCGCGGTGTCTATTCTGGAATCAATCTCGACTCGACGAATTTTCATTGCTGGTTTGATGATAGCTTGCGCAGTTTCGTTTGTTAACGCACAAGCGATGGTTTCCGTGAAAGTTGCCTTAGGTGACAACATCACCGCTCTGCGCGTCTCAGGATCTCGAATACCGTCAATGAATGCATCTATTTTAATTCGCTCCATGTAATCGGCTGACATATTTGAATGGGCTAAATGCGCGAGCCGCTCAATGACCGATGAAAATTCCTGTAGCGATTCTCCTCCTCTTTGGTATCGACCCTTCAATTCCATGCGATAGATTTCTCGTTTGTGGTCACTTCCGTATTTTCGATCTAACGCCTTCATAATTCCCATGTAAACGTTCCGTTCTTGCTCGGGAATGATTTGTAGTGTTTCTGCCGCTTCGCCTTTAAGAGCCACAATTAACGCTGCAACACATTGTTCTTCAGTCCACTGATTTTGCTTAATGGCCGTTTCGAATTGGAACTTAAAAATACTGAAGGATGTTGTTCCATCAAATGTTGGTGGTTTTATCTTAACTGCATTAACCGTCTGGATCACTTGCTGTGTCGTTCCATTCGCCTTGACATCTTGGAGCTCCTTCTCGAGACGTTTAACTTCCGTTTGAAAATCTTGTTTAACTGATTCAAATTTTTGTTGAACCGTCCCTTTAACATTTTGAATTTCTGCGTGTACTTCTGTTTGCAGTTTTTCCACTTTACCGTGTAATGTAGAAGATAACTCCAGAAACCTCTCGTCCATTTTCTTTTGGCCAACTTCCACTTGTAACATCTGCTGTTTTATTTCGTGGTTCGATTGTTTAATGTCCGCCCCTTGTTGCTCTACTTGTAACATCTGTTGTTTCATTTGATGTTTAATGTCCGCCCCTTGTTGCTCCACTTGTAACATCTGCTGTTTCATTTGATGTTTAATGTCCGCCCCTTGTTGCTCCATCTGCTGTTTCATTTGATGTTTAATGTCCGCCCCTTGTTGCGTCAACTTTTGTCCCATCATATTCATAGCAGCCATCAACTGCGATAAATCGAAACTTCCAGATGGGTTTTGTGTTGTTCCGAGCACCGTTTGCACGTCCTTTTCTTTCTGGTCCACACTGATCTCATCTGTTTCTTCCTCCTCGAAATCATACTTGTCTGGATTTAAACCTTCCTTCTCCATGGCCTCACGTAGTCGCTCCATCAAACTAGCTTTCGTGCCTTCACTGGCCAAACCTCGCTGTTTAAGTTGCTCCTTTAATTGCGCAAGCTTTAATTCGTAGAGAATCATTTTTCTTATTATTCACAATCCCACCGCTGTCACCAATTGTTACGATTTTGCCTTGTCAATCAAGGTTCGAATCACTGGATTGTGAATAAATACACTGCTTCAAATTTGAACTCACACAATTTATTTACACAACACAATTTATTATTCAACACAAAATTCACAATTAATTATTATAATTATAACACACTTTTTAATTATCACTTTAATAATCGCTTTAATAATCTTTCTATTTAACCTTCACTGTATCACGTTTAAAATAATACTCAGCATTCCACGTCAACGCGCGCCTTTATATACCAAAATATTTGTTTCTAGAATAATCCTAAATGCGCATCAAGCAAATATGTTAGTATAGAAATAACGCCTAAATGTTTAACCAAATCATAAATTACAAATGCAATTGAGCAATTAATGAAATTAACTTATTCTATTCCAAACTAGGTGTCACCGTAACAATATTGTTACGGTGACACCTAGATTAGAATAGAATAAGTTAATTTCATTAATTGTTGTTCAAATCCATTTATAATTTATACTCAACATTTAGGCGTCATATATTTTGGTATATAAAGGCGCGCGTTGACGTGGAATGCTGAGTATTATTTTGTACAGTGATACAGTGAAGGTTAAATAGAAAGATTATTAAAGTGATTATTAAAGCGATTATTAAAGTGATAATTAAAAAGTGTGTTATAATTGTAATAATTAATTGTGAATTTTGTGTTGTATAATAAAAAGTGTTGTGTAAATAAAATTGTGTGAGTTAAAACTGAAGCAGTTGAATTTATTCACAATCCAGTGATTCGAACCTTGAGTGACAAGGCAAAATCATAACAATTGGTGACAGCGGTGGGATTGTGAATAATAAGGAAAATGATTATCTACGGATTAAAGCTTGCGCAATTAAAGGAGCAACTGACACGGCGAGGTTTGGCCAGTGAAGGCACAAAAGCTAGTTTGGTGGAGCGACTACGTGAGGCCATGGAGAAGGAAGGTTTAGATCCAGACGTGTATGATTTCGAGGAGGAAAAAACGGATGAGATCAGTATGGATAAGAAACAAAAGGACGTACAAACGGTGGTCGAAACAACGCAAAACCCATCTGGAAGTTTCGATTTTTCGCAGTTGATGGCTGCTATGAATCAAATGATGGGACAACAGTTGGAGGGAATAAAACAACCGAACGAGGGAATGAAACAACAGATGGAGCAACAAGGAGCGGACATTAAACATCAAATGAAATTGTCGAACCAGGACATGAAACAGCAGATGGAGCAACAAGGGGCGGACATTAAAAACCAAATAGAAGATGGCCAAAAGAAAATAGACGAGAGGTTTCTGGAGTTATCTTCTACACTACACGGTAAAGTGGAAAAACTGCAAACAGAAGTACACGCAGAAATTCAAAATGTGAAACAAGATCTACAAACGGAAGTTAAACGTCTCGAGAAGGAGCTCCAAGATGTCAAGTCAAATGGAACAACAGGTCAAGTGATCCAGACAGTTAACGCAGTTAAAATAAAACCACCAAAATTTGATGGAACAACATCCTTCAGTATTTTTAAGTTCCAATTTGAAACGACGATTAAGCAAAATCAGTGGACTGAAGAACAATGTGTTGCAGCGTTAATTGTGGCTCTTAAAGGTGAAGCGGCAGAAACACTACAAATCATTCCCGAGCAAGAACGGAACGTTTACATGGGAATTATGAAGGCGCTAGATCGAAAATACGGAAGTGACCACAAACGAGAAATCTATCGCATGGAATTGAAGGGTCGATACCAAAGAGGAGGAGAATCGCTTCAGGAATTTTCATCGGCAATTGAGCGGCTCGCGCATTTAGCACATTCAAATATGTCGGCCGATTACATGGAGCGAATTAAAATAGATGCATTCATTGACGGTATTCGAGATCCTGAGACGCGCAGAGCGGTGATGTTGTCACCTAAGGCAACTTTCACGGAAACCATCGCTTGCGCGTTAACAAACGAAACTGCGCAAACCATCATCAAACCAGCAATGAAAATTCGTCGAGTGGAAATTGATTCCAGAATAGACACCGCGCGGGCTACGCCAAGATTCAGAGATGGAAGTGGCAGGATTAAATGCTGGGTATGTGATAGAATGGGTCACATCTCACGGGACTGTTGGGAGATTAAGAAGAAACGAGCAAGGTCGCCATCTCCTATGAAGCGTAGATCAAACGAGGAGCAGATAGAATCCAGAAAGGCGGTTCAGACGACAGCGGGGTCGTTGACTCCCACAACCGATTGCCCCATAACCTCCATCCATGTTTCGAGAATAGCAAGGAGCGGTGACAGCTTGACAATTGAAGCTGATATTGATGGGAAGAAATGCATGATCACGCTGGATACGGGAGCAACTCATACGATTGTTCGTGAGGATATTATCGATGGAATTATGGAACCAGCTAATAGAATGAAGTTACGAACGGCGACTGGAGAAAATTCAGCAATAAAAGGGAAAAAGGTCGTAAAAATAAGGATTGGGCGAAATAACTTTCAACACGAGGTGCTGATTGCAGATATTGTAGACGAAGTCATCTTGGGAATGGACTTCATGAGAACGAATGGCTTCGTGGTGGATGTCGGACGGGGTGTTTTAACCTATGATAATATCGAGTTGCCACTTCACGTTAGCGCTATTGGAGAAACGACGAGGCAAATTATAATGGATCATCGGGAGAAGCTGCCACCGAACTCGGAAACAATAGTATGGGCAAGATTGGAGGGAGATTCTGGGTCACCCAGGTTGTGGGTTGTGGAAGCCAATGAAGCGGAGAGCGGCGCCACAGAAATTATGATCGGGAAAGTCCTAGTGAAACCAGATAGCGATAATAGAGTACCAATTAGGACTCTAAATCTCTCGGATAAGACGAAAACCATCAAGAAAGGGACAATAATCGGAAAATGTAAAGAAATATCTGCGATAGTGAAGTGCGAACAGAAAAATATGGCAAAACAATTGCTCGAGCGGTACATGCCAATATTCTGCAGTACACCGGACAATAATGGGAGAACTACAATGGTAAAACATCGAATAGATACAGGAACAGAAATGCCGATTCGCCAACCACCCAGGAGATTACCATTGGCAAAGCAAGGAGAAGTGGATCGAATGGTAAAAGATATGCAAGCAGCAGGGGTAATCGAAACATCAAGCAGTCCATGGAGTTCACCAGTGGTGTTAGTCGAGAAAAAGGATGGAAGCATGAGATTCTGCGTGGATTACCGAAAATTAAATGCTGTGACGAAAAAGGATAGTTACCCATTGCCAAGGATCGATGACACGTTAGACACATTATCGGGCGCTCGAATATTTTCAACATTAGATCTGCAAAGCGGCTATTGGCAAGTGGAAGTCCAGGAGGGAAATCGCGAGAAAACGGCATTCAGTGTGGGTAACGGATTATGGCAATTTAACGCTATGCCATTCGGATTATGTAACGCCCCTGCGACTTTTGAACGGCTAATGGAGCGCGTGCTAAAGGGATTACATTGGAGGACGTGCCTCGTATATTTGGACGACATCATCGTTATGGGCAAGGATTTCGACGAGCATTTAAGGAATTTGGCAGAGGTTTTGGATCGGATACAAGCCGCCGGATTAAAGCTAAGCCCAAAGAAATGCAAACTATTCAGGACGGAAGTAAAATATTTGGGTCATAAGGTTACAACCAATGGAATCCATACCGATGAAGACAAGATCGCAGCAGTGAAGGAATGGCCACGACCTAAAAACTTACATGAATTACGGAGCTTCTTTGGATTGTGTACCTATTATAGACGATTCGTGCCAGGATTCGCCAATATTGCAAAGAGTTTACACGAGTTAACCAGGAAGAACAAGGCATTCGAATGGAAGGATGATCAGGAAGAGGCATTTGTGGAACTAAGACGATGATTATGCGAAGCACCAATCCTCGCATACCCTATACCCAACGTTAAATTCATTTTGGACACCGATGCAAGTAATGATGGTATAGTAGGAGTATTATCACAGGCAAAAAATGGTGAGGAGCGAGTTATTGCATATTACTCCAAGATGTTATCAAAACCGGAACGGAATTATTGTGTAACACGGAAAGAGTTGTTGGCTATAGTGGAATGTGTTAAGCACTTCCATAAGTACCTCTATGGCCAAAAATTTCTTCTACGGACGGATCATGGAGCTTTGCGCTGGTTGTTACAATTCAAAAATCCAGAGGGACAAGTAGCACGTTGGATCGAACGTTTGCAAAGCTACGATTTCCAAATTGAACATCGGAAGGGAAGCGCACATGGAAATGCCGACGCACTATCAAGAAGGCCATGTCCCGTGGAATGCAAGCATTGTAGGCGTGTGGAGGGTAAGGAAAACATCATTGATTTTCGACTTATGCAAGTGCTACCTGATGAGGAATGGACTGATGAAATGATCAAGAAGGAGCAATTACGGGATGCTGACCTATCATTCATCATGAAACATAAGGAAAAGGAACACCGGCCCACATGGAGTGAGATAGCCGACAAAACTCCCATTGTAAAAGCATATTGGGCTCAATGGGATAGCCTCCACATAGAAAATGGATGTTTAAAACGAAAGTGGGAAAGCACGGATGGTAAAGTAAAACATTTGTTGGTAGTGGTGCCAAAAGATCGGATAGCGGAAATCCTCAAGGAGTATCATGGAGGAGCAAGTGGAGGTCACCTAGGGATTAATAAAACATTAGCCAAAATTCGCCAACGTTTCTACTGGTCCGGATGTAGACAGTCAGTAGTAGAATGGTGTCGAAGATGTGACCAATGTACGGCAGTAAAGGGACCAGCACGAAAAAGCCGTGGAACCATGAAACAATATAATGTCGGGGCACCATTTGAGAGAATTGCAATGGATGTGGCGGGGCCATTTCCGACCACCGAGAGCGGAAATAAATATGTGCTAGTAATAATGGATTATTTCAGCAAATGGCCGGAAGTGTACCCCGTAGTCAACAATTGGATTAGCAGATTTGGTGAGTTTAAATTTATATTACCATATAACATTATATTACCAGTGTCGCATTTTTCTTATTACTAAGTGCTTACTACGTGCATATTACTACGTGCTTTCCTTTTCATAATTAAATGTAAGTAACGTGATTACTAAACGTTTACTTTTCGTTACCAAACAATTTATTTTTTAGGAACGATTTCCTACGGATGTTACGTGTAAGTAAACGTTTACCGATAACGTTTAAAAATTATTAATTTTTTATTTTTATGTAACAGTAATTATACAACGTTTAAATATTGTTAATTATTAACGTTTATTTATTGTTACAAATTCAACGTTTAATTACCGGTAACTTAAAATATAAAAAAACGTTGAATCAAAACTGAAAATTAGTAAGTAATATTAATTTAAATAAAAAAAAAAATCAACGAGTAGAGAAATTGTATTTCTTATAAAATATTTTTATTATTTCATTGTAAATGAATTCAAATAAAGACAACAAATATGGAAACTATATATAAACTATTATTTTTTTGTTGTTGTTTAAACCTCCTCATTCGGGCGTTGTACATCTGTGCCCTTATCGATTTGATGTAATCATTGAAGTCTCTTGTTAATTCTCCTTTCCAAGCCTCTGAAATGAAGAAAATATATTCAAATATTATCAATTAATTTTATTTAGTTATAGTCCTTACTAAATAACGCCATATTTAGGGATTTTAAATCGCCAAATCTTTTTTCAATAGTGAGATCCGTCCCAATTGTCTCAAAATCTTTATTAAATGTGATCTAAATATGTTGTTAAAAATTGTTTATGTTTCAACGTTGTTCAACGGTTAAAGGTGTTACGTTTATGTAACGATTATTATTATTGATTTTTTAACGTTTATAAATGGTTAAATGGGTTACGATTAAATATGTAATGGTAAAAAATAATGCAGATTAAACGTTGAAATATGGTTTACTGGGTTACGGTTAATATTACGGTGTTTCCATGACAGAGTTAACCGGGATTATCTCGGATTAGCTCATCGTGGAAACGAGTTGGATTTAGAGTTTTCGTTAAATTTCTTAATCCTCCTTAACTCGACGAAAGTAGTTGGGTTAAATGAGATTCTATCTGTCAAAAGAAAAATTAGAAAGGTAATTTGTAATTTTCTGAATTACATTCAGAAAATATGTATGTATTATTATAAAAAATAGTATTATGTAAAGAAACATAATATAGTTAAAATAAACACGGGTTGAAATATTCACGAAACAGATTAAAATGTAAAAAAAATGACAAAAAAATAATACCGCCTGAACTGTCAAAACAAATTTAGCATGGAAACGATAGGGATTAGCTCGCCATGTTATTAACTCGATGAAACTCAACGAAACCCTTAAGGTCGAGGCACATAGTTTTCGTTCCGTTCCGATTCGTTTCGTTTTCAATAAGTTTTTTTAAATACTCACGCACATAGATTTCGTTTCGTTTTGAGTTGTTTTTATGCAGTTTGATAAATCGAGTTTTTTTATTTCTCACAATATTGTTTCAATTCAATCAATTATTTATATTATCATATCAATTGATTTAAAAATGAATGAAGATCTACACATTAACAAAAAAAACGATAACGATAAACGCCAAAATAAATATTTTGAGGTTATTGTTTAAGTTTTTATTGAAATTTGATCAACTGTTTCGGTTCGGTTCCGCCTTGAACTTAACAATGTGAGCATGTTTTCGGTTTTCCATACATTTTGACATATTCAACTTAAAGGTCGGAACGAAACGAAAACTATGTGCCTCGACCTTTAACTCGGTCCATGCAAACGTAATATATTACGTTTGCTTGGACCGAGTTAAGGGTTTCTTTAGCAAAAATAGTATATATACATATACATATATGTATATATATTATTTTGCTTATAATAATAATAATATATATACATACATATACATATATGTATATACATATATTATTTTGCTTTCAACGTTATCAATTTTTTTACTGG
The DNA here is from genome assembly GCA_947310385.1 of Nephrotoma appendiculata. Taxonomy (NCBI): domain Eukaryota; kingdom Metazoa; phylum Arthropoda; class Insecta; order Diptera; family Tipulidae; genus Nephrotoma; species Nephrotoma appendiculata. The sequence goes on from OX371224.1 coordinate 203,369,029, forward strand.
GATGAAATGGAATAGCAATTTTATAATAGAATCTAGTACAACAATTATTTGTATTCTAAACCAAAACAAAACATGTCCAATTCACGTTCTGTCAAACATTTAAATAACGAACAAAACATTGTGTGCATAATCACTCGTACATTTAAAATGCAATTAAAACTAAACTATATTATGTTTTACCACCTAAATTAAATTAAACAAATAAGTTGTGTTTCAAAAATAATTTTAATTGAACGGTAAGAAAACAAGCGGCACCTTTCCGGCTCCGGAAAGTGTTGATTGCTCGCGTTGCTCCGCATGAACATAATGGTTTTAATTTCGTTTTAGGTTGTAATATGTTATATCTAATTGTTAAAATCTTTCAAACCATCGTCGACATATTTTATTATATTTTCATTATTAGTTTCCGGGTTGGAAATCTTATTTACAATCTCATCAAGCTGTTTGGGTTTTTTATATATAACGTGTTCGATGTAATAGGGAGGCTGCTTGTTATTCTCTACGAGGACTATGCAACATTTTTTCATGATGTCAACTGCAAAGTGGAGGCGCTACTCACTGGGATCAATTATATAATTGAGACAGCGGTGAAGTCAACTTATGATGCGGGTTCCACAATATTAAATCAATTTACTTATATTTTTACCACGGGAAAGGTGAAAATGTCTAATGTGGGCGACATTCTTGTGGAAGCCAGTGGATGGTTGTTTTTTAATATGAAAGCTTTTCTCATATTGATTGGGAATGGCTGTTGGTTTTTAATTACACTACTGCCTAATTTTATATTTTACATGTTGCATTTATGCGGCATTCTTTTAAAATACTTGCTACAAAATGCCATTTTATTATTAGTTAAGAGCTATAAATCCTTGTGTCAAGGACTTATCGTAATGTTAAACTATTTTGCGGATGTACCAATCCAATCTGCAATTGGGTTGATTGGAGTGATTTTAATTTATAAAAAAATTTATATAGTAGCACCAATGTTAAAATTAATTAGCCGATTCTTGCTTGCTCGATTCATAAGAATGAGCAGGCGAATAATTCAGTGGATTATTTTTAACTTTATAACAGTGGCGAATACCATATTACAGCTGCGCCTTCCTAATTTAACAGGATTATTTTCCTTAGCCTCAAGAAATCCGACCGGCCTCGAAGAGAATCTCGTTGAAGATACTTATCAAACACCACCAAGAGTTAATGGTAAAATACCACCAGGGCATCAGCATAGCAGTGGCAAAAAGCTGCTTTGTGTAATTTGCCAAGACCAAGAGAAATGTATGTTGCTATTACCGTGTCGGCATTTATGTGTGTGCTTTGAGTGTTCACGGAAATCTCGATACTACAACGATATATGCCCAATCTGCAGAATACCTATTAACGATAAGGTTCGAATATATGTATAATAGAAACTGGGATTGTTTAGAGAAATTTTTGTGTAAATACTAATAGATTTTTTATTTTTATATTGAGGCAGTGTTTAATTTTATTTAACAATAAATGCCAAATGTACAAACTCAACAGTTATTTAAATTTCGAGAGCAGCAAACATATTTTTAGTCACCAATGGAGCTTCATCGGAATTGTCGTCTTCGTCCGAATGTTCTGATTCATCTTCGCCTGATATAATTTCATCATCATCTTCAACATTCCCTTCTGATTTGCCGAGCGCCTGAATTGTTAAAATCTCTTCGAGTTCTGCATGATTCAGCCATTTATCCTTATTCTCTGTAAAAGTAGGAGGCCTTAGACATAATGAAATTTGACCATCCAACGCCATCCGGAGTATGTGATTTGCAGCACGATACGCATCTGGCCGACCTGCTTTAGCAGTTAGAAAGCCTCTTTTAATAGCCCAACTTTCGCAAAGCTCGACCGCCGACCAATAATTATCTCCATTCTCTTGCTGAATATTCAGGATACTTGCTATATCCAATCTTTCCGCTAAGTATTTTACAGAAGCGTACGGCTCACGCAGCTGAGCTATAGGATAACTGCCAATTAAAACTTGTACTGGTCGTGGGGTTGAAGAAGGGAATACAAGCCCCGGACAGTCGCACAACCGAACATTATTTGTCAAAAAAATAGTCTGGAAATGTTTTGTATGACCTGGTGTTCGGCTTACACTGACGACTTTATGACCGATCAATGCATTCAGTAGAGACGATTTTCCAACATTTGGAAAACCAACGCAGCCTACCGTTAAAATGCCATTACTGTATTTGGTACGGTCTTTAAAATCAAATTCTAAATTTTCCTCATCATGATACTTTTCAAATCGTACACCCTTCGCTCCAATTTCCGAATCGTCACTGCTATCATTATTCGGGTTCCCTGCAGCTGCAGTACTATTCATCTCGTTGGCAATTTTTTGTTCCCAATCGGTCAAATCGATTTGACCATTTACGATTTGTTGGCATGCCTTCATTACTTGCAAAGCTCCCTCCGCTGCCATTTTAGGTTTGCCGCGACGTCTCCTTATCTTCAGACCAGTCTCATTGTCGATATTTACGTTACCACGTAAATTGTATGTTGGATAAGCAGTAAACATGACGATATGAAGCCCAGGGTACTTATTTTCGAAATATTTTTTCCAGGCAAGTACCAAGTGGGCCGGAGCTAAATCAATCTTATTTAGTACAAGAATCATACTCTTACCTGACTTTATAGTAATATATTCAAACAGTGACGGTGGAAACATTAAACTTGGATATCGAATGTCAACAATTAACAGAATCACATCCGAAATTTCAAGGACTCGCCATAATTGACGCCACGTCTCCAAATTCAACTCAAAAACGTTCAAATTCGTTTTTGGCACTTTAAATATGTAGTCATTAAAATACTGGTTCTCGATCCTTTCAAGTTCTTGTTTTGACATAGAATAGGTCCAGCCAGGTCGGATTGGGAAATCATATGCAACGAAAAAATCATCTGTCACTTCTAAGGCCGATTCGGGAAGTGGTATTATTTTACGATACGCGTCTTCCCTCATTGCACGCAGTTCATTTTCTGTTTCTTGGTGGAATTGAAGCGCATACCGATTCGATTTATCACGATTACTCTTTTTGGATTGTACATTAATCTTCTGGATGCGGTCCAGTTGCCCCAAAAGATTTTCATCCTCTTCTTCTTCAGAACCTCCCGATTTGGATTGTGATCGCTTTTTGAAAACATTTGTGGGTTTGAAATCTAGAATTGATATAAATTAAGATTTCTATATAAAAAAAGTACACGTTGCGTACTTTTTGTTTGGCGCTTTGCAGCTAACTGAGCCTTCTTTTGTTTACCGCTAAAGGGAGTTTTTCTATGTCCTTGTGGCATTTTTATCTTAATTAAACAACGAAATATAATCAATATCTTACATCTTATGGTTGATTTAAAAAAAAGTATAATAAAAATTAAGTTGAGCTTTAAAAACAGTAGTTGCGTTTAAAATATTCTGGTTTAAATACTCACTCAACCAAATCAAATGATTTAGCAAACGTTTCAAATTATCCCGTCGATTAATTTAACATCGTACGCGTACCTCACTGATTTATAACTCGGTATACTTAATAATATAAATCGGTGGTACCTTAATCCATATAAAATGTATCGGCATTCGGCAAACGTCAAATAAAAGTTCTAAACAAAAAATCCGTAGAATTAAACAAAATTAAATAGAATGAATGACAACAGCTGTCAAGTGAGTCAAATTCGGAGGGTAAAAGAGAAAGCATCTAAATCAACGGGATTACAACAACAACAAAAATCTATAAGCGCCCCACGACGCAACAAAAATTGTTTTCTTAATTTTGTCTGATTTATAACTTAAATTCAGGATAAATTTATCACAAATCACTTGTTTCTTAGCACAATTTACATTTTATTTTATATAAACATATTTTATAAATAGAAAAGATAATATACACGAACAATTCCAAATTTCCATGTATAAAATAATAAACATGCATATTAAATTCAACGCACTAAAATTTGTTTGAGTTTTGTTGTTGTATTTGTTAAGTTTTTTATTCTTGGACGAAAATTTGTTATTCTTTTTAAGTGACAGCAAAATAAAACGCAATTTCTCTTACAGTTTTTATTTTTCTTATTCTGAGTATGGTCGAATACATATGAATCCTATCTCTCGCTCTCTTACGTTATATGTTTTTCATTCTATCTATAGTTCCCACTAAACTTAAAAGTTTGATAACATTTTTCATAAGGAAATCACCAACCTAACAAACAAAAAAAAAATTTCTTAACATTTTTTTCATACTTTTCTGTAAAGTCATAACTTTTCTATTGGGTATGCGCTGTAAGTTTTTTTTGCCTGACAGTCAAAATGAGCACGCTATAAAATTAACCCAAAAACGACAAATAAACAATATGTCCTTGAAATATTTATTACGTAATAGTGCGAAGAAATCAGAGAATCAAAAAAAATATTGACGAAAAAAGAATCAACAATTTCCCCGCCAACAAATTAGTTTGTGGATGAAGGGGAAACAAACGAAGAAAGAATCATGCTGAAAGAATTAAAGTGTGGAACCGCGAATAGACGTAGAGGTAAACGAAAAAGAAACGCTTCGTGTTACGTGTAACGGCACAATAACGTACCTGCTGGGCTATAGCTGAACTATGTTGTTCGAAATTTTACAGTATAGTCTTGTCTACTACATTTTTTAGGCGAGAATTCCACAGTCAATCAGTCAGTCTAAATTTTTTAATCGCGGAGTGTACGAAATAAAATGGAGTCGCTAGCATATTATGAAAGTGAAGACGAACAAGAAATTGAAAACTCAAGCAAAATTAGGGTAAATTGTTTAATTCATTTTTGTAAATTGTAATTCAGGTTTGTTATATCTATATGTTACAAAAAGCGGGGGTGGTGCTAATTTTTTGTGGCCTATGGACTAAATTTTATTGTGAATCACGATCGATAATTTCTAGCTTGTCAATTGTTTATTTTACGAAGTTCAATGATTTTATTCAAATGATGCTAAGTATCTTAAATTCAAATATATGAGATACATTTCTCATCCAGGATAATCCCATTTCTTTATTAGAGCCTACCAATAACTGAACTGCATTATAGTATTTTTTCTTTTGGGCGTCCGGTTCAGTAGATGTGTTTATTTAGATGATAGATGTGTGTTAGTATGGGATAGGTAAGGTACAAGGATTTTTTTATAAGCCCATTTGAATTTATAAAAAAGTTATACCTATAAACTTCAATTTGTAATTGTAATACATATTAAAATAGTTTATAAACTTTTAAAACTATGGCTTACCTGCAATAAGGTAATATACCGAGAAGGTATCGGTATAAAGTATTTCGGTTCAGTTCACCAAAGAAATGGGTTGGGTAATGATTAAAATTGTAAGCCTGCAAGTTTCGATAATAGTTTGTTATTAGATTGCCTAATCGGACCTCGAAATAATTTTTAAGTAACTAGGTGAATGGAATATCAAATCTGAACAATAAGGATAAAGTTGTATGAATAACAAACCAAATAAAATGAATAAAAGGAAATATATGACAGATTTTAAACGCAATTTTTTAAAATGTTAAGTAGAAAACTATTTTTGGAATATAAAGAACCTCAACACAATACGGTAGTATTCTCTAAAATTACGAAAGGAAGTGCTTACTACTTTGTGCTTGAAAGAACAAATAACAATTGACATTGAATTCGGATGGTGGTTTTCTCTTGACACGTTTGTTTGTCAAAACCTTAAGTAGCTATTTGGGTAAAATATTACACTTAATTAGGTGCTCTGATTGCAACTTGGGGAACTATTTCAACACCATTATCTAAATTGTTTGCAAGAGCATGCCTCTTCGGGTAAAAAAACAAAATAATCCATTTTCAGAGTTCATCCACAGTAAAGATTTTTTTTTATCTGTGGTTGGGTCCACTAATGATTCCGAATTTATTTTTATTTTGATTGTGGGCCGCCTAGAACTTTTAACCCTAGTTAGCTAATTAGTTTAATATCGATAATTCAACTCTTCGACAGATATCTACAACTAAATTCTATCGATAGCTGCCTGGTATCGATGTTTAGAGCACACATGCAACCATGCGCATGTTGCACAATATTAAAGTTAACTAAAATTGATCTATGGCGATTTTTTTTACTTTAACAAAAATCGTCGAAAAATAATGAAGGTATCGATAATTATAGTTTTATGCAAAGTCAATTAAATTTGCAAACGATTAATACCTAAAAATTATATTTCAAAAATATGTATGTACATAGTTACATTTTGTACGAAAATGTTCGCTCAAAAATAAAATGTTAAAATTTTTTCCATCAAACTAAAAATAAAATAAATTCGTTAAATTCAACTAGTTCTTATTCCACAAAGCGCACATTGGAAAATTGTCATAAATTTCAGAAGGCGAGATCCTTTTAATAAAGTGAAGGCGAGGCTGTTAATCCACCTGTTTAAATTATGAATATAAATTTTCAGTTTTTTGGTAAATAAAGTAGAGCCTTAATTTAAATCTCAACAAAATACCAAATTTTACGATGGACAGACAGTATACAGCCTTTAAAAAAATTAAACATACGCTGCAATTATTTGTTGTCTAAATTTTAAAGTTGTTATGAGAATGTGCCAAACAACACTATAATGATTTTTCAGGAACTGAAATGAATAAATAATGTTTGAATAATAAGCGCGGTAAATGTATTTCAAAAATGGTACAAGCGGTTTTGGTTAGTACTTGCATATGCAGTTTTAGCACCTTTAGTTAAAACTTTTGCGTTTCCAATGCAATGAAATATCACAAAAAAACAGTTTAACCATTTATTTTTAATATTGTGCCTATGCTTTAACTCTCGTTCAGTCAAATACGGCAAAAATGTTTCCCAGATCTTAATTTTTATCGTAAATAAAAAAAAAATCGTAAAATATTTGAAAGTTGTTATAAAATTCTCCAAAAGAACAAAACACCTTATAATGCTTAATCAAGTAATTCTGGGGTTTTATTTAATGTTCGCGGCTTCCAAGAGACGACCTAAAACCTTTAGGCATCCAGTAATAACTTAAAATTATAAAGTCTGACCATTTATTTTCTGTTTTCAAGTTGTGCAAATTCGAAGAACTCGACGCTTTAAAATAGCCATATAAATGAAAAATTTGAATATTGGGGTTATTCCGCGATCTAAAATTTGTTATGTTATATTTGTTTTTTTAGTACAAATTTCAATACGAATCGGAGAAATAAGATATAATAGCAATTTTATGTTGCGAGAATCGCCCCATTATTTTCAATAAATATAACGATACAAAAGGTTATAGTTTTTCATTAACATCATCTGAAGGATGGTGTAAAGTTTCAGAATTTTGCGACAAGAATTAACTAAGATAACATGTGACAAACATTTAACATTTGTTTTATTATTTAAAAAAAATACACAGCACTACTTGTACATGGAATACTTTACATTATACACATTAAAATTAGCTTACCAAATAAAAAAAAAAACAAATGAGATTAAAAATTATATTGTTAGAACCATTGAATTGAACAATCTAGGATGTGATAACTATCTGAGATAACTATCTCTATCAAACCGAAAGCCATCAACTAAATATGTTGCTTAATTCATATCTAATTCGATGACGATATTATCCACTTCTCCGTTCTGGCCCCATTTGCCTTCAAAATATCCAAAGTATCCAACTCCAAGGCTATGATATTGATAGATAGATTGCACGAATAACGCGGATATTCTTTCAACCTTTTTACACATAACAAGAGGGCAGGATAGGGAAGGTCTACAAATTAATTATTTAATACAGTAGATTTCGTTTATAGAGACTACAGATATAACGACATTCCGGTTATAACGACGCAAAATGTTGGTCCCAAGCATCAAAACATTATTTTAATATAAAAAATTTCGTTTATTACGACCCGGCTATAACGACGATTTCGGATATAACGTCCAATTTTTTCTATTTTTTTGAAAAAAAAATTGGTTATAGCGACCAAACATTCGTTTTTTCCTTACTATTTTCGGGGAATCACATTTTATTTTTATTGTTTGTGATTTTGTTGTACATTTTCAGTTAATAAGTGCATTTATTCGAGAACAGAGGTGCGGTTTAATGTTAATAAATTATCTTTGTGGTTTAATTAGTTTTAAATTTTTTTTATAAATTATCTGTGTGGTTTAATTAGTTTTAGAAAAATTAAGAAATTATCTGTGACTTTATAACTGGTATTGAACTCCATAATTAAAATGTCAAAACGCAAATCTTATTCCATTGAAGAAAAAGCCAACATGGTAATGCGTTTAGAAAATGGAGAATCAAATTCAGATTTAATTAAAGAATTCAATTTATCACATTCTACTTTATCAACGATGTGGAAAAATCGAGATAAAATAAAAGAACAATTCGAAGTGAATTCTTTAAAAATAAAAAAAGTAAGGAAACCAGAACACGACGATATTGATAAACTATTGCTCGACTGGTTTATCAATTCACGAAATCAAATTCCAATTTCCGGGCCAATTTTACAGGCCAAAGCTAATGAATTCGCTCAAAAAATTGGTAAGTCAAATTTTACTTGTAGCGACAGCTGGGTGTACCGTTTTCGTCAAAGACACAATATAGTGGTTGGAAAAATTTCAGGAGAAGCGGTTGCTGTATCAAAAATCATATTATATTTATATAATATGAATTGAATTTAAATAATAAAAATGCGTTATTTTACCACAAAAAATCAATTATTGGCTTAATAATCATTATGTTTAGTATTGGAGTTTGTGTCTTCACTAAAAGAAAAAATTCGTTTATAACGAAATTCGGATATAACGACCAATTTTGATCGGTCCCTTGATGGTCGTTATAGACGAAATCTACTGTATATGTATCGGAATATAATATGTATATGATATTAAAATTTATAATAAAACTAGCTGACCCGGCAGACTTTGTCCTACCACAAACCGTTTTCTTTGTAGACCGCATTTCATGTAGACCGCATTTCATGTAGACCGCCTTTTGTCTGGTAGCACAATGGTCTGATATTTTATGCATTTGACATACATAGAACATATGCGTAAGTCGTATGCAAATACAATTTTATTTACATATCTTCTTAATGTTGAGGAACAGTGTGACAGATTGCCAGACGAATACTATCTATATAAAACTAACATTCGATACATAATTTTTATTTTATTGATTAATCATCTAACATTTAATTGTAATTATAGTAATAAATTTAAATTTATCGTAGTGCAATTTTGTGAACAATATTTTTTGTCAATCTGTATTTTGCCAATATGAAGAGATTCGATGGTTACCCATACGTGAGCATGCAACGGAAACATGATATTCTAAGTCGAGTCCACAAACGGACATTTTTTGCCCTTGAGATTTGTTGATTGTTATAACGAATGCCAAACGAATCGGAAATTGAAGCCGTTTGAATTGGAATGTCGTTTCCGAGGGTATCATTGGGATACGTGGCAAAAGAGAGGCTTCTCTCTTAAACTTTCCGTTCAAAATGGTTTCTTCAATAACATTTCCGGTGACCCGCTTGATGACCAAACTTGTGCCGTTGCATAAACTGAGTGCGTTTAAATTACAAAGCAGAATTATGGGCGAAACAAATTTTAATCTAAGATTGTGTGGTGACATTCCTGGCATATCTATTTAATTTAAACATTCAGTTGGATAATTCACTGCGTCATTTTCATCAACGACAGTGTTGTTTAATTTGAAAGACATCAGTTCGCCGAGGCAACGACTCTTGTATCTGAAAATTAATTTCGTCAACATCAACATTTTTCGCTGCCAAAATAGTAGTTCTATATTACCGTTGCCAATATCCAGCATTTGTTCAGAAAATATTTGTGCCGACTGGTCACTTTGCAATTGTACTCGCATGGTGATGGTCAATTGAACGGTCTCTACGCTTCGCCATAGAAATGATTGTTTTAAACATGCGTTAATCTCATCGGTATAAGTAAAGCGTTGAATGACTGGCAATGTGTCGGAAATCACCGGATAGTAATAAGGTAGCACCACAGAATAGTTTGATGTTGCCGTTTAAATCTTGCATAGTTCTATGCAATGTTTCGAGTGAATGTTTATGAGCCATAGTACATTCATCCCAGATAATGATCAAACTTTTTTGCAGCACTGCAGCCATTCTGCTGTTTTTTAATGCTACACATTGCGTTCGGTTTGTTAAGAACGTCTAATGGCAGTTTGAGCGCTGAATGTGCCGTTAGTCCACCATCTAACAAAGCGGCAGCAATGCCTGACGATGCAATTGCCAATACTGCCAACGTATTTTTGCAAGGATAAGTGATATTAAAAACGTCTTGCCGGTTCCACTTGGTGCATCTATAAAGAAAAAGCCGCCTTGTTTAGCACCAACAGTCAGCATAATTCGATCATAAATACTTTTTTGTTCAGCAGTCCTTAATGGCTCATTGTTCACAATAAATGTAACTAAGCAACATTGTTATGCTGTTCTTCTCGCTGCACATCACTGTTAACTAAGTCGGTCGCCGGAATCAGGCGATGGCATGCCATAATGATTTATTGGCCAATTTGAAATTAAAATACACATCCTCCATCAACACTAAAGCTTCATTGTACATTTCTGGCGTGTAATCAATGTTTAGATTTTGGTTTGTGTATCTAACATGTCGTTAATAAAATTGTGAACAGTTGACGAATGTTATCTTGCGTGGATGTAAATCCTGCGTCTGCAAGTGTCAGATCCCAATGAGTGTCATCTGCCAGCAATTGCATCTCGCGACATGCATCTGGATATGTATTGAACACTTTTCCATTGGTTGTTCGTAAAAATTGGAAAGACGTAGGTAATTGTGTGTGTTTTGAATGCACTGTGTAAAGTCGTCCCAATGTATTGGCTTTGAATACGTCTGCGATTGTTGGATGTGGTTCGCCTTGTCTATGTGAATCCCATTTTTTTACCTGACTGGTTCCATGTAAAATAGCGTGGAACATCAGTATATAATAATGTTTTTGCGAGTCGTTTTTGGTGGCTCGAATGCTAGTTGGAGAGCATTTTCTTCAGTGAAATATACACGTTGACCGTTCTCAAGATGAATCGCAAGGTGATCGACACTTGGGTTTCGTTCGTGTATGGGGAAACTAAGAATACGCCAGACAGCTTCGTTGCTGCTAATGTATCTGCCCATTTGGTATCGTGATATTTCGTCGTTTTCATTTATATTTTGTACTTCAAATACTGCTAAATCACTGCCTTTATTAACATATTCGCAAATGTACTTGATGGACTGTACAGAACTGGAAAACTCGACATTAATATGAGCCTTGTACGTTTTTAAAGGTATTGGTGAGCATAGTACCACCCAGTGATTTTTAATTTCAATTTGACTTGTAGTGTTTGACATTCGCATTGTGAATGTGTGTGTGGCCACCATTCTTTGCGTTTCTGCACCGATTTTACGGATAACCGTCGATATCAGTAATAGTATCATTAATACATTGCTTTGAGAAACGCTTTGTACATTTTCCATGGTACATGCATGGCGATGTCATGTTAAAAGCACCGCACGGATCATAAATCATATTTGTGGTAACAATATCGAACAATTCGGAGATTAGTGTGTACGAACATCATGTTACGTGATTTTTATTATATTTGATATTACGAATTAAGAAAAATGCTTTAAAAAATATTTATGGGTGGAGTAGGAAAGTTAAAATTTGTGTGTATTTTTAAATGAGAAATCTAAAAAAAAATTGTTGAAAAAATTGAAATATTTTTTTTAAATCTCGATAAGATAGATCTCGCCATCTATCGGATCCAAAATTATCCTATCTTTTAAATTTGAACTACCCATATACATTCACAAAATTACATTGAAATCGGTTGGGCGTTTTCGGAGATCAGCGTGTACGAACATCGTGACACGTGATTTTTATATATGTATATCCCTTTTTCAACCAAGAAAACAAAAAAATGGCTCAGTTTTAGTCCAACCCACACAAATGTGTGAGTAAAAAACCATAGTATGTAATGGCGTTGTTGATAAAAAATTTCGCTTTATTTGAAGTAAAAACAACACAATTGTCTGTATAGATAGTGTTTTTTTCGGACGAAAATAAGTTAAAAAGGAATTCACAAATGTGTAAGTTGGTTCAAAAAACATACAAAACTAAATTTTTGACATGGTACTTTTGCCCTACCCGCACAATTGTGTTAGTAAATCACTAAAGGGATATAGAGATAACTAAATCCCTCAGCATCTTAAAACTAAGCCAATCCTAAAGAAAATTATGTATATTTATTATACAAATATCTCTACCAAGTCTATTACCTGAAACTAGAAGTCAAGTAAATTTTATTTTTATTACTGCATCGTTAAGCAAACTTAAAAGCATTTTAAGAAATTAGAACTGCATCCTGGGAATAACATTTATTATATAATTTAATTTCTCAAATAATTCCGAAAATTAATGTAACTCTGGCGCTTATTTCAATTAATAACAAATAATTACAATCTTAATATTAGTGTTTATTTAAATTGAGTTTCTGAATACCTAATATATTTATGTATTATCATTTCAAAGTTAGTGAGTCGTTCAGTGAAAACGTATACCTTCCATCGTCGTTTTCCATCGTCATAGTATACAAGTATAAGAGTATTAATATTAATATTAAAGTATTACGATGGAAAACCAAAGTTGATAGTATAATAGTTTATTAAAATATTTTAGTATATTAGCTTTCAAAAAAATAATCTTTTGTTCGGTTATCCATTAAATTATATTATTTTTTTTAAGTTATATGGTTATTATAAAAGCAAATTAGGTTTTTCAAATTTGCGCATGTGCAAAAAATAAATAGGAAGATTGCAATTTTATCTGTGTTTTTTTTTAAAACAAACGAGTAGAGTTCGCGATAGCTATTTTCAAATTTGTCCAATTTAAAATCAAAAATTTAATTTTTTTAAATTAAATAATTTAGATTTAATAGAAATCTATGTATAACCAAAAAAATCCATCATAAAAGTTGTGTGGTTTTCTTGTAATATCATTGTTCTGTATAGTTCTGAACTACTTCGTTATTATACAGAACTATACAGAACAACGATATTGCAAGAAAACCATACAACTTTTATGATGGTTTTTTTTGATTATACATTCCTAATAAATCTAAATAATTATTTAATTTAAAAATAATTTAATTTTTAATTTTGAATTGGACAAATTTGAAAATAGCTATCGCGAACTCTACCCGATTGTTTAAAAAAAACGCAGCATTTGAGTGTTAATAATGGAATCCGAAAGATTGTGTGCGCGACCACCAGCCTTATATATGTATTAAGAAACTTTGTTGGTTTAACTATAACTATTTAAAACAACTGTTTTAAACAAAAGATTGGTTAAAATTTGTAAAATTTGCGTACTTTTACAAATTTATTTATTGTATTTAATCAAAGTGAAAGCAAATTTTTTCATTTGAATTTAATTACAATATGTATATGTATTGCTGCAAGAACAATATGGATATGCCTTCGTTCTTCGACAAGCCTGGGGCACTATTCTTGTTTTCCTTGGGAATAGGGAATTAGGAAAAATATTTTCATAGCATTTTTATCCAAATTGTATTTTTCTGGCCTACTGAACGAATAAGTTTGGTGAACATAAACTGCCATAAATAATATTTGTTACCATAAAATATACTCGGGTCGATTATATTTTATGGCAGTATTTTTATTTTATGACAGCATTTGCTCAAAAAAATACAAAAACGCACAGCAACATTTTTGCACGATGGTATTCTTTTCTTGTCATACACACGAAAATTTTAATATACCAAACTCTTCTTTTTTTGCTGGCCAACATTTTTTCATCATGTAAAGCGCGATTTACATGATGAAAAAATGTTGTCCCAGCAAAATATTTGCTGTGTGTTTAGAGCTGCACAGAATATAAATTTTTTCGCATTAGTTGAATAGAAAAAGAAATATAAACTGCCATAAATAATATTTGTTGCCATAAAATATACACGGGTCGATTATATTTTATAGCAGTATTTTTATTTTATGGCAGCATTTGCTAAAAAAAAGACAAAAACGCACAGCAAAATTTTTGCACGATCGTATTCTTTTCTTGTCATACACACGAAAATTTTAGTATACCAAACTCTTCTTTTTTTGCTGCCCAACATTTTTTCATCATGTAAATCGCGCTTAAATCGCGCTTCAGTAGGCCAGAAAAATATAATTTAGACAAAACTGCTATGAAAATATTTTTCCCAATTCACTATTCAAAACGAAAGTCAGAATAGTGCCACTTGCGTATGAACAAATTTACGTATTTATGAGCACATCAAAACTCGAGGTGCACTCAAATTGTTTATAGAGGGTGATCCATCTTTTGGATTTTTTTATATTAAAAAAAACAAGATGGAAATTCAATTTTTTTTATTGAATATGAATTTGGTTCTATGTCATATATGTATGGAACACAACATCGTTCGTGTGACCACCACGGCTCCTGTTGCAGGCCTGCGTCCGAATATCAAAATTGTTGATGACTTTCCAATAAAAGCAGTTCAGTGGCCTCAATTTCAGCTCGGATGCTGTTAAGTTCTTGAATTGTTTGTTGATTGCTATACACTTTACTTTTAAAAAAAGTCCAAAGGAAATAATCTAAAGGTGTGAAATCGTATGACCTTGGTGACCAATTGACATCAGAATTTCTTGAAATTATGTGATCATCGAACTTGGTTACAAATAAGTCGATTGGTTTCACATTTTATTGGACATGTAGCACCGTCTTGTTGAAACCAAAGATCATCTAAACCAATTACATCCAATTTTGGCCACAAAAATTGGTTATCGATACGTTTAATTGTTGTGAACGATGCCTCAAAGAGATCCTTGATCCTTGGCTTTTCACTTCACTTCAGATGTTACTCTTTCATGGATACGAACTGGACGATGGTGTTCATATGCTCTACGGCCTGCAATTAATGCAGTTTCTTCGAAACGTTCAACAATTTTTCGAATTCCAGCCTCTGTAGGACGTTCAAATTCACCAAAATCATCTCGTAATTTTCGAAATGTTTTTTGTACAGAACGATTATTTTCGTAATAAGTGTGGATAACCAAATTGTGTTGTGTTGTAAACGAACACTTGACTCAAAATGGAAACTATGCCATTTTTTCATTTATCAAAAAATTTTCGGGTTGCCACCGCACAATAAATATATTTTTTGAGCTTAAAAGAACCAACGGATGGAACATCCTTTATTTGATTCAAGGTGTAAATTTAAAACCATAAAAAATTAAATAATTCGAAAGTTATTTAGTTTTTTGCCATTATTTATTTTAGTTGTGCTTTTTATTAACAGGCGGCTTTTAGAAAAATACGGTTCATTATATTTCGGTATTGTAACACAAAAATTGTCATAATTGCTATAGTATACAATTTTCACAAATTAAATTAATTTAATTGAGTAGTTATAACTCAAGCGCTTTTGGTAAATATACAATCTCGTTAAATAAAGAAAATTTGTGTTATTAAGTTAATCGCACACTGCCACACAAAAAGCAAAACTAGATAAATACATGTACAGTAATTGGAGTTAAGATAATAACACAATTTGCTGTTTGCATTCCTGAATAGTCGACCATTCTTTAGGATGTATCACCATCACCGATGAACAAACAACGGGACGAAGTGACATTAGCATCGTCATCCAGTCATGCGAGGACTCCTTCAACTTCATCCAGAAACAGAAAGGAGCATTTACAAAATGATAATAGTTTCCAGACGCATCTGAGTGAGGTAAATACCACTTTATTAATTTTACTTTTTAATAGTTAGTAGTTTTTCATTTCTTTAATTAATTTTATTAAAAGAAAATTCATTCAAATTTCTGTGATATTTGTTTAAATTAAATTTAAAACTCTAAAATTTGGTGGTTCTAATCCTCCACATCCCCCCTACAATAAATATTAAATATATAACATATATTTATAATTTCATGATTAGTTAAAATATTTACATAATTTTTTACATACATTTAATTTATATTTATATATTTTATAAAATACTTATATAATTATAATCTCATTTATTAATACATTGCACTTGTATTACTTATATTAAAAAAAAATTATAACTCGACCAAAAAACGAATTTGATTAGAAATTTGTTAGACTAAGAGTCCAGAAATAATGAAGAAAATGTGTAGAGTACCGTAAATAGAAAAAATAGAAATTATCCACTTGTAAAACCGCACACGAACATCTTTCGACAATCGTACATGCTATTTTATAAATCTATCGTATAAAAATATATGAGTGAGACTGTGAGAGGTATAATGGAATCACGTGAGTATTATTTTTTTAAATTTAAACAAAAACAAAAGATGTGATTTATAATTATTAATTTAGAATTAATTAAATAATTTATATAGTTTTATTTCTCAATTTGAATTTTTTTTCTAAATTAACAAACAATTGTCTGTGTTATTAATTGGTTGTTAAAATTTCAGTAATTAATTATGGACACGCGATTTAGGAAAATTTAGATTAACATTATAGTGAATATTTTCATTTGATTGAATTGAACAATTAGGACCCTAGATTTGTTAATGGCAGGTTAATCATTTTTTAATGTTGTTCATATTCAAATCAATAGTTCTTCAGTATGACGGAAGATTTCTAACTTCTTTAGTAATAAAAGCACAGATGGCATAGCCTTGTTCAACCGTTTGTTTACAATGAAGTCAAATAGATTACCTACTACCATTTCGATAATACTTTAAACGGTACTCATGTCAATCGAATTTGTTGGTAGAAGAGCTGGTCTTCTTTCGTAAAAACATTTATATACCTAATGAATCAAATCACACAAATTGATGTACAATATTCCAAAATTTTGAAAAAATACCTGTCCTAACATGAAAATAATTAAGGGCAAAGTAAGATGGGGGGATGTAAGATGATTTATAGTAAATAATAAAGATACAATCGGGGATTTACCTTTTACTACCTTTACATGTAAAATAACGTATAGTAATGAAAAATTATGATCTCGAAATTTACTATTCACTATATCGCCGAAGTTAAAAAACATATTTTTTAAAAAAAAAAACTGTTTGTGTGTCCATGCGTGTTGTTCCGTGTAGACTAAACGTCTGTACCTTGTCTTTTTCCACAAATTGGCTGGTCCTAGAGATGTTTATCAGATCAGGTCACCGGAGTTAGTAGCTTTCATAAGAGATTTTTCGTTTTTTATATACACATGTTTTGAAAAGTATATAACATTTACGAAAAAACGATTAAAAACAAAAAGATTGTTAAGTAAGTTACAAACAAAATTTGTTCAGAGCTTTTTTTTTAATTTTACCGATGATGAGTTTTTATAAATAAAATTTACTTCACCAAAATTAAGCATCTCTACAGTCCAGACGGATTTTCTATTCGAAATCAAACTTTTACCTTAATTTACCTTAACTTTTTTTCATTAATTGGAAAATCATTGCGAAATTTGGTGAAAATCTGTGTATCAAAAGTGGTAGCTTCCATTGGAGGTGTTTCAATTTTTGCAATGATGTTGGAAAATTTAGCACTTTTTTTAAAAACGACAAAGAATTAAAAGATACAAAATTAATATTTAATAGATTAAATTTTCAACAAGGGTTGATCTCTTATTGGTTTTCCAAAATTTAAGCAGGAATAATGATTTATGATTATTCAAGACAGTTTTACCAAAACTTCTGTAAGTGTAATTTAAAAATCAAGTGTTGTGTATACATTCGTTGTAAAAAAATGTCGGGTGTTTTTTTTTATAAAGAAAGTATTAATTATCCAATGGATTTAATGTCCTTTTAAGGTCAATTAATACCCCCTTTTCATTCACGCACACACACCCATTCACCTATTCACACAACTAGAGTGTACCACCTGCACATTGCAAGCTCCATGTTAATCTGTACATTGACATGGACGGTGGGTCGGCGCTGAGTTCTGCACTCCAACAGAGGATCTTAGTTGTGTTTATTAACTTCACCGATCGTAATCGATGAAGAAAATTCGCTTTTGCATCCTGCCTCTGCTGCGATTCGAAGCATTAACCACTGCACCATTTCTCCGGTGTTTACCACAACATATTCATCCTTCCATTTTTTTTAAATAGGTACTATCTTGATTTATAGCAGAATATGATAGACATTACATATCGTCGTTATAGAACAAAAAATAACCATCTACATATTTATGATTTCGAGTTATAAGGGTTTTAGTATTAACTTTTCTATTAAAAATTCAATTTTTTTAAATTAAATAATTTGATTACTGTATCTTTTATATTATTTAATGCCATATCTAATGCTAATGATGTTTTCAATAAAAAGTAAGAATTTCAAGATAATTTTGTTAAATTTGTAGATAGTGATTTTTTCTTCAAAATAATTGTGTTCAATTGTAGATAATGATTTATCGTTAAGTAAATACAAAAACTTTATATTAATGATTTTATTGAATAAAAAAAGATATAATATTTCTGTTTTACATTTTAATTCAAGTAATATAATTTTAATACGCATTTTTTATGATTTCTTTAAATTTTTAATCAGCCCCGTTTTCCGTTTAGTTCATTCCAAGCATAGCAAAATTCGTTTTTATTATGACCATTTTCATATACCGTCAGGTTATAAACATTAATTTTGCGACTATAATACATTTGAGATGCTTCTGAAGATGGAATCTGCAAGACACTTTGAAGGTCAAATGTTACCGATTGAAAATTGGCTTCCTCTAACGATCTTTTCTTGTCCGAAGCTTTAGCCATATTGCAATCATTTTTTCGGATAATATGCAGGTCATATTCATTTTGAAGGTCTTTCTTTCTTGCTAAGTCCGCCAAATCAAAACGTGAATAAATAATGCACTGATCTTTCTTTGGTTTATAGAAAGATAGATTGTAATGAGTGCAGAATATCTTTCTGTATACATTTTCTTTCACTGGTTTCTGGTTCATTGAAGAGCAAAAAATTTGGTACAGCTCATACATTTTAAGAATTGACAGATTGCTGCTAAGAAATTTTTTTTGAGATGACTGACGAACGTGTTGTCCCGGCATGGTTGGAAAACTTTCAATATGTTGTTTTATTAAATCTATAGAATAATAAAACTTGTTTTATTGCCTGGTATTTTCTTTCCACGTTTATCATTTCCCTCAAAAGTGCCATTTGAATTACTCAATGATATAGCTTTATTTATGGGGCCATTTGATATGCATAACGTTTTTCGAAAAAAGTTTGCACATACCCTCCATAGTTGCCGTTCACCATTGTAAAGATAATACGATCTGGATTGATTACGAAGACTACGTTTATTCGGAGTAGTTGTTCGCATTACAGATGAAACTGATATACATTTTAAAATAAAATCTTTTTGCCTTTTGTAGTCGTTCATTGCCTAATATACACTACACATTTTTTTCTGTTTTCTTCTGTAAAATGTAAATTACATTTGAAGCGACATGTATTCTGCCCTCCTAGTGTCAAACGCGGTATCTACAGGTGGCATGAAGTTGAGAAATTACTCTTTAAAGTTTTGGTAAGAGTCCTTTGTCAATTGAAATGTTTGCTATCTAATAAAGGTGATCTACCTTTATTAGATCGCAAACATTTCAATTGACAAAGGGCCCTTACCAAAACTTTAAAGAGTAATTTCTCAACTTCATGCCACTTGTAGATACCGCGTTTGACACTAGGAGGGCAGTATTGCAGTTAAATTTTTGTGGGTTATTTGCTTCCTTCCATCCTGAATAAGTTTCTTACGGTAAACATTTTGAACGATTAGTTTTAATAATATTAACTTTTCGAATAGATGAATTTCTTTTTTTCCAACGATAGTTATTATTTGATCGTTTGTTGACATTAGATCGAAACTCGTCTCCATCAGAAATATTACGGTTAGTATCAGAGTCAAATGAAAAATCACTTACACTATAACATGATGGTGTTAGAGATCGTTCGTAGGAATCAATATCTTCACTTGTGCACATTTTATTAAATTCCCCTAAAGCATTCGTTTTTTAATGCCTTTTGTCTTTCTATACATCCGTAACACAAAATTATTTCAATAAACAAATATAAAATTTAGGTATAAAATGTCAATGCGTGTAATTAGCTGTATTTTGTTGAGAAATAAAATATTAGAGTCCAGTTTTCGAATAAGCATTGTTTGTATTCTAAATTATCATAGTAAAAGGAAATTGTTCATCATAGTTGGCGAATTTATCAGAAGTAATAAAATTCGGGTTTGAATTATACAAATCAAAAAAATTGAAGGTTTAGATAAGAATCATAATTACTACTGAAAAAGAAGCTAACTATGATGATTTTTTTTTTCCGTTATGACAAATTTAGAAACCAACTTGGCTAATTCCAAAACTGGCCTCTAAAATTTTAATTCTCAACAAAATACAGCTATTATGTGTTTAAATAATTCGAAACTATTGGTAATGAATAAGAAATATTCACACTTTTTAATCTAAACGAAATACACTTGTGTTTCCCCTAAAGCATTCGTTTTTTAATGCCATTTTAATACTCATTTGACTAAAAACACAAAAAAAAATCCATTCAAATGTTATCGGTGTATTGCATTGCATATACGTATTATATTTGGAACGCATGAACTAAATTCTGAAAAATGCATGTATGTACATATGTAGATGGTGATTTTTTCTGGATATAAAATAATTAAAATTTCGTTTTGACCTTTAATCTTAACTTGACACTTGACATCAATAGTTTTATCTTGGGTAAAAAAAATGTTTAAAGAATACGATTTAAAAATGCTAAGATAATTTATTGTAAAAAAATTTCACCTGTAAAATTAGCCATACCAGAATCCATAACAGCTGGAACTATTGTTGTGAATAGATGCTATTTAGAATAACTTATATCAAAGAGTATGAACATTTACACAGAGTAACGAAACAGAGGAAAAAATTTGATCAAAAAAAATGCATGGGTTACGCAATTTAATTGCGTTAAAAACACATTTACGCATTTTTATTTAAAGTAATTTTTGTCGTTTTCTATAAATATCCACGAGTATGACAATATTCAATACTCAAAAAATAAAAAAATGTTGCGTAAGTGTATTGTATGATCGATTTAAATTGCGTAACCCATGCATTTTTTGATGAAATTTTTTCCTCTGCTTCGTTACTCTGTGTAAATTTTCATACTCTGTGCTTATATCAATAAAATAAATTTTGAAATTTAAATGGGAACGGTAGTTATGGGCCCTCAAAGTCTAAATTTGAATCTACTTAAATCATAAGAGTGGTAAGTTTTGACATTTATTTATCGTAACTGTTTTAAATTTTTTCTTGGAGTGCGATTAGAGAATGCGAATATTGTAAAAAGGCAAAATAAATTATCGTTTACACGTTTACAAATTATCTTACTGCTTAGAGAATTAGGGCACAGGGGGTAGATTCCGACAAAATGAAAATTTGTTGTAACATTTGCTTATTGGTATAAATTGAAGTCATTAAAAATGTACGATTCGGATAAAATGATTTATGACATTTCGAGCAGTTTACGCAGCTGCATTTTTAAGTTATATCAAATATATTATGAGGGTTTTAAAATTATAAATATATATATTTTGGATGAAAACTTATAAGTCACGATAATAAAAAACAATGATAATATTATTAAAATTGTCAGCTTATTTTTGGTGACATTTCGGGAAAGCCACCACATGCTAATCGCGATTTAGTACTCACAAGTATTTGACACAATATTGTAGCAGAATTTTTAGTACAATGTCACAAAAAATTGTCATTTGTCTCTTGATCAGAATCTAGGGCCAGGGGTAGATTCCAACAAAACGACAATTTTTCGTGACATTTGCTTATTGGTACAAATTGAAGTCACTGAAAATTTACGATTCGGATAAAACGATTTATGACATTTACAGCAGTATACAGCACCTGCATTTTTAAGTTATAGCGGATATATTATATGGTTTTTAAAATTATGATTACTCACACAAACACACATTTTGTATGAAAACTTATAAGTAACGATAATAAAAAAACAATGACAATACATATTATTAAAATTGTCAGCTTATTTTTTGTGACATTTCGGAAAAGTCACTTCATACGAATTGCGATTTGAGTACTAAAGTATGGTCACCAATTTCATTAGTCACTTCATCAGAATCTAGGTCCAGTGGTGACATGTAACATCACATTTTCGATACTTTATCGAAGTTTGTCCCTTTTTCCTAAATTGAAATGGGCAACTGTTTCGTTTATGAATTATTTTTTTCGTATTGCTATCATAACCTACTAGAACAAATGTGAACAAGGTGTTTTTGTCTAATTTCATTCAAGTATCGAAAACAAATTATTTGTTAATTGAAATATTTGAAATGAAGTAGAAATATCACAATTTTTCAATCTAGCAGACTGGTAGATGAAACAAAATTTGAAATAGGGTCACATTTTATTCTAAAGAAGCGAAACATAAACTTCGATCCACCATCACTTTTTCGATACTTTATCGAAGTTTATGTCTCTTTTCTCTAAACTGAAATGAACGACTGTTCCGTTTATGAATTATTTATTATATACATATTTCTATCACTCACTACCTACAATGAGTCTATCTAATTTCGTTTAAGTGTCGAAAACAAGTTATTTGGTGATGGAAATGGAGTATAAATAACTCAATGTTTCATTCTAGCAGCCTATTAAATGATATAAAACGTGAAATAGTGTCACATTTTATTCTAAAGAAACGAGACACACTTCGATAAAGTATCGGAAATGTGATGTTATAACAAGTCATCAGATTTCATATAAAACATTTAACTGGCACACAAGTCATTTTTCTGTGCAACCGGCGATAAGAAAAAATAATATCTTGAAAATTATGTCGGTAAGATTTATTAGCATTAAATTTGTGTTCAAATTCCTTCCTTTCCAAATTTATAAAGATTTTGTAATTTTCAATTAATTGGTTGATGTTAATGATAATATCAAAACGGAATGTCGAATTAAATAAAAAGTGATCCAATAGGAAGTACTTTTTCCAATTGGCTCATTGGGATTCATCCGTTACAACTGTCATGTTCTTATGATATTTGTGGTCAATATTCATTTACATTTCACCATGAATAGACTTACGCGAGAACAACGTTTACAAATTGTAGACATTTATTTCAAAAATCAGTGTTCAGTGAAAAATTGTTTCGTGCTCTTCGACCATTTTATAGTGTTCATTATCGTCCAACTGAACGCACTATTCGCGAAACAATCAATAAATTTCGAACCACTTTTTCATTATTGGATATTCATCAACCGACTAGAGAGCGTACAAGTCGATCTTTTGTGAATATTGCTGCTGTAGCTTTAAGTGTTCGTGAAGACCGTAATCAATCAATTCGTCGCCGTTCTCAAGCTCTGGGCCTCTCGTATGGGACATTGTGGCGTGTTTTGAAGAGAGATCTTGATTAGAAGGCATACAAAATACAGCTTGTTCAAGAATTGAAGCTCGTTGACCTTCCTTTGGATCATCGATTTGGTTTATGGGCGTTAAAACTGCTCCAAATTGATTCGTTTTTTTATCGAAAAATTGTGTTCAGCGATGAAGCTCATTTTTGGCTGAATGGATACGTCAAAAAACAAAATTGTCGTATTTGGACTGATGAACAGCCAGAAGAGATTCAAGAGCTTCCAATGCATTGTGAAAAATAAACTGTTTGGTGCGGTTTATGGGCAGGTGGCCCATCGGAACGTATTTCATTAAAAATACGGAAGGACAGCGTGTAAACGTCAATGGCGCAAACGACCTCCAAGATCTTGCGATCTGACGCCGTTAGATTATTTTTATAAAGGTATCTGAAATCACTTGTTGATATCGATAAACTACAGTCGATTCCTGCATTAGAAGCGGAGGATAATCTAAGAGTCAGTCGTGGAAAACATTTAAAAAAAATTATTTTCAAACATTAAATGTCATAAACCGAACTTGTCACAAATGTTTTTGATTATTAAATTGATTTTAATGCGTTTTATTTCAAAGAAACTTCCGGAAGCTCTTATTGAATCACCCTTTAAAACCAAATTTGGTTTAGCTGCGAGTCCATTGAAACAATAGCCGTATTTCTTGATGCATGATCTTCTGACCCGGCCGTTTCCCTTCATGTCTCGTGAAACACCGCAAAGGCGCTTACTAAATTTCAAGTCAAGACTGGTGATCAAAAACAAAATTTGAATGAAGTTTTCGATATAAATTTTAAACTGCTTCGAACCAATGGGCGTCACGAAATGGAGCAAATATAATATCCGTCATCGACATTACGATCGGAATAAACACAACTTTAACTAACTTAGAGTGTAGAATTCTGTGCCAACCCACCCCATGTACACTGGTACTACAGGTTGACATGGAACTTGCAATGTGCAGGTGGTATACTGTAATTGTGTGTGTTACCTCTACGGGTGAATGGGGCTGGTGTGTGTGCATGAATGAAAAGAGATTAATTTATCTTAAAAGGACATTAAATCCATTGGATACTTTTTTTAAATAAAAATAAAAATTAGTGTAGTGTAAATATCAAAACGAGGTTGAATAGAAAATTATTTTTTCTTATATCAATTTTAGGGATCAAAAATTTTTACACCAAATTTATTCCTTTAGCAGACTAGAAAAGAGACAAATCAGACAAAAATGCTATGTAAATATTTTTCTTATTATCCTATACTCAGGAAAAGCCAGAATAGGGCCATTGGAAAAATGTCATAATAGGCTTCCGGCATTCACTTAAAAACAACGATCAACAAGCAATCTACTTTATTAACTCAAGAAAGAAATTGTACGTGATAAAAAATAACCTTAAGCCAGCTACTTATTGGTGCGCTTAGTATGAGGTGTGGCTGGTTCAAGAAGACAACATTTAATGCCTTAAGTCCATGAAAAAAAAATTGCAGACAGCATTTCGTTTACTGTTAAAACGCAAAACAAAAAAATCTGTTGGTCCTTTTTTCATTATTTTGCTATGAAAAGTCAAAAAATTTTATTAATCAGGAAAGGTGATTCTATGCTATTTATGTTTGAAAAACTGGCTTTGTCCACAGGCCTGCATCCGAACATCAAAATTGTTGATGACTTTCCAATAAAAGCGGATCAATGACCTCAATTTCAGCTCGAATATTGTTTTTAAGTTGTTGAATTGTTATGATTAGTAATGAACTTTAATTTTCTGGCCTACTGAAGGATTTATTACCGGACAAGTGGTGCAGTGGTTAAAGCGTCGGCACTTGGATCGGGAGGTACTGGGTTCGAATCCCACCAGAGGCTGGATGCAAAAAGCGAATTTTCGTCATCGATTACGATCGGTGATGTTAATAAATACAACTAAGACCCTCTGGTGGAGTGCGGATTCAGCGCCGTCAATGTACAGGTTGACATTGAGCTTGCAATCTGCAGGTGGTTACTGTAAAGGTGTAAATACTGGATGTTACTACTACTGTAAAGGTGTGTGCGTGAATGAAAAGGGCCTTGACCTTCAAGGGACATTAAATCCACTGGACAATTAATACTTTCTTTTTGTTAAAAAAAATAAAAAAAAGTTAATGGTCACACCACACAACCCCACCAAACAGTGGGAAGATAAACCTGCTTCGTGAATAACATGACGATTCTCCGCTCCCCAAATTCGATGGATGTCACCCAAAATCCAAAAAAGACAAAATCCAATTTTTTTTTAAAATCCAAAAATATAAAATCCAAATAGGACAAATCCAAAAATATAAAATCCAAATAGGACAAATCCAAATGTGAAAAATCCAAAAAGACAAAATCCAAAAATTATATAAATACTTAAAACTCTTTGAACTCGATCTTTTTTGTGCCGATTTTTTTAAAATTTGACTTTAATAGGGGTTAAAGAAGGCCATTTTTCCCTTCACCTAATAAAAATAAAGACTCCTTCACCTAAAAGATAAATTTTAAACAATACATCCAAAAAGTTTGGATTTTTTTTTGGATTTTTTTTTTTTTTTTAATTTTGTACTTTTTGGATTTTGTCCCTTTTGGATTTTGTAACTTTGGATTTTGATTTTTGGATTATGTCTTTTGGATTTGTTTTTTTGGATTCCGATACACATCCAAATTCGACAATTTTGCTTATTGACGTACCCATTAAGATGAAAGTGAGCTTCATCGCCAAAGATGATTTTTGATGAAAAACCTTCATTTCGTTCAAGCATCCAATTAACAAAAACGACGATTTAAATGGTCTGATGACTTCAATTTTTGAAGGTATACGACCTTCCACTGAACCAGTTTCTTCAAAACGATCAATAATTTTGCCAATTGCACGCTCAGTAGGACGTCTATTTCGACCAAAACTCACGTAATTTTACTTTGGTTTTTACAATTGTAATGATGTTATTGTGATTGTTTCGTATATTGGTCTATTTCAGCACTTTCGAGTTAAATACACACAATCGTAGGAAATTCTTCCATTTAGCGTCAATCTGTTTAACAACAATTATGATAATCGACACTTACTTATCCACAATCAACTTCCCAACCACCCCATACATTTAATGTTGTTTAATTTGTTTACTGTTGTTTTTGAACGATTGTTTTCATAATAAATTTGAACAATCAAAATGTGTTGTTGTGTTGTGCTATGATAATAAATGGTATATTTTTGTCTTTTCATATGTCAAAGATATGAAACAATAAAACCATCGATAATCTGTGTGCTGCATAATATTTACATTTGTGATTCGTGAAATTTCAAAAATAAGGGACTTGCACTTATGAATTTCGATAACATTTTTTTCGGCAATATCGACTAATTCTGAAATTTTTTGATTGTATCTACATAAATCTCAATTATTTTGTTGTTTATTTAAAATTATTTAATCCAATATTAAATATTTAATATAACTTAATGAACATTCTATATGTTCGCAATAATATTCGACACCTCAGAGGCAACGAGAAATTTCGATAATATCAAAGAACATCTATTACAACATTCAACAATAGCACATTAAAAAAGACATCGAAAATTTCATAATAGGCTGCGTAATCATCACTGGTTTTCGCTCAATATCGAATTACATAATTTAAAACATCATCATCTCTTTCCTGACCCTTATACACACTTGTGTATGTAAATTTCGATTACGACAAACGAAGATGTCAAACATAGAATTATGTGATAACTGAAGACCATCGTACACATTTGTGGCATTGTAAATTTTGCATTCACACAAAAAGTGGAAAATTTCCCTTATTTTATATAAGGAAATTTTCAACCCTGCATACAACAGCAAAATTACATTACAATTAACGATGAAACACACCAAGAGCAGCGCAACATATTCCAAAAAATCCACACTAACGGCTGCGTATGGGTGTGCACATCAAGGAGCGCAGCAGATTGTTTTGTTTTAGTAGTAAAATTGAATTGTGTAAATTTTATCGAGGTTATGAGTAGCAGCAAAGAGCAGCAAATTAAAGCTGCTGGGTGTGGAACCTATTGATGCCGCGACAGATGCAACTTCATTCAATATAATTTCTTTAAATTTTAATTTTTCAATTATAATTACAAAATATTTAATTTCTTTTAATGGAAATACCTATATTTATACTCAAACTATGATTTTATATCATTACATAAGCGAATAAGCCAAAATTTAAGTTTGCTGCTCGCTGCTGCTGCTTGGTGTGTTTCATCCTTTAAACATCAAAAGCACAGCCATTTTTGTTGTTTTGCACAGCAACTTGTTTGTTTTGAAAACAAACCTTATTTTGTAATTTTAAAATGTTGTGTTAATTAATAACAGAGCCATCTATGATTTTGAAGAGCCGTAATATTAAAAAGAGAGCTTTCAGTAGAGGGGAAGCTTTTATTGAATTACTATAAGAAACCGTGGTAATTGGAAAATTTTTGAACATTAATTTATGAATAAAAAATTAAACAAATCATCTAAATTTTAATTTTATATTTTTAATAAACTATTCAAAGAACACATATTTGAAAATCAGCCATCATAATGTAGTATTTATTTGGTAAATTTAAAATAAAGCGGAGCATAAATTTATTAATTTTCTATAAAAATGAGCTTTCCGTTTAGTTGTGTAGGTTTATAAAGTAAGATAATAAAGGGTGGTGCCGCGGATTCCTCTTACACCCAATTTAAAATTTAGTTTTATAAAAATGTAACTTATTTGGTAAATTCTGGTCACATGCACCTCAGAATTTTTGAGATGAACGATGCACTTAATAGCAATCTAAACATTCTACATTTATAACAAAATTAAAGAGAAAACGTGAGCTGAAACGAAATTTTATGAATCACCATGTAGAAACAATAATATTATTCATATAATAAATTTTTTACATCAAAATCTATTATTATTTTTGGATACAAAAAATCAACGTTGTCATGGTTTTCTTAATTAAATATTATTACAAAACAGAACAAAACGTAAAAAACTTCAATTTTATTCGATTGCAAAACCGAGCTTTCTGTAATTTGAAAATCCGTTTACAGATGTCTCTGTAATAAATTTACTCGAAATTACAGAAAAGTGTAAAATAATTAAATAACTATTTACGAAAATAAACCATTATTATTGTAAGTTAAGTGCGAAATCTTTAATACAATAATTTAACATAATTAATAAAACTCAAAACAATTATAAATTTTATTTATTATTCGGTTGGTTCGTCGTAAAATATTCACCATCATAGTTGCTGCGCGCTGTAAAACAATAATAGAAAAATGTCACAATTTTTCCAAATTTTTGTTTTTTTTTATTTCGATCCAATCCAGGCGGGAGTTCTTACAATGTACACGAATTTGTTAATACAAGGATTTATTGAGGATTTTTGATGCTAAAGGGCTTCGGCTAAGGTGTATGACAGACAGTTCGTATACATTGTAGTAATTCCCGGCTGGTTCAATAGATTATGCAGATCTACTGGTCTTGAAAGGCTATGCATGTTTCATTTTTATAGCTTCGTTCGTGCACGTTTTCTGGGATCGTTGTTGTGTGGAATTCAATAAAATAACACAAGGCCTTTGTATACTGTTAATAACTTAATGGTTTTTGTGAGTATATAAATGGCCCGCGGCTCTACCCATTTTTTTGCATGGTTGGCTCATATACGGATACAAAATCTTAAAGCACAAGTCGTACTTTGAACTCGTTTATACAACGAGCTGCCTGCTATAAGACACGCCCGTTACAACCGTCCTAACCTGGAGACCCCCTTTCAATTTGTATAA
This sequence comes from Nephrotoma appendiculata, assembly GCA_947310385.1. NCBI lineage: Eukaryota > Metazoa > Arthropoda > Insecta > Diptera > Tipulidae > Nephrotoma > Nephrotoma appendiculata. Next base: position 203,398,364 of record OX371224.1, read on the forward strand.
CAATTTCTATACGGGTAATTTGAATTAATTTATTAATTTGAAAGCGACATCTTTTAACAGGTTTAGTAATTGCGAAAAGCTTTATCAAATTATAATATTTTTATTTGATGAAGCTCTGTTTTGTTTATACTACAGGATGAAACAATATAGGCTGCGAATTTGTTGCGATGAAAAATCAAATTTTTAACAAGTAACGAAAAAACAGTTTTCGAAGTCTGTCATCAACAATGTTGAAATAGAACCCAAAAACAATAATCCCCATATTACATTGCTACTCCAAAAGCATTTTTTAACCAACGTTTATTTTGGAAAAATAATGCTGATTTTTTATGGAACACTCTATACTAATTTTTAATTTTCTGTACATACACATAAACAAATTCTTGTTTCTACAAAAAAAAAATTGTGTTAAACTAATTTAAATATTTTTGCGTTAACTCAACATAATATGACTCAATATTAAAATATGCTTTTCCTGAATATTGAATTAATTATTCACATTGAAAATTCAAACAAAGAATTTATGTTTTTATATACAAAAAAGCTTCTAAAAAAATACTAAAATACACTGGTTGGTATGAAAAAGTACAAAAAGCTTCCCCTCTATGGAAAGCACATGGAAAAAAATGGCGGAATCTTACGGCTCTTATATTAAGGAGGCTCTGTTAATAGCCGTACGATGATTTTAATAGTAAACATCATTATTTTTCATTTTATATTTATATAGGAAATTGATTTAATTGTTTAAAATGGTTGCTCCCAGAACATAATGAATATTTTTAATAGCAAAGCTCGTCGCGTCGTGCGCTTCCTTTGTAGATTTTAGTTTTGCTGCCGTTATTTCTAAGATGTATTGTGGCCATTAATCAAAAATCTCTTGTAAATTAGTTTTATTTATGTTGTTAATAATAAATTTATTTTAGAAAACGTCACATATACAAATGAAAATAACACACAAATACAACTAAATGATACAAAAAATTTTCTTTGCAAATATTTGCAATGGATTCAGTTGAAAACCAATAGAAAGGAAAAATTTTCATCAATAATTGCATGGGTTATGTAAGCAATTTAAATGGGTTAAACAATATATTTACACATTTTTATTTACCGTAATTGTTACGTTGTCTATCAATAGTCACGAGTATGACATTATTTCGATACAAATAAATTAAAACATTGATGTGAAAGTGTATTGTGTAAACGATTTAACTTGCATAACCCTTGTTGAAAATTTTTCCTCTGTTTCGTTACTCTTTATAACATTACTTACTCTATGGTATTTAGCCATATTTTATGTTAACTTGGGTAAAATTTCATAAAAACTATCGTGATCTGGAATTTAAAAAAAACGCATTTAATATGTATAACAATACAGCAATCCCCAGCATTATTATCAGGGTTGTTTAAATGATTTCATTGTTAATTCGTTTGTATGTATAAAAAGTTAAAATACAAATATACAATTACCTAATAAGATTAGCATGTTTAATACAGTTTGTTTACTATATCGTTAATCTAAATTAATTCCAATTACATGACGTGTTGCTTTGATAATTTTGAACTTTAATTTTATATAAATAGTTTTAATATTAACCCTTTTCCAGTCTCATGCATACATAGGCGGTTAACCGAGACGCTTCTGTATCATATTCGATACATATTCTAAATTAGATTATGTATCAAATATGATACTGAAGCGTTTCGGTTAACCACGTATGTATCATATGTGATACATGAGACTGGCAAAGCGTTAAATAACGTAATTTTGTTTCCATTTTTTATTCTATTTGGGTTATTGGTTATACAATTAAGTTTCGTGCAACAAAAGATGTATAGCACATTTCAAATTTCTCAAAGCAAAATGAACTAATTTATCTATCATTATAATTATCTAATATAGAATGTTTGGTCCTCTAAAGAACTATCATCAAAATTTGAATTCAATTTTATTCGCAGGATTCAGATGGTACATCATCTGGCGGGGGAAAAATTCGATCTCATTATAAAAAATCGGAAAATTATGAGGTAAGTTCATTTAGATTTACATAAATATTTGAGAATTAAATAAAGAATTTTAATCAGACAAGAGAAAAACCAGAAACCTCCGGTTATCGCAGACACAGTGATGAAGAAAAGAAATCAAAAGTAAGAGATCAACAAAGGGATCGTGATTATGACAAAAGAGATTATAACAAAACAAATGACAGGGAGCGATTCAGGTAATAACATTTATGTCGAAAATATTTTATATAATTATTTCGTATACATTTTTTAGTAAAAATAGATATCGGGACGATAGAAGTGTACCGGATCGATACAGCCGCGAAAGTAAATCGCGCTCAAACAGAGATGAATCACATCGCGATCGGGATAAAGAACGTGGTGAAAGAAATCGAGATCGTGATCGATTTAGTAGAGACCGAAGCGAAAGACATCGAAATCGTGGCGATTATGAGAGGGATCGAGACCGAGATGCTCATCGTTCTAATAGAAATCAATCATATGATAAATATAAAGACCGTGAACCGTATGACAAATATAAAGAGCGTGGAAGTGAATTAAAGGGTCGCGAACGAGAAAGACCAATCGAAACAAAAGAATTTAATAAAAGGCATTCGGTATCACCTCGTGGAGAAAAAAAAGAAACAAAATCATCATCGGAAGCATGTTTACCAATTCGGCCAGTACCGCAAGCGCCTTCATTAATTGAAGTTTCCTCGAACAGTCTTGTCGTTTCAGCCCTGCCATTGGAAACGACGAGTAATAACATAAATCTGAATTTCATTGAGAGGCGTAAAGAGAAGGTTCAGCAACTAGAAAAAATGGGTATTGACATAAAATCAGCTACTATTAAACCAGGCGTTGAACTTCCGAGCTATTATAATCCTGGAGTTATAAATCCAACTAGGTATGCGGACCAGGTACAGAAACGTAAATTACTTTGGTCCCACAAAAAAAATGAACAAGAACAAGCAGCCGCAAAATGGGAAACTGCAAAATTTTCACAAGACCAGGATGGAAAAGTAGCTTCTAAATTTATGCGGTTGATGGGAATTAAGGATGGTAATGAAAGTTGTTAATTAAATTATTTTATATCATGTCTCTTGTATTAATATGGCTCGATTTCGTTACAGCACCCCAAAAACCGCCAGGAGAGTCTAGTAAAACCCAAGATTTAACAAAAAAGCAAGAAGAATTATTTTCTACTATGGAGCAGCAATATGAAGTTGCGAGACAGGTGACACACACAATGAGAGGCGTTGGGCTTGGTTTTGGCTCTCAGCCACGGCAGTTTTAATTGCGAAAATTCAGTTATAAGTATGCGTGTATGTGTTAATTTAAAGTTAAATACATTATTTTCTTTTTTATATACAATCTTCTTTACGAGTATGAAAATCCTATGAAAATTCCTAACATTTATAAACTTATTCTTAAAATCATGCAACCAAAACAATAAGTCAACTAAAATTCGTTAATAAACTATTAAATACCTATTATAACTTGTATACAATTTATTTATAATTATACATAAAATATTTAGTTTTAATTTTAAAATAATCTTTTGCTGATGTTTCAATTTCGTTAGCAGATAAATCTTGATATTTTTCTCTGATTTGTATCACATTAATATTATTTCTTGATTGCTACTGATTACAATAAAGTGAACACGATCCTCCAAGTAGTGTTTCAGCGATTTCACTCGCTTTTCTAAAACATTAATTGAAAATCAACCTGTAAAAATAAACGGTATCTAATAATTAAAATAATTTCGTTGTGGCATTTGTGCTTATAATATTTTTTTATATAGGTACCTTGTAGCGGTATACTGCATAATATGGTTCAAACGAGGCACTGCCTGACCAAAATATTATTCTAGAAAAGAGGACACCTGTTTTTAACCATCTCTTTTGAAGTTAATAAATTAAAGACAAAAAAGTTTTTTTTTTAAATTTTAGTGCTTTATTATTTTTTTCTTCGTTAGGTCATCATCAGGAGTAGATACTCCTGATGACGACCTAACAAGTCGAAATCGATCGAATGATTTTTTAAGCTTTTTGAAAATATTCAAAAAATATAATTTTGCAATAAAAAACAAGTTTTTAATAAAATGTGTTTGTTAGTGTATTTTTTCTTCCACTGAATATATTTGTGGCTTATTTTTAAACATCGATTTCGGAATTATTCTACGTCAGTTTAATAATACTATCCAATGTAATATACATAATAGTATTATTAAACCGATGAAGAAGTAATTTCGACTTAAATCTTTAATAAATGGAAGAATATTAAATCTTTACTAAATGAAGACTATTATAGTATTTAAATTTTAAATTGTTTTATGTTTAATTATATGATTAAAATCGGTGAAAAAATAACATAAGAAAAGTGTAAAAATGAATATTCATAATACCAAACTGTAGAAGTTACTCATCACTCCTATAATACGGGTTATCCAATTAGAGGTTGATAAAGTAAACTTAAAAAAAAACACACAAAATATTCGGAATGTATTGTAATTTTTATTTCATTTTACAGATTGATCCTTGCCATTTTTAGTTAAACAAGATATCATTCAAATGTCCTCCACGGGACTTCTTACAGGCCTTGATTCTTTTGAGGTAATTTTCAATGACTTCGGCACATTTCGGGCGGTATCTCGGCCATTACCTTACGAATATTAGTTTTCAATTCGTCAAGAGTTTGAGGATTGTTTGCGTAAACACGATCTTTCGCGTAGCCCCACAAAAAGAAATCCAAAGGCGTTAAATCACAGGATCTTGGAGGCCAATTGACATCAGCCAATCGCGAAATCAAACGTCCAGGAAATTTCTCTTGCAAAAGATCTCGATTTGCTCGTGTTACGTGACTGGTTGCTTCATCCTGCTGGAACCACATATCGTCAAGATCATAATCTTCGATTTTCGTAAAAAAATAATCGGTCAACATGCGGCCATAGCGCTCAGAATTGACGGTAACGGTTCGTCCATGGTTGTTCTCAAAAAAATACGGCCCAATCACACCACCAGACCACAATGCGCACCAAACAGTGACTTTTTCCGGGTGTAATGGCTTCTCTACAATCAATTGTGGATTTTCTGAGCCCCAAATTCTACAGTTTTGCTTATTAACGTATCCACCAAGCGAAAAATGAGCTTCATCACTGAAGAAAATTTTGTTCGAAAAATCAGCATCGACGGCCTGTTTTTCCAACACCCAATTTGCGTATGTTCTTCGTTGTCCATGGTCAGCAGGCTTTAGCTCTTGTGTCAAATGGACTTTATACGGATGAAGATGCAAATCCAGATGCAAAATGCGCCATAATGAGCCATAAGATAGGCCTAAATGTTGAGCTCGACGAGGAATTGACAAATTTGGATCTTCTTCCACGCTTTCAGCTACAGAAGCGATATTTTCAGCATTGCGAATGTTTCGATGATGCACAGACCTTTCAATATCAGTAACAGATCCAGTTTGTTCAAATTTATTCACTGTATTCAATATGGTTTGCTTTGTAGGACGATTATGACGACCATAATCTGCTCGTAAAGCGCGAAATGTGGATACGACAGAATCACTATTTTTATAATAAGATTTAATAATTTTAACGCGTTGGTCGATTGTTAAATGCTCCATATTCTTAAATGGCAGAATGTCAATTAAATAAATGACAGCGTACTTGACGTTTATCTTTGACAGATGTCGGTATACAGATTTCTACTTTATCAACCTCGAATTGGATAACCCGTATTTGCTGTAGTCTTCAACTGCTAATCAAACCTGGAGCTCCAAATTAACGTATCCTAAATTAAAGTAACAAAAAATCATACATATTCAGCGTTAGAGTCCCTCCGTGATGACTACGTCGATTATTGGATTCGCGACACTTCCTACGATGGAAATGTAATAACTATAGTAGTGTTGCTTTCGCAAATCCGCTAAGCTTAGCTAAGACATGTGAAAGCAACAACTTTTGGCTTTAAGTTTTTAATTCGTTTTAATTTTTCTGTGTTGCTTCATTTTATTAATATTTATTTTAGTTTTTTTTTATTTTATGAAATAGAACAAATTAAATTCGGTATTTTGCTATCAAATAACAAATGCCAAATTTTACTACAAGATAAATTTTTCGAAAAAAATAGAAAAAATAATGCCTTGCGGTAAACACCATAACCATAAAATGATTTTATTTCCCCTAATCCTAAAATTTTTTTTCTTAACATTCTAAAACAATCGGCTTGAATACAATGCAATTGTTGTTGTAATATTTTGAAAGCAACACAGCTTATATTAATAAAAAAGGTAAATAATTGGTGTTTGTTTTTTGTTTCATCAGAGGCAGAGCGCGCAGTGAGATCAGGGTCGGCGATTGATCGTCCTAGAAGAAAGACGCGTTTTTATCTTTCTCTATGTAGTAAAAAAATTTAATTTAATGTGGAAAATGTGTTATAATAAATAATATAATATACATAACATGTTAATAATAAAATAAAAGTGAATTATAATAAAAATGTGTTTATTTTTTAATACTAGTAATGTCCAATTAACATAAATAAAAAATAATTGTGCTTAGAGGCAGCGGTGGCGAATGCATCACACTCATTTTTAGTACGAGTATATGTTTACTATGTGGGAATTCCAAAGGATTCATAAGAGAAGTGTTTTTATTATACAGTGAAACTTGTCAAAGCCGGAATCATGCGGGGCCGAATAAAATTTCCGCCACTGGGAAGTTTCCGTCTCTCGAAAGTTCTTAGCCAAATTTTTTCTAAATTAAAGTCTAGTTTTAGGTTTCAATGTATGTACATACATAGTACGTATTTTATTTAATACAATACATATCAAGAAAATTCAGTTAGGTATTGAATGCAACAAGAAGCGTTGTTAAAATAAAAATACATATTTATATTTATACATAATTGTATGTACATATATACACACTTGTATGTACATACATATAAATACATTAATTAAAAATAATTCACCTATGTAATATAAATTTAAAGAAATAGTGCAGATCTAGATAACCGCGTTTACAAAATTATACATCGATGCTTTCGTCAGTTTACTAGTTGCACATTTGGAAATGATGAATAATTTAGACTCCTCGGGCTTCCTCTAGATGCTTGATTATCGCGATTTTGTTAGCAGTTAAAATATCAGCTTCGCCGATAATTCAGCACTGTCCGAGTAGTTTCCTGTTTCTTCAGATCTTACAGATGAAGAAGCTGAGCGGGACATCAACTCATTCAATATTACGTCATTTTCAAAAATTTACTCATCGTCAATTGCTATTAAATCAAACGCATTATTGGTATGATCGCCTTATATAGCCGGAATTATATTCTGCAATTCCCCTGTTGGAATAGGATCATCTTCGACTGTTTCAACAAATTCGTCCTAAACAAATCCGCATTTTTTAAACATTTAGTGATTTGTTCTGGTTTAGTTTGTTTTTTTGAATGCACAATAAAGTAAATTGCTTCCAATATATTGGTCTGTTTCGTTAAATTAGGTGCTTTTGACACTGTATCTATTGCAGACAACAGTTTTTGAAGCAAAACTTTTCTATAGTTGAATTTTAAATTTGCAATTAAACCGGCATCTAAAGGTTGTAGAGAAACTGTAGTATTGGCTGGAAAAAAGATCAATTTTATATTTGAGGCATTTTTGCGTAGATGACACGTTGCGTTGTTGAGAAACAGCAAAATGTTTCTGTTTTGCTTGATCATTTCGTTGTGAAAACCCCGAAGAAATTGTTCAAAGATTGTAGATGTCATCCACGCTTTTTTATTGAAAAAATATTCGACGGGTAAAGATCTTTTGTCTATTCTTTTAAAGGCACGTGGATCATTCGAATAACTATTAAAACGTATAGAATTCGATTCCCCTTACACAAGTACCAAATAATTAAAACTTTAATTTCCGTTCCAAAAAGTTGTTCCGGCTTCCGGGTTTGATAAGTTTCCGGTATATTAAAGTTCAATTTAGAATAAAATTCATTCTGGAGAAAATAATTCCGTGTAATAAAAGTTTCCGGCACATTAAAGTTCCGGCTTTGACAAGTTTTACTGTATTTTCGATATAAATTTTAATTTTATTTATATCGGAACCAACGAGAATGTATTAGAAAACATTTTCGAATACATTTTCGTTGGTTCCGATTTATATTAATAATATGTTTTCGTTACTGTTGTGCCAAAACCGAACACAATCATATTCTATAAGCCGTACAATACTCGGCTATACACGCGGATAATGGCACTTTTTAACTCCTATTTGATAGTATTGGCGTACATTTTTAACTTCTATTTGATAGTATTTGTATACGGCCAATAGAAATCGAATATGACACATTTGATCTAGATTTCTCGTAAACAACAAAAAACAAAATAGATTTAAAGATCAAATATGTGTAGCCACGCCTCATTCACGCATAAAAAGACTAAAACAATAATGAAAAATAGAAATTAAAAAAAAAAACATCGTGATCGAAATGCACTTTTGAATTATATAATAACAAACAAAACACACCCACTAGTTTTTGTTTTTTCTATTTTTCCCGTTAAACATTTTTTTACATAAATGTATTTCCGAATCATATATACAACTTCGAGTAAATAGAGAATAAAATTTCATGTTCGTATACGCACAATACAATTAAACAGAAGTGAAAAATTACATGCGTGTCGCTACAGTACGGCTTATAGAATATGATTGTGTTCGGTTTTGGTTGTGCTTTAAATAAGAATATACGCATTTGTAATATGTCGCTGAAGTAGTGGTGTGATACGGTTTACGTGTGTGTGCGTGTGTGTGTGTGTGTGTGTGGAAGCTACCCCATTTACATGTGACCAACATTTTTCTTCTGCAAAAATGAAAGAGATATAACAATTGACTTTTTGCACATAAGAGACAAGAAAAGAAATATACTCGCAACAAAATTTTGCAGCAGATTTTTGAGCCACTACCAAAACCAAACACAATCATATTCTATAAGCTGTATCAATACCAATACAATACAGGCCGATTTTTATACATAAAAAAAAATTTGTATGAGTAATATTTTAAAATTACTTTTCGGCATACAAAAGAAAATACCTTATTATGAAAAAACTTTAAAAATCCTTGTTTACGTTCACTAAATCATTTATATCTTTTAAATTAGCTAGAAATGTGAACTATTGCCCCTTTCTGTCTAATCTTAGCTCCCTTAGTAACGTTTATAAACAAAAAAAAATTCTTGTTAAGAATATTTTCATTAATTAATTTAGCAATTAGAACAACAACCCATTTTTCCATAAACCACGTGCTCTTTACGAAAACAAAATTTTTTTGTTTAGTTTTGTGGTTCATTTTACTATTTTCTTTGGTTTTTGTTTTTGGTTTTATACATTGGTGTACAGTGTGGGGAAAGGCAATAGACAAAAACAAATTGAAATAACATTCAATCAATTCCAATTTTCTTTTCCTTACTGTACTCATGTTTACATTTAACTACTGTAAGAATTTTTTCCAATTTATATAATAGTATTCTAATATAATAGTAACTAATCAATTAGTTCCCAAACAATTGAAATAATATATTAAATTTATTAAAATGTATTTCCGTAAATTTAATAAATTTAATTAGGGAAATTTTAATTCAATTTGATTCCTAAAAAATTTTTTGTTTAAAATTCAACATAATGTACACCCTTCCGTCGCAACATATATTTTTTTACTAGATAAACTTCAGCAAAACAAACCAAATTAAAAATTACAAAACAAAACCAAAAAATTATAATTTTTTGTGCTTTCCGTGATTTCTCGTATGGTAAAATATCGTGTGCCGATTATGACGCGTACGCATAGTGGAGTTGTTGTTTAAAAACGAAAAATATTAAATGAAAATTTCGAAGTATTAAATTTATTTTTCGGGAAAATTGTTACCAAAGGTTGATTATTTATAGTGATCACTGAAAAATTTTTTTTTTTTACTTTATAATTAAAATACAAGCGATTTACTGGCAAAATCAGCGAACCATAACATTTTGTCTATACACGCTTTTTTTTTTTGTACGGTTTTCTCAGTTTTTGTTAAATATTACACATACTAACGTCGTGTTTATTATAAATCGGCCTGTATTGGATTGGTATTGGCTGTATTGTTGCGGAACCAACGAGAATGTATTACATGTAGAAATAGAATACATTTTCGTTGGTTGCGATTGTTCAGTGCCTTCTATAGTACTGGCCTGTGACAACATTCATTTTTTGCTGATGACGACAACGTAAGTCGACAACCAGATGTCAGCATAATCAATGCCTTCTTAACTACTGGCCGCTTACACCAACTGATGACGACACGCTAAGTCGACGGTTCAACTAGATGGCAGATAAATTTTTAAAAGGAAAATAACATCACAAAATATATTTAGTTGCAATTATTACATCGAAGTAGAAAGGTTATTCATTTTTTATTTCCGTTTTCCAGTTTTTTCTAGTTTTTGGCTCCGCCTCGTTCTCATAAAACCAAAATAAATTTCGTCATACAAAATTACAAAACAATAAAAATATCATTTCTCTCTCCAGTTGTTTTTTGTAATTTTGTTAATTTGTTAAATTTGTTTAGTTTCGAACAAACTGTTGAAGCCGAAGGATATTCGTTTTTTAATTTTTCTAGTAATGCATGTACATTTTTATTTTAGATTTTGGCATTTTTGGTCATTTTTATCCAACATAAGTCGATTTGTAATATCATCTAATTCAAAATTGTTGTAATTGGTACGTAGATTCAATAAAAATAGGAAAAGAAGTACGGATATCATGTAAAATACAGAAAAAATGCATCGTACCGTACGGCCTCGACTAATTATGTGACACTAAATGAAAATGACAATAAAATACAAAAATGAAATGACAAAATAGAAACAAAATGATCACATAATATTCTCTGCTCTCATGGTTTTATTTATATTTTTGTAGTGGAATACACTAGAACTTTGTATTACGTTATCTAAATAGGCGCATTTCTTTAAATTCTCATTAACTTCTTGAATGTGGATCGAAAAAATTCAATTTATGAATTAAGAAAATTAATTACATTAAAATTGTTCATAATTTATTAATTTATTGTATAATAATTCAGATTTTTATTTGTTAAGTTTGTGAAATTTATTGCCGTCGTAATAAGGAGGCAAAGTGTATTATTTTTACTTAATTATGCCAGTGCCTTCTATAGTACTGGCCTGTGACAATGCCTTCTAAACTACTGGCCGCTTACACCAACTGATGACGACACGCTAAGTCGACGGTTCAACTAGATGGCAGATAAATTTTAAAAAGGAAAATTACATCGAAGTAGAAGGTTATTCATTTTTTTATTTCCGTTTTCCAGTTTTTTCTAGTTTTTGGCTCCGCCTCGTTCTCATAAAACCAAAATAAATTTCGTTCGTCATACAAAATTATAAAACAATAAAAATATTATTTCTCTCTCCAGTTGTTTTGTAATTTTGTTAATTTGTTTAGTTTCGAACAAACTGTTGAAGCCGAAGGATATTCGTTTTTTAATTTTTCTAGTAATGCATGTACATTTTTATTTTAGATTTTGGCATTTTTTTGTCATTTTATCCAACATAAGTCGATTGGTAATATCATATAATTCAAAATTGTTGTAATTGGTACGTAGATTCAATAAAAATAGGAAAAGAAGTACGGATATCATGTAAAATACAGAAAAAATGCATCGTACCGTACAGCTTCGACTAATTATGTGACACTAAATGAAAATGATAATAAAATACAAAAATGAAATAACAAAATTAAACAAAATGATCACATAATATTCTCTGCTCTCACGGTTTTATTTATATTTTTGTAGTGGAATACACTAGAACTTTGTTTTACGTTATCTAAATAGGCGCATTTCTTTAAATTCTCATTAACTTCTTGAATGTGGATCGAAAAAATTCAATTTATGAATTAAGAAAATCAATTACACTACAATTGTTCATAATTTATTAATTTATTGTATAATAATTCAGATTTTTATTTGTTAAGTTTGTGAAATTTATTGCCGTCGTAATAAGGAGGCAAAGTGTATTATTTTTACTTAATTATGCTGACATCTGGTTGTAGACTTACGTTGTCGTCATCAGCAAAAAATGAATGTTGTCACAGGCCAGTACTATAGAAGGCAGTGCCTGTGACAACATTCATTTTTTGCTGATGACGACAACGTAAGTCGACAACCAGATGTCAGCATAATTAAGTAAAAATAATACACTTTGCCTCCTTATTACGACGGCAATAAATTTCACAAACTTAACAAATAAAAATCTGAATTATTATACAATAAATTAATAAATTATGAACAATTTTAATGTAATTAATTTTCTTAATTCATAAATTGAATTTTTTCGATCCACATTCAAGAAGTTAATGAGAATTTAAAGAAATGCGCCTATTTAGATAACGTAATACAAAGTTCTAGTGTATTCCACTACAAAAATATAAATAAAACCATGAGAGCAGAGAATATTATGTGATCATTTTGTTTCTATTTTGTCATTTCATTTTTGTATTTTATTGTCATTTTCATAATTTCATTTAGTGTCACATAATTAGTCGAAGCCGTACGGTACGATGCATTTTTTCTGTATTTTACATGATATCCGTACTTCTTTTCCTATTTTTATTGAATCTACGTACCAATTACAACAATTTTGAATTAGATGATATTACAAATCGACTTATGTTGGATAAAAATGACCAAAAATGCCAAAATCTAAAATAAAAATGTACATGCATTACTAGAAAAATTAAAAAACGAATATCCTTCGGCTTCAACAGTTTGTTCGAAACTAAACAAATTTAACAAATTAACAAAATTACAAAAAACAACTGGAGAGAGAAATGATATTTTTATTGTTTTGTAATTTTGTATGACGAAATTTATTTTGGTTTTATGAGAACGAGGCGGAGCCAAAAACTAGAAAAAACTGGAAAACGGAAATAAAAAATGAATAACCTTTCTACTTCGATGTAATAATTGCAACTAAATATATTTTGTGATGTTATTTTCCTTTTAAAAATTTATCTGCCATCTAGTTGAACCGTCGACTTAGCGTGTCGTCATCAGTTGGTGTAAGCGGCCAGTAGTTAAGAAGGCATTGGATTGTTGCGACACGCATGTAATTTTTCACTTCAATTGTATTGTGCGTATACGAACCATAGAATTATAATAAATTAAACAGAATACATGAAAACAGCTGTCAAGTGAGTCAAATTCGGAGGGTAAAAGAGAAAGCATATAAATCAACGGGTCGTAATTAGAATTTCTTCGATCGAAATTAAAAACTACACAAATTCACAATTATTTTTATTCCAATATATATTACACATTAATTGTTTTTATTTTCGGTAAAATATTGTACTTATAGTATTCAAAAATAAAAAGTAATTATGAAAAGAAAAGCACGTAGAATATGTACGTAGAAGACTAAGAAAAATGCGACACTGTAATATAACATCTGTTTACAAACACAAAATGAGAAACCCCATGCCGGCAATCAAAATTGTTTACTTAATTTTCTGTGATTTATGACTTAAATTAACGATAAATTTACCACAAATCACTTTCTTCTTAACATAACTTACATTTTGTTTTATAAAAACACTTAGTAAACTTACTCATGGTAAGATATGTACGTCTTTTTGAAATTTTTTAGGCGTATTTTTACAATTTTTGACAATACACTTCATTTCAATTAATAGTTTGTAATTTTTTTTATCAAATGATACACTACCACGTACTACTACACTAACCTCTAAATGTTTTATAACGTTTTTATTATTTTGATGAGTTTTAATTAATAATTTTAAAAGCACAAAATAAAATCGTCACGATAAGTTGTCACTGCGCACAAAAATAAACATCTGATTTGGGATTTTTCATTTTGAAATATGAGTAAGCCATATGCTTTTTTATATAACCATCCTTCACTAACACGCCTTAAATGAAATAGCAAATTTTATATGGGAAAAACAATATGACCGGTTCTAAGAGCATATATTAAATAACTTACTACTATACTATATAATATTTGCTAAGAGTATAATTCTAATCGGTTGAGGAATGGTAAAGTTTCATTGCACATGGCATAAATATTGCACAGGAATTATTTTGGTAGTTAAACGAATATTCTTTGATGGCCAAATTAATAAAACATTTGAAATTTTAGCAAAATAAGATAAATTTATTTGAAATATTGTGATTTTAATATACGTACGTATGTAATTATTTATGTTATTTTAAAGTTCAGTTTTAATTTTTCACGACAGTTCGGACGTAAAATAAAGCAAACGAAAAGTGCAGTGTTAGTGCTTTTTATTTTGTTATATTTTTTTTACAATTGTGTGAATGGTTTATCAATTAAATACACACGGTGCAAAAAACTATTATAAAATTATAATTTAATAAGTGATAATATAAACATGATGGGCTTTTTCCTCCAAAAAAAACTTCTTCGAACGTCGAACACAATCTACAACAAACTTGAACCAGTTTCATGTAGAAAATATAAATATTGAAAGTGCAAGTGTAATCCAAGTGGGTAAAAACACAGCCCAAAGAAAACACCTATGCCAGTGATTAAAAGTGCTTCTTCGACAGAATTAATTATACTGCCGTTCAATACCACTACATAATTGTATTGTATTGGTATTGTGCCGTTTAAAAATCAAAATCAAAACAGCGAAGAAGAAATTAATTCATCAGCAAATTTAGCTAAACGAAAACAATAATAATGAACTCAGTGCGACGAACTCTAGTGACCGTGGTCAGTGTGAAAATAAACTAGTGCAAACTGGATTGGATAGGTACTCGTTTAGGGCTCGTTTTTTATTTTAAATAAAATAAAACAAATTTTTAAAAATAGTTCATCGTTGCAGAGACTTTCACCAGTTGAAAAACGTATTTTATCTTGCCTTAAACAAGCTGTTTGAAAAATATTTTGAATTATTTTGAAAAATAATCCAAATATTATGGTGACTCGAGCAGACAAAGGCAATATAACCGTATTAACCACACGTAATGATTATATTGACAAAATGAATAGCCTATTAAATGACGACACAACTTATAGACAATTGATAAAAAATAATTCTACTCCAATTCAAACTACGATAAACACTTTAGTAAAAAATTGGCAAAAATCTGGCAACATTGATGAATTTACAAAGAAAAAATTAACTAGTTATATTCCAGTAGTTCCTAAATTATATGGTTTACCTAAAATCCATAAACATAATATACCCTACAGACCTATTGTGAGCTCAATAGATGGTCCCACATACGGTTTATCGGCATTTTTAGGTAACATTCTTAAATTTAGTGTAGGAAAAACTAACTCTTTTGCTCTAAATTCCGAAGATTTTAAACAAAAAATTCGAAATTTCATTATACCCCCAAATTTTTTGTTAATTTCTTTAGACGTGATTTCGTTATTTACTAATGTAGATAGTCATATGATTTCGGAAATTATCAAGAAAAATTGGAGAGACATTAAAAAGAACGCAAAATCAAAATTGACAAAAGTCCAACTTCTTGAAGGTTTAAGTATTGTTTTAGATAATTCGGAATTTTCTTTTGACAATAAAAATTATAAACAAATTTTTGGTTCTCCAATGGGTTCTCCCATAAGCCCTATATTAGCAAATTTATTAATGGAAAATTTGAAATATTTGGCATTAAATTCTTTAGATTTTCAGCCATTATTTTATTATCGATATGTTGATGATATTATAACGGCTATTCCTGAAAACAAAATTGATATATTTTTGAACAGTTTTAACAAAAATTTTAATCGAATAAAATTTACTTTGGAAAAGGAAGTTGACAACAAAATTCCATTTTTAGATTTACTTTTGATCCATGTGCCTGATGGCAAAATTTCATTGGATTGGTACCACAAAGATAGTTGGTCTGGTAGATACTTAAATTTTCATTCTTGGCTTCCTACTTCCTATAAAATTAATACAGTAAACATTTTGGCTCAAAAAATTTTAAAACTTTCAGATCTCAAATTTCACAATAAAAATTTTAACATATTAAAAGAAACATTGTTAACTAATCATTATCCCGCCAAATTAATAAATCAGTGTATTTGGAAACAAAAAAATTTTATTACAAATTTTGAAATTCGGCCCATTAACAATGATAAAAATTATTTTTCAATTCCTTATGTTAAACATTTATTTGAAAAAATAAAACACTTGTTCAAAACAAAAATTATAATTTCAAAATTGTCGGTAATTCTTCATCTTGTTTAAATGATTGTCTTTTTTCTATACTTAAAGATCCTATACCACTCAATAAACAGTCAAATTTAATTTATGAAGTTAAATGTGACTGTAATGTTGTTTATACGGGTCAAACAAAACAATTTTTGGAAAAAAGGATTTATCAACATACAAATGGTGTAAATAAAGATGAAGAACAAGGTACTAGTGCACTTTCTACACATTTAAAGAATGCAGGTCACATAATTAGCCTAAATAATGTTAAAATATTAGAAAAAGAACGAAATGTTAGAAAAAGATCAATTTTAGAGATGCTATGTATTAAATCTAGCATTAATTCTATAAATATAAATAGTGATTGCGCCTACATTGGCAATTGCTACAATTATTGTGTCTAATTTCGTTTTTTGTCTACTTTATTTCTTTTCTAAATTTATTTCATTGTTTAATTTATATATACAATTTTCATTTATATTTTTTTAATAATTTTAAAATCATATTCATATTTTATATACTTGTTTGTAAAATTTACTTTGTATTTGCTATTTGAAAAAATTGTATTTACTGTATAGGCTTTTTATATTTGTTTTTAAAAATTTTCATTAGCTTTGAAAATGATGTCGATGAGACATCGAAAGCTCAGTCTTTAAATTTGTTTTATTTTATTTAAAATAAAAAACGAGCCCTAAACCGTTACCACTTTATTATAGTTATTATTGGCTCAATAAATAATTTTTAATTGGATAGGTATATCACTGTTCAATATAAAAGAAAACGTAGCCCGAGATCAACCCAGTTTGCTGGCAGGAGTAAAGTGCTAGGTATTAACTGTTAACCAAAACCTCTGACAACCGATTCTCTAGTTTAGAGGTCATTGACTTCAATACAGCGCGGAAATTGAAAACTGAGAAAGCGCCTCCAATTTATTTAAGGGCGAAGCATCTAATAATGAACTGGTTAATAAAATCGCAACATTAACAGATTCTAAATTTCATATTGCTCCGCTCACAAAAAGTAATATAAGCGAAACAACTTCAGAGTCCTAGTTTAACATTTTGACGAAGTTGGTAAAACATATTACACATACCAGCTAAAAAATCTTGCTGCGGAAAGTTTCCATGCTAAATCTATTGGTAATATAGTAAACCGTGAGAAGGTATACCAACCAATGTTCCGTTTGGAACTAGAGTCAGAGGACGAAAAGTCAAAAGGAGTTCACAAGATTTACAACCTAAAATATTTGTTACATCGCAAAATAGTAATTGAAGAACCTAAGAAGATGTCGGACCAGTTCTATTCATAAAGTGCAAAGAATACAGACACACGAAAGCCTACTGCACCTTAAATGAAGTTCGTGTTATTTGTGGTGAACTTCACGACACTAAACAGTGTGACAAATTGCGCAATGACCGTTGTAGTAACTGCGGTGAAAATCATACTGCAAATTACAAGAGTTGTGAAGTGTATCTGGACTTAAAAAGAAAAATAAACCCTAAAATGGGAGCTGAGCAACGAATTCTCAATATGCACTTTAATCAGAGGGCCATGTGTTGAGTACGCGGAAATTCGTACTACCCGCCAAAGAAAAGTGTCACAAAAATTACAGTGTTGGTGTGAATCCCGACTAAAAAGAGAAAAAATAAATTGGAGAGAGCCGATACAGAGGGCAGATAGAGAGAGATTTCTATAGTACTTTTCACATTGAGGTTTTATTTTGCAATTAAAGATTTTTTTTTTTGCATTTTTTTGTAAATATATTTTATTTCAATATTCAGTACAGGGAATATTTTTTTATAATATTTTTTCCATCCGCCTCCCGATTTGATATCTTCAACTCCCGCATATTGAACATCTTAAAAAAGTAAGAAGAAAAATTTCATCAACAATTTACGTCATCTCAAATATATTTACATTTTATATGGATATGGCAGTACAGCACATTGTTGATGAATCACTTACTAAGCACTATTATTATTATTATAAGGCACAGTTTATAAAAAATTCTTTTAATAATTAAACACGACATACTTATGCTTCCCGCGATTTTTATTTTTTATTAAGTTAACTTGTGTTTTTGTGTATTTAAATTAGTTAATAATCTTTAAATTACTTAATACATACTTTAAATATAATAATTATATTACGTATTGTAAAATAAATTTAGATGTAAAAAGAGGTAATAAAATAATTTTAAAGTGGCGTTGTCATGAAATGATGGAAATTTCCAATTTTATCGATTTTTATTTTTCAAGGTTGTGCTTGTTGGGATGTAAAATTGGATGCGCGTAAAAGTACACCATACCCAAGTATAACAAGACGAAACTCAAAATTGAGCTATCGTATTTGCCTTCGAAATATTAGAAAAAAGTCGAAGAATCAATACTTTAGTATTGGTGCGTATATGTATACTGTCCCAAGTATAACAAGACGAAACAAAATAGAGCTACGTATCGTATTTATTTTACATGTTCGCGACATGAGTTTGGTAATTTTATAAAAGTGATTTTCTTAAAAAAAATTTAAAGAGTTAATTTAAATAAAATTACACCAAAATATATTTTTATATCTATTCAAATTTTTTTTGTATAAATTAATTAATTTCTAGTTCAGTTTTAAATTATTAAGTAGAAAACAAATGCGAAATAATAAACTTGATATGAGCTATATAGAAAATATTTAAACTTTTAATATTACAATCAAGGAATAATATCATCAAATCATTGTTTATTAATAAAAAATAATTCAAAAATTAATTATAATATAATTTAGATGTGTATATATGTATATACTTTTTTTTTATACAATAAATAAATATTCATTGTTCTAAACCTAAATTTTTTGTTTTGCTTTACATTTGGACGCCATCTTTTTCCTGTAATGCATATGCCATTGCACAAGATCGTTCCCGCCATTTTGTTTTTTGTTGTTATTGTTCACACATACATGTATACAATTCTATTTATTGAGTTTCGTCCAGTTTCGAATAATCGCGACACTTTTCATACAGGATCTTATTCTAAGTCGAAAGCAAAACTATGTCAAAATCGAAACTAAATATAAGTTTTTACTTCGAAATATGACAAAAAAGTCGAATCTTGTTATACTTGGGTAGCAACAATTAAAAACACATCATTATCGTTCCGTGCTTTCGATTGCAAATCGCTTTGTAATTTTTTTATGTGTATGTATAAAAATTTATATATCGATACGGAATTTTTTTGAATGTGTACTATAAAAATGAGAAATTTAAAATCAAATGCAATTAATTGCAAAGCAAGTTCTATTGGTTCTCATCTGAATGCATTGCAAAGGTAAATTTTTGATTCATTTAGTTGTATTTGTGTGTTATTTTCAATTGTATATGTGACGTTTTCCAAAACAAATCTTTGCATAAAGACATAAATACAACTAATTTACAAGAGATTTTTGGTTAATGGCCACATGCAATTTAGAAATAACGGTAGCAAAACTAAAATCTAAAAAGGAAAAGCAACGACGCGATAAGCTTCGCTATTAAAACTATTCATTATATTGTGGGAATATAACAATTTAAACCAATTAAAAGAATTTTCTATATTAAATATAAGATAATAATTGAAAAATAGAGATGTTTACTACTAAAATCATCCTACGGATATTTATTAGCACTACATTTTGACATTATTTACAAAATAATGTTTGCTCTCAAAACAAACAAGTTGCTTTGTTTATTGCAAAACAAAAAAAAATGGCTGTCAATTTTGCTGTGTTTTATGCAGGGTTGAAAATTTCGTACATTTATGTATAGCAAGGTGTGCTAAAAGAATCAAAATTTGGGAAGCAACTATTAAGAAGTGCATTGCCATTGCCTGATAACTCAAGGCTAGAAAATAGCAACTTAATATTCCCTCATTATTTTGTGGCTGATGCAGCGTTTCCACTTCATGTTAATATTATGAGGCCTTATCCTGGTGGTCCAAATTTCGACGAGGCTAAAGAAATTTTTAATTATAGATTCTCAAGAGCTCGTCGGACAATAAAAAATGCTTTTGGCATATTAGTAGCGCGTTGGCGTATTTTGAGAAACACGTTGGATTTGGAACCAGATAATGCTTCAAGGGTCGTTTTAGCTACGATTGCCTGGCATAATTTTATAAAAACGAATGACTCCGCTTTAAAATATTGTCCTCCAAATATTATGGATTGGATAACGAAAAAATCCTACATCCTGGTGAATGGAGGACTAATGTTCTAGTATTAAGTTCGGTTAGTATGAGCTCCAAAAACGCCACTCGACGATGCTTCAGGTTACGCGATTCTTTAAAGGAATATTTTTGTAACGAAGGCGCTGTTCCTTTTCAGTTTTCTGCCATTAAGTTATAAATAAAATAATATAATTGGGAAGATAACGATAAAATCCTACATCCTGGTGAATGGAGGACTAATGTTCAAGTATTAAGTTCGGCTAGTATGAGCTCCAAAAACGCCACTCGACGATGCTTTAGGTTACGCGATTCTTTAAAGGAATATTTTTATAATGAAGGCGTTGTTCCTTTTCAGTTTTCTGCCATTAAGTTATAAATAAAATAATATAATTGGGAAGATAACGATAAAATCCTACATCCTGGTGAATGGAGGACTAATGTTCAAGTATTAAGTTCGGCTAGTATGAGCTCCAAAAACGCCACTCGACGATGCTTTAGGTTACGCGATTCTTTAAAGGAATATTTTTATAATGAAGGCGTTGTTCCTTTTCAGTTTTCTGCCATTAAGTTATAAATAAAATAATATATAGATTTATGTAAACATATGAAGAAAATAAAATTTAATTCAAATCGTAAAATTTTTCAATATACAAGTTTATTTCAAGATAGTGAACAGACCCAAGACATCGATCAGTTCAAATCGAAGCGAATGGGATCAAAAGCGCGGCCACCTATGGGTTTTTGCTTCAAGAAATGAGGTAATATTGTTTATAAAATATCACTGTTTCGAACAACTCTTGTGCATGCATTAGCCTTGATTTATTTTAAAAGGGTCTCGTTCGTGAATGTTCATTTTTTTCATGGAACAACCAATGGATTGCAAAAATAGTCCATCTTCGTCGTTTTCAAATCCGCTTTTAGATTTTAATTTATTTTTAAATTCATTCAATGTGGAGCAAAATTCCATTTGCAACACATCTTCGTTTGATTTTCGAGATTTTTTCGAACAAGATGAAGATGTTGACTCCTCATCATAGCATAAACTGGTGTCCCCTTCTGTAAGGGTAACATTATTAACACCGTCGTCGTCACTAGATGTTTCCATGGAAAAATTAGTATTTTCCTTCATCCTACAAAAACAGGAATATTTAATTTATTTTAAATCAATTACTATAATATGTACATACTTCCTTGGTGTTAAAGAATCAATTAAAAATTCAAATATTGGGTAATACTCCCATTGAGGCGAGAATTCCGCGCCCGATCCCAATGGTTGAGTTAATTTTCTCCGCTCGCGCACAAATTTGTCTCTTAAATAACTCCATTTCTTTTTTGCTGTAATACAAATAGATATATAAAAAAATTGATAATCTGTGTGTACTTCACTTAAATTGTTCCAAATTTTTTCTTTTCTCTTCCCAAGTATAACAAAATGGAACTCATTTTGACAGTTCCAACTTTCGTTACATTATTGAGATATTTCATGGAAGACATGGAACTCGCATAATATCCAGTTCGTTGAGTTACGGGTTTTTGTTCCACAGTTCATAGTAAAACTTGTAATAAAATGGAACTTGACCGTGGATCTTAGTTCCACCAATTGTTCCATAAAAGTCGAAATAAGTTGGAGGTAGTGATACCCAAGTATAACAAAATGGAACTCATTTTGACAGTTCCAACTTTCGTTACATTATTGAGGTATTTCATGGAAGACATAGAACTCGCATAATATCCAGTTCGTTGAGTTACGGGTTTTTGTTCCACAGTTCATAGTAAAACTTGTAATAAAATGGAACTTGACCGTGGATCTTAGTTCCAACAATTGTTCCATAAAAGTCGAAATAAGTTGGAGGTAGTGATACCCAAGTATAACAAAATGGAACTCATTTTGACAGTTCCAACTTTCGTTACATTATTGAGGTATTTCATGGAAGACATAGAACTCGCATAATATCCAGTTCGTTGAGTTACGGGTTTTTGTTCCACAGTTCATAGTAAAACTTGTAATAAAATGGAACTTGACCGTGGATCTTAGTTCCAACAATTGTTCCATAAAAGTCGAAATAAGTTGGAAGTAGTGATGGTGTTGGGTACTTCCCAAGTATCACTACTTCCAACTTATTTCGACTTTTATGGAACAATTGTTGGAACTAAGTTCCACGGTCAAGTTCCATTTTATTACAAGTTTTACTATGAACTGTGGAACAAAAACCCGTAACTTAACGAACTGGATATTATGCGAGTTCCATGTCTTCCATGAAATATCTCAATAATGTAACGAAAGTTGGAACTGTCAAAATGAGTTCCATTTTGTTATACTTGGGTAATTCCGGAAATTTTTTTACTTCTTCCACAAAAGATTTTACATCGAAATCCATTTAAAGTCTGTCAATATACACTTCAACTTGGTATAAATTTTTTAATATTAATATTGTATCAATAATAATAATAAATAATTTCTATAAATAATTATAGATGTTTTTTTATCCATCCGTCAAAGCTAGTTGAGGTTATGTAATCCGCCTTTCCGTAAAATTTAGATTTAAAAAAAAGCGGATAAGGACGTCCGCTTCTTTTCGCTTGATGTAATTAATCATTTCAGCTGTGTTGCTTTCAAAAGATTACAACAACAATTGCATTGTATTAAAGCCGATTGTTTTTAATGTTAAGAAAAAAAACTTAGGATTAGGGGAAATAAAAGCTGTGTTGCTTTCAAAATATTACAACAACAATTGCATTGTATTCAAGCCGATTGTCTTAACGCGGGTTCACGTACGTGATCAAAAAAATTTGATCACAATATGAAGTTAGAAACAAAAGCTATTGCTCTAAATATTAAGCTATTTTACTTGACGTTTCATTTGTCATTTTCAACCATTTTAATTTGTGTGTTGTGTGTGGCTGTGGTGACGACTGACAATTAAATAAAATAAAATAAAAACATTCATTTCATTTTTCATCAACATTCGTTTATGGTTGAGTTTGCTAATTCACAAATCGAATGAATGAGTGATAAATTGATGAAAAGTTTTGAAGATGCCCGTAACAATCCGTTTCAATTTCGGCATTTGCAGTTGTGTCACAATTTGGCGGATTTAAGTAAAGTTCCGAGCCCAAAGATCGTGTTAGCTTCTACTTCCGATATTGAATGTGGATAAGCACGTGATTTGTTTGTACAATGAGCTTCAAATTCTAACAACAGCATTATTCTAACGAATCGTACCTCGCCTGGGAGTTTTGCTCGCGATTTAATAGAAAACGGTTTGAATGGGCGTAAAGTTATTATACGAACAATATGCGATAGTATAAATAGAAAATAAAATATGTATTTCATTTTTTATAAAATAAAGACAAAAGTGGAAAAAAAATTGATTTAATTCAGTCTTGTCCGGTCTAGCCAATCTAATTATGTATTACTCTATCCTTCACTCTTCTGCTTATTGTGGTAAGGGATTACAATTGGCGCCGTGCATCGGTGTGATCATTTTATGGTGACTAGTTAAATTCATTTGTACCAGCTGGTCGCCTATATCTACACCTTTCGAATCCTTCGTAGTACGTCCAAATCGCTTAAATTATTGCTGTAATATCCATTCAAAAGTTAAATGGAGATAATTTAGAGATTTAAACAAACGATCTACTCACATGACTACAGCCGTCAAACGCTTATTTAAAATTAAGTTTTCAAGCACATCTAATTTACGTTTTTGATTATCCTGTTTTACTGTAATATTAGCGATGTGGCACAGAATCGCTTGAAATGGTAAGTGATCGCATCGGCTGTCCTATTTCCGAATTTTATTCAATCTAATAATTCCGCAATTACACAACATTTTAGTACACAAGATATTTTGAAAATACGTCGCACAAAATTACAAATTGTTTTCACAATTTTAATACATCTATTAAATATTAAAATTTATTAATTATGTAAACGCACGACAAAATTAAAACACCAAATGACGACAGTGAAAATGGCGCGTGTTTTGTTTGTTTTTGATATTGACGTGAGTCATATAGAAATATCAGAAAAACAGCAAAATTATTTATCCCTTTTCCCACTTACCCACACAATTGTGTGAGTAAGACAAAATTATCATGTTTTGTATGTGTTTTGAACCAACTTACACATTTTTGCATTATATTCACACAATTGTGTTGATTGTACTTCAAATCAACCGAATTTTTTATCAAAAAGCCATTACGTAGTTTTTTTAGTTACACATTTGTGTGGTTTGGACTTAAATCTAGCAATTTTTTTTTTTTTTTTTTTGTAGAAAAAGGGATATAATAAGCGTCATTGTTGCTCATAATTTGTTTTTTGTTTTTTCTATGTTGGATGCTTGCGATCAAAAATTTGCCCAAAGATAAAAATATTTCATCTCAGGCGGGGAAATTCCAACGATTTGATTGGCTTGATTCGCGAATCATTTTTTGATCACGTACGTGAACCCGCGTTTAACGCGGGTTCACGTACGTGATCAAAAAATGATTCGCGAATCAAGCCAATCAAATCGTTGGAATTTCCCCGCCTGAGATGAAATATTTTTATCTTTGGGCAAATTTTTGATCGCAAGCATCCAACATAGAAAAAACAAAAAACAAATTATGAGCAACAATGACGCTTATTATATCCCTTTTTCTACAAAAAAAAAAAAAAAAAAACGCTAAATTTAAGTCCAAACCACACAAATGTGTAAGTAAAAAAACTACGTAATGGCTTTTTGATAAAAAATTCGGTTGATTTGAAGTACAATCAGCACAATTGTGTGAAAGGAATGTACAAATGTGTAATTTGGTTCAAAACACATACAAAACATGATAATTTGGTCTTACCCACATAATTGTGTGGGTACGTGGGAAAGGGATAAATAATTTTGCTATTTTTCTGACATTTCTATATGACTCACGTCAATATCAAAAACAAACAAAACACACGCCATTTTCATTGTTGGCATTTGATGTTTTAAATTTTGTCGTGCATTTACATAATTAATTAATTTTAATATTAATAGATGTTTTAAAATTGTGAAAACAATTTGTAATTTTGTGCGACGTATTTTAAAAATATCTACTAAAATGTTGTGTAATTGCGGAATTATTACATTGAAAAAAATTAGGAAATAGGACAGCCGATGCGATCACTTACCATTTCAAGAGATTCTGTGCCACATCGCTAATATTACAGTAAAACAGGATAATCATAAACGTAAATTAGATGTGCTTGAACACTTAATTTTAAATAAGCGTTTGACGGCTGTAGTCATGTGAGTAGATCGTTTGTTTAAATCACTAAATTATTTAACTTTTGAATGAATATTACAGCAATAATTTAAGCGATTTGGACGTACTACGAAGGATTCGAAAGGTGCAGATATAGACAACCAGCTGGTACAAATGAATTTAACTAGTCACCATAAAATAATCACACCGATGCACGGCGCCAACTGTAATCCCTTACCACAATAAGCAGAAGAGTGAAGGGTAGAGTAATAAATAATTTGATTGACTAGATCGGACAAGACTGAATTAAATACATTTTTTTTCCACTTTTGTCTTTATTTTATGAAAAATGAAATACATATTTTATTTTATATTTATACTATCGCATATTATTCGTATAATAATTTTACGCCCATTCAAACCGTTTTCTAATATCTCGCGAGCAAAACTCCCAGGCGAGGTACGATTCGTTAGAATAATGCTGTTGTAAGAATTTGAAGCTCAATGTACAAACAAATCACGTGCTTAGCTACATTCAATATCGGAAGTAGAAGCTAACACGATCTTTGAGCTCGGAACTTTACTTAAATCCGCCAAATTGTGACACAACTGCAAATGCCGAAATTGAAACGGATTGTTACGGGCATCTTTAAAACTTTTCATCAATTTATCACTCATTCATTCGATTTCTGATTTAGCAAACTCAACCTTGAACGAATGTTGATGAAAATGAAATGAATGTTTTTATTTTATTTATTTGTCAATCGTCACCACAGCCTCACACAACACACAAATTAAAATGGTTGAAAATGACAAATGAAACGTCAAGTAAAATAGCTTAATATTTAGAGCAATAGCTTTTGTTTCTAACTTCATATTGTGATCAAATTTTTTTGATCACGTACGTGAACCCGCGTTTAGAATGTTAAGAAAAAAAATTTTAGGATTAGGGGAAATAAAATCATTTTATGGTTATGGTGTTTACCGCAAGGCGTTATTTTTTCTATTTTTCTAGAAAAATCTTGTAGAATAATTTAGCATTTGTTATTTTATAGCAAAATACCGAATTTAATTTGTTCTATTTCATAAAACAAAACAAAACTAAAATAAATATTAAGAAAACGAACCAACACAGAAAAATTAAAACGCATTAAACAATTAAAGCCAAAAGTTGTTGCTTTCACATTTCTTAGCTAAGCTAAGCGGATTAGCGAAAGCAACACTACTAAAATCATTTTATGGTTATGGTGTTTACCCCATTATTTATTAGGCATTATTTTTTCTATTTTTTTTCGAAAAATTTATCTTGTAGTAAAATTTGGCATTTCTTATTTCATTATTTGATAGCAAAATACCGAATTTAATTTGTTCTATTTCATAAAATAAAAAAAACTAATTAATAAAATGAATCAACACAGAAAAATTAAAACGTATTAAAAAACTAAATCCAAAAGTTGTTGCTTTCACATTTCTTAGCTAAGCTAAGCGGATTTGCGAAAGCAACACTACTTTCCTTTTTCTATATAAAATGCATACAAATGTCAGAACTAAATTTTGACGGAAAGGTGGAACGGAGCGGTGCGGATTCAATGTAACCAAGCCTTTAGTTTTTCCTTTAGCCACGGTGGCTTTGTTGTAATTGTCAGCAAAATACACCGAATAACTGTTGAGTTTGCGAACAAACTCTTGTGGTCTCAATTTTGAATGTCAAATTTTTTGACAACAGCATAGCAAATTGGAAGTTCTTCCAGTAGCGAAATGTTCAAAACAAATTCAATATTCTCAATTTACCGGCGATGTAAGCACGGGAAAAATCATTGGGTATTTTAAAGCTTAGTTTACTAAATTCAATAAGTAATTTATATTTATCAATATTTCAGTCTAATGTTCAGAATAAAAAGGATTCCATCGATAGAGCACTCGAAAACTTCGATGATTTCTACGGATCTGTTTACGGCACACGATGGAAATCAATAAGAATTGCATTGCTTACTGAACATAAATATGTAGCCTTAGTAAACAATTTCAGTAATGTGTTTGAAACAATAGAACAACTGGAGAATTTAGGTGCATTCAACATTCGGCAGATGTACTTTGCTGAAACGAATAATCCTCAGGAAAAAAATTTGCGTGATCTAACCAAGTCGATTAATAAGCAGAAAAACAATTTTAGTCAATTCGTCCAAACCAAAATGGAAAATGAAGTGAGTACTGTATATCCCAATTCAGTTGAGGAAGGCCATAAGTTACTAAATCGAGAAAATACAGTAGATGTCCCAAATCACCTTGGTTCTCAAATAGATTATAAAAAATCATTAGAACAAAGTATTAAAGAAGATTTACAAATAGATTACCGTCGCGTGATTGATGGATCCCAGGTAGGTGAAGCCGGTCTTCACGAATTTGTCCCGGTCACAAAATTAAAAGGCATGGACGATTGGGTTCTTGAATCCGATCATTACAAATACTACAGTGATCGGCTTGATTTCCCTCTTAACCGTAAAAGCGAGCAGTGTATCGAAATTTCGGAAAACTTAAATATTTACACATATGAACCGGGAAACATATCAGAATTCCCAAAACCAAAGACTGGTTTAACTGGAGTGCTTTCACATTTTATGATGGATGGAGCGTCCATTTTACCATCTATTTTTCTAAATGTACAGCCAGGTGATCGGGTATTGGACGCATGTGCCGCACCGGGTGGAAAAACGTTACTCTTATTGCAAACCATGTGGCCAAGTATTGTAGTCTGTAATGATGTGCAAGAGAGTCGCGTCAACCGTATAAGAAACGTGATGAATCAATATCTGTACAATTTCGATGAGAAGTGGAACAACAAACGGATTATTCTGACACAAAGTGATGCCCGGGTTATAGACACATATAACACCTACGATAAAATTTTAGTCGATGTACCGTGCACTTCTGATCGACATTCTGTTATGGAAAACGACAACAATATTTTCAAAGCGACTCGGATAAAAGAGCGCCTGCGGTTACCTGAATTACAAGCTGGAATATTATCAAATTGTCTAAGGTTGCTAAAACCAGGAGGGTCGTTAGTTTATTCAACATGCAGTTTAAGTCCAGTCCAAAATGATGGCGTTGTACATATGGCATTATCGCAAGCGTTTAGAGATCACAATATTACAGCCACTATAATTGATTTAACCCATGTGATCAACCCCTTTCGACCAATATTTAGATTTCAAAATCCAGAATCACTCAAATATGGTCAACTGGTTTTACCGTTTTTGCCGTCGAACTTTGGCCCCTTGTATTTTAGTAAGATTACGCGGGACAAATAAACAACATAATAAATTACATTAACAGCATGACAGTCATTAATATTATGTAGAATGAAATAAAGATAGATAAGTTACTAACTTAACTGATTTTTATTTATAAAGTGATTAACTATGGCTTAAGTTTTTTCTTCTTAGTTTTCGTAACGATTGGTGTCGGAGCCTTGAACACAGTTCTGAAAACAAAAAACATCGTTAAAACGTTTCATACAGAACAATACGAAACAACTACTTACTGGCATGTAGTGCAAATCGGACTAAATTTACAGAAAATCGATAGGCACACAGAGCACACGTAACCAATATCTATCATCTCGCGATGACAGAAACATGCCGCTCGATAGTCTACTTTCACTGGTGGGGGAAGAACTAATTTACATCGCATTCCTGGTTCCGGAAGAAAGACCCACAACAAATACTGAAGCAATCCATCCAGTTGTGGTAATCTCAAATACTGCCCACCTGTGATATCACAGCCTTGCTGAAGCAGCCCAAGAGACTTATCCAATGCACAAACATCAAGAACAACATTTTTTTTTTGAGCTGTAAAGAATACATTCATATAAGTCATGTATTGTGAAGCACACTCGTTACTTCCAGTCACGACGAGAATCCTGGAATTTATGTTTGTGCCCGGTTGCTTGTTCTTGGTAATTCGTGCAATATAGCATAGGGCCATTGCAATACTACCGGCTAGAAGTGATTCCGACATTAACATCAGTTTAGGGGAACTGTTCAATAAGCTTGCCAATTTAGTTTTGACGGTCTTTTCGACTAGTGTGAAAACTTCATACTGCCCATCAATTTGCCGGATTTCAAATTGCTTCCCGGGTGTTGGAAATAGAAATTCCGTAGTGTTGTGATGACAAGCAATCACAGCGAGTTTATTTTGTGATCGTTGCATTAGATGAGCATTCCCGAATGCTACAATGGAGTCAAGGCATTGTGTTAGATGGTGCGGGTTGTTCCTAATAACTCGTTGTGATGGATTTGTGTCAAGTACGATAACTAATAAGCTTGGATCTGAAAATGTAATCTAGTTAATACTTTTGTGAATAACATTCTTCTAAGTACACACTATTTTCACTTTTATCCATTTTAATACTATCTTTCGAGGCGCAGTTCCAAACCTATATACGAAGTACAAGCTTTCCGTCCTTCCTACTATTCTGCTTTTCTCTTTGAAGTGCAAACTGCAAAGCAAAAACTGTCAGGTACACTAATGTTTGGTGTATTTTGTCGGCACCAATAACTGAAGATAATGCAGATTTGCTTTAACCACTAGCTGTCAAAAGTAGAGGTGCAGTGTACTATAGAGTTGAAACTTTGTTTTTCCCATATAAAATTTGCTATTTCATTTGAGACAAGTTAGAGCAGGATGGTCATATAAAAAAAAGCATATGGCTTACTCATATCTCAACATAAAAAACCCAACCCAAATCATCTGTTTATTTATGTGTGCAGTGACAACCTATGGTGACGACTTAATTTTGTGCTTATAAAATTATTAATTAAAATTCATTAAAATAATAAAAAAGTTATAACATAGTTAGTGGTTTATGTAGTACTGCGTGGTAGTGCATCATGTGATAATAAAAATTACAAACAATTTTAAGTAAAATGTGGTGTATTGTGAAATGATGCTAAATGCGCATCGAAAAATTCGAAAAATACTTCTTACAAGAAATATGGGGAAGGGGTCAATTTTTAATATCCTTTGAGATACAGGGTATTTAAAAAATTTGGTACGGGAAAAAAATACAAACGAATATTAAACTGTAACTTACAAAATATTTATCGGACGGCAACCAACAAAGCTTCATTTGACGGATAATTGAATAGGCTATATTTAAGATCTTATCGGCTATCTTGCATCTGTATCTATTTAAGAGCTATGACGTTTTAGAGTTCAAAAAAATTTTTTTTTTTTGTAAAACTGAGTTTTTCTCAAAAAATCGCCAAATAAACTTTTTTTGCCTAATTTTAATCCGCTATGATCTCCTCTACAATCCCTCAATCCGTTATTTGTACCCACGTGCTACAGTTTTTTACTCATGAGATGAAGAATGAAAACACTACACACAAATATTAAACTGTACTTCCCAAAATATTTATTTAAAACTATATTATTTTTATAAAAACCGTATTTTCGATAATATTTGTGTGTAGTGTTTTTATTCTTCATATCATAAGTAAAAAAGTATAGCACGTAGGTACAAATAACGGATTGGGCGATTCTAGAGGAGATTATAGCGGATTAAAATTAGGTAAAAAAAAAAAAATTATTTGGCGATTTTTTTGAGAAAAACTCAGTTTTATATAAAAAAAAAAAATCATTATTTTTAGTTTTTTTAACTTTAAAACGTCATAGCTCTTAAATGGATACAGATGCAAGATAGCCAATAAGATCTTAAATATAGCCTAATTCAATTGTCCGTCAAATGAAGCTTTGTTGGTTGCCGTCCGATAAATATTTTGTAAGTTACAGTTTAATATTCGCTTGTTATTTTTTCCCGAACCAAATTTTTTAAACATTCTGTATCTCAAAGGACCCCCCCCCCTACCATACGAATTTTTTCATGAAATGAACCAAGGAATCACCCCTTAACGAATTAGCATCCCAATCGGGGACACCCTGTATATACATTATCTACTTAATAATTATGAACTTTCTTTTAACAGTTCTGCCCTAAAATCATTTATGCTTCTACAGTTTCTAATATTTTCCGGTAACTCATTATACATCGATATACCTTTGTCAAAGATCGATTTTTTACTTCTAGATTGTCTTTTAAACTCCATGTAAAACTTACCATTATGTCTAGTATCATGACTATGCACATCCTGTCTCCTACACAACAACTGACATAAATGTTGTGGTAACAAATTGTTGTCAAGCCTAAAAATAAAAGTCATTACGTTCATATACAACGTATTTTCCATTGTTAACAACTCTAACTCCAGCAACATATCACAGATTCTTGCATATCTATCTCTATTTAACATAATCCTCAATGCTCTATTCACGATAACTTGCATTTTATCTATATCAGACTTATTTACAATGAGAAGTATTAAGAACATACTGCAATAGGTGATATGTGGCATTACAATAGTGCTATAAACTACCTTTTTCGCATTTACCGATAACAAATTTTTATACCTAGCTAACACACCTACTTTCATTGCTAACTTCTTTGTAACATAACTAGCATGTTCTTTAAAATTTAGCTTGTTATCCAGTATAATGCCTAAGTACTTAAAACTATCTACCCATCCGATTACGGCATTATCTATAACAATATTTCCATTTACTACATTATTCCCTATATAAATACATACATTTTGTTTTGTTTACATTTAACATTAACTTATTTATACGAAGCCATTTTGCCATTTCACCTAACTCTTCATTCATACTACTTATGATCTCGCCCACATCACTTCCCGTTAAATTCAGCAACGTATCATCAGCAAAAAAGTGAATTTTGCATCTATTTAGAATCTGTGGCATATCATTTATATATACTATAAATAGCAATGGTCCCAGCTTACTTCCTTGTGGCACTCCAAACTTTACATCTACAAGATCAGAGCATACATCATTTATTTTTACATACTGCTTTCTATTACTTAAATAACTATCCAACCAACTTAACAATTTGCCCCTCACACCATATTTGTTAAATTTTCCTAGCAACCTTGCCCTATCTGTTGTTTCAAATGCCCTTTTAAAATCAAGGAAAACCGCTACTGTCGATTTTCCATCCTCCCTCTCTCTCTCTCTCTTCCAATCCTCCACCACCATCTGAACCTCTGTCTCTGTAGAGTGCCGCTCTCTGAAACCAGATTGGTGCCCAGATAGCATATTATTCTCAGCGATGTGCCCGAGCAACTTATCCAAAATTATTGACTCCAATACTTTGTCCAAGATTGGCAAAATATTTCTGGGACGATAATCGGACATCCGACAACTATTCATAACTTTAGGCACAGGAACTACACATGATACTTTCAAACTTGTAAAAATTACTGCATATTCCAACGACATCTTTACTATGCGGCTCACATATCCTCTTAGAACCCTCCATAAATCCTTAAAATTTTTACAGCTTAACACCCCCTCACACCCAGCCAATTTTAACGTTTTAACTATTTTATCTAGGTAGTCCTCCTGCACCATGCCTACATGCTCAATTACTCCTCCATCATATGCTATATCCACATTTTCTTACTCCTCCGGTATCTCCCTTATAATATCCTCTATACTATCTACAAAATACTTGTTTAACCTGTTCGTAATGTCCATGTTTTCGTACACCATCACTCCATCAAAATCCACTCCATTTATATCACTTATTCCCTTAGATCCAATTACCCTTTTTAATGTTTTCCAAATCTTTCCCGGGTTGCCTTTGCACTGATCAATGTTTCTCTCACAATACACTCTCCTCTCACTCCTAATCACAGCAACAAATCTGTTTTCTTTCCTTTAATGCTCCACCCACCCTTCCTTAACTGTCTCAGTCCCCAACTCTCCCTCTCTCTCCTTCATCACTCTAAATTTCTTATACGAATCATCTCTTACCTTCCTAATCTCCTTCACTTTGTTGGTGAACCATGGACATGTTCCAGCTATGTCCACTATCATTAACTCGCCTGTTCCCCTTTTCACTGCTTCTTCCACCCATAAATTTAATTTCCCACACTCCTCCTCAATACCCCCAGTGACTTCTCGTACACCATCCACTGTTCTTATAAGTTCCTCTTCCACAACATTTAGATCTATCTTTCCTTTGATCAAGTATTTTCCCATTTACATCCCCCTTTATATAAAATAAAATGTAAATTATGTCAAGAAGCTAATTTGTGGTAAATTTATCCTTAATTTAAGTTATAAATCAGAAAAAATGAAGAAAACAATTTTGGTTTGCGTGGGGTACTTATATTGCTTTTTGTTTTTGTACCGTTGATTTAAATGTTAAAAAAAAATTTTTAGGATTAGGGGAAATAAAATCATTTTATGGTTATGGTGTTTATCGCAAGGCGTTATTTTTTCTATTTTTCTCGAAAAATTTATCTTGTAGAATAATTTGGCATTTGTTATTTGATAGCAAAATACCGAATTTAATTTGTTCTATTTCATAAAATAAAAAAAATAAAATAAATATTAATAAAATGAACCAACACAGAAAAATTAAAACGCATTAAAAAATTAAAGCCAAAAGTTGTTGCTTTCACATTTCTTAGCTAAGGTAAGCGGATTTGCGAAAGCACTACTACTGTTTATATTGAATATTCAACCTAGGTTGAACCTTCAATGTAATATGTAAACAGCAAGAGTTAACTTGTAGTTAACTCGACTCAATCCAAAACATTTCTTAGTTCGAGTCGAAAAACTACAAAAAAAATAAAAATTATTATGTATATTAATTTTCATTTTTTTGTGTGAACAGTGATATCGAAATACGAAAGCATATTTTTTGTGATTTTTTCGATTTTAATTTACTAAGTTTCCCTAAAATTGCATTCATCTAGACATTTTTAAAAATTTTCGGACTCGATTCAAAGATAACTCTCCAATATAAACACTAGAATAGTTAACTACAAGTTAACCTGATGATAACCACAACTTGACTCGACCCGCAATATAAATCGCATACATATATTATGAATAATATAAATTTGTATAATTATAAAGTGTTTAATACAAATATTTTTCAATATACAATATAATTGTTGTACAATATAAATACACAAATATTATTTTATAAAATTATTCAGTAGAATTTTAAATGATTTTTGCAGCGCTTACTTTATCCAGCGCCGAATAAAGCTATAGTAAAAATGCTTTATTTCTCAACAAAATCAGCCTGTTTACACGAGTGTTGAATTCAACACAAATTTCTTCGTTCCTTTCCCCCTTGCCTATAATCCAAAAAAATTTTTTGTGTACTTTTTCAACTCGAATTTTAGGTGTTGAACGAATTGTAATTTACTAACACTGCATCCCCAATGCAAAATAATTTTTCCTTTAACTTTTTCCTTTAACTTTTTCCTTATGAAGAGCATACCCAATGAATAGGGAAAAGTCAAAGTAAAGCTAACTTCATTTTACAAAATTATTTTTTGTTTACCTGTTATTTTATATTATTATATTATATATTATTTATTACTTTTTCACAGGACACAAAATACAACACTAATTGTTAAAAGACAAATATGCATTGAATATTTTTTAATTTGTGACAAGCAGAAAAACAACAACAACAACCAATTTTGCAAATGCGGTTTACTTCATTGTATTTCTCATAAGGAAAAAGTTAAAAGTTTGATAACATTTTTCATAAGGAAATCACCAACCTAACAAAAAAAAAATTTTTTTTCTCAAAATTTTTTTCATACTTTTCTGTAAGGAAAAAGTTAAAGGAATTTCATTGGGGATGCAGTGTAACACAAACGAAAAAGATATAAAAAAAATTTCGGTCCAATTTTTTTTTTTCTGAAAACAGGTTTCATTTCCAATTTGTCTTTCGTTCGCAAAACATGAAAGCATCTACCGTACATAAAAAATAAATATTTAGTTGAGTTGGGTTTTCAACAAAAAAATAATTTTTATTTTTTTTGTATAACATAATTATATAATTCCTAAATATCAATTTATTTTTTATAAAAAATATAATAACAAATTTTATAAACTATAATTATAAGTTATTGTAATGATGAAAACAGACGTACGAAAAGACGCTTGCGTTTAAATTAGAAAACGCTACTTTAAATGAAATGAAATACATGTATTCCGGATAGGATACGTTTTTCCGCAAGTTGTCTCTATTTCTAAAAAACGCACCGAAGCAGTGTTGACTACACAACAAACCAAAAAAAAAACAACATGAATTAGTATTTTTTTTTTTTTTTATATTTCTTTTGCTGAGGTCTGAATTTCTTAACTCATACGACCTATTTGTATTACAAATTATATTTATGTATTGTCTATGGTTAATTATTATTAGTAATTATCTTAACTTATATTTATGTTATTGTGTTTATTTTAAAGGTTATAATCAATTTCTTTTAAAAAGTCACAGATAGCTTTGTAGGTTTTGGGGTTGCCCGATTTTAGTATGTCATCTGTCAATTAGTTTCATGTTGTTGATAATTCTATATTTTTGGCGTATTTGTTCGTATTTTTTGCACTTTTCTATTATATGTTCATTGTCTTCCGTTACGTTGCATGTATCGCAGATGTCGTTGTCTTCTATCCTCATGTTGTGTTTGAATTTTTTGCTTTTGCCATGACCGGATCTGAGTCTGTTTATTTGCCTGATGTTATATGCTGTTAATTGTGAGTTGTGGAACCATGGCTTTTTACTTGGTATGTTGTTTATCTGTTTATTATATTTTCCCACTGTTGTGGTCCATGTATTGTATTTTTCTAACCATTCTTGTCTTATTGTATCCTCTATGATGTGGTGTATGTCTTCAATTGGAATTGGGTTGTCTATTGTTGTTTCATTTTCTGCTATAGCTTTTTTGGCAAGATTGTCTGCTTTTTCGTTTCCTAGAATGCCCGCGTGCCCCGGAATCCATTTAATTATTACTATTATGTTGTTTTTGATAATTGTATCTAGTATTTCTTTTTCGTAGTGTTTAAATTTTTTATTCCTATTAACATTGTTAATGGATATACATGAGCTCATTGAGTCTGTGAAGATCATTATTTTTGTTTGTCCCATATTGATTGCCTTATCCAAGGCCACTTTGATGGCTATGATTTCAATGGTTTTAATGGTTGCTTTATTTTTAAGTTTAATTTTGTACTCTGTATCAGTGTTTTTGAAGTATATACCGATACCTCCTTGATTGTTGTTAAGCGATCCATCCGTGTAAATTTCGAAATAGTCCTTATGTTTGTTTAGGAATTCTATGTAGTTTTTCATTATTTCTATTTGATTTGTTGCGTTTTTTTTTGATTGTTATTATCATCGTATATTTTAAGATTTGTTGTAGGGCTGATTGTTTTGTTGATTGATTGTGCTATGTTTGTTAGAAATGTGTATTCGTTATATAGTTCATTGTTTGTCCCAATTGTTTGTCCCATTATTGTCCCAATATTTCATTGTTTTTTATTCTTTCCCCAATATCACTATTTTTGTTAATATGGTTAGCTATAAATTTTAGAGTGGTTAGTTTGTTGTCTAGGTCTGCAGGCAGTGTGGCTGATTCTGCTAATAATGTTGGTATCGGTGTTGTTTTCAGCATTCCAGTGCATATTCTTATATTTCTCTTTATAATTATTTGCTTGATTTTTATTGAGTTTTTAATGTTTGTTGGTGTGATGATATCAGTATATTTGGTTCTTGATTGTACTATGGCTTTGTGTATATTTAGAGTTGTGTACTTGTGTATGGATGTGCTCCTCCGTTTTTATATGTAATCATCCTTAGTAGGTTTGTGGCTCCCATAATTTCCTTTTCTAATGTCTTATAGTGTGCTAGAAGTGACAATTTGTTGTTGAAGGTCACTCCTAAGATTTTTATTAATCTTTCTTCTTTTAGTGTAATGTTATCTATTTTAATCTCAAAGTCTGAGGGTTTGTTTTTAAATAATCGCATATAAGAACATTTTCTGGGGTTTATTTTCAGATCGTGTTGTGATAGTGTTTCTTTTAGTTTATTTAATATTATGTCCGCCTTTGTTTGTGTTTCTTCTTCGTTGAGTCCTTTGACCAATATTGCAATGTCGTCCGCAAACTGATATATAGTAGTATTTTCTTCATGTATGTTGTGTATTTCTTGCGTATATATATCGAAAAGGCAAGGACTCAGACAGCTACCTTGTAGTATTCCTTTGTTTGTTGTGTGTTTTATTGTTGATGTTCCATTATTGTAAATGATAATCCTGTTTGTAAGGAATTGGTGAATCCAATTTGTTATGTGATTGGGTGTGTCCATATTTATTAATTTTTGTATTAACTTGTTTTTATTGACATTGTCAAATGCTTTAGAGATGTCGGTTGTTATTAGTATTTGCGATTTCCAGGTATTTTTCCCTTTTTTTATTTCATTGAATAGGTTTATGAAGTAGTCCATGATATTTGTACCTTTCCTGAAACCGTATGTATTATTTGACAAGATATTTCTGGATTCCAGATGATCGTATAGTTCCTCTAGTATGATTTTATTAAATATTTTGGCAAATATGTTTAAGAGGCATATCGGTCTATAGCTCTCAGTTAAACTTTCATCTTTATTTGGTTTTAGGATTGTAATTATTTTGATCTTTTTCCATTTCTCTGGGTATTGTTGATTTTTGTATATATTATTAAGATGGTGTACTATTAGATTTATTATGTTTGGATTTATTTTGATTATTTCTTTTAGTGTTTTATAAGATATTTTGTTTTCACCTGGTGCACTATTTTGTTTGTTACTTATTATGTCTGTTATTATTTTGTTATTAAATTTGTTCTCTTTAATAATCAATTTAGCTAATGGTGTAGATGTGTCTTCTGTTGATTCTGGAAAGTTTTCGTTCATGAATTTTTTCATCATTTCATAGTCTTCTAGTACATTGAAACCTTTTCCTTTTTTATTTTTGAGATTCTTTATTCTGTTCCAAAGTACTTTGGTGTTTAGAGATGGATTTACTTCACTCACAAATAGTTCCCAGCTGTAGCGTTTGGCTTTTTTAATTTCTCTTTTCAATATGGCTATAGATCTCAACAATTCTTGAGCTGTATATAGATTTTTGTGTCTATTGTAGCATTTCTGTCTATTTTTTTTATGTTCCACATTCGCTGTAGTTTATCGTTCCACCATGGTTTTGGTATATTTTTATTATTAATAATTATTCTTTTGGTGTTGTTTGTTATTATTTTCTCTATTCTGGATTCTATGTTCTCTGTGTTTTCCTCTATGCTGGTTATATTTGTTAGTTCCTGGGTTACTTTTTTCCACATTGTGATTTCTTTGCTGATGTATCTATTAGTAATTATTTTTATTAATATTGGTAGATGGTCTGATCCGATATTATCGTCAAGGACATCCCATGATATCCTGTGTGCTATATCATGTGTGCTCAGTGTGATATCTATTGCTGATGTTGTGTGGTTTCTTAAATTTAATCTTGTTGGTTTTTTGTTGTTTAATATTTGTATTCTATTGTTGGTGATTAATTCTGCAATATTTTTCCCCAATCTGTTTTCTTTACAATTTTCCTCCCATAGACAGCTGCGTGCGTTTATATCACCTGCTATTATTGTTGTGTGGTTTTTTTCTGCTGTTTCGATTATCTTCCGAAATTCCTCTGTTTTTTCTAATGTATTTTCGTTTGATGGGTTGTAGAATACTATGATTGATATTTTTTCATTTAAGTAGTTTATTTGGATTTGTAATGCTTCAATGTATATAAGATTTATGTTAAGATTCACTATTTTCACTCCTATGTTATCTCTTATAAGAAAGCCCACACCTCCGTAGCCATCTTGTCGATCTTTTGTGATGAGTTTGTATTTATTAATGTTCGGGATATTATTTTGGTGGGTCCATGTTTCATTTAGAATTGCAATGTCTATTGCTTGTTTATATAAAAATGTCTGGATTAAGTTTTTATTACTATTAAGGCTTCTTATGTTTGATTGTAGAATTTTAATTTGTTTTGGCATATTATTTTGATTTTAGATTTTGTACTATATTTTTAATATCAATTGCAAGTAGATGGGATTCGGATGATGTGTATGCTTTGTTGCTTACTGTGATGAATTTGTTGATTATTGTTTCCAGACTGTCAATCTTTTCTCTCTGTTCTTTGATAATTTGTTCCTGTGTGTTTGCTCGGCTTATCCATGCATTTGGAGTGTTATTTTCTGGAATATTGTTAATTGTTGGGAATTGTTGATTTTCTGGTTCTTTGTAATATTTATTTTGTCTTGGGAAGAGTGTTTCTATTGTTTCTTTGTATGTTGATTTATTTTTGATCATGTAAATTTTGATTTTGTTTTTTTTTTTTTTCGTGGCATGATCTGGAGTTTGTGTAGTGTTCTACTCCTTCGCAGAATTTACATTCGGGTTTCTCTTTGCATATGTGTGTTTGATCCGTTGTTTTTGGTTTAGCACATTTCGTGCATCTTGTAATTTTTGAGTGACAGTGTTTCCTGATATGCCCGTAGTTGAGACATATAGAACAAAATTTCAGCTTTGGTATGTAAATGTCCGTTTTTATGTTAATATCGTAAAATTGAACAAATTTTGGCAGTTCACTAGCTCTTATTTCCATTTTTAATATGTTGGTGTCTTTTAATGTTTTAGTTTCTCTATTCCATGTTTTAATTATTTCTATGTTGGTTATTGTATTTTCACACTTAATATTTTCTTTAATTTCCTCAAGTTCGATTTCGCCTATTAATCCTTTAACTACCCCTCAACATGTGTATATGCTTTGGGTATGTAACATCTATAGTCTTTGCCTGCTAGAATTTTGTTTGTTAGGTCGTCAGTTCGTATACATTTATTTGCTTTATCCCATGATTCGAACTCAACTCTCGCCATTTTTTTATTGATTTCTATTATATTTTGTGTTTTTATATTAAATTCTTTGAACATTTTTGATAGAATTATTGACATCATTATTTTGGGTGTCTTTGATTCAATCATTACATAACATGGCCCT
Organism: Nephrotoma appendiculata; assembly: GCA_947310385.1. Lineage (NCBI taxonomy): Eukaryota > Metazoa > Arthropoda > Insecta > Diptera > Tipulidae > Nephrotoma > Nephrotoma appendiculata. The sequence goes on from OX371224.1 coordinate 203,439,033, forward strand.
TTGTCTGTGTTGATGTATTTATTAATAGGATTTTTTTTTTGGTTATTTGTTTGCGGATCTGTGTTCGCTTCCTTTTCTCCCTCCATATTTGTTGTTGTGTCTGTTATTTTAGTCATGATTTGTCTTTTATTATATTTATTTTCGTCACTTTCACTTTCACAATTCTTGTTTTCTAATTTTCTTTTATGATTCGGTTCTTTATCATCATATCCTATAAACTCCTTTCCCGTTGTTAGAGTTTTGGCCCCATGTACGCAGCTTGATGCCACGCCATTTTGGGTGTTTTCAGTCTCACTAATTTTTAGATTTTTTAATGATTTTTTCAGGTTTATAATTTTATTTTTTGTTTTTGGTTTTTTGTTTTTATTTAAATTGTTTTTTCCTTTAATGTTTTTCCACTTTACACTTTTATTATCAATATTTCCGCTTGAGAAGATCACCATAAAATTCACAACACTGTGTTTAAATATTACCACTTCAACGAACGCGATGCGAATGCATGAATTAGTATTAACATCACGATGGCTTTTCAATGTTTTGACAGAAATTCAAAAACAAATTGTATATTGTTTATCAAAAACTCTACTGAAAAATAATAACGCAATGTCTGAAAAATACGCTCATGTATTTAACAGAGCTCTCACAATAGAAAAACTTTTACTTTTGCCCTACAAGTTTGTTTGAAAATAAAACTTGCAAAAAAAAAATTTTTTCGTTTTTACCTTAAGGAAAAAGTTAGCAAACTCTAAACTTTTGCCTTAAGAAAAGACTAATGAAGTTAGCTAAATTTCAAAATCAGGGTTTTTGATGTCATTTTCCAACCAAAACATGGTTAAAATGTAAATAAGTTCTAATTTATCGGTTTTATATATCTTAACATTATAATTAATAATATAAAATACAATTTTAAAAATATTATTAGTATGCAGATTAATAAAACGAAGTTGGTTTCAATAAAAAATTTTTTTCTCATTGTGAGAGATACTCTTAAGGTAAAAGTTTAAGGCAAAAGGTAAAGGCATTTTTTTTTTCTATTGTGAGAGCTCTGTAACTTGCGTTTCCGCTTGCGTATCCACATGCGGAAATTCCGCACGTCTGTTTCAAGCATAAAGCATTGCTGTGCATTGTGTAAAAAGTATTTATCAAAATACCTAAGTAGCTGTCAATTTGTTTCTGTTTTTTAGTGTTGCTATGAAATAATTTGTGTGCATTTAATTAAATATTGACTATAATTGATAAAAAAGTGGTTTATTATAATTATTTTCACAAAAAAATTAAAATAATTTTTATTATTATTTTTTTTAACAACAGTTTATTTTAAAAATTATCGTTAATGTAAATTACATAAAAAAAAAAATATATTTTATAGCACAACTAAAAAAATATACGCATAAATTGACAACCGCTTTTACGATGCTTCTCCGAAGAAATTCAATATGAAAAGAAAATAATTTTACACATACATAAGTAAATAACATCAGCTACGTTTTATTGTGTGAACGCAAATGTTGAATTGTGATTGTTGAAATACTCATCGTCTAAACAGACCCAATATGAAAATATTAGTGCCCGTGTATTGGCCCAATCCACACTTTGATTATTTCGTCGTAATTCTTTCCTCGTTCCATTGATAACAGGTGGTGCAGGAGAAGGATACGAGTAAAGAATCACGACGAAAGAACCAAAGTGTGGAACGATGGATTCTAGCATCCATCCGCAGCCACACGAATGTAAATATCGACCAACGTTGGTGTATTTTATGTTTGGCCAATATTGTTAAAATATGTCAATTGTCAAATACCGCAGCCACACGAATGCAAATACACACCAACATTGGCGTATTTGTCCAAATAACAAATCGTGTATCAGTTGTATTTAGCTTTACCTGCGTATACGGATCTCTGCACAGGTGGACCGTATTTCTCCGATACTCGTGGGAATAAATGGAAGATTTTGTAAAAAAAAATAATAAAAACAAGAGGACCGGTACCCACCAAAAACCAGAAAGTACTATAGAGGGGAGTAACTCTAACCAGAAAGGTAGGGCTCCCTCATATAAGGCAGGGGTAAGCAACACCATGGCATCGAAGCCAGGTGGAAGCGGAACCGCCAAAGAGAAGAGCGGGGGACCGAGAGAGATCCCCCCAGCAAAGCGACGGTACAGAGAGAGACGGTCGGCGTTTAGAATTCTGGGGAAACTGGCTGCGACCCCTGAAGGGCAGCTTACAGTTGCGCAGAAGGAATCTGTAGCATGGGCTAAAGAATCACGACGAAAGAACCAAAGTGTGGAACGATGGATTCTAGCATCCATCCGCAGCCACACGAATGTAAATATCGACCAACGTTGGTGTATTTTATGTTTGGCAAATATTGTTAAAATATGTCAATTGTCAAATACCGCAGCCACACGAATGCAAATACACATCAACATTGGCGTATTTGTCCAAATAACAAATCGTGTAGACACAAAACCCTAGTGTTCACTCATCATGTACAAGAGGATAAAAAATATCCGGATTTTTTTAGCTACTAACCGAGCGCACCCTATAAATCGGTATATTTTTAACTCCACTTTGTTTTGGATTTTTTCGGGTTTTTTTGACATCTGCGTTTTGTTTTGAAAAACTCAATTTTTAATTGCTGGCTAAACTAGATTCAATCATAAACATTTTCGTTAATATTTTATTGAAATTTAAACAATACTTTAGGCAATATATTAAAGGAAATTTACGTTTAAAATACTGAACGGTCAAATTTATATGCTAAGTCAAAAATAAACGCGTTCACTCGTGTAATAAAAAAAATTGAGATATTTTACTGAAGCGAAGTTAGCCGGGGTAAAATATGTCACAAATTACCGATTTTTTATGTAGAAAACCATCAGTGAACACACGGAACAAATGACAAATTCAAATCAAGGTTACATTTTCCCAACATTGATGTTGATCTTGTTTGTTTGTCGTTTTTGGGTTAATTTTAGTTTAATGTTTGCTTCGAGTGCAAAAAATATATTTTTTCAACCAAGGAAGCAATTTTCGCAGCAAATAATAAATATTTTTTTACTATACGAATAAACCAAAAAACATAATTTTACGCACATACATAAAAAAGAAAGGCTATAGTAAAAAAGGGTGTACCAAAAAAATCGTTCGGATTGTTTTGTTTGCTTATAATAAAAATAGAAATAAAAATGATTAATTTAAAATATAATTTATATTTAATTTAATATATAATTTAAATTTAAATATATTAATTAAATATTAGAGTTTAAATTAATTATTTTTATTTCTATTTTTAATTATAAGCAAACAAAACAATCCGAATGAATTTTTTGGTATGTCACCCTTTAGCCAAAAGAAATATGCAAATGGTGGATTGTGAACGGCCTATCGATAGGTAGGTTAGCGGTGAATTAAATAAGCCGTCCCCAACCGCAGCTCTGCTGGAAGGAGAGTCTCAGAGAACGGGGGAGTGGTTAACCTCTGTTCACCAAATTCTGAGTGCCTATGATACCCAGTAGGGAAAAGCGAACTGATGGCGCCATAAAACCATCAACTACAACCACGGTGAACTGAGCGTAACGTCTCCCTGCGCTCTTGAGCCTCCGGGTAGTGAGTAGGGAACCCTATAAACGGTAATCCCCTGAATGAAATGGGTCCCATTTGTTTGGGATATCGATATAGTTAGATGGGTGAATGAGTGGGTGAATGTTGGAGGAGGCAGGGCGTGGAGGGCGGGGTGCTCGGTGAGCCAATGGGCTGGATTAAGGTGTTATGCGACCCGTGCTTATGATCGACTAGACTGAGGGCCCATTTAACAAAGCCCAGTCGTGAACGGAGCCCTCTGGATACCTGTATTTCTCCGATACTCGTGGGAATAAATGGAAGATTTTGTAAAAAATAATAAAAACAAGAGGACCGGTACCCACCAAAAACCAGAAAGTACTATAGAGGGGAGTAACTCTAACCAGAAAGGTAGGGCTCCCTCATCTGAGGCAGGGGTAAGCAACACCATGGCATCGAAGCCAGGTAGAAGCGAAACCGCCAAAGAGAAGAGCGGGGGACCGAGAGAGATCCCCCCAGCAAAGCGACGGTACAGTGAGAGATGGTCGGCGTTTACAATTCTGGGGAAACTGGCTGCGACCCCTAAAGGGCAGCTTACAGTTGCGCAGAAGGAATCTGTAGCATGGGCTAAGAAAACTGTCGGCTGCGATAGCTCGGAGAGGGTCCTTGTGTCTAAAAGACAGAGGTCCCAGGATGAGCTTGAAACAGAAGGCAGTAAGCGGGCCAAAGTGCAAGCAGACATGACGTCGGGTGCTCCTAAGGAGCGGAAACTGAAATTATTCAGTGAAATCCTGAAGGAGCACGTGCTGTTGCTAGCCGTCATTGACAAAGGTCAGGAAGATGGGAGCATCACGTCGGAGAAGTGGAGGGTAGTGTATAATGCATTAAACCCTATTTTATTGAGGATCCTGAGAGAAAATCCGGGATCCCCCCGTTCTGCAGAGATGCGGAATGGCACCAAGGGCGCGTTAAGCTAACTGCATGCTCGGACCAGAGATCGGTCGATCTCTATAAAAGGGCAGTGACCGAGGTAGGCGAGGTGTGGCCAGGCGCGAGGCTTGAAGCAGTCAGCAGAGGGGAAATCCCGAGCAGGCCGAGGGCACTCGTCTGGTTACCGACTGAGCCGGATAAGTCAGAGGAGATCATTGAGATTATCCGGGCCAGTAATCCCGATCTTCCAACGGAAGGATGGAGGATTGTGAAGCAGGAGGAGGCCAAGGCGAGCTTTAGATTGGCAATCATGCTGATCAATAAGGAATCCTTGGCTTCCCTTGCTAGATCTAAGGGAGTGATCAACTTCGGTTTCGGGTGTTATGAGGACTTGGTGTTAACCCAAGAACCTTGGATTAACAATAACAGGATCTGTGGCCTCAGAATGAAAGGGTATAAATTATTATACTCAAGCAACTCTGAAAAGATTAGATCGTGTATCTTAGCGAAAAATAATTTGAATATTTTTCTTCTTCCACAATTTAGTAGCGGGGACGTTACAGCGGTGAGCGCTGAGGTAGGCTGTGAAAAACAATGGCTAGCCTCAGCCTATATGGATCGCGAGAAGGAAGTTCCACCGGATAACCTGGGGGAACTGATCCAGGAAGCAGCTCAGAAAAAGGTAGGTGTGATACTTGGATGTGATGCAAACGCGCATCATACAATCTGGGGAAGCACAGACATTAACGAAAGGGGTGAGTTATTTTTTGATGACTTATTAAATACTAACCTTGTAGTTTGTATTATTGGGTGTGAACCAACATTCATTGTTAAAAATCGACAGGAGGTTCTAGATGTGACCTGTGCGTCAGAAACAATTTTTGATATGATCAGTGGGTGTAGAGTGGCGAAAGAGCACTCATTCTCTGATCACCGATATATTACAGATAACCTCAACATCAAACATGTTGCCCGGAAAGCTTTCAGGAATCCCAGAAGGACAAACTGGAACAAAAATGGGGAGGTGTTGAAAAAACTATTGCCGCTGGAGGTTCCTGGACTTCCGGCGACAGTAGAGGAATTAGATGGCATGATTGATATTATCACATATTCATGCAATCTGTCATTTAATGCTGCGTGTCCCCTGCTGATAAAACCTAGGGGCAGCCAGAAACCTACATGGTGGACCACGGAGTTGGAAACCTATCGGAGAGCATGTAGGACAGCCTTTAATAAAGCTAAGAACACCAGGGAAAATCGGGATTAGGATTCCTATAAGAAAGACTTGAGAAAATACAAAAAAGAGTTGAGGAGGGCTCAAAGGGGGTCTTGGAGACTTTTCTGTTGTAGAATGGAGGAGGTCTCTGAGACTTCTCGCCTTAGGAGAATTCTATCTACTAACCCAACCAGTCCTAGTTACTTAATTAGGCCGGACAGGTTATGGACAGCTTCAAGTGCGGAATCATTGGAGCTTCTCATTGAGACCCATTTTCCGGGAAGCATTGATGACTCGATGGAGCCTGGAGCTCATCGAGGAACACCTTTAACAGATGTGGATGGCATCGTGGACAGGAAACGAATCCTGTGGGCGCTGACCGGTTTTAAGCCTTATAAATCGGCGGGCCCGAATCGGATTATACCAGCACTCAGCAGAGATCCAAAGGAACTCTGCAGTTATCCTCCCCTGGCTGGAGGTTATCTTCAGGGAATGTCTGCAACTGGTCTATATTCCCAGGAAATGGACGGAGGTCAGAGTGGTTTTTATCCCGAAATCGGGAAAAAGCTCACAGGCCTATCCAAAGGACCTGAGGCCTATAACTCTATCATCCTTTCTGTTGAAAACCTTGGAAAAATTGATAGACGTACTTATTCGAACAAAAGTTGAGCCAAGGAAGTGGGCAATGTCGCAGCATGCATACTGTAAGGGAAAGTCTGTGGACACAGCTCTGCACGATCTAGTACGCATGATTGAAAAGTGGATTTACTCGAAAGAGTATTGTATGGTAGCATTTCTTGACATTGAGGGTGCCTTTAATAATGTAAAAACGGAGGCGATCATGGAAGGATTGTCATTCTTGAAGGTGGATTATTCTATAAGTAGGTTGATAAATCAGATGCTGGTAAGCAGGATTATTACCTCGGAACTGGGAGAGTCCACCATTAGAAGACGGGTGGTTAGAGGAACTCCGCAGGGAGGAGTAATGTCCCCCTTTCTTTGGAGTGCAGTGGTAAAGGAATTGCTGTTGGAACTGGAGAAAGAGAGGATGGGGATTGTAGCGTAATGTAGAGGATGGGAATTGCAGATGATGTAGCGATAGCTGTCTCAGGCAAATATCTGGATACGATTAGGGATGTTATGCAGAATGCACTCCTGATCGTTACGAAATGGGCCGGCAAATGCGGATTAGGGATCAACCCGTCCAAGACAGAGCTGGTACTATTTACTAAGAAATATAAAATTCCGGTAGTTAGCCCTCCTACCGTGAACGGCATTAGACTGGCTTTTGCTGACAGCGCGAGATTTTTGGGCATAATCTTGGACAGTAAGCTCACCTGGAAGCCTAACATTGTAGAAAGGGTGAATAAGGCTAATGTAGCCATTTATTCGTGTAGAAATGCCATAGGGGAGAAATGGGGTTTGAAACCAGAGCTGGTACACTGGCTCTATACCGCAGTGGTAAGGCCTGTGCTGATGTACGGGATGGGCGTGTTGTGGCCAGCTCTGGAAAAGGTAACCTACATAAGGATGTTGGAGAAGGTGCAAAGAACGGCCTGTATGCATAAGCGGGGCGCTTAGGACAACACCTACACGCGCTTTAGAGGTTATGCTCCACCTTATTCCAATCGAATTTTTTGGTAAGCAGATGGCAGCCAATCTGGCTACAAGGCTCTCGGCTGTCTCTCAGTGGAAGTGTCTTCAGGCGGGACACTCGACGATAGTTAGATCACTAAGGGAAAAACTGGTGAATCTAGATTATATTAAACCAACGTTGTGCTTCGATTTAAGTTTCCGGACCATCTGTCCTTCTAGGGAATCCTGGAGGAACAGATCAATACTAGAAAACGAGGCACTGAAATTTTTCACGGACAGCTCTAAGCTAGACGGCAAAGTAGGAGCCGGAGTCTTCTGTGAAAAGCTCAATGTTAATATTTCTGTTCGTCTCCCTGACTACTGCAGCGTGTACCAGGCTGAAGTGGTGGCGATAGGGGAAGTCGTGACATGGTTGAAGCATAACTTGGTATCCGTTAGGGATACCGCGATTTATGTGGACAGTCAAGCGGCACTCAGGTCACTCAATGAGATGAGCGAGTATTTCATTATCCAGATAATCTGGGTCCCTGGGCACTCGGACGTCACGGGAAACTGCAGGGCAGACGAACTAGCTAGGTACGGTACGACTCTCCAGATGCAACTGAAAAGGGCAGGTCTGGGGAGGCCTATAGCAGCGCTCAAATTGGCGCTCCGTAAAAAGGCAATCGCCTCTACAAATGAGAGGTGGACCAACACTCTCACGTGCAGGGTAGCAAAACAGGTTTGGCCAAAACTGGACCTGCGGCGCTCCAAGGCACTAGTATCCCAGGGAAAACGAGATTTAGGATTGTTCGTAGGGATACTGACAAGACACTGCCTTTTGGGGGAACATGCGAGAAGACTGGGTCTAGAGACGAATGACTTTTGTAGAAGTTGTTTAGACGAAGAGGAGGAAGAGTCGTTAGTTCACTTCCTATGCTCGTGTCCAGCACTATCATATAAAAGACGTAAGTACTTGGGTGTGTACGACATGGACAGCCCTATGAACTCGCGGACTGTGGGGTGCGAGATATTTTACACTATATGTTTTCATGTATTTGTTTTTGGTGTTACATGCGAAAATAAGAATAATTTTTTTTAAATATTTTCTTTTTTTTTGATCAAAAGTTAGAGTTTTTTAATACATTTTAAATTATTTGATTTGAAATTTAAAACATATACATATAAAGGTTTTGACAAAAAAATCCAGTTGAATGACACCTTATCTAAACGACGTGGTATTTTAACGCCGAAAAATTGGTTGAAAAAGTCCCCGTCTAAACACGCCCAATTGTAGTATTTGTTTTTTCCTTTGATCTTTTTTGAAAAAAGGCCAAGGGAGCGAATGTACGCCAACGTTGGACAAATGTAACCTTGGTTTGAATTTGTATTTTGTTTTGTGGCTAAACGATTTGTTATTTGGACAAATACGCGAATGTTGGTGTGTATTTGGATTCGTGTGCTGCGGCATAAAATGTAACGACACAGAATCGATCCATTGTTCGAGCTGTCAATAAAAAAATAGTGCGCGCTATTTCTCGCCCGAGAATAAGAAAAACTTAAAAATACGATTTGCTGTTGTTTTATAGGCTCATGCCGCATTTTTCTTCGTTTCTTTCCCCGTTTGCCTATGATACAAGTTTTAATTGCGACTTAAACAAATTTTCTGTTCTACCACACAACTCAAACATAAATGAAATAAAAAATATTTCAAGGACATTTTTGACTCATTTTAGTTAAAATTTTATTTAAGAGAGAGCAGAACAAAACATTGGTAGAAAAAAAATGCCAAAATACAAAAAATGCTCGTGTGGCATGGTTGATACACAACAAAAGAAGATAAATTTGTGATGCGGGGGATGGAAGCAATATTTATTTTGTGTACATTTTTTTGTTTACTATTTTATTTATTAAATAAAATCATTTTAATATTTTTTCATATTATGTGATTAATTTTAATAATGTGTGATAAAGTAAAAAATGGTATTTAGTGAATTTTGTTAAAAATTAATTTATTAATGGTATGCTATTTATATTCGTAGTGTAAACGCTATTTTACGACTATAATATTTTAATTTTGTTTAGTTTATTTCCTTTTTTCATTGTGATGTAAAAGCATCTCGTGTATGTGTACATTTTCAAATGTGAAATTTATATATAAAAATATATAACGACATGAACAAATATGAAATTTTTTTATTTTTTTTTTTTTTTTATTTCATTTGCTTAGGTCGACTACCTAGCACTTATAGCTGTATATGACCAGACAAATGTATTTATCAATATTATTATATTATATTTTATGTGTATCCAGTCGTAACTTTTGTTACCGCCGGGAATCGAACCCGAGACCCTCTATACACACAGCAAGCGTTCTACCCACTGTGTAACAGAGGGCGACAAAATTTTTCTAAAAGACATTTCACAATAAAAACCCTCTAAATAAATTTTCGAGGCCTCACCAAAGCGAATCGAAAACGAAACGCACGTAAATCGTATTTTTTTTATATGACACCAACACTACCACGTTCATATATAAGTTGTTTTTTTGTTATATATATATATAATTTTTATATTATTTTACTTATGTAGCTATTTTGCTTTTTAAAAAATAAAAATAATTCGTATTTAATAACAATAATAAGTGCAGTGATAAAAATAGTGAATATTAATTATTATTTAGTAATTCATAACAATAATAATATTAAAAATGATGAAGTATTGTACATAATATCAATTATTAAATATATAATAGATTGTGTAGTGCATTATAAGTCATTGTAAGTATATTCGAAGTAACTACGTGATAAAAAGTATTTCTATAGTGATACGTTTTCATATCAACTGCATTTCGTTTCTGATTCCAAAACGTTTCGTAAATGAATCGAATATGAAGAGAAATGCGAACTACTAATACATACAAATCAGTTCACTTTCATTTTAATTTTCATACGCCAAACGAAATACTAACGAATCGCTTTTGACTCGCTAAGACGATGCGTTTGCGAAGTATTTCATATATAAATTTCCTCACTTGCGATTCGTTTTCGATTCGCCAAGTTTAGAGGGAAACAGCTGTTTGTAAACGAACAGCAGTCACTCTAAAATTATTATTTTTGGATGGTTCGAATGTCAAAAAAAAGAAAAGAAAAACTTTCGTTAAAATCAAAGAATTTGCATTAAATGAGAATGAATGATAGCAGCTGTCAAGTGAGTCAAATTAATTTTATTACAAATCACTTTGCTTTTAACATTATTTACATTTTATTTTCTATAAACACTTACAGATGGTAAGAAATTCCTTTTCTAATTTTTCGAGGCGCATTTTGACAACATTTCACAAAACATTTCATTTCAATATTTCAATGTTGAAAGTTTTCAATATTTATTCACAAACGACGCACTAGTACACGATCCACTAACTGTTTCATAATATTTTATTTATTTTAATTAATATCACGATTTTTTAAGAACACAAAATTTAGTGCGTCATTTTTACAACAACAAAAACTTGTCCGGTTAGCTTTTTCTTTGATATCTGAGACCACCATATGCATTTTTTATATAACCATCCTGCTCTGACGTGTCTCAAATGAAAGCAAATTTTATATGGCAAAAAAATCAGTTTCAGCTCTGCTTAGTGTAACTCTATTGTTAAAATTCGTATTTTTTTTAAGTTCTTATTGCTGACTGGTTGAGGCTTAAGCATAATCAATTTCTTTGGTTAATTTCCCTATGTTTATGTATGAGTTGTCAAAATCAGCTGGAAAAGCGTTTATTTTGATTTTAAAATACAGACAAATACATAATTTGATTTTTTTTAGTAAAATTATTTATCGAAATAAATCACAAAATGTCGTATGTGGAACAACGTGATACAAATGGCTTGACCCAACAGAGTGCTTGGTTCAAAGAGCATCGAGATTTGCAAGCGACCGCAATGTCAGTAGATTGGTCAGGACAATGGGTGTTATTGGCCGGACGTCGACATTTAGCGCTACAGAGTTTAGAGCAATTCGATGATAAAGACGAAGGTCTCATAAAATACCATCGAAACTCCAAATATGAAGTATCATCGGCCGAATGGGCTATTTGTGAAAATAGTCAGGAATATTGTGCAATTGCGGTAAGTTCTAGTTCAGTTGTTCAAGGAAAATATACTTACATATACATATGTATATTTTACTTTTAAATTTTAGACTAGTCAATTAATTGAAGTGGTAACCTGGAGATTCGGTGACCCAACACTGATACACTCACTACGCGCTCACACACGAGTAGTAACAGATATAGACTGGCACTCGAAAGAACCCCATTTATTGGCAAGTTGTTCGATTGATACTTTTACCCATCTATGGGATTTACGAGATCCTCGCAAACCAATAATGTCGCTTAGTGCAGTATGTATGTCAGGCGCCACCCAAGTAGGTTTTAATCGCGTATCTGGAAATTTATTAGCAACAGCGCATGATGGTGATTTGCGAATTTGGGATCAACGCAAAGGATCTTGTCCCATACAATATATCACCGCCCATTTGGCCCGAATTCACGGTATTAATTGGAGTCATCGAGAGGAAACCCATTTAACAACCGCCTCCCAAGATGGAACTGTTAAATACTTTGATATTTTAAACCCTCGTCGGGCTGAAAAAATCATAACAACCCCATCACCTGTATGGCGAGCTCGATATACGCCATTTGCCGATGGACTAGTAACAGTTATTGTTCCACATCTTGGTCGTGGGGAAAACAGCCTGCTCCTTTGGAACAATTCAATTCAGAAGAAATCGATTTGTTCCTTCGTTGGCCACACAGATGTGATTTTAGATTTCGCGTGGCGTCCAAATCGTAAATCTGACACAACTGATATGGAGCTCATTACATGGTCTCGCGATCAAACTCTTCGAATCTGGCGAATCGACGAAAAATTACAAAAAATGTGTAGTAATGAGCGGGACGACGAAGACGATAATTTTCTTATGGACGAAATTGGGAAACAAGATGGTACTAAAGGCGTTAAATCCATCGAGACTATAGAAGAACCACAAATTCCCCAATCCTATTCGTTGCAACATGAATTTTCTTTGCTCAATACGAATATTCCGCACATCGATGTTGAAGTTTTGGATCCAGCAAAACGTAAGGCTATGGTTCGAATATCAGCCAATGGGCATGTTGTAATGCTTCAGATAATATTCCCGTTGGAATATCCAAATCCGGGTACATTACCGGAATTTATTTATTGTCAGGGTACATCATTAAATGAGAATTTATCAAATAGTTTGATGAAAGTGCTTAAAACTTGCGCTCTGCAAAGGATTAAAAAAGGGCGTACGTGTTTGGAACAGTGCCTTCGAGCTCTAGTTACCGCATTAAAAAAATCGACTTGTGGGGGTGATAAAGGACATCTTCGCTTACAATCACCGCGACTTGAAGGTGCATTAAGTAGTGCTTTGCACGATGCCTGTGTTCCATTCCCAAAAACATCGGGAGCCAAATTTAATCAAGAAGGAATACTGGTGACATTTTCAAGACCTCCAAACACCAAACGGATAAGTTTAAAACATCAAAATATTACACCACGTGCCCTATCTGCGTTGAGCGTTGGCTATTTAGGCAATGTTATGGGGTCACAGCCGGTTTTATATGCGCACCGAGATTCTAACACATCAGCATTTTATCTACAAGAACGTGTACGTAAATCATCACGAATACGTGGGCTAGTCTCAAAATCTACTTCTCTCGTCTCCATATACGATTTTGCTAAATTGGAATTGGTCAATAAAGAATTGGCCTCCAGCTACATAATCGATTCAAATAATGTGATCGAAATGTGTCGTCACAACCATAAAATAGCAGAGGCGTACGGGCGAGCTGATTTAATGCAATGTTGGGCATTGGCCGAAATGATTGCAACTCCACTTTTAGATCTGGATACAGATGAGAGTTTTTCACAGAATCCATTTGCAAAAAGTTTACTCGAGTCGTTGTAAGTACATACATATTTCGCTTTGTCATAGTTATATTTTTAATCATTTGTAGTTTTGTTTTAGAATTCTTCATTATTTGAAAATATATGACGTACAAACGGCCGCTATGTTATGTTGTGCTTTTGGAAGACATTGTCCAATGTTTGAATTGTCCCGAAGTTCGAGTAACAGCAGTAAATCGATAAATCCAAGTGTAAGCAATTTTTTAATTAGTATCTGTAGCATGCACTAACTAAACACTAATAGGCTCGCTTGATTTTTCACCAATTGTTTGATCATGTGCCAAACACAATTTTTTCTAATTGTTTGATCATGTACGAAGATCTGCGATAAACGGAAATGAGTGCCACACGACAAAGCTCAATTATCTCTTTGTCACACATCAAACTGGTCTGAGCGGCTGCGATTTTTTTCATGTTTGCTTGCTAAATGTGTGAGTTTTTAAACAGCTTTATCATATAATCTGGAACTCGGAAATAAATTTATTTAAAGTTAGTGTTCTTGCTCTGCAAGCACACCAGTCACATTTAAAAATCAAAATTATACCAAGAGGATTTATCATATATGTTATTAATTTTCCCACAAAAAATATTGCCTGAGGATTTGTTTATAGTAATTAAAGGTTTTGAATAATGAGATCCTAAACTGAATATATTTATTTAATTATTTTTTATTTTTCAAATCGCTCTTAAGCTAATTTTCTAGTTTACAGTATAATATATACACATCATCTACTTAATAATTATAAAATTTCTTTTAACAGTTCTGCCCTAAAATCCTTTATGCTTGTATAATTTCTTATATTTTCCGGTAACCCATTATACATTGATATACCTTTCTCAATTATCGATTTTTTTACTTCTAGATTGTCTTTTAAACTCCATGTAAAACTTATCATTATGTCTAGTATCATGACTATGCACATCCTGTCTCCTACACAACAACTGACATAAATGTTGTGGTAACAAATTGTTGTCAAGCCTAAAAATAAAAGTCATTACGTTTATATACAACGTATTTTCCATTGTTAACAACTCTAACTCCAGCAACATATCACAGATTCTTGCATATCTATCTCTATTTAACATAATCCTCACTGCCGGTTCATACGACGGATAAAAATCTCGGATTTTTCTATACCAGATTTTTGTTTAATTTTTTTCAACTTTTTTGTATGAAAATAGGCGTGTCTGTTGTATAATTTACGTGATGTAATTGGTTTAACCAATGGGATAGAAAAATCCGAGATTTTTATCCTTCGTATGAACTCGCTGTCAATGCTCTATTCACGATAACTTGCATTTTATCTATATCAGACTTATTTACAATGAGAAGTATTAAGAACATACTGCAATAGGTGATATGTGGCATTACAATAGTGCTATAAACTACCTTTTTCGCATTTACCGATAACAAATTTTTATACCTAGCTAACACACCTACTTTCATTGCTAACTTCTTTATAACATAACTAGCATGTTCTTTAAAATTTAGCTTGTTATCCAGTATAATGCCTAAGTACTTAAAACTATCTACCCATCCGATTACGGCATTATCTATAACAATATTTCCATTTACTACATTATTCCCTATATAAATACATACATTTTGTTTTATTTACATTTAACATTAACTTATTTATACGAAGCCATTTTGCCATTTCACCTAACTCTTCATTCATACTACTTATGATCTCGACCAAATCATTTCCCGACAAATACAACAACGTATCATCAGCAAACAAGTGAATTTTGCATCTATTTAGAATCTGTGGCATATCACTTATATATACTATAAATAGCAATGGTCCCAGCTTACTTCCTTGTGGCACTCCATACTTAACATCTACAGGATCAGAGCATACATCTTTTTTTTTACATACTGCTTTCTATTACTTAAATAACTATCCAACCAATTTAACAATTCGCCCCTCACACCATATTTGTTTAATTTTCCTAGCAACCTTACCCTATCTATTGTTTCAAACGCCATTTTAAAATCAAGGAAAACTGCTACTGTCGATTTTCCATCCTCCCTCTCGATCTTCCAATCCTCCACCACTATCTGTACCTTTTTCTCTGTAGAATGCCCCTGTCTGAAACCAGATTGGTGCCCAGACAGCATATTATTCTCAGCGATGTGCCCGAGCAACTTATCCAAAATTATTGACTCAATACCTTGTCCAAGGTTGACAAAATATTTATATGACGATAATCCGACATCCTTGTAGGAACTACTGCATATTCCAAAGACAAATTTACTATGCGGCTCACATATCCTCTTAAAACCCCCCATAAATCCTTAAACATTTTACAGCTTAACACCCCCTCATACCCTGCCAATTTTAACGTTTTAACTATTTAATCTGGTAGTCCTCCTGCACCATGCCTATATGCTCAATTACTCCTCCATCATATGCCATATCCACATTGTCTTGCTCCTCCGGTATCTCCCTTATAATATCCTCTACACTATCTACAAAATACTTGTTTAACCTGTTCGCAATGTCTATTTTTTCGTACACCATCACTCCATCAAAATCCACCCCATTTATATCCCTTCCCTTAGATTCAATTATCCTTTTTAATGTTTTCCAAATCTTTTTACCGGACAAGTGGTGCAGTGGTTAAAGCTTCGGCACTTGGACCGGGAGGTACTGGGTTCGAATCCCATCAGGGGCTGGATGCAAAGCGAATTTTCGTCATCGATTACGATCGGTAATGTTAATAAACACAACTAAGACCCTCTGTTGTAGTGCAGAATTCAGCGCCGACCCACCGTCTATGTCAGTGTACAGGTTGACATGGAGCTTGCAATGTGCAGGTGGTATACTGTAATTGTGTGAATGGGTGGTCTGTGCGTGAATGAAAGGGGGGTATTAATTGACCTTCAAAGGACATTAAATCCACTGGACAATTGGTGGTCTGTGCGTGAAAAAAAAAAAATCTTTCCCGGGTTGCCTTTGCACTGATCAATGTTTCTCTCATAATACAATCTCCTCTCACTCCTAATCACAGTAACAAATCTGTTTCATTTCCTTTGATACTCCCTTTGATACTACCCTTCCTTAACTGTCTCAGTCCCCAACTCTCCCTCTCTCTCCTTCATCACTCCAAATTTCTTATACGCCTCATCTCTTGCCTTCCTAATCTCCTTCACTCTGTTGGTGAACCATGGATAACTTCTAGCTATGTCCACTATCCTTAACTCGCCTATTCCCCTTTTTACTGCTTCTTCCACCCATAAATTTAATTTCCCACACTCCTCCTCAATGTCCCCAGTGACTTCTCGTACACCATCCTCTGTTCTTATAAGTTCCTCTTTAATAACAGTTAGGTCTATCTTTCTTTTGATCACATTTTTCCCATTTACTTCCTCTCCCTTGATCATAATAAGCGCATGGTCTGTACTTTTTGGGGTATCCATAACAATACAATTCACTTCCTTATTTGAAAATACTATAAATCAATTGCCGTTCTTGATGCATCCGTTACTCTGGTATTTTCCTTCACGAACTGTTTAAGCCCAAAAGATCCTGTAATTTCTTTCAGACACTTAAGATAATATTCTTCCGATCTCTCCCAGTCTAGATTGAAATCACCCATAATTATTATCTTCACTGCTCCCAACAACATCAATCTCTCTAGCCACTCACTAAAGGCAGTTAAGAATTGCGCTACGCTAGCACTTGGTGACCTGTAACAGCATATTATCATTCTATTTCTGTTATGTTTTCTATTATTTATTTACCCACTATAAAGCCTAGTACTCAGTTCGGTTCCACGTGAAATTTCCATACGATTTTACCAAAGTGAAATTAGAAATGAAAAATTCCACTTCTGTTTTCATTTTGTAGTACCATCGAGCAATAAATATATAAGAGAAATCAAGTAGTGCAAATTTTATGGGCAGGTTTTTCCGAGGTTAATCTTATTTTATAGTTTTAATATATTTATATACACAAATTTAATCTTTTTCTATATTTAATCCATATATACGTATCTTATAAACATATCGGCATAGTTATTGTATAGTTTATTGTTCTTGTTAAGCCTATACAGATTGCCAAAAGTAAAATAGATTAACCTCGGAATCTCTACATGGTTCCTCTTATATATATTTTACTTTATGGTAGTATTCAGTTCACCAGCGAAAAATCAAAGTGTGTTCAATACATCAAAGATGGTGCGCATAAACTTTCCAAATTATTTTCATGTGAAAATAATGTCTCGGCACATTATTTTCACGCGAAATTTTGACATTTGTTCGTGTTTGGCAAATATTTTTAACTGCTTAATCAAAAGCTGACTACGAAAGAATGGGTTCTGATTAGGAAAAACTAAATTCCATCAATATCTCCCAAACTAATTGTTTTCAAGGGACGTGTCCGAATACTGTAATAATTAAATTTTCTGTAATAATTTTGACATTATTGAAATAATTTTCTCTTCCATAATTTGTTAGAGTTCGATTGCTGTACGAATACTGAAATATTTTTGACATTATTAAAAAATTGTAATAATCGTTATTGCATACAGAAAACAAGATAACGGAAACTTATTTTGGATCCAATATTTCAATAATTGTATTAATTTAGTTGAACAAACCATAATTTGTTACATTCATAACTTAAGCAAATAAAATTTCGTAATTCAAAAAATGGCGCATTTGCAACAACAACAATAAAATAATACAAACATTATTTCAGTTACATCAAAAATTATTACGCATAGCTGTCGTAATAATTTGGTTGCATTCAGAATCCTGTCACAATTATTACAATAGAAATAATTATTACAGTATTCGGACAGGTCCAAGGAAATTCTAGATTACCACAAACATTCCTCCCGATACTGAACAATTTTCATTACGAGTACTTTTCTCCTACCTTGCACAGTTTCCGAGATAAAAAAAGCAAAAGCATTAGCTTCAAATATTTAATTATTATTATTATTTTAAAAGCCAGGCATTTATTAAAAACTCATACCCTACCCATAAAAAAATTAGATTAAAGAACGGATTCGCTTAATCTAGATCATAATCCATAGTCTGCGCCCGGTATTAATCTACATCTTAACACATTCACCGTGTTCTAAGGTTAGCTTAAAATGTGTATTATTTGTACTTGACTTTTAGGCATTTCTGTAAAATGGTTTATACCAAATAAATTATTTCAAATAATTTATGATTATATTTGTTTGTTTTTCATAATATAAGTTTTATTATTTTTATGTATCACAAAAATAAATTTGTCCGTATATACGAATAAAAAAATGAAGGGGTGAATATGTTTCGGCCAATACCCGACTTTCTTTTATCACGAATGTCTACATAGATCTCGAATCATTTCATGTAAAAAATTGAACCTACCGAGTTTTTGGTAAAACTCTTGTATAACTAAAAATCATCATTTCTGCTTAAATTTCAGAAATCCAACAAGGCCAACCCTTGTCGAAAATTTAATCTTTAAATCTATTTGAATCTTTTAATTCTCGGTCGTTTATTGTTAATGTAAAACTTTTCAACACCATTGCAAAAATTGAAAAGGTTCCCTGCCACTTCCGGTACACGGATTTCCAAATTTCGCAAAGATCCCCAAATTAATAGAAAAAGGTTAAGTATAAAGTTTTTTTTGTTTATTTTCTTTTTGTTTTAGTCCATGCCATCTGTTATGGGGCCGAAGCACTCCCTGCTCTTTCGCGGTTTATTTTTCCGTCTTACTTTACGCATCATCTGCCAAATCGAAAACGTACGGCTACAGGTCCGATTTTTATCACCATCTGCACATTGCATAGCTCCATGCCAGCCTATACTATCATGGAAGATGGGTCGGCTCATGAGTTTTGCACTCCGACAGGGGGTCATAGATGTGTTCCATTTCATTACAGTTCGTAATCTGTAGATGAAAATTCCCTTTGAATCCTGCCTCTATCGAGGTTCGAATCCGGTACCTCCCGATCCAAACGCCAAAGCTTTAACCACTGTGGCATTTGGTCGGTTATTTTAATGTTAACTTGAATCTTATTCTTCTGTGTTGTTGAAGTTTGAAGTTTGATTCCGAATAGTCAATCCACCTGGACTGAAGAGATGCCGAATTTTGGTGTAATAAAGTTTTTTTTTCAAAACTCATTTCCGGTAAAATGATCTGAATTTATTTCGAACGAAAAAGTTCCTTTGGAAGCTGTCACTTCCGGTGGACCGATTTCAGCCGTTCATCAGTGGAACCCAATTACTATAAATTGGTTGGTAGCTTAAGTATGAAGTTTCATCCCGATCAATTAATCCGTTTAGTGTACAGCCTAGGGATCAAATTTTTATTAAATTTTTTTTCGTCAAATATCGTTTTTTCCACTTAAATTTTGGAAAACAGGTTCGGCCGATATAGTTGCAAAATTAAGTTAAATCTTTTAGTTCTTAATTGTTTTTCTTGTAAATGATACACTTTTCAAAATATTTGCAATAAACGAAAAATCTCCTATGGTGGCTCCCACTTCTGGTGAACAGATTTCAGCCAAAAATCATAAGGATCTCTCAATTTATGAGAAAGGCTTAATTATGAAGGTTCATCCCTGATTGTTCGGGATCCGCTTAGACCGTAGAGAAGCTACATATATTTATTCTACACGGAACCAGATACATACCACAGAATTTTTATTTTAAATCCTTTTTTGACTGCGACGATATAGCGAATGGTAAATCTCGAGGTCATAATTTTTCATGATTATTTTCGTTATTTTACTATGTAAAAGAAAGTAAAATGATTTAGATTAACTTATACCAGGCCCAGAGTATAGAGTAAGACCTAGATTAAACTGATCGTTCTTAGTTGTTGATTTAACTCAGGGGTGGATTATGTAAGCATTCCGATTTCATCTTACGACAAATGACGTCAAAAAGTATTTGATTTAAAGTATTTTAAGTTATTGTAATTGTAACTTTTTGTTTTAGTCGAACACATGTATAAATTCAAGACACAAGAATGATAATTGTTTTTGTTTTCATTGAAAATTTTGCAAAATTAGTTTGAGCGGAAAATTGTAAGTCGTACTCGTAACGCTTACATAATTAGCCCTCCAGTAAATTCATTACACAGACTAGGTATTAGTACATTATGTAGATTAGCGGCGATTGTATACCTCTTTTGCAGCCTGCGATCACAATTGTGTGGATGACGAAAGAGAATCATGTCAAAAATTTATTTTTGTTATTATTTTGCACTAACATACACATTTGTGCATACCACTTAAATATTTTTGTCTAAAAAATAACGCGATAACTATAATAATAATAAAATAATTAATATGGTACCAAAAACAAATATTTAATATGTTATATAATTTATAGGTTATCAAGTCATAATGTTTTTTTCAAAAATAATTCCAATTTAACTAAGATCCGTTAAAATCCGGAAGACATTACAACCTGTTATTTTATACATACACATTTGTGCTTGATGGGCTTATATAAAAGAAATAAAAATTTCTAGCTGGAAAAGAGATATACGAACAGAAGAAAATAGAAAAAATTTGATGTGGTTGTTTCGATTTTTTTTGTTTATATCAGCTGTTCCACACGGGTTGTCAAATGAAGTCTGCTTCACGTTTCAAATTAAGCCGTAATAGTGGTATTTTTTATTGCTAATTTGAAACCCTATTTTATATTTAATCACAAAATTTTTTTGAATTGTTTTATTTTGCTCTCTCGAAAATAAAATTTAAATTAAATTCTACATCTCAAAAATGGCCTTAAATTTTTTTTATTTCATTTTTATTTTGTAACGATTTTTGAAATAAATTTTCAAATTACGTTAGCCGAAATGAAAATGCATAGGCCTCGAAGCGGTGTTGATAGCCGGCTAGGTTCATAGTTTGGCGTGGGGTTGTCGAGGCTTACATAATCCGTGAATCCACCGCAGGAAAAGGAATACAACGAAACATTTCATACAACCGAAGAACTTACCTTATATACCCATCAACATCATCATACACTCGGGATCTCGATTAAAGCATAATTAAATTAATATTTTGAATTAAATTCATATAAGTATATTTGATAATTCAATAAAAACATTTAAATTAGCAGAGCAATAAAAAATTTTTGCTAAAAAAACACAAATAAAAATATTTATGATTTAATTAATTTATAACATCTACCAAAAAAAACAAACTTTTATGATTTGAAATTTTTCGCTCTTCAAGTTTTTTTTTCAAAAGAATAAATTTTATGATAATTTAGAAAAAAAAATCAAAACTAAATTTTAATTAAAGTATCTTTAAGATAAATACCACCACCGAAATTACAGAAACTAAAACTATGAATTTTATTTTTAATTAGCGATCAAAAGGAGAATTTAAATAATTAATACATTTTAATTAAATGTAAAATTATTTATAAGTATAAAAAATATATTTACTATGTACATAGTCGATGCGCGTTTTTTTTGGTCTTATGTTCGTTGTTGTTGTTGTTATACAGTAACAGATATTAATCCGGATCGACGTATATATTATGGGGTTAATCCAATGCGTGTTGTAGATGATGTTATCTTATAGCCAGTACTGTTACTGATACAGGCTTAATTACTCTTGGATTTTAAGTTTTATAATTATGTATTAGGTATTATTATAAATATTTTCTTATTATGACGATTAAATTATTTATAGTTTATATTATTATATTTGCATAAAAGTTCTTATTTTTCATCATTTGAAGTTGCCATCAAACTATCAACTGTAGTTCTTGTATTATTAAGGTTATATTATTTTTCGTAATATTAACTTAGATATTGGAGTAGATACTCGATCGGCTAGCAAGCAAGCAATTTGCTAGCCGAAATCCTGACTACTCAATCAATTATACCAAGAAAATTTGAGTTTCAAATTATATTTTTTATAAAATTTTTGTTTATTTTTGCAATTGCACAGTAAAACAACACAAAAATTTGCTGTTCATTTTTTTAAACCGCAAAATTTTTACTGTGCAATCGCAAAAAAAAACAAAATTTTTTGAAAAACATATTTTGAAATTCAAATATCCTCGGTGAAATTGATTGAGTAGCCAGGATTTCGGCTTGCAAATTGCTTGCTTGCTAGCCGATCGAGTATCTACCCCATTATTAGGTATTATTAGCGAAGTACACTTTACCGTAAACATATTGTTTGAGACCGTATCACTATAATCTCAACGTGAAATTTTAACGTTAGAAGAGTCATTTCAACTTAATTGCTAGGCGTATTCTACTCACAAGTTTTATTAATTACACTATACTTAACTATATAAGTTTAATGATTATGATCTTTTTTATTATTATTTTTTCAATAAACAACGTTTCACCCACATTGATTGTTTTAGTCAATATCTTTCCTTGGGCGCTTTAAATAACTGGACTTGTGACCGGCACTATCCGTCCCGTATGTCTCTCAAATCACAAAAACTTGCATTTTCAATGCTTATCGCAACTAGTTTTATAATTTTTCTTTTAATTGCGACAATCAAAATTTCTAATTAAACTCATATGCTGTTATCACTTTGCACTTATATACTTTTAAGACGTTAAATCAATATCTTAGGTTAGTCAACTTTTTTTATTGTCCAATTCATTTATATAATTTTTTCTCAAAATTCTAAACTCGACTGACGATGTTTTTTCCAAAACGAAACGTTTTAATCTTTGTCATCATCATAAAAACGGGTCCATAAACAAACATCGTCATTGAACAACGAAATGATTTCGCGCCCAAAAATCAGTTTATTGTGTGTTAATTTTCCGCTAAGGCAAAATTACTTAATTACAAGAATTCAGTGCAACGACGAGAAAACTAGGATGACTCTCGTTGCAATTTGTGTTGAAGCTGCTTCACATAAAATTTTTTGTTGAAAAATGAGTCGCAATTAAAACCGGTATCATAGGTAAACGGGGAAAGAAACGAAGTTTAAGCTGCTTCTTGACAACTCGTGTGGCTCTATGGCGCTATGAGTACCAATAATTAGTATTATCAAGTTTCTTAAACCCCCAAATTATTTGCTCTGAAGTACTTAGACTCTGATTACATATTCGTAATAGTCGAAACGGGTTGTGATGGTTTCATGAATGTGCCGCACTTTAAATGTCAGATTCGATAATTGGACTAGAAATCAATGAGACATAGATTTTATAGTAAGTCCAAACAAATTCCAGACAACTTTAAAATTGGTCAATTTTTAGGTTTGGCATAAAAGAATGTGTAGCAGTTACTGGAAAGAAGGGTAATCTGAATAATATTTACTGTTTACTTGAAGATTTAAAATGAACTTTGTTGTGTGCGCAAATAAATAACTAACTAAAACTATAGTTCTTAGAAATACATACGCATTATTAATTTACCACATTTCCATTTCCGTTATAGACGCACAATTGTACTAAATTTTATTCCTAGTTTAATTATTAATTACCACCACACATTTTTTCATTGAATTTTAATTTAATTTATAATATATTTTTGAATTTTTTGTGGGGTGTTTTTTATTTTTGGTTGATTGTATTATAAAAAAATAAAAATCTCTAGCAATTATTAAGCGGCCAACGTAAAATTAAGGTAATATATTAATAGTTAATTAATTATTTATAATAGTTGTTTTGTTTTATATTAATTTGTTAATTAACATTGTAAATTAATTTTTGATTAATTCGTTTTGTAATTTGTTGTAGTATGTATGTTTCTATAGTGGATTTTATCACTAAACTTACACAATGCTTCTGATTTTTTAAATTTTGCAATAAACTGTCATTAAAGCGTAATACATACTTATATAAAACAATAATATTAATTTTTGTAAATTAGATTGGTTGATAATATACTTGGTTCATCTCTTATTAGATTTATGTTTTATGAGTTTAAAATCGTCGGTTTGTTAGTTCAAAACTAAAATAAGCGTTGCTTAAATTTCTAACTAATGGACATCTTGGGTGTAGTGCTCAAGAATGGATTCTATTTTTTCAAGTTGTATCCAATATATTGATTACTGCTAGTCCACATTCATATTCCATCGCTTTGTGTCATTTAAATAGTAAACAACTAAAATAAAATTGTATAGAGTGTTACGAATTTCGGGCGTTCGATACGGTTCGCGTTAAATTTTGTAAATACATTCAGCATAAACTTCTGGGGCGCTATTCTTGAACTATTACGAAAAATTTTGGTACCAATACCATGTTTCCATGAGCTGAGTTAAAACAGGTTTATTGCCGTACTAAACATGTTTTACATAACTGCAAAAATTGAGTTTTGAGAAAATCGGTGTTAAAATTTTGAAACAATTTTTGATCATAGAACCAAAACAAAACAGTTTAATTAATTTATGAAAACGTATTTTATATTGTTACATTATAAATATTGAATTTGTGATACAAAGAATTAATAAACTACATTAATTTTACGCGGAAGCGAGAAAATAGTATTATGCATTAAAATGTAGAAAAAAATTCGATCCATATTAATCAAAAATGACTTTATTAATCGTTAAGTCACTTAAATTACATAGCTTAAGTGATTTTTATTTTTAAATAGGATGCATTTTTACCTTATCTGCCATTTAAGGCATTTATGTTTAATTATCAATCGAGATAATAAAAATAGGTTAACTATACAAATAAACAAGCCTTAACTGTTTCATCTTTCATGTTAATTATTCGATAATTTTTATGTACGACTGTAATAAAACCATAATTTAAATTTATGTATATCTTTTTATTAAATTTTTAAAAAACTCATCATCACAATAATCAAATTCACTTTTCATTTAAAATTAAAAATAAATCAGAAAAAAAAATAATAATAATTTAGGGGTTATCATTGACTTCCAGCGGGTCGGTAATAGGAAGATTTTGCAAAAAATCATGCCGATTTTTTTTTGGCAATAATGGAATAATTTCTTTAAATATTTGTTCATGGTGCTTTGCAGCAGAACGTTTCCTTTAGAACGTTGCCTTTTTTCCGGTAGCACTAAAACATTTTTTTCTATGGAGGTTTTTAAGAGAGACAGCTCTCTTAAAAACCTCCATAGAAAAAAATCATCAAAAAATCAAATAAAATCATCCTGGTCATATTCTGTAGAATAAAATAAATTACGTTGGTATCGGTTGAAATTTACCCTCACCAAATCCTTAAGATATGGTTGGTTTTTTTAGTTTTGCTTACGATGAATTATCTAGCCAATGCAATTTATTTCATACAATATTTGTATGACTCATTCCAATACAAAAATAGTGTGCAGAAGTTGTTTCATTACCCTTTTAAAATTTGGACTGTTCTAATTTTGAATTCAGGTAGTTCGTATAAGATAATTAAACATCCTTTTTTTACTATGTATTTATTACATTTTACAATGTATTTATTACATTAATATTACATTCTTAACGAGGTTAGATTTTGTGTATGTAGTTTATCGGGGATCGACAATAACTTAAATTTTTCAATAAAGAGTGGTGACAAAATTGTTCTGAAATTCTTTGTAGTATGAATCGTGAAAACAAAATTACAGAACGGATTAATGAACGAACGAACGCAACACTGATACTCCTTTATAATTTGCATGTTTAATAATATAAATAATTATAATAATGTATTTAATATAATAAATAATTTCGTAATATAATTAATTTACGAAGTTGTCATTTTTACAGTTAAAGTGTTTTTGATTAAAATCGATCACAGTTGATGTGTTTTTTTCTAAAAACATTTTACTTTTTATAATGTGAAAATTCTAGTACTTAAGTTACTTTTAGTTAAACCGTCATGTTAATAATTGCAAATAAGTCATTTTCACTGGAATATAAAAATTGCCTTAAGGCTGTATGGTACTCATTTTATCAAAATAAGGGTTACGCGCAAATCACCTAGTGGCTACAAAAATTTAGCTAACGGCATAATTTTTGTTTTAACGCAAAGCTAAAGGTATTTTTACCGGATTAATACATGATTATTTTAAAATTCCGTATATTTAATCCGCAATTATTATTTAAAGTTGACGAATTTTCAAAATATGTTGATATCTTACGAATCGTTTTATTCTATTTTTTCCACTAAATTTTGTTTGTTTTTTATATTGACATGTACAGGATGATATTTTCGAGGGATTAATTCATGATTATAAAGATTAACATTAAAATAACAAAGATATAATTAAAAATCGATCAACATCATTAAACTAAACGATTAAAAACGATAAGATATTTTGTCATTGATAAATATTTCGACTGAAAATTAGTTGCTAAATTTCTCAATCGGTGGCTCACTGAAAGATTCATATAAATTAGCGGAGACACGATTAGAAACTTATCGTTTGGCGGTTTTATATAAGAAGACAGATGAATATTGTTAAATTTTTGTTTACATAACAGATTCAAATTGTGATAATTCTATAATTAATCATAAATAGTATTATATAATTTAAGAAAAATGACGTTCTGTAAAACATTTGCGTTTAGTGCCTTATCCCAATATGCAATGCCGACGGAATTCCAATTACATTCGCGTTCTAAAACCACACTGCTTCTATGGAAAGAACCATGTGTATCACGCGGAAATTCGTACTCCCCGCCAAAGAAAAGTCTCACAAAAATTCCGGTATCGGTGTGAATCCCAACTAAAAAGAGAAAAAAACCACAGAAACAAAAAGCACGTGTTTGTATATATTTTCCAATTGAAATAAATAATTCTTATTTGAAATAAAACAAAATTTTCCATTTATAATAAAATAAATATTAATTTTTTAAGCGTCTATTCCATGGGAAAATTTTACTGACTGGAAAAATAAAAGCGAGAAAAAAATATAGATTTACTGGTTGTGTACGAAACAACAATTCACATTATTTTTTATTAAAATTTATTTACATATTTAAATTTCATAAATTGAGTTTTGTATTACACCCGCCACGTTGTATTCCATCCGCTACGTTACGTTGTATTGTATCCGCCAGCATATTGAGATCTTGAAAAAAAAATCATTGAAAATTTACTACGTAAATGTATTTCGCGACGACGCCATTGTGAGACAGATCTCTATTACCTTTTTAGTCCAAATTTGCACATCGCGATCACTAAATAAGTTAATAATTATTATTATATATTTAAATTTAAAATTATTTACTTTAACAAATCAAAAAACATTATAATGAAACACAACACTTTAAAGTAAAAAAAACTAATTATGTAGTGCAACCGTGCACGTCGACTTGTCAGAAGAAACTGAAAATAAAAGATACAATCGAAACTTATAAAACGAAAATAATATTACCGCGAAATAGAAAGAGAAAGACAATTATTTTTCTCCAAAATCGATAATTTTGTGTATTTGATATTTTGTAGTACGGAATTTTGTACGACATTTGAGCAGTTTTTTCCACACAGTGGAATAATTGCATACTGGGATATTGTATATATATACATATATTATATGTGTATATACTATATATAAATATTAGAATCATCTTTTTCAATTTTTGTATATCGATTTTTCCCAAGTGTAACCGGGAAGATATGGTAGTAGTATTATTGTGTGATTTGCTTTACTGCACCTGCATGTCACGTGTCTTTGGTTATTCATATTAACCATTGTAAACGAAATATTTTTGTGTTGTTTATAAGACAGTGTTACTTTTTAAATAATTTATGTATTTTTGATTTTTTTTTTTATATTTAATTATTAACATTTAATTTTTAAAATGTAAAGTAAATTTATTTATAAAATTAAATATAAAATTAATTTGTGAGTTTAGCCGGTACAATATTTAAATTGGAATACCTGATTTTTAAAATACTTTCAATATATAAAACAGCTGTACCGACCAAACTAGGTCTTGTACAAATTCAAAGTCAATATCAAGAAAAGTGGAACCCTCACCTTACGTACCGTGGGTCATACTTCTTTATAGAATGCAGTTGCCCAATTTTTTATTGATAAGGCAAGGTAACCACCATGAATACCATTTATGTATGAAAAACAATATCGTTCATATGCCCACCACGGCTTCGTCTACAGCCCTACATCCAAACATCAAATTTTTCGATGACCTTGTCCAATAAAAGCGGGTCAATGACCTCAATTTCAGCTCGAATGCGGTTTTTATTTTTTAAGTTGTTGAATTTTTTGTGGATGATTAGCATACACCTTTCCTTTCAAATAACCCCACAAAAAATAATCAAGTGGTGTTAAATACGGGCTTCGTGGTAGCCAAGTGACTTCACAATTTCCTCTCCTCAAATCCGACAATTTTGCTTATTGACGTATATCCATTAAAATGAAGCTCATTTGCTTCATCGCTAAAGAGAATTTTTGATTAAAAACCTTCATTTCGTTCAAGCATCCAAAACGACAACAATTTAATTGGTCTAATGGCCTTAATTTTTGAGTTAGTTGAATTTTATATGGATGCAAGTGAAGATCAACATGCAAAATGAGTCGTAATGTGGTTCGTGAAATGTTTAGTTCTTGTGAACAATGCCTGGTTGATGGGCTTGGATTACAAACACTTTCACATACAGCTGGCACTGCATCAGGAGTAGGAACTGGATGAACAGGCACGGTCTACGACCTTCAACTGAACCAGTTTTTTCAAAATGAACCATAATTTTGCCAATTTCACGTTCAGTAGGACGTCCATATCGACTAAAACTCTCACGTAATTTACGAAATGTTGTTGTTTTTGAACAAAATAAATTTGGACAATCAAAACGCATTCTTGTGTTATTAGCGATTCCAGGATAATAAATGACATATTTTGGACTTTTCATATGTCAAAGAATTTTGTAGAACAGGTAAACATTAAGTATCAAAATATTTTGTTGTTGATATTTTTCGAAATTTGTTTCTAAGGTTACTTCATTCAATGATACCCCATTCAACCTTGAATTTATTTTGTTATATACTGATGGTACAATCTGTACAATTGTATGTAATAAGAGTAAGTGAAATAGCAGTCGTAACATTTCAAAATAATATTTGTTTATGTAATAAAAAGTTGAAATACAATACAAATGCAATTTTTGTAGAGAAAAAACAACAAGAATTAAATTGTTCGGTTTTTATGTTGCTAGAAAAAAAAACACTCTCGCACAACTATGCCTCTATCTACATGTGACTAGTAGAGACATTAACCAAACGTTGCGGCAAAAATCCGATTAGTAATATCTCTATGTATTCAATCAACGATTCTACTAACTTCTTGGTAACCCCCGGTAAAATTTTACCCCATTCTTTCATTATTGTTTCTTGCAATGTTTTTCTGCTGGTAATCCTGTATTTTCTAATTTGGTGTTCCAAGTGATCCCATAAATGTTCATTGGGGTTCAGGTTAGGCGATTGGGGTGGCGAATGTAACTGGTTTGGGACTCTCTCTCTCTCTCTCTCTGGCTTTCACATCCCATGAAGGGATTTCGCCGCCTGCACTAAGGCCCTCCATCCATCTCGATCCACCGCTCTCGTCCTCCAGTTTCGACATCCTAATGTTCGTAGATCTTGTTCGATGTCGTCGCGCCAGCGTAGTCGGGGTCTTCCTCTACGACGTACTCCGGCTGGTTGTTGGTGGAACACTTTATTTATCATCCGTTGTTGTGGAGGCCTTGTAACGTGGCCGAGCCATCTCACTCGATTGGATTTGATGAATCCGATAATATCGCTGCCTCCAAGGAGTTGCTTTATTTCGTGATTCATACGAATCCGATATTCGTTGTTCGCAACTTTAATTGGACCAAAGATTGAACGGACAACCTTCCTTTCGAAGGTAGATAATAATCTACAATCGTTAGAGGTCATGGTCCAGCTCTCGCTTCCGAAAGCCAGCACAGGTCTTATAAGTGCTTTATATAGTGCGAGCTTGCACGACTGCGATATATGTTTCGATCGCAATAGTTTTGATTTGGCGTAGAAAACTCGTTGTCCGGCAGCGATTCGGGCTTTTATTTCTGCCTGCATATCATTCGACGATGTTATAACTGACCCGAGGTATTTAAAGTTTTCGACGCTATCCAAGTTGTGGTCGCCAATTCCGAGATTTGCCGTAGAGATGTTCCTAGGTGTTACTAAATATTTGGTTTTACTGCTGTTCACCTCCAAACCAAGTCTTCTTGCGCAGCGATCGAGCGGTATGAAACTGTCTTTGATATCGCTAGGTCTTCGGCCAAGATATCATCTGCATATCCAAGAATTTGGCCTGATTTATTAAATATACAGCGCGAAGTTTCGATGTTGCTTTTCCTGACTACGTACTCAAGCGAAGATTGAACAGCAAAGGCGCGAGTGCATCACCCTGTCGAACACCAGATGTTATTTCAAAGGGGTCTGACACAGATCCTTCAATTACGATTCTACATACAGACCCGGATGTTGTTAATTTACACAGAGAAACGAGTTTCTCTGGGATTCCCAGGCATATGAGCGCGGCCCATAGGTTGTCGCGGTTTATACTGTCATACGCCTGACGGAAGTCTATATATAGCTGATGTATGGTTATGTTGTACTCCCAACATTTTTCCATGATCATCCTCATGGTGAAACACTGGTCAGTGGTTGATCGGTTGGGACGAAAACCACATTGATAGTCGCCAATGATGTTTTCGGCGAAAGCGATGAGTCTGGCAAGTACAACATTAGCCAACACTTTGTAAGCAGTGTTCAATAGAGCTATACCACGATAGTTTTCACATTTAAGACGGTCGCCTTTTTTATGCAACGGACATATGAGTGCGGTCTTCCAATTCTCCGGCAACTCTTCTTGGTCCCAAATACATACGATGAGATCGTGTAGACTTGTTGCAAGAGTAGCGCCTCCGAGTTTTATTAATTCTGCGGGGATTCCATCGAGACCGGGTGCCTTGCCGTTTTTCAATTGACTAATAGCTGCGTCTACTTCCTCTACTGTGGGATATTCGACAAAGACCTTTTCACCTGGCGGAGCTATTGCTCTAACGGGGGTAACTTCGTCATTCCGATTTAGCAGAGTTTGAAAGTAGGTTTGCCATACTGAGAGAACATCAGCCACGTTTGTTCTCAATTCTCCATTCCCGTCTTTTATGGCTGTACTTCTTGGGTGGAAATCTTTAGTGAGATTCCTGGTGTTAGCAAAGCAGTCCCTTGAGTTTCCTACTTCCGCTTGGAAGCTGATGTTTTCGATGCATAATCTCATATGTTCGCGCTTTTTTTGTCGAAGAAATTTAGTCGTGGCTTTCCTAGCACGGAGATATTCTGCTAGAGTGCTTCTGGTGTTGCGAGCCAACCATTTTTCACGAAGCGTTCGTTTATTTTCGACGACCCTTCGGCGTTGATCATCGAACCAATCGTTGCGGGGCCTCGGAGGTCTTCTTCCGATGGTATTTTGCGCCGCGGTTGTTATGGCTGACTGTATAGCGTGCCACTGCTCCTGGATGTTAGGAGGAGCTTCTTCATTGTTATGGGGCCGGTCTAAATAATTAGTGACAGCTGATTGGTAACTCTGCAGTGACGCTTGGTCTTTTAGAGCATCGATATTCCATCGAACGGTCTTTTGTGCTTGTCTGTTAAACGTAGATGACAGTTTGCACTTATACTTAAATATGACAAGCATGTGATCGCTGTCCATGTCTGCACCTCTGTAGGTTCTAACGTCAGATATGCTGGTGGAGTGTCTCTTGGACACCATGACGTGATCGATTTGGTTTTGGGACGTTATTCAGAATACATTCTTTTACATTCTGGTTTGGGACGTTATTCAGAATACATTCTTTCACAATGTGTACCGTATGCTTAGGATCCTTGTCTTGGTGGAAGATCCATAAGGCACGTTCCCCAATTGTTCCACGGATGGTTTCAAATTGTCCTTTAGAATACCATGTTTTTCTAGCGATCCAAATTTTAATTTATAAAAACAAATTTACCCTAGTCGCTGACATTGAACCCCATAGCATAACCGAACGACCATCATGTTTAATAGTTGGGATGACGTGTTTTGGACTCAAGCGCTGTAGCAGGTTTTCTCCAAATTTCACCTTTTCCATCGGCTCTGAAAATGTTGAATTTACTTTCATCCGTAAAAACAAACGTCTTCCAGAAGTTGAAGTCTTTTTTTATTTTTCTGCAAATTCAATTCTTTGTTTTGGAATTAACCATCGAAATTAATGGCAAGATATCCATGTTTCCTCAAAACCCTTCTAATATTTTGTAGGTGGGTAGCTTTATTAAGTATCTTTTTCATTTCTGAAGCTAGTTTTGGATTGCTTATTTTTGGATTTTCTCTCGCCAAATTCAAAATCTTTCGCTCGCCCCGTTCGGAAAATGTTGCTTTACGCCCAGCTCGCTGCCCGTGTTCAGCCGATTGTGTGATGTTGAATCTGGATATTATTTGGGCCCCTATAGAATGATTTCTGTCAACTGATTTTCCAATTTCGCACATAGATTTTCCAGTACGTTTCATATTAATTTCTATTTGGCGTTCTTCGTTGGTAGTTTCCTTTCTAACACTGGCCGAACGCCTCGCAATCGTCACATTTTAGTTTGTATACGCCTGTATTCAATATGAAAGAGGTTATTAATATAAAGGAGGGCCAACTCGATATTAAAATATAAAATACTGTAAGTGTACATATGATAATTTTCATTGCAAAAATTTTTTTTTTTGTTTTTTATTACAAACGGTAAATGACTTGCCGCCCCGGTGGCAAAGTGGTCAGCATGCTTGCTCCAGCAACCGGAGGTCCCGGGTTCGATTCCCGGCGGTGACAAGGAAAAAATTTCACGGCTGGTTTAGGATCAATGAATTAATCACTCATTATCCGAAATGAAATTATGATTATGAAACCTCATTTGAGGCGGCCAAATCCCTTGATGGGATGATAGTGCCAGAGAGAGAGAGAGAGGTAAATGACTTATTTACTTTGTATTTTTGGATTTGTTTATTTGTAAAATTATTTAATCTAACAAGGACTCTCCACCTGCTATTCCTATCTAGTTATGCCAGAAAATTTCGATCAAATGGCAATTGGAGACTCGCAGTAATATCTATATGCTATCTGCATGCTATGAATACATGCTACTCGTATGTCGGCAGAACTAAATAGCATGTATACAGTATGCATATTTTGACGTTTTTTCTATTCCAATATGCCGTCTACTAAATTTTTTGATCGCTTTCATACAAAAAACGATGACAAAAGACGTGGCTTTTTTGGGTGACATTGAAACAAAGAATTTTATTATTTCAAATGAACCTTATTAAACCAAATATGTGCCATTTTGATCGATGACGTTTTGCCACTTTTCTGGTAGAACCATGATCCCATCCCCGTAGAACTTCTGTGGTTTGAGGTGAAAAAACGAGACAATTCATTTTCGCAGGCCTCTTTTGAATTTAAAGTAAAACCATTAAGATGTTTCTGCATGGACCTGAACAAATGGTAGTCCGATGGGGCCAGGACTAAATGGTGGGTGCATCAAAATTTCCCAGCCGAGCTCTCTCAGTTTCTGCCGGGCCACAACGCCCTTTCTGCTGATCCGGTCCATTAACTCTTTAACTGATAATTGATGTGGTTCCCAAACATCAAGTTTTTTTTTGTATCCAGCCATTTTCAAATGGTTTAAAACTGATTTGTGATTAACATTTAGTTCTTGACCAATTGCATGGCTGCTTATATGCCGGTCTTCTTAAATTTTCTACATGATTTCATCGACTTTTCCAGTGGTTGGTAGAACAGAGCGAGGTGCATCTTTGACATCCACGTTTCCAGAACGAAAGCGCGCGAACTATTTCTTTGCTGCTGATTTTGATAAAGCACTTTCTCCATAAACTGCACAAATTTTTTCGCAAGCCTGAGCCGCGTATTTATCTTTCTCGTAATAAAATTGCAAAATATATCGATTTTTTTCATTATTTATCTCCATGTTTAAAATATTGTAACTTTTTTCCACTTTACCGATAAGATTTTCCCGATACGATCAATGGTTACTGAAATATATGAATTTAAAGCCATCTACCGGAAAAAAGGTCACGAACTATTTCTCATACCCTTTAAGTTCTATAATCCTTATATTTTGTAAATTTTTCTCAAAAATCAGTGTGTATGACCATTTTCGTACTGACTGTATGTTGCTAATACTTAAATTTTGATCCGATGTGCACTTTTTTAAGCCGAACTTCTAGAAGAGCCTACTTGGTGGATCGGTCAACCCGTTTCCGTTACATTGAATTTCTTGCTGTGTTTAATTAAACTAACACAGCACATATAGAGTAAATAAAATAAAAGTAAATCCAGGTTTGTCAAAACATTTAAATTTTAGGGACTTTTAACCATGCGCTTTCCCTTGTTTTAAATTAGATTTAAAGTTCACAATGAGTGTTGCTTTAATACGAATGTATTATAGTTGATACAATGTTTCTTGAATTATTTTTAAAGAAAATATTTAAAAAGCCACATGACAAAGTGGAAAATGTGGTAAGTGCAGTTACTCTTATCTCATCACTAATGACGGTAACTCGTTGTACTTTAAAAAACTTACTGAGAAATACAATAATGAGCAAAGCGTTCTTTGGCAATCTCTGTAGCAAGCATATTCTGTCAACACAGTTGGCTTTTGAATAATTATCTTATTATAAAACCTTCTGAAGTTAAATTGGTTGTTATGTCAAATTCAAATAACCGGGCCCTGATTTAATTTTCATATTTTAATCATATTGTCTAAATTCATCGAGAGAGTTTATGATGATACGATTTGAAATAAGAATATGCTACCGTGAATTTTTGCTGTCTATTCTAGCGTAATTCTCTATTGTAATTCGGCCAAATATGAGGTTCAAATCTCTCATCAAAACATGTTTTGAGGAGTAGTCGGTAGTATTAGAGATGTGCTTTGAACAAATGTGTATTATTTATTATTACTAGTCCAGCTTATTAATAACTTACAGGTGTCTAGTTTAACTTTCTATCATAAATGAAACCCAGGTACTTCGCTCTATTTGTAAAGGTCAAGCTGATTCAATTTCATTGCATCCCATTCAAACTTGCCTTGTTTTAAATTCAACCATAGAGGGATTAACAACTAATTTGGATAGAAAATAGCTCACAATATACTAACTTATTTTAATCATAATCAAGAACATTTTGATATTGCTGTTTTTATTCCACAGCTACGACAAATATAGCTCCCATATAACCGCTACATTATCAGAGTTAGATCATATTACTATTATTATAAACAGTAAACTTTACTGTGCGACTGTTTGACAAAATTGAAAACAAATTTAAAATTTCATATGGAGATTTAAAATATCAAAAATATATATGTTATAAAAGCCAAACGCCATTGTTTAAAATACATTTTACTTCTAAACGAAATTTGAATTATTTTCTTGCAATTGTTTCGCTTTCAATTTCTCATATTCAATTCTAAGCATAAAATTTCGTTCCGTTTATGTATGCAAAACTACTACTATCAGAGCTTCATAGTGATCAATATAATACACAAAGAGTACAGCAGTAACAAAATAATAAAAAAA
Organism: Nephrotoma appendiculata; assembly: GCA_947310385.1. NCBI lineage: Eukaryota > Metazoa > Arthropoda > Insecta > Diptera > Tipulidae > Nephrotoma > Nephrotoma appendiculata. Next base: position 203,474,805 of record OX371224.1, read on the forward strand.
ATAAGACATGTATTTATATAATATTATATCGTTTAGAGGAAAAAGACGAAAAAAATGTTTAGTTTGGACACATTCTTGGGCATTTAAATATCGACATCAAAACAGATTTTTTTTCTGAGTACCATACAGCCTTAAGTGAAATTTCATTTAACGCAACTAAACAAATTTGACTTAACTAAAATATTTGAGGGAAAAGCACCTTATTTGTAGAGTAAATAAGTTACTTATGTTTAAAATAGAGTAGTTAAGTCATTGTTACTTCTTACATGCTAACCTTTTTCCATTAGAACGAAATTTATATTGTTTAATCACGTCTTAATTAATTACATTTTCAGTAAATTTATTAATTTATAACATAAATAATATGAATAGGTATCGATTGGCATCATTAACTCAATTTGACCAAAAATGTAGTTATGTAAAACATGTTTAGTGCGGCAGTTTAGGTTTCGTTGAGTTGAAAATTTATTGGTGTTAACTCGTACCGTTTCCATGAGACCGAGTTAAGTTGACAGCTATGTTAATATTTATTTCGATAGTTTACTCATTTTCAAGGTTAATTTTAAAATATTTTTTTTTCAATATCTTTATTTTAATAGTTTACAATGAGCGTCATTTTAAAATACACGTGAAAAACGTTGACAGATAGAACCTAACCCAACCGTACTAGTTTCGTCGAGTTAAAACAGATTTAACGAAACTCAACCTTAATCTGCGTTTCCATGCACGTAAACCCGAGTTAACCTAGGTTAACTCTGTCATGGAAACATGGTACAAGTTAGTGTCAAAGTATAACAAAAATCTTAAAATGGTATTCTTGAAATTGGATTCCGAAAATTTTCACAACGGAACGTTGCTATAATTTTCGTAATGGTTTTTTCGTTCCTTATTTCATTTTCGTAATAATATTATTTAGATTTTTTTTTAAATATTCGTAGTTAAAAGATACGCAATGATTTCACAGTTTGATGTTCCAAATTATTTATTTAGACTGTGTCCGAATTGAGTGATAAATATTTTCTAGCAAAAATACTTGACACTAACGTGAAAAATGTTTCTTTTTTGTGAAATTTTTGTCGTTTTGCTGCCCGAATTCTGTGACATTTTTTTGATAAAAATTCTGGCCATTTATATTAATTTTGATTTAATTGCACCCGAATTATCACAGTCGTTAGGTATAATAATTTTTGACAGTTGCGTGGTAATTTAATCGGAGATAAATTGTCGTATGCACTTGTTCAACAGATTATTATGATTAGAAATTGATTAAAGTGAATGATCTGGACTCAAGGATGTAATACTCAAGAGCAATATTGTATTTTGCTTCATAAAATTAATTCAATACAAAGTAAAAATAAAATAAATAGAATTGTGTTTATATGATTTAAATCTTTTTCTTATTTATAGAGTTATATTAAATCTTTAAATGGCAAAAATCTTAATTTTTAAATCAAAATTAAATTAAATGGCCGGAATTTTTATCAAAAAAAAATTATCACACAATTCGGGCAGCAAAACGACAAAAAATTCACAAAAGGAAAAACTTTTCACGTTAATGTCAAATATTTTTGCTAGAAAATATTTATCACTCAATTCGGACACAGTCTTAGAGATGAAATGGACATTTTGTTACCTAAGTAATAAAAAAAGGTGATTTCTTTTTTCTTTATTACTGTGGGTGATCATTTGGAAAATTTGGATTAATTTTTTAGAATTACTTCGGTTTAATTTTTTTTTTAAATACAACTCTATTTCTACTTGATGTTCAAAATAATGTTTTGTTCTAGATAATAATAAACATTTTATTTTTTCCTTTACATTTTATTTGCTAAAACAAAAGACATTTTTTGTTTTAAGATTTTTTCGGCTTTTCGGACAAAATATTATTTTAAGGGACACCCATACAATGTTTACGATAATTTTTGTCGCAGAAAACAAAGAGGCCATTTATTAACAATGATGAGTAGACCAACTTTTTATCAGTACGAAACCAAGCTGCCAAGAAGCTACCTAAGGGAGTTCTCATTTTTGTAAGGGTTTGTGTATCTTTGTGTACACAAGTGCCCTGGGGTTAAACGTGGGGGAGGGGAGTGCATTTTTTCTACTTTTGTGATAGAAATATTGTTAATACATGGCCTCTTTGTTTTCTGCGACAAAAATTGTCGTAAACATTGTATGGGTGTCCATTAAAATAATATTTTGTCCGAAAAGCCGAAAAAATCTTAAAACAAATTAAATTCACGGACGACTTTAATAATTCTTCTAAAGACATTTTTGTTTACACCCGCCTCTAGTCTTAAAAATATGAGAATATCTACAATTGGTAATTTGGGATGAGTTTTTTTTAGGTTTGACCACTTTTATCTTCCGTTTACTACTACTACTTTATATTCGGGAAATCCCTAATTTTTATTTAAGCACAGCTGATTTAAATACAAAAATTTACATATTTTGGCATTTCGTTGTAACAAGTATTAATGAAACATTGATAATATATCGTGTTGTGATCAGTAAATTTTTACGTTATTTTAGGTTTTTTTTTACTATGGATAGTGGAAGACGAGGTGGATGCCACATCACGTTGGGATACGACACGATGGCCACAATAATTTATATTATAAAATAAAATATTAAAAATTTAAAATTTAATAATATTAAGCACAAAAATACACAACAATAATTTAAAAAACGTCCGTTTCGCTTAAGGTTTTCAATTGGAATGACATTTTTAATCATCTCATTATGAAATGTCATTATATTTTTTCTTCCCCTCCTTGTTATTTTCGTATTGGTTTCAAGAATACCTATTTATGATTTCTCCATTACGATTACGAAAATTTTAGGTATTGAAAATTTTCGTATTAGTTGAAGAATAGACCCCTGAACTATTTATTTACAGTCAGTAATTACACTTTCTAGATCGATGGATGTTATCGTTTATATTGTTTCGCAATAGTTCTTTTAAACTTCTAACTTTAGTATGGTTTGCTTGTGCAGTGCTCATAATGTATCGGTTGCGGTTTTAAATATATTTTATCTGCTCTAAAATACTAGTGCGACACCTATTCCTCACATAGTAAATTTTGATTGCTTAGAGAATCGATTTATACTCGTATGTCACTTACTTAATTTCCTTATAAATTATTTTTGCTTTTAAAATGAACTTTATGTTTCCTTAACTTTTGTTTGTAATTATTAAGATCTGCGTTAATGTTTTCTTGTCAATATTAGTAAAAAAATCGTTCTAAACAACAAAACTAACAATTTTTAGAACCATTTTATTAGACCAATGTAATTTTTTGTTTTTAACATATTTTAAGTGGTCTTTAATAAACTAAACTTTTCTTTTATCTCATTTAGCCAAGTGGATCACCATACCACACAATTCTACCCATTGAGCCATCATCAAATCAAACTTGGAGCCTTGCATCACAATTAAAGCAATTGCGTAGTAATTCATGGTCCGATTCGGTAGATGTCGGACGAGCAGCTGTTGATTTTAATCGACCAATCTTAGGAGACTCCCAAAGTCGTCTATATGACAATATCAAAAAATCATATGCCGAAATTTTATATCGTTGGGGTTTGTTGGTTATACGTGCCAAAGTTTTAAAATATTTATCATATCCAATGGATAAATCGCGCGGTGTGGAATTTGTTACTGAATGTCTGTTTTGTAGTCAATCAATGCGATCTCCGTCGTGTCATTACTGCCATAAACCGTTATTCAACTGTGCATTATGCCGGTTACCAGTGCGCGGTTCTGCAAATGCTTGTATTGCATGTGGACATGGTGGACATACGCAACATATGCAAAGATGGTTTGAGGTTGGTGGATTATTCAATATTGCTGTTAGCAATAACCACAAATAATTATAATTTTAATTTATTTTTCCAGAAATTCGATGTGTGTCCGACGGGTTGCGGCTGTAATTGCTTAAAAGAAAGTTCAGCTATCGTGGAATTTTAATTAACATATGTGTCTGACAGGTTATAATGTGTGGTTATAATAAATGTTTTTTATTACTTTTATCCATAATCTAGTTATTTACTACATATTTATATGCTCTAAAGACGGAATGGCGACAATTTTAGAAGTGCAGTATATCTAAATCAAAAATTAGATTAAGTTTTCCGTATAAACTCAGAACTGATCCAGATCAATGGGTGTCATGAAATCCAGCAAATAATATAAACAATACAAGTAAAATTAATTAGCTCAATAGCTCACACATCGCATGTCCACAGAAAAATCAAGCAATATTAACTGCCTCTCCACGCAACTCAAGTACGGTACTTGCCTATGTATGCGCAAAATTAATTTCATTTTATTATATGTTAATGATATCAATTTTGAAATAGCGAATCCGTTTCAACAGCAGTCAAATACAGCAAGAACGTATGCCAAAAGTAGTAGCAAAAGCAGCTCTGCAACCGGCATCTTCAATGTTGGTAGCAATTCAAATGATGGGCATTCTAATCTACAAAAAGAAAATCAAACACTAAAACAAAAAATTGAAGACATGGAGCTTCTAATCTTCAATCTTCAACGCTAGTTAATCTGCCTGAAAACAGATAAAACAAATTCAAAAACGGAAAAAACCATAAAAAAAGAAGCGTCAGACAACAAAGTACAACCTAAAAGAGACAAGTAGAAGACTGAGTACGGACGAGGAAGAGTTAGATATGGAAATAGTAGGAGTACCAACTATTTAGAAATCCTTTTTACGCTATTTGCCGTAGGCACTTGGCGAAACACACTTATACTTAATAAACACATTTTTATTAATCACTTGTTTTTTGTTTCGCAGAATTATTTTGAATAATTTTCAAAAAGTTTAAAAAATCACTCGATCGATTTCGACTTGTTAGGTCATCATCAGGAGTATCTACTGATTTGTATTAGTAAAAATTTTGTTATATAGTAGAAAAAAGCAAAATATAAATAGAAGAAGGAGGGATAAAAAAATAAGCAATAAATATACTCATGATGATGACCTAACAAGTCGAAATCGATCGAGTGAGTTTAAACTTTTTGAAAATTATTCAAAATAATTCTGCGAAACAAAAAACAAGTGATTAATAAAACTGTGTTTATTAAGTATTTAGAAATCCAAAGTGTAATGAGTACTGTTACAGAACAAGAGTATAAAATTATTGCCCTGAACAATAATGTATGGAAGAATAACACTTCAAATTCAAACGCATATAGAAACTTATCAATGAAGCTGAATACGGAAAAATATCAGAGGTACACGTACGAAAATAAAAACGATCGTCCCATGAAGGTCATGGCAAGAGGCATAAATCCAACCCTTGAAAGTAATTCAATAATGGAGGACCTAGGAAATAAAAGATTTAAAATCCTTGACGTCGTGAACATTATTAAAAAAGAGGGACGTAGCGGAGAGAGCCGACTAGGAGCCGTTTCAAAAAGAAGACCTCCTGTTCATGCTAACGTTTGATAAATCCAAGCAAATAGAAAAAATTTACAATATAACTGGCATACTCAACATGCGAGTAAATATCGAAGCAGTACAAGAATAGTACAATGTAAAAAATGCCAAGGATATTACCATACGCAACGACATTGCGTGAATAAGATGTGTCAAAAGTGCTGGATGTGAGGTTGCCAAGCAGCTACAGAAAATGAGAGATCAAGGAAGAAATGAAGCATCTATGCGTAGGGAGAATTATACATATGCACAGGCCTCTTCAAATTCGAAATAAAATGATTCCAACGGTACCGAAAATTTCAAAAACACTGTCTAAGCGATTTTAAATAGCTTAGAAGAACAGAATAAACTAAATAAGTTAATCCTGGATCGAAATCTGCTGAAAATACCAAGTTCCAAAATAACTAAAAATAAATAACGTATGCAATACATAATTCCAGAACAGAAACCAGACATCAAAACTAATTATTAAGAATAGCCATACGGAATGCAACCGGATTAACACAACACCTAGCAGAATTAGAACTATTTTTAAATACTGAGAAAATTGATATATCCTTAATATCAGAAACATATTTTACCGGCAGCTCCTATGTATCAATCCAGATATATACTCTTGTTAATATACCACACATCCAGCAGAACGGGCAAGAGGATGGTCAGCTATATTTATTAGGGATAATATTAATCATCATGAGAAGAATTAAAAATAGAAAAAGAATCCATGCAAGTAACCACCGTGACGGTTAAATGTAGTCATCACAACATCTGTAATATATCTGCAATACATCGTGCCCACGGTATAACCGAATGAAACAAGACTACATGAACTTATTCCAGAAATTATTAAGTTACTTCATTATCGGAGGTGACTTTAATGCAAAAAATACCTTCGGGGGTTCAAGATTAACCTCTCCAAAAGGCAAAGAACTACTTGCAGTTGGCCAATACTCAAACTGTGAATTTTACTCAGGAGAGAAACCATCGTATTGGCCATCTGATCCTAACAAAATCCCAGACCTTTGATTTCTACATCACTAAAGGCATATCGAAACGCTACATCTTTTTAGAAAATGATGAAAGTCTAACATCTGATCATTCTCCTGTTATTATGACGATTAGTGAAAATGTAATAGAAAAAATAAATTCACCACATGTCACAAACAACAAAACAAATTGAGAATTGCTTAAGCAGTTAGTAGACTAAAAAAAAGAACTTCAAGTGTCAATCAAAAGTGAAAATGAAATAGAAGAGGAACTAGACAGGCTTGTTGATGTCATACAATGGTCGGCTTGGGAATACACCACCAAATTATCATCCAGAAAATTAAACTCCGTTATTTACCCAGAAGTAAGAGAACCAGTGCAGGAAAAACGAAAAGCCCGAAAGAAATGGCAGACTACGCGTGCGCCGCAAGATAAAACCACCTTAAACAACTTGTGCATCAAACTTAAGGCACTCATAAAAGCAGCGAAAATGACACAATTGGAAAATACCTTTGTTCTTTAATTCAATTAACGATACCGACTATTCCCTCTGAAAAGCACAAAAGGGTTAAAATGACCAAAAACGCAGATCCCCCCAATCAAAACAAACGATGGGAAATGGGCTAGAAGTGCGAAAGATAAAGCTGACCTGAATACTAAACATCTTGAAGAAACATTTACACCTCAAGCTTGGAGACAGTTACGAAAACACTGCTGACACTCCCCGAATATCTGATTTCGAAGATATCACAACTGTAACATTGAAAGAACTAAAGCCGAAATTAAGAACATAAAAGTAAAGAAAGGTCCTGGGGTGGGATGTTGTAACATCACTTTTTTCGATACTATCGAAATTTACATCTCTTTCATCACGAACAAAATTTAATGTTTTTTCATTTATCAATTGCGTTGTTTCTATTTATTCGAACGAAACATTATGTCGCTTTACTCTTATTCCATCACCTACGTTTTTATGAGTGATACTTTATCGAATAACAAAAAAGAGATAAATAAACAATTTATTCTAGTAGCGTGCGATCGCAATATAGAAAGCAAAATTGAAAAGGGAAATAGCAAGCAATTTTATTTTAGGAAAAAGAGATATAATTTTTGATAAATATCGAAAAAAGTGATGTTACAACATGCCACCCCTGGTTACGATCTGATAACAAGGCAAATAATAAAGGAGCTGCCTGTAAAAGGCACCCGTAAATTATTGCACATAATCAATGCGGTCCTCAGGAAAAAACATGAACCAATGCAGTTGAAAGTAGCAGAAGTAACAATGATTCCAAAACCGGGCAAGGCACCAAATGATAGAAAATGTTATCGGCCAATTTCACTTCAACCAACACTAGCGAAATTGTTTGAGAGGCCGTTTCTCAAAAGATTTAAAAGAATACATTAGAGAGGATAAAGGTTTGCTCTAGTAGATGTGGCGCAGGCCTTCGATATAGTGTGGCACAGAGGTTTACTCTTCAAACTACATAGAGATTTACCAAAGCCATATTATATGATTTTAAAGGCTCGCGAATTAAAAAAGGCTGATTTAAAAATGGTGTTTTTTCTGACTTAAAACCAGCGTATTTGTTTCATTTTAAAATTGTCTTTAAATCTGCAATGAAAACGAAATCAAAAAGCTGACTTTATTAAAACATATTATAAGTCATTTTGAAAATGATTTAAGAAGTGTGTTTATAAATGGCATAAAATGTGTGTTTATAAATGGCATAAAAACCCACTTATTTATGTTTTATATTTTCATTAATAAAACGTATGCATTTCTATGTGTATTAAAAACAAATGTAAATTTTAGTAGTGTTTTGGGACTTATTCTTTAGCTGCTCTGCACCAAAGATTTACCTCAATTAAACAAGGCTGATTTAAAAATGGTCGCAACATTTGCTGATGATACTGCAGTTTTCTCAGAAGCAGACACTACTGAGTAATCGACAACGAAACTTCAAGAAGCATGTGACTAAATCATAAAATGGACAAAAATGTCGGGCTCAATGAATCGAAATCCATGCATGTGAAATTTACTAATGTAAAAGTCAGTTACAAACTTATAGTCATTAACGGTCAGTAGTAGATTTCGTATGCAAATAAGGCTAAATATCTATGGATGACCTTATGCTCAGATGGAAAGAGCATGTTAAAAAGAAAAAAGATGAACTTAATATCAAATATCGAAAAATGTTTGGCTGCTCGGGAAAAATTCGGAAATTGTCAACCGAAAATAAATTGCTATTATAACAACAGGTGCTTAAGCCTGAATGGACTTACGGAACACAGCTCTAGGGTGGTCAATGGGCCTCTTCTCATTCACAAGTGACTATATTAAGAAAGAAAAATTACTAGATGAATTATATTCGGTTGTAATAATTTAAATAAATAAAACAATTTTTTTTTACTATATTGGATGACCAAGCGAAACGGATACGAAAAACAAAACAAAATGTTTAAAACCGCATAGGCTTTGAAGAACAATGTCTCCAAATTTGCTCAGGCGTTTATTTTTTGGCAAAATTCTATTTCATACTAAACGAATAAAACAAAAACAAAATTCTGATCCTCATTTTTTTATTATTTTTCGTACACCACGAGCCACACATACATTTTTTTCTGAAACCTTGACACAAAAATTCCACACCCAATTTTATTTATTCGCGGAAAGGTAAGAGACGAAGAAAAAGCAGGCTGTTGCAGCACTGTGAATCGGCACTTCCTATGCCAAGCAACAACAAAAAAGTTGTATAAATATTTTCCTCAAAAATTTTAATAAGACAGACCACTTGAATTATATTTTAAGGATTAGGGTTATATGGGAATGATAGACACTACCGCAAAAAAGTGTTAGGCACTGTCAAAAACAGCATAAACCATATAAAAACTCAGTAAAAATGGGATAATATTTATTTGTTAGGTACAAACACACATATATTAACCGTTTGAGTCCCAGACGGTATTGAAAAAACACTGTCGAAGAATACCAAACAGCGCGACCGCGCTTTCTCTAAATGAGCACGAAAAAGCGCTTGTTTTATGTTATGTCCAAACATACCAAGCGGCGCGATAGCGCTTTATTTATTTTATATCGATGAATCCCAATCGGAGCAATTCGCTGTTTGAATAATACAGTATCGATTTTGATGAGATGGGGGCCACCTGGGACGAAACTCGAACAATTCTTAACTGATTATAATGGGATTGGGTATGTTGAATGGAAATGGGATTATTAAGGGTGGCTGATGTTCTCTCAGTATGGCAAACCTACTTTCAAACTCTGCTCAATTAATCGGAATGACGATGTGACCCAGCAATAGCTCCGCCAGATGAAGTGGTCTTTGTAGAATATCCCACAGTGGAGGAAGTAGACGCAGCTATTAGTCGATTGAAAAACGGCAAGGCACCCGGTCTCGATGGAATCCCTGCAGAATTGATTAAACTCGGAGGCACTACACTTGCAATAAGCCTATACGATCATCTCATCGTATGTATTTGGGACCAAGAAGAGTTGCCGAAGAATTGGAAAACCGCGATCATATGTCTGTTGCATAAAAAGGCGACCGTCTTAAATGTAAAATCTTTCGTGGCATAGCTCTATTGAACACTGCTTACAAAGTGTTGGCTAATGTTGTACTTGCCAGATTCATCCCTTTCGCCGAAAACATCATTGGCGATTATCAATGTGGCTTTCGTACCAACCGATCGACCACTGACCAGTGTTTTACAATGAAGATGATCTTGGAAAAATGTAGGGAGTATAACATAACCATTCATCAACTATATATAGACTTTCGACAAGCATATGAAAGTATAAACCGCGACAACCTATGGGCCGCGCTCATATGCCTAGGTATTCCAGAGAAACTTGTTTCTCTGTGTAAATTAACAACGTTTGGATCTGCATGTAGAATTGTAATTGAAGGGACTGTATCAGATTCTTTTCAAATATCATCTGGTGTTCGATAGGGAGATGCACTCGCGCTTGTGCTGTTCAATTTGGCGCTTGAGTACGTAGTTAGGGAAAGCAATATTGAAACTTTGCGCTGTATATTCAATAAATCAGGCCAAATTGGATATGCAGATGATATCGTGCTTCTTGGCCGAAAACTTAGCGACATCAAGGACAGTTTCATACTGCTCTATCGCTGCGCAAGAAGACTTGGTTTGGAGGTGAACAGTACTAAAACGAAATTCTTAACAACACCCAGGAACGTCTCCATGGCTAATCTCTAAATTGGCGACCATAACTGTGATAGCTTCGAAAACTTTAAATACCTCGGGTCACTTATAACATCGTTGAATGATATGCAGGCAGAAATAAAAGCCCGAATCGCTGCCGGATAACGAGTTTTCTACGCCCAGTCAAAATTATTGCGATCTAAACACCTATCGCAGTCCTGCAAGCTCGCACTTTATAAAGCACTCATAAGACCTGAACATAAGATTCAGATCAAATGACAAATGACAATTTTTTCTGACATTGTACTAAAAATACTGCTACAGTTTTGTGACAAATACTTGTGAGTACTAAATCGCGATTCGTATGCCATGACTTTTCCGAAATGTAACAAAAAATAAGCTGACAATTTTAATGTAAACTTTTGTCACGATAGTAAAACACAATAAAAATAATTAATTTTAATTATTTTTATTGTTTTTTACTATCGTGACAAAAGTTTTTATACAAAATATGTGTGAGTATTTACAATTAAAACAAAATAAATTTATTCTTTATTGAAAAGCAAATAATCTTGCTATAACTTAAAACTGTAGTTGCTGTAAACTGCAATAAATATCATTTGATCCGAATCCTAAATTTTCAGTGACTTCAATTTGTACCAATAAGCAAATGTCACGAAAAATTCTCATTTTGTCGGAATCTACCCCCTCTGTGCTGACTTTCGGAAGCGAGAGCTAGACCATGACCTCTAACGACTGTAGATTATTATGTACCTTCGGAAGGAAGGTCATCCGTTCAATTTTTGGTCCTATTAAATTTGCGAATAATGAATATCGGATTCGCATGAACCACGAAATAAAGCAACTTCTCGGAGGTAGCGATATTATCGGCTTCATCAAATCTAATCGAGTGAGATGGCTCGGCCACGTTGCAAGGTCTCCACAACAACGAATGATTTATAAAGTGTTCCATCAACATCTAGCCAGTGTGCGTCGTAGAGAAAGACTCCGACTGCGCTGGTGTGACGACGTCGAGCAAGACCTACTCGTATTAGGATGTCGAAATTTGGAGGACGAGAGCGATGGACCGAGACGGATGGAGGACCATAGTGCGGGCGGTAAAATCCCTTCATGGGAGGTAAAAGCTAGAGAGAGAGAGAGACCGCTGGTCGTGTAAACCAATTAGATCTTTGTTTACGTTTTTTATAGAAATAAAAGCTGTTTTGCTTTCGCAAAGCACGCTTAGCTTTAACGTTAGAGGCCAATTTTGCTTTCCGCAATATTTGTCTGTTAATTTCCAGTAACGAAAAATAATTGTTCATCATATAGTTGGCATATTTATCAGTAGTAATTAAAGTAAAGTTGGTAATCGGTTTTATGAAAATCTTTTTTTTTTAGTTTTATTTTAAATAAAACTAAAAAAAACGATTTTCATAAAACCGATTCAGATTACAATTACTACTGACATAAAAGACAACTATTATGAACAATTATTTTCCGTTACTGGAAATTAACAGACAAATATTGCGGAAAGCAAAATTGGCCTCTAACGTTAAAGCTAAGCGGGCTTTGGGAAAGCAAAACAGCTAAAATAAAAGCAACTTAGACACAGGCAAGAAATACTGTACAATTTTAAAGTAGTATGCGAGCAGGCAAAACGCTTACTGTGTGAAAAAGTAATGACACGGCCATATTTATATGTACTTCGGCATTATTCTGGCCTTCCCTAGGAATAGGGAATTGGGAAAAATATTTTCATAGCATTTTTGCCTAAATTGTGTTTTTCTGGCCTACTGAGGGAACAAGTTTGGCGTTAATATTTTCGAAACAAAGTTAAATGGGAAAATATATTTCCCTACAAAAATTTTGTGGAACAAAAGTTTCCCAATTCACTTTGATTTGAACATTTTTGCACTAAACTTATTCTTTCAGTAGGCCAGAAAAATATAATTTTGACAAAAATGCTATGAAAATATTTTTCCAAATTCCCTATTCCCAGGGAAAGCCAAAAGAGGGCCACTGCACAGTGTGATAGTGAATATAGTAATGTATTAGTATTAATCAAATATGTTTATTAATTGAACTGTTACACAATCAGAGAAGTTCCTTTTTATTTAAATTATATTATATTTGCATGAAATATATTAATTCATTATAATTGTACTGAAATTAGAGAAAAGTATTTTTCGTTAGTCGTTAAAGTTGTACATGTTTAATATCCCTCGGGTTAATCTATGTAGGGTTGGATGTTAGTGCACCTGTGTTATGCGGCATACGATAAGATGACCCCTGGACATAGATTCTGATCAAATGTCAAATGACATTTTTTTGTGACATTGTACTAAAAATACTACTACAATTTTGTGACAAATACTTGTGAGTACTAAATCGCGATTCGTATGCCATGAGTTTTCCGAAATGTCACAAAAAATAAGCTGACAATTTTAATAATATTGTCATTGTTTTTTATTATCGTGACAAAAGTTTTTATACAAAATATGTTTGAGTATTTACAATTAAAACAAAATAAATTTATTCTTTATTGAAAAGCAAATAATTTTGCTTAAAACTGTAGTTGCTGTACACTGCTATAAATGTCATTTGATCCGAATCGTAAATTTTCAGTGACTTCAATTTGTACCAATAAGCAAATGTCACGAAAAATTGTCATTTTTTCGGAATCTACCCCCTGGTTGCAATTAATTATTCCAATAATTTACGACTGAGGATTACAGATACATATGATGAAATTTAGATATCCTATAACTAATCACAACTAACACAAATCAATAAATTAACGTATCTTATCCACAGACAACGTGTTTATGTGTAAATAATTAGCAAATCGTTTATTGTTTATTACCAAAGTAGTTAGATATTGACTTTGCTGCATCGCTCTAGTCGTCTTTGTGACTAACTAATCCGTTCTTTATATTACCTACTTATCAAATATCATATAATATTCATTTTTGTCACAAGTCACGTTTTTATTTTTTATTCTTTTAAGCTTTCCTTTTTAATTACAGTTTATTTCGGACGAGGTGGGTTCGTAAACAATCAAAATTGTCGCATTTGGGGATCGGAAAATCCACATGGATATGTGGAGAAGCCAATGCATCCATTGCGTGTTACTTTTTGGTGCGCCTTGCGGCGTGGGGTATTATTGGGCCGTATTTCTTCGAAATGAGGCTGGCGCGACCATCACGGTCAACGGAATCAACTACCGCCACATGTTAACATCTTTTTTGTGGCCATATTTGGAAGATATTGGTTTGGACGCCTTTGGTTCCAGCAAGATGATGCACTATGCTATTCATAGATCATTACAATAGCGAAACTGCGTCAAAAATTCGATGGCCGCATTATCAGTCGTAATGATGACGTGAATTGGCCGGCAAGGAGCTGTGATTTGGCGCCTTTGGATTTTTATTTGTGGGGTGCCGTGAAAGACAAGTGTTATACGGACAATCCACAAACAATTGAGCATTTGAAAGCCAATATTGAAGTAACCATTATCGAAATACATCCGCACACAATCCAAAATGTGCTCAGAAATTGGACCGATCGAATAGCGTACGCCAAAGCTAGTTGCGGCTCCTATTTGAATGAAATAATTTTCCATAAATAACCAGGAGGATTGTACTTTCAAACAAAAAAATAAATTTGGAAATATATTAAGCCGTTTTTGTTTTATTAAATTTTTAAACCTGAACTTGTTATTAGGACACCCTTATACACAATATGACGTCATCGCTCAAGTCACGAACATTAAATGATTTATCATTACGGAATCATTTTTATCGTGGGAAAAGCGAAAAAAGTTTCATTCATAGTTCGTATATGTACCGTATTTTGTGGATTCGGTTTTTATTGCTTTAATCATGTTTATTGCTTTCGCCACGGAAATGAAAGACGAATCTTTTTTATCTTCAATTTATTATTTTAATTTGAATAAGTAGACTAAAAATTTTATTGCATTTTCGAGAATTTTTTTTCCATCGAGACTTAAACATGGAATACGTCAGCGATAAAATACAAAAATGTGCAAGGAGCCATGTTCTGCGACTGCAGCAGCATGAGAACGAGGAGCTGCGGGACCTACTGGATTGCATCAATAGACCGAAGCGCCTAAAAAGAACAACGATTTAGAATTAGCCAATCAAAGAACTGCCAGAGCTGGGATGAACCGATAGGTTTCATTCCACAAGAATAGACTACTAAACTAATAAAACAATTACTAGATAATCCATATGATTAGTTGTAATATTATACAGAAATAAAGATTTCTTAAAAAAAAAAAATTCAAGTATTTTTTCAAAATTTACAGATTGTAAACTTATATTTATTTAAGTTTCCAACTTGTCGGTCCAAATGCAAAATCTATTTAGTTAAAGAACAATTATGAAAAAAGTAAAAAAACGCAAACATAAAATTTTAACAAATAATTATTTAACATTCTAACAAAGTTATTTTGACAAAGGTTGTATTCCGCCATATGCTTTAGTATTTTTTAATTTGGTTCGAACCTTCATTATTATTCAAAGTTCGTTCAAACAGCAAGCCTTCGCTCACCAACAAGTCACGAACCATTTCGTTATGCCGAATTCATTTTATTGGGCACATCTTGTCGGTGGTGGATTAAGGCTGATTGAGGCTCCGGGCGCAGAAGAAAATTTTAGGCCGTAAAAAGAGGGATATAGGAAAAATAAAAATTGTTCTTGCTAACCATATCTTTAAATAAATAAAAAAATGGAGGGATGAGTATGTTATGACTTATGACCAACATCCGACTTTGTTTTACCACGAGTGTATGTATATTTACGGTCAAAGTGTATACTCCGGTGATTATATATAATTATCGGTCATTATTTATAATCGCCAGTGCGTTTGGTAAACTTGTGAAATATCAATGATTTTCCTTTAATTTATCATTTTAACCGGTTATTATATATAATTACCAAACCCCTTTGGTTAAAGTTATAAATATGAAAGTTTTTCTAATTATAAATAAAATTTGACAATTGAAGAACTGTATAAGTTCTGGAAAAGCGGGGGTTTGAGGGGGAGTAGGGGGCATCCTCTAAGGTAAATTAAAAAAAAAAAAATTTACAAAAGTCGATTTTTTTTAACTTTTGTGGTACTATCAGAAGAAGCGATAAGAGCGATAAATGCTCTTTGATCTGTGTCTGCAAGGTTGACGAAGCAATTATTATTTATAAAAATAAATAAAATAAAAAACAGTTTCAATTTTAATTTATTCAAAATCGAATTTATCGTCAATTGGTTCTTCATCTTCATTTTCATTTATATTAAGGTTGTGATCATCGTCAGGAGTTTCATGAAGGTTGTCTGGATAGAATGCCCGCATGTTTCATGTTTCATGTAAAATTATCGAGGAAATTGAGACACATTTTCTTGGAAAATTTTCCTTGTACTTTCTAAAAAACAAAGATACACAATCCTAACGTCAAAAAATAACAAAAAATTAACATCTTACCTTATTTTGAAAAAATAAACAAAGTGAAATATTTAGCTTCCCCCTCCTAAAAACTGTTGATAAACAATCCTATATTTAAAAATTTCTAAATTTTTACTCTTTACCTGATTTTCGCGATGTATACGTAAAGTAAAACTACACCATTATTATTATTATACTTTTAAACTTTCATATTTTCACTTAAGACAAAGGGATTTGATTATTATGTACTTATGGACAAAAAAAACGCATAATTTTTTTTTTTTTGCTTCATTTATAAGGGGAATTCTCAACGAAATATCTATTATTAAATAAAATTTAATCGAAAACGAAGGCCAACGATAAACTCTCATCCGCCGGACTGATGATCAAAATCTAGACTCGTCGTCAAAGGCAAAATCTAGACTCGTCGATGAACAAAACATTGGCCGATTGTTCCATTGTCCAGTTTTCATGTTCAAGAGCAAATTTTAAACGAGCTCTGCGGTGTACTGTAGACAATTCTGGACATAAGGCTGGCCTTCTTGCAGTCAAATTGGATTCCTTGATTTGTCGACGCACGGTCCTTTCAACGTCCAGTTACGAACCGTTTTCTCAAGCCAATTAATTTAATATACCTATCCTCAGCGAGTGTTGTCGATTTCTCCCACTACCAGCACGAAGATGATACTGTCCATTATCCTGGAATCGTTTGATCACTCTTGACATTGTGGATTGGTCCACTCTTAACAGTTGTGCAACGTAAGACTGAGTTCTTCCTACTTCATCTAATGTAATGGCCCTCACACAATCCTCAACACTCAAATGAATTCTTTCGGCCGACAAGTTATTCATTTTTGTTTGTTTTTAATGAAAAACCTTACTCTTACACTTAATTGTATAATTTAAATAACAATTCACTGCAAATAAACTTTTAGACTGAACAGCCAAAATGATCAAATTTGTGCCCAACTCGAATTCAACAAAACTATTGGTTGCTGCGTTTTTTTGAAAAACAGTCGGGTTGTGTTCGCGATATCTTTTTCAAAATTTGTCCAATTTAAGAATAGAAATTTAATGTTTTTTAAAATAAGAAAACTAGATTTAACGGCAATCTAAGTATAGCAGAAAAAATCCATTCTAAAAGTTGAATGGTTTTCTTGTAACATCGTTGTTCTGTATAACTCTACATAAAATCGGAGTAGTGTAGAACTATACAGAGCAACGATATTACAAGAACACTACAGAACTTTTATAATGGATTTTTTATGTTATACTTAGATTGATTGATTGATTGATTGGAATGTGCGACCAAACCTAAGTAAGATTCCCGGTTGACGCGGGGCTCATCCGCACACTCTTTTACACATAACAAGATGGAGGGATAGGAATGGTATATTAATTATTATGGAAATTGACCCGGTTTCAGACACCTAAGTAGTCAATAGTTAGTAAATTGTTAGTTGAAATGTAATGTAACACGGTTACCACAAGACAGCACAATTATTTAAAATATGGTATAAATCTCAGCAAACAGAATCCTAAAAATTATATTAAATTATCTGCAATAACACTTATAATATTTCCAGTGGTGGTTTTTACTATTAGGAATACTAAAAGAATGGTAAATAATGAAGTATTAACTAATTATATTAAAACAGCTTAATGTAATAATTATCATTAATTAATTCAATTCTCCTGAAAAATATTAAATAAAA
Source organism: Nephrotoma appendiculata (assembly GCA_947310385.1). Taxonomy (NCBI): domain Eukaryota; kingdom Metazoa; phylum Arthropoda; class Insecta; order Diptera; family Tipulidae; genus Nephrotoma; species Nephrotoma appendiculata. Next base: position 203,492,609 of record OX371224.1, read on the forward strand.
TTAATCAAATTCAAACCACCAAATAATTAGTATATAATAATAGTACTAACCAGAATCAAAAGTATCATTACAGGACTTCGAGATACTAAACAGTGTAAAACATTAAAGCTTATAATTATTAATAAGTAGCAGCGACATTTCTCGTTCACCAATAAAACCTGTTAAAGTATAATTCAGCAATAATTAATACTAACAATCGAAGCACCATGGTCATCATTAAAACAGTAACTGCCATCTCCTAATTAAACGAGAAATAACCCATGAGCATCCTGAAATTTAAATTAATTAGCTTTCTGTTCATAATCAATAATTAATTTCCTGTAACTTAGTAATGTAATCATTACTGTTCAAATTCCTATTTTTTTAAAACTATAGAAATAAAAATTAAAATATAATAATTCATATATTACAGAATTATCAACAAAAAATCAGAATAATAAATAATTAGTTTTACGTTTTACCTATAATGAAACCAATTCTCCTAAAAATGATGAATCAAATTATTACCAAGCTCAATCCACCATCAAACGTCACAAATATAAAGCGCGAAAAGAACAAGAAGACAAATGCACCCGACACTCGACCCCCTACCAACACAAACCAAACCCAATAAAAATACTAGTCAAAATTAGAAAGGCATGATACTCTAACTCACCTTCAAAATAAATTAAAAAAGGCACATTCTATTTAAAATTTAAATTTAAATTCCAAAAAATTTTCATTAATGAAAATAATAGTTGCATGGATTTACATTGATTAGTTATAAAATATAAATATAAATAAAAAAGGCTTATATTATTTCATTCTATAAACATTTATATTAATTCATTTTAAAAATGAATCAAGAAATGCCCCGCCCAAATTCACCGTATCGAACTCTTTCATTTCTTCTTCAACTCCGATTTTAATTCATCCCCAAAGCGAATCAAAAATACTTATTTTAATTAAAAAAAAAACTCTTCAATTCAGACCCCTTTAATTCATGCAGCCCCTGATAAATCTTGATAACTCTAAATTACTCATCATATAAAACATAATAAATATAATAATTTAATACTCAAACGGTGAATAATTGGAGGTCGGAATTAGTAAAATTAGTTAATTTCTGAAATCAAAATGTGGAAAGAATCATTTTCATAAATAAACTTAGTAAAATGTACCAAGAAAAATATGTAATGTAGATCCAGGAGTGCTAGCTACCCGCTTTCTAGAATAAAAAAACCAACACACTGCAACCCATAAAGTTATTTCCCAATCCCAATAGATGAAAAGTCAGCGATCACCCGTTAACATCAATATAAAAGAAAATTTATCGCAATACACATCCACCGTATGGTATATCCACCGTAAAATGAAATAAAAAGCAAAAATCAATGATTGAATCGTTTTTTTTCATATAGAAAAACATTTACACTACCAAGCACAAAAAGTAAAAATATAATAATTATGTAATAACATAAATAAACAAAATGAAAACAAAAGTCCCATGATCTCCTACTGGAAGGGAATCGATGAACTCATCGATGAGTCCACCATGACTCACTCAATGAAGTCTCAAATGAACCTCATTCTGTGCCCGGGACCAAAGTCATTTATACATTCAATGAAGCCTCACACGATCTAATGAAGGATGTTTACAAGTATAGTTTGCTATATAACGTATCGATGAATTCATCGACGATTCCTGCAAAGAAGTCACTGAGACAGTAATAAGGTCGTTCCTACGGAAACTCATGCAAGTAGTGTGCCACAATCTATTAAGGTGCATTCCGAATGGCTCCCTATGATTTGTGATTAATAGTAACACAGCTCCACGTTTTAACCACAAAATAAAACACGTCTTCACTTTGTAAGTCACCTCCAGTTCAGATACACATATTGAACTACTATCAATTTCCCACGTTATCAAAACAACATCCCACAATTAAACCAAAGAATTGCCAAAAGCAAATTAAAATTGTGTGCCCAATCATTTCCACAATTTCCACTAGAGTAACATGTCTATACAAGTTAAAAAATCAAATGATCTCTCCGAGTGCAACCCGACTTTACCGTTAGAAAAGTAATAGCAGCCTCTCCACCAATGACTTATTATTAACAAGCTCATCAGCAGGTCCAGTAGAACGCCCAATACACAATCTCAACTTCCTCACGGAGAGAAAAATAATGGCAACATATCCTTGGACCAGAACTTCATCGAGAAGCTCACCCATGTTGCCATCAATTGCCCGACCCACAAAAAATTCAGTCACACACAATCAAACAAAATTTGAAGACCCTTCAATACCAAATCAAAAACCCATGTAATTCGCACGACTGTGAGAGTCTTTGCGTTACTGTGTTTGAGGCTTGATGAACACCCTACCGGAAAATGTTCATCAAGCCTCAAACACAGTAACGCAAAAACTCTCACAACCACACGAACTACATAAATTTTTGATTTAGTATTGAAAAATCTTCAAACTTCACTCGATTGCATGTGACTGAACCTTTTGTAAGTCAAGCAACTGACGACAACACAAGTGAACTTCTCGATGAAACCCCGGTCTAAAGACATGCCGCCACTATCCCCCCCTCCGTGAGAAAGCCAAAATTATGTATCGGGCGCTCCACCGAACCAACCAATGAACCTGTTAATAAAAGTCATTAGTGGAGAGGCCACTATTACCCCTCCAACGGCAAAATCCAGTTGCACTCAGAGAAACCATTCAATTTTCCAACCCGTACAAACATGTTACTCCAGCAAAAATTGCAGAAATGACCAAACACACAACCCTAATTCACCTTTGGCAATTCCCTAGTTTAATTATGGGATGCTACTTCAATAACACAAGAAATTAATAGTAATTCAATATGTGTACCTGAACCAAAAGTGACTTACAAAGTGAAGACGTGTTTTATTTTATAGTTAAAACACAAAGCTGTGTTACTATCAATCACAAATCACAAAGAACCATTCAAAATGCACCTTAATAGATTAAAGCACACTACCCACATGAACCTCCGTAAGAACGATCTTATTACTATCTCAACGACTTCCCCACAAAAATCGTCGATGAATTCATCGATGCGTTATATAGCAAACCACCTATGAACAGCCTTCATTAGATCATGCAAAACTTCATTAAATACATAAATGACCCCAGTCCCGGGCACAGCACAAAGTTCATTTGAGACCTCAATGAACGAGTCATGGTGAACTCATCCATGAGCTCATCGATTCCCCTCCAGTAGGGCATTTTCCGGTAGGGCTTGTATATTTTTCGTTCGTAATTAATACATACACATCCATACAAAGCACAGCCGAAAGCATATAACAAGCTTTGTATATACATTGCAAAACCACATTTTCGGTGGTATTGAAATGTACATTATATCTCGCTATACACCTCCAATACTAATTTCCATACAAAATATAATGTACGTCGCACGAGTAAATAAATATAAAAAACAAAAGTTAGAATTCAAAAGTACCAACGAAAAACAATCGTCGCAAAAAGAACAACAAAAATTGTTATCGAGTGTAACAAAACAGAATAACAGAATTGAAAAACACTTTCTGGCACAAACAATACTCAAACAATACCACCACCATGAAAATACTAGTACTCTACACCTTTATGAGTTATAGAATACAGTAATCATTTTATTATATAATAAAAATTTATTTGGAAAAATATATGTTAATAATTAATATGTATTAAAACGTGTTAAAACAATGGAAAAAATGAGAAAACACTTATCTTATTCCTCCTCTGGAATCATAAAAGTCCTATACATATTGAAAAATTACATACATACAATACGTATGATGCATTCAAACAACGGTATCAAAATGCATATAAATGAAATTGTAATATACATATTCTACGCCATTGCAACCGCATCACACACAAATTAATATAATATAACTATTCAATATGTATCTTATTACGGTTTCAAAATTCTTTAAACCACACAATATATTATTTATGTCTATGAACACTTAGATATACGAGTATATTATTTAATTAATTAGTTAATTAAAGCACATTTAAACTATTTATTTTTATTTATTTAGAGGAGAGACAAAAAAACACGTCTTTCCTCTACGACGATCAATCGCCGACCATAATGGATTTTTTATGTTATACTTAGATGACCATTAAATCTAGCTTTTTAAATTTATAAAATATTAAATTTCTATTTTTAAATTGGACAAATTTGAAAAAAGCTATCGCGAACACAACCCGACTGTTTTTCAAAAAAACGCAGCAGGTAGTATTTTTTTAATGCATGTGTATTTTAGTGAGAGCTAGATACTATATAGATTTTATCATAATAATTCCAAAAACAATTATTAAGCTATTCGTAATTTCAAAAATACAGATTATGCGTTTTTTGTCCATAAGTATATATGAAATCAACGGTAAAAGTGAATAATTCTAAAAAATTTATCATATTAACCGACGCAATTGGTAATTATGTATAATAACCGGTAATTATATATAATAACCAATTATACATTTTAACCATAATGCCCGGTTTAGTGTGGGTTCACGGGACGAGATAAAAAAAAGCTGGCTTTTTTCTACCAACTTTTGCTCAAAAAATTTGTCTACGGTTGTCATGTAAGTCATATCGCACATCCTGTAAAAAAATGTCATAACACAAAAACAGTTTTGAGATAAATGCATTTTAAATTACTAACGCTACTGTGATGCTGATATTATTTATTTTATAAAGCTAATAATGAATAATCTCAGCATCACAGTAGCGTTACCAATTAAAAAAAATTAAAATGCATTTATCTCGAAACTGTTTTTTTTGTGTTGACAGGTTTTAAGAGGATGTGCGATATGTTTTCTGATGTTTTGTATTTTTTGTTCACAATTTCTGCTTTGTTTTCAAACAGTTGGGACTTTATTTTAATTTAATCGAATAAACCTATGTCTGGGGGTTACAAATACACAATAATCGGTTTTATACACACATCACAATTTACAAATTAACAAATAATTTCGTATCAAAGAGTTGCATATCCAACAGTTGCAGCAAAATAAAATTTTTGTTTCTCATCCTAATTGCTTTACTTAAATGAATCTCGCATATTTATTCCCTTTATTTTATATACATATTAACTTTAAATTAAATTATTTAATGCGAAATTCATTTCAAAAATGTCATAAATAAACAACAACAACAAATATTTAAGCAAAAATGTTGCTCATAATTCCGGTTATTTTTGTTACTATGTTGGTACGACTTAGATTATTTGCTCAAAAGATGGAAATATTTCAACTAAAGCTGGATTAAATTGGGCGGGGTTTAGTTGTATATGAAAGATTTGATTGGCTAACGAGTTGGATAAAAAATAATCCCGTTCTGTGAACTCAGCATTACATGAGAAAATTGTTTTCTTCTGCAAATTTTTGCAGGTAAATAAGAAAGAATCCGCTATATAAAAATATTCAATGTGCCAGAAAGAAATAAACATATATAGTAATGGCGTAATTTTTTTTATAGGATCATTATTAATTTACTTTCAATGAATTCAAATGCGAAATTTACATTTTTATCTATGGCGTCTCTTTTTATTATGAATCCTCAACATTTATAAATGCGAAATAATTTTTTTTCTTGTTGATTTTAAAAATGTTGCCATAAAAATACTCGGATCAAATATATTTTATGGCAACATTTTCATTTTTATGGTCATTTTTGCTCAAAAATTCTTCTGCAAAATTTTGTTGGGATATATTGCTTTTCTTGTCTCTCATGTGCAAAAAGTCAATGTTATATCTTATTCATTTTGCAGAAGAAAAATGTTGGTCTTATGTAAACCGGGCATAATATGTACATAGATCTCGGTTGAATATTTAATCTTTAAATTTATTTAAATCTTTTAGCTCTTTGTCGTGTTTTGTAAATGCTATGATGTTCTTGTGGGTTTCGAAGCATCATACCGTCGAATATATGCAATGCATCGATGTGAGGTTGCCAATCCATAGGAAGTTTGGTCTTGAGCTAATGAAACATTGAACGGTTTAAATTAAAAATTCTAAATATTCGATGTCAAACTAATATCTGGCTATCCACCCAGAATAACCCAAATTTCACATCCAATTAAATTTTTTAATGCAAAATGTGATAATTATTTATACCTCATGGCTTTCTGCAATATAATCAAAATTGATGAGACTTTATTAAAAATGGGACAACGACAGATTCAATTTGTATATTCTTTCAATAATTATTATGAAGTTCGACGTTTGGCAGAAATTCAAAATCGCCGTGTTTATTTCTCTTTTTTATCGCTTTTGCGATTGCTGATAATCGAAAAAGTATGTCTTCAAAGACACAAATTCTTAAGCAAAACGTTTAAACAACATAAATTTGAATTCTATAAACATCAATTAAAAATTCTAGTCAATTAAAAATTTAACCTTATTGTGTAACTAAACAAATGTAATTTATATTTCATAAAAAATTAACCTTCCAATTAGTATTAGTATTGCAAGTGTATTCAAAAAACTTAATGTCCGTGTTATCGGTAAAAGAAACCGGTTAATTGGTCGGTATTTATACAAGCACATCCAAATAATTTGTATTGACAAAATTAGAATGCCACCCATTACACTGTGCTTGAAACTTTTTTTTGTGACCAGCTGGGCACCCAGGGGTAAACCTAATTCAAGTATGCTGAATTTAATGGAGCTAGTTCCATTTCAAAATTAGTCCCCATTTTTGAGAAATCGCTTTCGACATGTTTTGGCTCGGAGTAAAAAATTTGACAAAATATACACTCATTTTCACATTGATAGCTCTTGAACCATTAAGAGTTTGGTTTTGCTTTTTTCAGCGAAGTTGTTCCTATTATTCTGACCAAACAATTGCACCCAGTGGTTTTTTTTATACAAAATGTCGTAAAAAATATCTTTTTCGTTGTTCACCAGTATTTGAACCTTTAAGATTTTCGTTATGCTTTCTTCAACAAAGTTGTTGCGCAAGAACGCTGAACTGTACTCGAATTAGGTTTACCTCCTGGGTGTACAGCTTGTAACTTTTTCAACTATCACAGTGTTAAGGCGATGCAACTTTAGAATTTCTACGAACGTTTTCTGAAAACGTTTTTCTCATTTAAGAATAAATTATTGCATATATTTTATTTAAATCAATGAGATAAATGTAATGTAAAATAACTTTATTTATTAGCCAAAATAATAAATTTACAATTATTGAACAATTTTAATTGAAAAATTTTCCTGAATGAAAAAAAAACGTTTCTAGGAACGGCAAAATAGAAAAATGACTATTTTTAAATTAAAATTATTCAATAATTGTAAATTTATTATTTTGGCTAATAAATAAAGTTATTTTACATTATATCTCATTGATTTAAATAAAATATATGCAATAATTTATTCGTAAATGAAAAAAACTTTTTCAGAAAACGTTCGTAGAAATTGTAATGTGGCATCGCTTTTATCAATGAATTTGGAACGATACTTCATTGGGTTTACCATACTAAATTTTAGATTTTTTACTTTGTTTAGCCCTTGCAAGTTTTATAGTTCGCTCAATTATATGATCGATATTTTAGTTTTCTTTTAAATTTTGAAAAATAGATGCTGGAAATCTTTAGCAATCAAAAATATTGAAATTGAGGTCATCAAAACGCAATAGCATTAAAAATACACAAATGTCCTAACAAATTTTTGAAAAATGTCAAGGTTTTACAACCGAAAAGAGCGTAATTCGAAAGCTTTAATACCAGTTGACAAGCGCTTAAAACTTCGTGAAACTAATTCAGTTAATTCATTGTTTAAAAATAAGCACGTAAGTTGTTGTAGTTATGTAGGTTGTTGTTGTTCAACTCGTATAAACAGGACCATTGACTGTTAGTGATTTTTCATCAAATACATTATTTTACATGTTGAATTAATAAAAAAAAGGATTATTTATAAGTTTTGGGTCTAATATGTGTTTGTTACACATATGATCTTTCGGGTCTTAGGCTCTTTTCCCATTACTTACTTATTTAAAACTTATTTGGCGCCATCTTAAATAAGTCGGTCAAAGGTCATTCCAATACATTGTGCCGATTTATTTGTGACGTATTATCAAAAAACAAAATGTAATTTTTATTATATGGTAGAAAAATTTTCGACATGTTAATCGATGTCACTAGAAAATAAAAATGGCATGTATTACATCTTAGAGCAAAATTTACATAAGAGGGACTCATGTAAAGATTCCGAGGTTAATCTATTTTACTATTGGCAATTAGAGATTGCGAGTTCCTGGTAAAATTCAAATCCTGGGAAATCGAGAATTTTTTTTCCCGACGTTTTTGATTTCTCGAGAATTCCTGAGAATTTTTCTCAAATTTGAAAAACATAACCAAACATTAGTTTGTATTGCACTGATTTACTTTAGGTGACGCTTGCTTTATTTCAATAAAAATATTACATCCATTCTGGTTAATTCAAAAAATAAATTATAATTATAAAACATACTAATATAGGAACTTAAAAATAAATAATTGCGAGTTTGTGACTAAACAAGAATTTTAATGTGGTAAATTCACTTTTCTAATTAGTTATCAATAAAATAATAGCTCTTACAAAATATGCAGTAAGTATGTTCAGGTAAACAGGTTAGGCTCACTCGGACAGCGATAGCTGTCTATAGCACAATCTGACAGACGAGTTCGTTTTTTAGACACAAAATGCCCTGATGACGAAAAATGTCGCTCATTTTGCATTGAAGTAGGCCGAATGGTAAACACAGCTTTCCTAATCAAATTTAAGTTTGGGGATATTTGGCCAGTTAGTTCAAATAAGTTAATTTGTTTTAGTACAGTATTTATATCATTACGAACTTTATTGGTTTCTAAACTCGAATTTTTCTTTCTTCTAATTTTTCTTTCAAAGTTTTTGAAGCACAATCGGCACCTTGTACTGCAGACATTTTCTCGGGATAAATCTTGATCGAAAACAAGTAGTCTTTTCATGAGAGCTTTTAAAATATTTACTAGTTCATTTTTTGAAGTCATCTTGAAAAATTCCTTAAACGAATCCATCCGCATCCTCATTCCCATTTGCAAGGATATTAGGATTATTTAAAAATTTTAAAAGCGAAACCAGTGGTACGTTTCGCCTCTTATCAATTTCAGTATAACCATAATATAGAAAAATAAGTGTTTAATAAAATGTGTTTATTAAGTGTAAGTGTGTTTCGCCAAGTGCCTACGGTAAATAGTGTAAAAAGTATGAAGATGAATGTCGTTAATAATAATAAATCATATTATCTAAAATTAATCAAAGGTGATGAGTCAATCAATTTAGAATTTTGTGTTGGTAAAGCTATAACCAGCGAGTCTGTAAGAGTCAGTAACGAAACCTTACAGAATTTAACGAGAACGTTTTGTTACAGAATATTTGACAGTTTGACCAGCGAATCTGTAACACGATTATTATTGTCAATTGAATTTTGGAATGTCAATCTGCAAAAGTACAAACTAACCACACCACAATTTTGATGAAAAATGATGAAAAATGAGCTGATGAAAAATGTACATAAAATATTATTTAAATTGTTAAAATATAAATAAATATTTGTACACATAAATTATAAAAATGTAAATATACCAACATACCGCCATTTCAAATATGCATTTTTGACGTTTCCTTCAGTTTGTGCGATAATTTTCGCTCTTGTTACAGATTGCTAAATGACAATTCAAATTTAACTAAACTGAACGAAAAGTACTTTGAGTTTCGCTGGTCACTGGTCAGTAATGTCAATAAACATACATTTTCCAAATGTCGCTTTGTTACTTAAATTTCTTACAGACGTTATAGCTTAAGTCACGGAAGAAAAAAAAATTTCTAGACATGTTAGTCGTTCTCACTAGATTTGAAAATAGAAACGTAATGTTTTACATCATCGAGGAATAAATATATAAGAGAAATCAAGTAGTGCAAATTTTATAAGCCAATTTCTCCGAGGTTAATCTTATTTTATAGTTTATATATATGTATATATATATATATATATATATATAATATATATATATATATATATATATATATATATATATATATATATATAAATTTTTTTTGTTAGCCATATTAAATCCATATATGTGTTTCTTATAAACATATCGGCATAGTTATTTTCTAGTTCATTGTTCTTGTTAGGCTTACACAGATTGCCAATAGTAAAATAGATTAACCTCGGAATGTCTACATGAGTTCTCTTACGTATATTTTGCACTATGATTACATTTATTCAAGACACAATTTTGGAGACATTTCTGTGTAGATGTACTTAATCAAATAACAGCGCATCCCCAATGCAAAACAAATTTTCCTTATACTTTTTCCTTATGCAGAGCATATGTACCCAATAGAAATATGTACCCATTCAAAACGCGTTCATTGTATTTCTCATTAAGGAAAAAGTTAAAAGTTTCAATTTTTTTTCTCAAATTTTTTTTCATACTTTTCTGTAAGGAAAAAGTTTAACGAATTCTATTGGGGATGCGCGTTAAGTCACCTCACGAGGTTACTTATTTGAATAAGTACGTCTACACAAATAAGTAAGTAATTGGAAAAGGGCCTTACAATAAAAATTTAAATCGCAGTAAGATGAATTCTTGTTTATAACGTCAAGTCACAATAAATGTCAATTGGTATATTTCAGGTCGGTAAATGTTTGTTTTAAGGCTCTATTCCATGGAAATAATCTGCTGTCAGCAAAAATAAAAGCGAGAAGAAAATATAGATATTGCTGGTTGTGTACGAAACAAAACATGTTGTCAGTAAAATTTTGCTGAGAGGGGAAGTGTGATAGGGGAAGTTTGCTGCCATAAAAAATGTAAATTAGAGTATTTTTTATAGCAGCAGTTTTCACACATCTACAAAACATGTGTGTAAAGATAAGAAATTTTTCTCACACTTATATAAAATAAATTGTTCGCCATTTTTATACTCAAATGTCGATTTTTTTTTTTTTTTTGAGCTGAAATTTATTAACGTTAGTGGTTTTTTGTGGTGTATATATTAAAATTCGAATTGTACGAAAATGTACAAATTAAATATTTTATGAAATTTTTATGTTATTCCAAAATGTAAAACCATAAAATTTTACTATAAAATGAAATAAAAAATATTTCTGTTCTTTGTCACTCTCATGAAATTTAAAAAAAAAAATTTTTTTGCGTATTATCAGCAAAAAAACTGCTGTCAGCAAATGTTATCCATGGAATTAAAGCTTTATGGATGAATTTATTTTTAATTTTTATAGTACAGCGACACCAGTGAATAATAGCTGCAGTTTCAGAAGAAATTTCCCATTCAACGCCGGTTAGTGATCGAATTGTTACGATTTTGCCTTGTCACTCAAGGTTCGAATCACTGGATTGTGAATAAATACAACTGCTTCAAATTTGAACTCACACAATTTATTTACACAACACAATTTATTATACAACACAAAATTAACAATTTATTATTACAATTATAACACACTTTTTAATTATCACTTTAATAATCGCTTTAATATAATCACTTTAATAATCTTTCTATTTAACCTTCACTGTATCACGTTTAAAATAAGCATTCCACGTTAACGTACGCCTTTATATACCAAAATATTTGTTTCTAGAATAATTCTAAATGCGCATTAAGAATTGAGCAAATATGTTAGTATAGAAATGACGCCTAAATGTTGAGTATAAATCATAAATGCAATTGAACAATTAATGAAATTAACTTATTCTATTCTAATCTAGGTGTCACCATAACACTACCCCCCACCTAAGCCTGTTCGTCCCGAACAGGATCCAGATCACCTCCTCTGTAGAGCGCCAAACGCTCTAAATGCACCACCTTTGGTTTACCTTTCCGTCCTTTCTGTATGTGATAAACCACGTCGTTCAACCTTTTAATGACAGTGTATGGTAATTCCCATGTGGGTTGCAACTTCGGTGATAATCCCTTCTGCCGTTGCGGGTTGTGAAGCCATACCAATTGCCCTTCCTCGAAGCCTTGATTATTTGCTCGTATGTCATATCGAGCTTTCATTCGATCATTTGATACCCGAATTTTCTCCCGTACAAATTGATATATTTCATTAAGTTCCTCTTTCATCCGGTTGACGTAATCCTGTCCGCCTAGATCTGCTGAAGGAACAGCTCCAAACTTTAAATCTCCCGGTAATCGCAGATTGTTCCCAATTATGTTTTTAGCTGGTGTCACTCCTGTTGTGTCATGTACTGTGTCATGTACTGTGTGGGGTTTGCTAGTACCTCCATCAGGCGCCTCCCCGGGTGGCGGATAGGGGAATGCTTGCCAGATATGGTAGGTACCGGGGAAATTAAATACTCGGGGTGGACCAAAAACTAGCACATCAAAGCTAAGGTGGTACTACATACGCCGATGGCTGCGTCGCTAAGAGGGTGCTTAGTCGATAGTATGTGAACTCCGAATTTGGCGTCATTCGGTTTAAACCCATAGCCTTCCTATGATAACGCAGAGCTCTGTCATAGGCGACCGTTAATTTCTCGTGCTACTCGTGGGAATAAAATAAAAATTTAAGATGAAAGATAACGATGAAAATAATAGCCTAATAATATTAGGAAACGAGACGGATGCGTCTATAGAAGTATCAAATCATACGGGCCGCTCCATATCTTCTTCGGATGCTAGTACCATAAATTCTGGAGGGAACCAACCCTTGGCAAATAAAGGGAACAACTTTCCTAAGAGCATGAAAATGTTGAGATCACCACCTCCACATGTAAGTAGACGTACACTACAATTAGAGACAATTGTGCCAACAGCGACTGCCTCCACAGTAAGTAACTGCAAAAGACGCAGTCTCCACTGAAAAAGGAACTTCATTACAAATGCCGAGTGCATCAACAAACATTATAAACAGCGAGGATCTGTTAACCAAGTTTCAGAAAATGGAGAAACTAATCGCGCAGCTGAGCAATGAAGTTGCTGAACTGAAGAGAGGAAACTCTACACTAAAAAATAAAAAACAGGTTAAAAATAGTAAAGCTAAGGATTCAGCACGAGCTAACAACCTGCTTGTCAACCATATTCAGCCATCAACCAGTCAACATCATTCAAATAATTCCAACTGGCTGCTGCAGCAATTTCCAGTCTCTCAACAAAATAGATTTAATGCTCTGAGTATAGAGGATTATTTGCGCACAAAAACGAAAACTCCCCCAAAAAATAATATACAAAGTGTGAACAGTAACACTAAACAGAAAAACCCAAAAATACCACTGCCTCCACCCATTAATGTGAGCAATATCAACAATTTCGAACTTTTTCGACAAAAAATAATAAAAAACACTAGTGAATCAACTAATTTTAAGGCGCTCTCAGTGACATTAGAATTACCTTTCAAAATGAAAATGATTACAGAAATGTCAAAAAATTACTGGAAGAATTAAAAAATGAATCTAGCAACCAACTAGAAAATATTCAATATCACACCTACCAGCTGAAGAGTGAAAAGGCCTATAGAGTGGTTATCAGAGGCTTACCTTCTTCTATTAGTCACGATGAAATTAAAGCAGACTTAGAAAAAATGGGGCATGAAGTCGCAGGTATTACCAACATATACAAAATGGTCACAATTGATGGTGTAAAAGTCAGGAAACACTTTCCATTGTTTTACATCGACTTAAAACAAAAAGACAACAATAAAGAAGTACATATACAATATCAAGAAACTTGCGTACTGTATAGTTAAAATTGAGCCACCTAACAAGACAAGGGGAATTCCACAATGTACGAATTGTCAACAACTTGGACATACCAAGAGCTTTTGCTATCGTCAAACTAAATGCGTTAAATGCGCGGAAAATAACCACACTACAACATGCAAGAAAACACCAGATATCGCGCCTTCTTGTGCTCTTTGTTAACAACAAGGGCATACTGCAATTTATAAAGGATGCAGAGTATATCAGAACAAAATTAAAAGTCAACAGAATAATACAACAAGCGCAGTGCGCAGCGATTACAAACCAAAGTTGCTAAACCACATACAACAATCACACCATCCACAGTTGGATTATCCTATGCGCAAATCACCAAAGAGTCTAATAACATTGAAATTATTAAAATGGTTAGCCAAATTCAACAGTCACTTGGTCATTTAGCAGAAAGGGTGGCAAAACTGGAAATCTATATCTATCCACCAAGCGAAAAAGTCAACATACTCACAAATGATTAACTCGTTCCTACGCATTGTAGCTTGGAACGCTAATGGGCTCAACCAACGATCCCAAGAACTGGAAATATTTCTCCATACAAATAACATTGATATTGCGCTGATTTCAGAGACGCACTTCTCCAACAAAAGCTTTATCAGAATAAGGGGTTTTAATTCCTACTGGACAACCCATCCTAGTGAAAGAGCCAGAGGTGGTTCAGCTGTACTAATTAAAAACAATATCAAACATAATCAACAAGAGGATATTCGTGAAAACTATTTGCAAGCAACTGTTATCTCAATCCAATATAATAGCGCAGATCTGAATATTGCAGCAGCGTACTGTCCTCCACGGCATACACCAACGAAGTTCCAATTTAATAACGTCTTCAATAAGCTCGGTCCAAGATTTATTATTGGTGGGGACTACAATATAAAACATACAGCTTGGGGTTCCTGGCTTATTTCTCCTGGGAAAGGAAACACCTTGTTCAATGCCATTCATGAAAACAAATGCGAATATCTGTCCCCAGGGGGAACAACGTATTGGCCAACGGATACAGGAAAAATACCAGATCTACTGGATTTCTTCATCATAAAAGGTATTCCTCTAAGTTACACTAGAGTCGAAGGAATTAACGACCTAACATCTGACCACATTCCTGTACTGTTGTCAGTAAGCGCTGTAGTAATAAAGAAACAGAAAAAGCAAAACCTTACTAATAGATTCACGGATTGGGACATCTTCAGAGAAAAATTGGAAGAGCTAGTTGAATTAAAAGTTAGTATTAAAAGCAAGGAAGAATTGGAACAACAAACAAACAATTTCATTGAATACACTCGAATGGCTGCCAGATTAGCTACTCCTGAATTAAAGGACAAAACGGAGATTGAAGTCAAATACCCAGCTGAAATCAGGGAACAAATCAAGGCAAGAAGAAGGGCGAGGAGAATATGGCATCTCACCAGAAATCCCGCTGACAAGACAACTTTTAATCGAATAAGTAACAAAGTCAATAGGCTAATCAAAAATTTCAAACAGAATTGCCTCGATAACTACTTAAGCGGGCTAGGTCCAGAAATGGATAAGGACTACTCGTTATGGAAAGCAACCAGAAGATTTAAGCGACCTGTAGATCGAGTACTTCCTTGGATTTGACGTGGATTTGACGTCGTTGAAAATAATCTTGAAAATACATACCCCAATATTAATCAAACCGTAATTCCATATCATACTGAAGAAAACATGGTTGCTCCGAACACTCTAATTCTAAATTTGTTTCCCAAGACGTTTATCCAACTTCTGATGCTGACCATATTATTGGGGCTAATTTTGAAGTTTCTTCTCATGTTGAGGAAGATTCAATCTATGTGTTGAACTTATTAAGTGATGTGGCAATCAAGTCGTTTTATTTAATTAAAATAACTATACACCCTTCATTTCTGATGTAGAAAATCAGGATTATTTACCACCAATTGACAAAGTACCTGAACTGATGTTATCCGGAATAATATAGATTTTTATAATCGTAAAAAATGGAAAATTTGACTAAGGATAATATATTCGATTTAAACAAAAGTCCTTCGGAATTGCAAACCATTACAAGGTGGTATAGTAATACTAGCAATCGTAGTGGTACTAGTTCTTCTTCTGTTGGTAATAAAAGTATAAAACATTTTTATACATACAAACAATTTAATAAAATAACGTTAAAGCGAGCAATGACCTCATCAGGTTCTGATCTTTCTACTAGCTCAAGAAATGAATTACAAAAACAAAAGCTACGATTTTTAAGGACTAAATACAACAAACTTGAAAAAATAGGAACCTTCGACAAACAAATATGAGACAAGGAAGAAAAATTATTAATTTGGGCCACCTAATACGCGAACTTGAAGAGAACAATTTAATTAGTTCTTGGACAAATGATAAATTTTTAAACCATTCTGACCCAAATTCAATTTTTTTAAATAAGAGATAAAATTAGAAATCGAAAGAAAGTTCGAAACCAAATTAAAAACTGCTTGCCTCACTCTCGCACACCTGCTAACTGGTATAAAGTAGTAAATGGGCGTCCAGGTTTTACTTCAGAAACTTTTCGTACTCTAAAGTTGCTGGTCCGATCAAAAAAGAAACAGATGAGGTCGTTCTTGGAAATGTATGCTTGGATGAGATGTATTCATCCAAAATGCGAGTACGATTTTCAAACATTTACAATAAAATATCTGGATACGTCGAGCTCGAAGGTTCGAACCCAATGATAATACTTTAGCTACCCAAGTAATTGTTTTAATGTTTGTCAGCTGTACTGCTCGTTGGAAAATCCTTCTTGTATATTTCCCTATTAGTAGCTTAACCTCTGTACAAAAGA